>JAYKKI010000014.1:3592500-4792500 GCA_039881145.1 Druceiella hillmani
AATTAATTCCTTATAGCAGTTGAGTATAATTAGGACTTAAGTTGAACTAGAAAATTATCTAAATACTAATGTCGTAATTTGTGTAATATTCATGGAAGTATTGGGGACTTTAATTAAACTAATTTGAAAATCAGATTGAAGAAGATTGAATAATTGGTCAATTACGATATAGAAAATTGGGTAATTTTCGATCTAGAAAACTGACTAGTTGAGAGTATACAAGATGCTCAAAAGTTCTTAATAAGACTGGTAGTACTGAAATTAGTCTAAATTTTTGTCGTTTTGTTGGAGATTATATTTTAAGAGCACAAAATGCATTTTTTTATATGTAAAAAATGGAATTTTTTATAATAAAATGCATTTTTTACTTATAATGGTAGAAAGGTAGTAGACGTTAGCAAAGAGTTATAAATATAAGTGAGTGGAGGTGCTAAAGTACTTATTACGGATTTATGATGAATTGTATTAAAACCATCATGACTATAGAATATTAATTCAGTTGTAAGATTTCCTAACTAAAATTTAATTGCTAGTTGATTGGAATTTGTCCTAACTAAAATTTAATTGCTAGTTGATTGTAATTTGTCCTAACTAAAATTTAATTGCCAGTTCATTGTAATTTGTCCTAACTAAAATTTAATTGCTAGTTGATTGTAATTTGTCCTAACTAAAATTTAATTGCTAGTTGATTGTAATTTGTCCTAACTAAAATTTAATTGCTAGTTGAAAATTATTGCTATATAATCAAGTTACAATAATTGTTATATTGAGGTCAATTGAAGAAGTAAGCATATATCAGTAATGTAGGAACTTCTTGAATACAATTTCTTTATGAATATTTTGATTGTTTTCCTTAGTGAAATATTTACATCCATCGAGTAATATAAACAAATAACAACCAAATGGACTAAAATAGGTATGCACGTCTTGTATGTGATCGAAGGAAATAAAATATATGTTCATCATACATATATATATATATATATATATATATATATATATACATATATATATTTATTTATATTTATATATTTTAGCTTTGGAAAGATTGAAATGCAAGTCTTCTAATTCCAGAAGACAAAAATAAGGTAAGTTTCTTCCTCAAGAACATTCCACAAGGTTTAATTGACTGATAAACATTTCACGTGATTTTTTCAAGAAAATGACGTTAACCGGAAGATTTTCTTCATAAAAAAAAATTTCTTTCTTTTTATACCAAAGTACACATTTGTCAAATTCTACTTTTGTGTTTACTTCATTATGGAGACTTGCATCATTCTAATTTAAATGAACAACTACTTAATAAATTGGAACGACTTCCAAACCTGTGTAATCGATTTAGCTTCGGCCCTAAAAATATGACCAAATAGCAGAGCATCACTCACGACTTAAATGATTGTAGATTCACAATTAAATGAAACTACGTGATGTAGTATTATTTCTACTATCTTTAATTTCTTTACCACGACCTAGGTTTCGTTGTATTACAACATCTTCAGGTGGGATATTAGCAATCTGAAGATGTTGTAATACAACGAAACCTAGGTCGTGGTAAAGAAATTAAAGATAGTAGAAATAATACTACATCACGTAGTTTTATTTAATTGTGAATAATGAATTTCTACAAAATTAACGCCAAATATATTCAATATTCAAGATTGAAGATTCGTTATCGATGCATCCACCCTTGTCCATGTTTTTCATGCAATATCCTTAATTATCCAGTCACATATTAATATTACCGATGCAGATTCCAATTGCTGTTAGCCTACAACCGTGAGTTTCCCTTCAAAACAAGAAAACCAACTGATGATGTAATCAACTGAATATAAATACCAAATGTACCCTCATTGTATGCATTTGTTATGTTATCTGAAATGACATTAATTAACGTAATCTACAGATACGAATCCCTTCTTTACATTACCCCTTCCTATCACCAACGTGTCGCTGTTTTGCTTTTGTTTATTTAATTTTATATTGAGCATGTTTCATTTATATATTTATCTTAATGTCCTTATTTTACTTTGTGCTTGTCATTCATTATCGTTTACCAATAATTTATGATATACCACAGTCTGTTTTTCTCACTTTACTCTTTTTTGGCTGGATGTAAAAATTTGCTTTTGAAGTAATAGGTTCGCCACGGCCCACTCAATTTTTGAAGCTTGTAGTAAAATTTCATGAAAAAATAAATATAGGCTTATTATGCAAGAAAGAAACGTCGCAAACTTAATTTCATTTGCAGAAAGTAGTAATGGAACCTTATTGTTGCCATCACGTTGTCAGTCCTTCCGTGTCTCTGAGGCCGAAACGGAAAAGTTACATATTTCAAATTTAGGTACTTTAGTACCTAAATTTGTAGATTATAATCTAAAACTAAAAACCGTATTGTATGATTTAATTTAGGTACTTTATATAAGATTATAATCTAAAACTAATTATCGTATTGTATGATTTAATTTAGGTTAAATCGATTACGTAATTAAATTTTAGGGGCTCGAATTATTTTTTTTATCTACTCATATCATAAATATATATATATATATATATATATATATATATATATATATATATATATATATATATATATATAAGCCGATTAGAATCTGGCTCCATTAATTTGAAACCACACGAAGTCAAGTACCTCTTCATAATTTAACGTGTGCAAAAGACGTTTCTCCGACATCTGTGTGTAAGGCGGTATGGTTACTTGCCCTTTTCATTTCTCGTCAGTTTTCTCTTGGATATGCTTGGTTTCGATTTCTTGAAACTCAGAAAAACATTGCGTTTATGAAATTTATCTTCCAGCTATAAAAAGGAAAAAGCTATTTATTATTTCAATTCTGACAACTTTCTGTGCTCAAGCAATCATTACATTTTTACTATACCACCCTCTAGAACTGATTTAGATCGAAATTCTCCAGTTTCTCGTAGTATTTAACTGCTCAACCA
Organism: Druceiella hillmani; assembly: GCA_039881145.1. Classification (NCBI taxonomy): domain Eukaryota; kingdom Metazoa; phylum Arthropoda; class Insecta; order Lepidoptera; family Hepialidae; genus Druceiella; species Druceiella hillmani. The sequence continues at coordinate 3,595,456 of JAYKKI010000014.1, forward strand.
TATGATTGCGTTCGCCCCAGAGTGTTATTTGTTTATAAAGAATGAAAGTCAATTTGTCGAAATGTGTTGTCATTATCTTTAGTAGTTCCTGTGTACTTTTGTATTTACCTTTAATTTAAAAGTTTATTCTTCGTTGAACCATAATTTTTTTGTCATTATGTATAGGCAAATATGTGTGTGTGAACAAATCAATATATATATATTAGGGTGTCCCTTATTTTTCAAAATTTTTATTTTGTAATGCATACCTTCTAATTTTTTTTCATTTGGCCATAAAACACTCGAAAATAAATATTTATCTTATTTGAAGAACCGTAATTCGTGCCGAGTTGAGCGCGAAACATGTTCATACAAGTAGCGCGGATGACCGGCGCGTACTCGCTCTTGTAGTCATTTGTTTCCAAATTTTCACCGGCGTATTTCTTAATTAACGTGCATAATAGTTTATTTTCAAGATGTCAGTGGAACTTAGAAGTAATAAGAAAAATATTTTCTTGGCTGGTGAGATAAATCACCAAATAACGGGTGCAAAGTTGCCGTTTAATCGTCAAGTTCTCTCAGTTCTGTTTTTTAATATTCGCTAGGTTAAATTGACTGTTAATGAAAGTGCAAATCTTGTGATTCATGAGTGCATCATATTTTGGGAAAAAGTCACCTCTATCAACATAACAGACACCTCTATCCCACCTTCACGAACAGTCTACCAGTTCTGACGAAAGTTTGGAAGAAAATTTACCTTCCACCTCGCAATCGCAATCCGTGACTTCGCTATCTGCTACAAAAAGAGGAAGGACGTGTTTTATTACCCTTAAACTAGTTGCAGCTTTAGATAAATATCAACTAAGTGTAAGGGATTCTGTTTACATACTTCAGGCTGTTGTAGAAGCACTTGGTCTCAGTTGTGAAGACTTTCCTCTCAACAAGTCTTCTATTCAACGAATTCGGACCCAAATGAGGAAAGAGATAGCAGAATCGATAAAAACTGATTTTCAGAACAACGTGTCTGAAATTGTAACTATTCATTGGGATGGAAAGCTATTGCCCCTGTCATATTTAAATGTGACAGGTTAAAAAGAAGAACGCCTGCCAATTCTCATTTCATTCGGTGAAAAAGACCAACTTCTAGCAGTGCCAAAACTCGATAGTTCTACTGGCAAAGATCAAACTGAAGCTATATTAAATGCCCTTTCGGCCGCTTAAATGGGGCTTGTGTGCTCTTGGAGCAAAAATTAGAGAGGGAATTGTTACTTTTTGCTTGCCGCCATCATATGTATGAAATAGTACTGAAATGTGTGTTTGAATCAAAGATCCATCAAGTTACTAGCAGTCCCGATATCCCGTTATTTAAAAAAATTGGAGACAATTGGAAAAACGTTAATGCAACTGCTACTGAAACATGTACTGATTTCGTAAAGAAATATTTTTGTGAAACGATGATTAACGAACTTATTAATTATTATAAAAAAGAACTACTGAAATCTATTATACGTGACGATTATCGGGAGTTGATTAAACTGTGTATAGTGTTTTTGGGGGGAGAAAATGAAAAGAAATTTAAAATCAGACCACCTGGCGCCATGTATCAGGCAAGATGGATGACAAGAGCTATTTACTCTTTAAAGATATGCTTGCTGCAATCACAGTTTAAAATGAGTGCTAAGGACAAAAGAGCACTGCAAGATATTTTGCTTATTTATTGCAAAGCTGATATCGTATCGAATTTACAAAGGGAAAGTTTGTATGATTTTGGGAAGAGATATATTCCATCGAAGGAAGAAATATCTGCTTCTTTGTACGGTGAGTTGAATAAGTGTTTTTTTTTATTTTATCATTAGAAAATGTGATAATTTTGTTAATATATTTCTTTTATTATTTCAGGAAAACGTGTGAGTGATTTCGTGACCATCAAGAGCACAAATTTATTATCGCGGTTAAAAATTGATAACGCTTTTCTCCAAGAAGACGTCTCTTCATGGGAACAAATCCCTTCCTTTCAGGAAGCTAAAAAAAAAGTTATGCACATAAAGGCAGTCAATGACACAGCAGAGAGAGGCGTGAAGCTCATGCAACAAAAACACTTCTTGTTACGTTGTGTACAAGAACACAGAAAGTTGTACCCAGATTGCAAGAAAGATACTTTAAAAAAAAAGTATCCTGAATCCTGACTTATATATCTTTTTCAATTTTATAAATAAATACATAACCTAAATTAATCTTCCACTGTTTTCTATTATAAAATATGTATTTTGATCATAATATAGCTTACATGCAACTAAGTCTTCTAAAACCGTTGTTCAGAAAAACAATGATGCCTTGTCGGCACGGGTTGCCATTGTCATATGACGATGAAATTTTGCACGAAGGTAGCCTTAAGTATTATAAAAAGAATTAGATGGTATGCGTTACAATATTTAAAAGAAAAAAAAACTCGGTGATATAAGGGACACCCTAATATATATATATATATATATATATATATATATATATATATATATATATGTGTGTGTGTATATAGATATATATATATATATTCAAATATTGTAATGGAAAATAATAGTGCCAAACGTTCTTGGTATTAATAAAGAAAATACATTTTATCCAAATAAAAGACTTGTATTTCCTTAATTAAACTCCAGCAAAGATGCAAAGAAATCGGAGAACATTAAGTTTTCACGTAAAATCCTAGAGCTCGGATACGAGTGAGCCCATTTCGTTTTTTTTTTTCTGGAGATACGGAACCCTGAAATACAAAATTGAAATTAGAAATTTAATTTCCTTTACGTTTAGAGATACACATCAAAAATATCTTATTCACTTGATTACCGGTACTAGTCAAACTACATAGTTCCACTTATTTATCTTTAATCTAAAATATAACTTACAAAAAATGAAAGTTAATTTTGTAAAAAAAATTTATGGACCTATGTTTGTAAAAAAATTCTAACAATGTAGGACCTTCAGAAGTATATGTACTATAACTGAAGAGGATATAGCTTATATTACGTCATTTCTGACATTTTGGCTGCCAGGGATTTGCGTTTATCGGATAAAAAAACAATATGAACACAGGAAAGTAAGTTTTTCTAGATATCTAGACCATTAAAAGCTTTAAATTATAAAATAGAATCCTGTTTACCCGAGCGTTCTCGTATCATGAGATGTTTAGTCAAGGCCACCGAGTTTTCATTTGAATACATATGTAGAGTACTTGACAGATATGCATGTGAAAGCTCACGCATAAAAAGTATTATTATTTGTGTAAGGATAACTGTTTTAAACAATTTTTAAACATTCTAACTATTTTATTAACTCGGGTCGTGAAAATATTGTAGCCGAACCGAACCGACTTTGTTGAATTTTTTAATAACAAATTTGATGTATAATTTAGAGAAATTACTCGATCTGCGACGATTATTATCAAGGAAGCCGAAGAAGCATTCATAGGGGAGGCTGTCCTGGCTATCCTGGCGTGGGTTGCTTAAACCGTTAAAGATACGCGGAAATAATATATGGCAATACTACTATTTTCAGATATTTCTACAATATAGTCTGCAACGTAAAATGTGCAAATATTAAATAAAATCTCCAATAAACGTCTTACTTATAGAATATATTTGGCCTTAATTTTGTAGAAATTTTATATTCACAATTAAATGAAACTACGTGATGTAGTATTATTACTACTTTCTTTAATTTCTTTACCACGACCTGGGTTTCGTTGTATTACAACATCTTCAAGTAGGATATTAGCATATTTGCTAATATCCCACCTGAAGATGTTGTAATACAACGAAACCTAGGTCGTGGTAAGGAAATTAAAGAAAGTAGAAATAATACTGCATCACGTAGTTTCATTTAATTGTGAAACGTTTTACTGTTTAAACGAAAACGATATTTCTACTCATCGTTCCAGAGCTTATTGTGTAAAACTGTCTGAATCGCTATATAAATAGAACATATATATTAATAACATACATAAAGAGAAAATATTATGCACATCTCCTTATGTGAAAAGTAAAGCATATTTGGTTAAATGGAGAATCATTGGATACGTATTATAAATAAATATATTTTTTTTAATTGAATTTAAAATTTTCTATGGCTCTCTAGAAACTTCAGCTCTTTCTAATTTTCATTTTCAAATTTAGAAACTTCAAAATGAGTAGTTTGTAAAATGGTGTTATATAGTATAGCTGTCAATTGCTTAGTAATAATTATTAATTGGTAAATTAAATTAAAAAAATATTTAAAAGCTTGTTTATGGGATGTGCGCATGCGCGCGGTCTGGGAAATCATAACCAAATAGGAAGGGTCAATTTTAAACTCTACACTATCGTTTGCGATCAGAAACAAAATCAAAACGGATCGCATTCTAGTTTTCAATACTTAATCGGTAAAATTCATTAATTGCTAAGACTTAAAATATATTTTTAATGATTTTGCCCTTGCAGAGATATTCAAACATTTTGCAAATTTCATTTCTCAAAATGAAAAATTCAAAAGTAATCTTTAGGGTCACTTTGTTTTCAATCCGTCGTCCAAAAAAAAAGTCCTTCTTCTCAGAGACGGCTCGAGATATCAATTAATATTGTGCTCTTAGGACCATAGTCTAGCATTGCTGTAAAGAATTAAAGTTTTTTGGTCCGCGCTACAAAAAATTATGGTCCTTTAAAGCACATTTTTCGTTATTTATACGGTCATCAAAGTCCATAGGATACTTCGGATCAACCTACAATTTTGAAAGTCGGCATAGTTAGGAGGTCTTATAGGACCAGTTTCTAATTCTATTTGGAATAACACATTATTTTTTAAATGTGCATCTGTGAAAGATGTAGTGGTCAATATATTTACTTTATAAAATTAACATTTTGTAAATAGTTTAATAGAAGTATAAATGCCGAAATGTATTCATAATTCTGGTAGTGCGAGTTCTATTCGTGTAAGAGTTTTTTTAATTATGTAACTTTTTATTCTTAATTATAGTGAATTATCACTGATCAATTAATTATTATTGCTATAATAATTATGGCAAACAATTAAGGGATAACTCTAACCAGATAATGGGGAAAACAAAATTAGGGGTAACCCTAACCAATTAATGGGATGATGTACCCAATTATGACCACTTCATGAAGTATTAGATGATATTTCTTTACATCAATAAATAATAATAAGAAATATAACATAATGGCAATAGTAGAACTTGACGTATTTTCGCTATAATCACAACTGTAAAGTCATGTAACTAAAAAATTTGTAAAATTTTTAGAGCTGTCCCAAATAAGCAAAATCATTAAACATTTATTTTTACCGTTTATTCATTTCTGGGGCCTGATTAATCTGTGAGGGTTAATGAATTTCGCTGACTATATATCTATATTTATTTAGGTTAACAACAAATAATAAGGAATATGTCATAATGATAATAGTAGAACTTGACATATTTACGCTATATTCACAATTGTAAAGTTATGTAACTAAAAAGATCTGTAAAAATTTTAAATTCGTGACACATGCGTGAAATCATTAATCATTAATTTTTACCGTTTATTAATCCCTGAGGTCTGATTTTGGAGAATGAATTATTTTCGCTGACTAAATTTTGATAAGAAGTGTTTAATCGAGTTCGTGTTTATTTCTAATCAAAGACTAAAATATAGAGTTTAAAATCGAATTCAACAAATGTGCACGATAATCTGATAGAATTTCGTAAGCCACAATATAGGATTTTGTGGTCTTTTTTTAATTTATAATGTTCCCAAAACGATGTAAAGAATATAATTCATTTTTTAAATAAATGTTCAAAGATAAGTGTACATCTGGTCGTAATTAAAACTTTGTTATAGTGGGTAAATTTTCATAATTAAAGCACTATTATGTATAACCATTGATATTAAATTCAATAATGAAGCAATCGTATAAGTGAAAAAAGTTATAGTCGCCATAAAATATATTGTGGGCGGTTATAGTAAAGCAAATGTTTTATAGATTATTGTTTTACAACCAAAGAAAAGCGCTGTCGAGTGCAATCGGACATTACGTATGCTCTTTCTAAGCAGTTTCAAGTTCAGTAAGTATTCTTAATTCATGTAATTTGCGGCGTTTATTCTTTAGATATTCGATTAAAATTAAATAATCACGTATTTAAGTAATTTCATTCAGGCAAATTGACACACATGTTGTTCCTCCCTCTTTTAAGGACTACACACACATCGTCGTTTACAATAATAACTATACACGTCGCTGCGAACGCATTTTCAGGAAATGAAAATTCACAATCTACGAGGGTGTCCCCGTCCCGCGGGAGAGCGTCGTGGGCGGGATTTTCCGGAGCATGTCTGCAATATCAAGCGGGCGCGAAATTAAAGGAATCACGGACGGGTCAGGGTGGTAAGGGTGAATTTGAGAGCCGTCAGTCCGTAATGAAGATGGCGTCGTGTCCTACGATTGTGCGAATGAGCCTTAATGGGAGGGCGCCGATGTGATTTAGACGCATGTCTGGTGACATTCCACGATTGGACCTCGAACACTGTTTCCGTCCGCAAAGTGGCTGTTAGTTACTAGTAGGTGGTTATTTATCAATTTAATAGTGCGGATCTGGAAAATATATTAAAATATGAGAATTGGATTTATTAAACTATTGGTTTTGGAAAATAAAAAGGCAGGTGTCTCATGAAATGTTTTTTTTTAAATTGATTTATGTGTTTTGCACTAAATCAATTTATAACATGTTTAAGGCGTCTTCCTAAATAGAGTTAAACATAAATATACAGGTAAACAATAGGTCGTTGAAAGTATTGTCGGTGAAGTGATATTTTAAGCTAATTTTGCAATATACATAAAAAAATTATTCGCATTTTGATATTTTGTATAGCTTATTTCTACAAAAGAACTCTTTTTAGGCAACTACCACCACAAACAAAATTAAATGCGCGGGTGTGATAAACTTGAATCAGATGCAAAATGAGGCAAAAAAAATAATTTAAATATTAAAAAAATATACTTTAATTATTCAAAACATAATATTTAATGAAATTAGAAAATAAATAAAATAAAATTACAAAATTTTTCATTTACCGTCGAGGATATTTTCTCGTTATCAAATAATATAAATAGTTTAATAATTTAGAGTAATAGTGTTTAGGTTTTTTCCTCTTGCCGTTTATACTTAAAATTATAACCATTTTACTAGAACTCCATTTTGCTTAAAAGGTTCATGACTTATAATACATTCTACTCGTACATGCAGATTTGAACTCCGTCTATTGGAGAAATTATATAAGACCCGTTTATTAGTTTTTTTTCGAGTTGATTACTCAAAAAAAACTAATAAACGGGTCTTCAAAATATCGTAAATGTCTATAATTCAGTTACTAAAAAACTCACTGAAAAACTGAAAAATATACCTTCCTCTTTGTCTTCAAATGAAATGAATCTAAAATATTGACAAATTGGAAGTTACATTAACGATGCTATGATAGTCAATTTTTCATTATTTATAGGCGTAGCGCAAAATTGGTTATATTATTTATTAAGATTCATTACAAATACAGGGGTATTTGTTTCAACGTTAGTTCTAAATACTAGAGTCTGTATGTTTGTGTCACTTAGCGGACTTAAAAAACAAATATTACAATAATAGAGTCGCGCTCACATATACCTGGTTTTGCTGTAGGTTTAAAAAAAATTAAGACACTTATGCACATAATCACTTACAGAAATCATAATCATATATAACTTCGTAATATAGGGGGATGCTAGACTTAACAAGTTGAAAAATGGTGAATTAAGGGATCGTGAGGTTATTCGCTTTATTTTTGAGTCTTTTGGGGGATGGCGGTAGTTAGAAGGTTGTGAAATTAAACACAACCATATAAAGAAACCGAACAGTAATAATTATTAACAGGCTGTATTTCAAAAACTACATATGACTAAAAATACTCGTTTAAAAATTTTCTTAGAGTTTATTTTTTTTAATTTTCGTCCACTTTTTCCTGCCTTTGATATATGCTGATTTCGAGAATTTGGATTTGGATAGTTTCCCTAAATCTTATCGCTCTCTCACAAATATCAAGATTCTATGTGAACTGGAATATTTTCCATAGGTTTATTGATTTCCACAACGTAACGTGGGTATATTTATGCACCTGTGGTACAGTGCCAAAGTGTGATTAGAGAGATATGCTTGAGTAAAAGAAACAGTACTATTAAAATTGTTGAAGGAATTTTCATTCCATAAAATTTCTCCAATTCCATCACCGGTCACTGTAATGTAGTCATTCGATGTAATGCAGATTAAGGTTCAAAACACGTAGATGAGGGTTAATGATATACAGTTCATTAACGTAGCCGGTCCCCGGTCACGGCGAATCAGCGTCACGTAATGGAAGTCGATGCATCATTCGTATGCATGACGTGAGCGGAATGTCTGCTTCATTTTCGTTTCGCCACTCTAATTCAATGTTGTCTTGGAGAATATTTCGTTAAATTGAGTTTGTTTAATGAGGCGTCAGCTGAGGGCTTGACGATTTGAGTCTCGTTTGAACGAAAGAGTTTGTGACTGGTTTACAGCAACGTAATTCGAAATTTAAGTTTCATTAACTCTTGATGAATTGGATTGCAATTTACTACGTTATTAGTTTATATTTTAAATATAAATTTCAATTTTCATTTAAAGGTTGTTATTTAGTTATTTATTTATCTGTATATATATATACCAATATTTACGTCTTTATTTTAGAGATAGTGATAGAGATATTTACCAAAAAACTTATAGCGGATATTTTAAGGAGACTTTTAACCCATTCATTACTATTGAAAAGCTACATATGAATAAAACACTTTTTTCAAAATTTTCCTGGAGTTTATTTTATTTATTTTTGCTCCACTTTTTCCTGCTTTTGATCTATGCTGATTTCGAATATTTACATTTTGGTATTTTCCCCTTTTCTAAATCTTAGCGCTGTCACAAATATCAAGATTCTATGTGAACTGGAATACCTTGGATAGGTTTATTGATTTCCACAACATAATTCAAATATTATGTTGGAGAATATTTCACTGAATTGAGTTTGTTTGATGAGGCGTCAGCTGAGGGTTTGGCGAGTTGAGTCTTGTTTGAATGAAAGAGTTTATGACTGGTTTACAGCAACGTAATTCGAAATTTAAGATTGATTAAAACTTGATCAATTAGATTGCAATTTATTGCAACGTTATTGGTTTAATGTTATTATTAGTTTATATTTAATATTTTGATTTTAGTTTTTATTTAAAAGTTGTTATTTATTTATTTATCTGCCAATTTTCACCACACAAAAATACATATATACCAATATTTACAACTTTAATTTAGAAGTAATTTAACAAAAAATTTATAGCGGATATTTAACAGAGACGTTCATTGCTGATGACACAATCGATGCACCTTTTGTTTTCGGTACAAGTTGACAATGATGCGCTTCTAGAATCATGGACCACTAAGTAATTTTAGTCAGTTATATAAAATAAAATAAGAAAAAGCAATTTGAATCAAGCGGAGATTGTATCATGTAGATTTTATTTTAACTTACTTTGTTTTCTGTCTGTCTGCTCTACATAATGCAATCTTTTACCCACTTCCCAAGTACTAAAAGATTAAATCTTGGTTCATTTATCTGACTCTGATGACAATACATGAAATTAAGATATAATAATGGATATGGAATGCGAGCGAAGTATTTTCTTAAAGGTGAATTGTAAATCCATCGAGTTTGGTCTTGCATCGCTTGCCTGGATAAGCTCTTTGATTGTAAGGAGTAATCAGGTGCTCTGACGATGAAGTTGGAAAATGATCAAAGGATCTTCTTAACGGTAAATAGGTGACCCTTCGTGTTTGGGCTCCTTAATTTGTTGTAATACATTTTTTGCCAGTGTCTTTCGTATATTTTACGTATCATATCTTTCGGTACACTTGAAATGAAGCCTTTTTGTGGGTTTTTTTTGAGTTTTGATTTTTTTGCCACTCAGATCATTTATTTTCGTTTGTCGTTTTTTGATGAACTAGGCCGACTTGTAGTTCGTTAGTTTACCTAGCTTAGTTACTTTCAATTATTAATAAACTTAAAGTACGTATTGTTTTTATGTAAAGATTTAAGTTTGCAATTGAGCCTTTTTCCATAAAAATTAATTTTAATAGATAATACTCAGAAATATTAATATTCTTCTTACGTCATGTGGATGCAAATAAAAAATTGTTTTTTTTTATTTGTTTTATCAGATTTCAATTAAAACAGCAACTTACATGGATTTCAAAACCATTAATTATTTATATTTATGGAAGAGATTTCTAGATACATTGCTAAAAGAGCCATAAATATTTCTCAAAAATTATTTAGGGTAGGAACTTGATATTTTACAGAAAATTTTGAAGTTTGTAACATGTTTTAGTAGTTTTACGCTTGGGAATCATTTTTTAAGTTGTTTTTCATCGCATAAATTTGAACTAGATAATATATTTATGCGATGAAAAATAATATTAATATTCGTAAATAGTTTAAGGGAAATGCCAAATACACTTAAATATTTATAAATACCAAAGAATCCTTGTAGCCCGAGTTCTACGCCCCCTTAACATGTTTATTTCTTTATTCATAATTTCATATAAATCATGAATATATCAATTGAAGAATTTTAATATTTTAACCGTTAATGAAATTGCGAATTGATTAACGTCCTGTGAACGAAGGTTACATATTTGACAGACAGAATAAAATGTCTAAAAATTGAAAATATTATTTCTTTCTAAATAATAATTTCAACATTCATTGCGATTTTAACCAATTAGACTTTTGCCAAATTAAACTATTTTCTTAATCTTAATTTCACGATAATATATAAATTAGACTAAATCTTCTGATTCTTTTCTAAGTTAGAGCAAAAACAATTTATTGCGTTTTGTTTTGCTTAATATTTTTTAGAAGATACGAATTCAAAGAAAGAAATAGACAGTCATACGTTCATTTTTTGTTCATTATTTAATAGGGTTTCATGGAATATACTTACTACTTTTATATTGAATACCTATTCAAAACTCTATCAAAATTCGTTTAATAACTATTGCGTAATACGTGTGTAAACAAATACGCATAGAGACAAAAATTAAAACAAATTTGTCAAATACGAACAGAAAGCACATTACGCTTGTTCTGTGAACAGTTAGAATATAAAAGTTTAAACATTCCAGGGTATACAATTTTACTATTAAAGTATATATAAATGTTAATAATATTTTTGTCGGTATACTAATCAATACATACTAAGCACTGTACAATAGTAATAATACCGTTGATTGCTCAGTTTTCTTCATGGGCGTGAAAGTATTCCAAATTTCCCAATAAGTATTACATCTCCGATAATGGCTACAGCTGCCTTGTAATTTTCTAGTCACAATTTTCTAGTCATTTTCTATCAACGCTATCATTTTTTAAATTTTTCATTGAGCAATTTCGAAAAAGAGGTAGAGGTGAAGGGAAGAATTCATTTTCAAAAAAGAAAACATTTTTGAGTTCCATGCAACGAGTCTTTTTAAACCATATCCAACGGGACATGTAAAACTTAAAAAAAAATTGGCCCCGCAGAATTTCAGCACAAATATTTTGTAATCAAAACATTTTTAATATGATCACTTTTTTACGTTTACTTTTTTTACTGAAAAAGTAACGTAGTTTTTAGGATCACTTTGCTGTTCATCCGTTATCCATCCGTCTGTCAAAAGCCCTTTTCTCAGAAACGGTTTGAGATATCATGTTCATCAAATATGAGGTATCAATTAATATGGTATACTTAGGCCTAGCCTTACACTGCTGTAAAAAATTCAAGTTTTTTGGTACGTGCAACAAAATGATATGGTTTTAAAGCATATTTTTTGTTATTTATACCGTCATAAAAAGCCATAGGATACTTCCGATCAACTTACAGTTTTGAAAGTCAGCATAATTGGAAGGTCTTATAGCACAAGTAAAGGAAAAAAATTAAACAATCAGTGGTTTCTAATTCTATATGGAATAAAACGTCATTTTTCATGAACGTGTGTCTATGAAAGACGTAGTGGGCAATATATTACGTCATAAAATTAAAATTTTCTAAATAAGTTAATAAAAGTATCACATTCCATTAAATTTTTATATTAATACCTAAATTTGTACTTCTTATAGCGCGAATTCTACTTGTGTAAAACGGTTTTTTTTCAGTTACGTAACTCTTTATTTGTGAGTATAGCGAATTATCACTCACTAATTAATTATTATTGCTATAATAATTATGGTGAACAATATTTATCGTTTATCAATTAATAGAATTATGTGACCAATTACGACCAATTCATGAAATATTAGATAATATATATGTCATAATTATGATAGTAGAATATGATAGTAGAACTTGACATATTTTCGCTATTATCACGACTGTAAATTTATAAGACTAAAAAAATCTAAAAAATGTTTAAATTTGCCACGCATGCATAAAATCATTAAATATAAATTTTTACCGTTTGTTAATCTCTGAGGTTTGATTAATTTTTGAGGGTTAATTAATTTTGCTGACTAAGTTTCGAAAACACTAGGTTTAATCGAGTTAGTATTTGTTTCTGATCAAAAACAGAACTCTGTACTTTACAAATATGCATGATAGGATTTAGGGGATAAGGGACTTTAACAAATGTGCGTGATAATCTAATAGAATTTCTTAAGCCCAGCGCATGCGCACATTCCATCAACAAATTTTTTATAATTTAAATTGATTGCAGATGACCAATTAAGAATTTTGACTGTCCAATTATCAGCTAAAAAATCTAAAACTTTTTATTTAACCGTAAAAAAGTGAACGTTAAATTAAAAAAATGTTCTATCGCTGCGTGTGTTTAAAAAAAACCAAAAAACGTCCTTCGATTGCTGGATTTAATGAAAATTTTGAAAGTTTTGAAAGTTCTGGCAAGCATTCATATTTTGACATGAACGATGTAGGATAATGTACTCTTTTTTAATTAGCATTTATTATAAATGTTCCCAAAACGGTGTAATAAAATAATCGATTATTGGAAAAAGTGTTCAAAAATATTAGGTATTAGATCGTAATTCCAAATTTGGTGATAATGGGTAAATTTTTATAATTAACCCACTATTGTATATAACCATTGATATTAAATGCAATAATGAAGCATGACATACGAGAAAAAATGTGTAAATTTTTTTTTACTTTTAAAATTATGGTCGTCATAACAAAAAAATTGTGGGCGGTTAATGCAAAGTTTTATAGATTATTGCTTTCTAACCAAGAAAAAGTACTGTCGAGTGCAATTGGAGTAAACAAACGAGATCACAACGTGACGTATGCAAGAATTTTTACGTTTGGTAAGTATTCTTAATACATGTAATATGGTTTCACTTTTCACATTCAGTAAGTATTCTTAATACATCTATCTTTTGTTTCTTTTGATTAAAATTAAATAATTACATATTTAAGTAAATTCAGTCAAGCAAATCTACACATATGTTGTGCCTTCCTCTTTTAAGCGTCGTTTACAATAATATATATACACGTCGTTGCAAACGCATTTTCAGGAAATGAAAATTCACAATCTGCGAGGGCGTCCCCGTTCCGCAGGCGAGCGTCTCGGGCGGTATTTTCCGGAGTATATCTGCAATATCAAGCGGGTGCGAAATTAAAGGAATCACGGACGGGTCAGGGTAGTTTGAGCGGATTTGAGAGCCGTCGGTCCGTACAGAAGATGGTGTCATGTCTTACGATTGTGCAAATGAGCCTTAATGGGAGGGCGCTGATGTGATTTAGATGCGCGTCTGGTGACATTCCACGTTTGGGCCTCGGCCACTGTTTCCGCCCACAAAGTGGCTGTTAATAATTAGTAGGTGGTTATTTATCAATTTAATAGTACCGGAATGATAAATATATTAAACTATAAGAATTAGATTCATTAAATTATTGGTTTTTGAATATATTTGGCGTTAATTTTGTAGAAATCCATTATTGAATTTCAAAAATTTCAATCAGGTTTTATATGAAATTTCTCAATTTATCTATAAAGTAAAAGTAAAAAAATAAAGGTAAAAAAGTCATCATATTGAACACATTTTGATTAGTAAATATGTTACTGAAATTGCATTTAATTATAAAAAAGAAATCAACCGTTTTTAGGATTACGTATCTAAAAAGTGAAAACAAAATTCCTGTAGGATCATCCACTTCTGTTCGTCACAGTCGATTTTCTCAGAAACTTTTTAACCTGTAAATTAGAAATTTACCACTGGTCACATTAACCTGCATATTTTCCAGTACCAAACACTTTCAAATATTTGTAAGGCAATTATGGAGGGGACAAATGTTTTTTTGTAATTCTACATATCCTTTTGGGTGTGGTTTAAAATAACTTTTTTGCATGGAACTCAACAGTTATTCAGGATCCATCATGCAATAAAATTTGTGAAAATGAATTGTTTCCTTCACCTCTTCCTTATTTTCGAAATTGCTCAATAAAAAATAAAAAAGAATAGCGTTGATAGAATCTGACTAGAAAATTACAGGGAAACTGTAGCGATTATCCTAGATCTAATGGTGGTTAGGAGATTCTCAATATTTTCACGCCCGTAATGAAAACTAAGCAATAAATGGTATTATTAATATTACACAGTACTTAGTATATCTTGATTAGTATATCAGCCAAAAATAATATCCACATTTATAAATAGATTCATAGAAACATTGTATACCCTTAAATGTTGAAATTTTTATATTCTAAGTGTACACGTATTTGACAGATTTGTTTTAATTTTTGTCTCTGTGCATATTTGTTTATGCACGTATCACGCAATAACTATTAAACGAATTTTGATATGGTTTTAGATACTGTATGTACGGTTTTAAATAATTATTCAATAGTAAAATGGTAAGTATATTTCATGACACAGTATTAAAGAATTAACAAAAAATGCACATACGACTGTTTATTTCTTTCTTTGAACTTGCATATCCTAAAAAATATAAAGCAAAAAAAATGTAATATATTGCTTTTCATATTTGTCTGTTCGAGGTTAGTCGAGGTTCCTAAATCAGAAAAAAATCAGAATTGAATCTAAATTAGGATTTATCTTGAAATAATTATGAAAAAGAAGTTTCATTTAGTAAAAGTTTAGTTGATTACAGTCGTAATGAATGTTGAAATTATTATTTAGAAAGAAATAATAGTTACAATTTTTTGACATTTTATTTTGTCCGTCAACTTTTGTTCACAGGTTACTAAGTACATATTTTCGATAACAGTTAAAATATAAAAATTCCTTAATTGTTCCCCGCACGATTTATATGAATTTATGAATAAAGAAATAAACATGCTAAGTACGAGTAAACTCGGATTACGAGGTTTCTTAGGTATTTATAAATATTTAAGTGTATATAGCATTTTCTTTAAACTATTTACGAATATTAATATTATTTTTCATTGCGTAAATATATTATCTAGTTTATATTTATGCGATGAGTAAAAAATATTTTCCAAGCGTAAAATTACTAAAAACATCACAAAACCTTTAAAATTTTTAATCAATTAATGCTTCATTATTTTGAGAAATATTTTATTTCTATTTTAGCATTATATCAAGAACTGTCTTCCAAAATATCAAAAATTAATGGTTTTGGAATCTATATAAGTTGCTATTTTAATTGACATCCGATAAAGCAAATTAAAAAAAATTAATTATTTATTTGCAACGGTATGATTTATGACAAATATTAATATTTCTGAGTATTACCTATTAAAATTAACTTTTATAGAGAAATCCTCAAACAAAACATATTTTAAGTCCATTAATAATTGAAAATCAACAAGTTCGGTAAGCTGATTAACTACAAGATGAACTAGGCTATTCATCAAAAAACTACAAACTAAACTAAGTGATCTTTGGTGAAAATCCAAGACTAATATAATAAATTTATTAAAAAAATTCAAACAAAAAATACTTTATTTTCAATGTACTAAAAGATAGGAAACACAAGCAAACATTTCTTACAATAAACGAAAGGAGCTTAAACATGAAGGGTTATTTACCGCTAAGAAGTTCGTTTGATCATATTCCAACTTCATCATCAGAGCACCTCAGATCAGAGCTACTCCTCACAAACCAAAAACTGATTAAAAGGCAAGCGATACAAGACAAAAAATCCTTCGCCCGCATTCCATCTCCATCATTATATCTCAATTTCATGTATTGTCATCAGAATCAGATAAATACACTAAGCTTTAGTCCTTCAGTGCATCAGGAATTGGGTGAAAGTTTTATTGCAATATGTAGAGCAGCCAGACAGAAAACAAAGTTAGTTTTTTTATATAACTGACTAAAATTCGTAGTGGCCCATGATTCTCGATGCGCATCATTGTCAACTTGTGCTCAAAACCAAAGATGTATCTAATGTGTCATCAGCAATGAACGTCTCTGCTTATATACATAAATTTCTGCTGAATTATTTCTACAATAAATATGTAAATGTACAAATAAATAAACAATTAAATAACAACCTTTTAATAAAAATGAAATCGATACATTAAATATTAACTTATGATAATAATACTCCCATAATTTTGCAGCAAATTAGTGTAGCCTATCAAGTTTTAATGAATCTTAAATTTCTAATTACGTTGCTGTAAACTAAACAATCATAAACTCCTTCGTTCAAACGAGACTCAAATCATCATGCCCTCAGCTGACGCCTCACTAAACAAACTCAATTTAACGAAATATTCTCCAAGACAGCATTGAATTAGAGTGGCGAAACGAAAATGAAGCAAACATTCCGCTCACGTCATGCATACGAACGATGAATCGACTTCCATTACGTGACGCTGATTCGCTGCGACCGGGGACCTATGGGGATTATCTATTAAAATTAATTTTTATGGAAAAAGGCTCAATTGCAAACTTAAATCTTTACATAAAAACAGTACGTACTTTAAGTTCATTAATAATTGAAAGTAACTAAGTTAGGTAAACTAATGAACTACAAGTCGGCCTAGTTCATCAAAAAACGACAAACGAAACCAAATGATCTGAGTGGTGAAAATTGGGTATTTTCCGAGACTAATATAATAAATTTCTCAAAAAAAAACTCATAAAAAGGGTTCATTTCAAGTGTACTGAAAGATATGAAACACTGGCAAAAAATGTATTACAACAAATGAAGGAGCCCAAACACGAAGGGCCACCTATTTACCGTTAAGAAGATCCTTTGATCATTTTCCAACTTCATCGTCAGAGCACCTGATTACTCCTTACAATCAAAGAACTTATCCAGGCAAGCGATGCAAGACCAAACTCGATGCATTTACAATTCACCTTTAAGAAAATACTTCGCTCGCATTCCATCTCCATTATTATATCTTAATTTCATGCATTGTCATCAGAATCAGATAAATGAACCAAGATTTAATTTTTTAGTACTTGGGAAGTGGGTAAAAGTTTGATATGTAGAGCAAGCAGACAGAAAACAAAGTAAGTTAAATAAAATCTATGTGATACAATCTCCGCTTGATTCAAACTGCTTTTTCCTATTTTTTTTGTATAACTGACTAAAATTACTTAGTGGTCCATGATTCTAGAAGCGCATCATTGTCAACTTGTGCCGAAAACAAAAGGTGCATCGAATGTGTCATCAGCAATGAACGTCTCTGTTAAAAATCCGCTATAATTTTTTTGTTAAATTACTTCTAAAATAAAGTTGTAAATATGGGTATATATGCAGATAAATAAGTAAATAACAACTTTTAAATGAAAACTAAAATCAAAATATAAAATATAAACTAATAATAACATTAAACCAATAACGTTGTAATAAATTGCAGTCTAATTGATCAAGTTTTAACGAATCTTAAATTTGGAATTACGTTGCTGTAAACCAGTCATAAACTCTTTCATTCAAACAAGACTCAACTCGCCAAACCCTCAGCTGAGGCCTCATCAAACAAACTCAATTCAGTGAAATATTCTCCAACATAATATTTGAATTATGTTGTGGAAATCAATAAACCTATCCAAGGTATTCCAGTTCACATAGAATCTTGATATTTGTGACAGAGTGCTAAGATGTAGAAAAGGGGAAAATACACAAATGTAAATATTCAAAACAGCACAGATCAAAAGCAGGAAAAAGTGGAGCGAAAATAAAAGAAATAAATTCCAGGAAAATTTTGAAGAGTGTATTATTCATATATAGCTTTTCAATAGTAATGAATGTTTCTTCCTTAAAAATCCGCTATAATTTTTTTGATAAACTATTTTTACAATAAAGACGTAAATATTGGTATATATACAGATAAATAAATAACTAAATAATAACCTTTAAATGAAAATTGAAATTTATATTTAAAATATAAACAAATAGTAATGTAATAAATTGCAATCTAATTTATCAAGTGTTAATGAAACTTAAATTTCGAATTACGTTGCTGTAAACCAGTCATAAACTCTTTCGTTCAAACGAGACTCAAATTGTCAAGCCCTCAGCTGACGCCTCATTAAACAAACTCAATTTAACGAAATATTCTCCAAGACAACATTGAATTAGAGTGGCGAAACGAAAATAAAGCAGACATTCGGCTCACGTCATGCATACGAATGATGAATCGACTTCCATTACGTGACGCTGATTCGCCGCGACCGGGGACCGGCTACGTTAATGAACTGTATATCATTAAGCCTCATCTACGTGTTTTGAACCTTAATCTGTATTACATCGAATGGCTATATTTCAGTGATCGGTGACGGTTTTGGAGAAATTTTATGGAATGAAAATTCCTTCAACAATTTTAATACTACTGTTTCTTTGACTCAAGTATATCTCTGTAATCACATTTTGGCACCATAGCACATGTACATAAATATACCCACTTTACGTTGTTGAAATCAATATACCTATGCAAAATATTCCAGTTCACATAGAATCTTGATATTTGTGACAGAGACATAAGATTTAGAAAAGGGGAAAGTATCCAAATTTAAATGTTCATAATCTGCATATCGCAAAAGCAAGAAAAAGTGGAGAAAAAAAATAAAATAAACTCCAGGCAAATTTTGAAACGAGTGTTTTTAGTCATATGTAGTTTTTGAAATATAGCCTGTTGATAATTATTACCGTTCCGTTTCTTTATATGGTAGTGCATATTTTCTCAACCTCCTAACTCGCGCCATCCCCCAAAAGACTCAAAAATAAAGCGAATAACCTCACGATCCCTTAATTCACCATTTTTCAACTTGTTAAGTCTAGCATCCCCACATATTACGAAGTCATAATTGATTATGGTTTCTATAAATTATTATGTACATAAGTATCTTAATTTTTTGTAACCGACAGCAAACCCAGGTATCACATGATCGCGACTCTCGGATTGAGAAACGACGTCGTTAGCGTAATTATTTTTGCCTCGTTTATTTTTTAAGTCCACCAAGTGACACAAACATATAGACTAGTATTTTTAACTAACGTTGAGACAAATACTTCTGTATTTGTGATGAATCTTAATAAATAATGAATTTCACGCTACACCTATAAATAATGAGAAAACCGTGCTGTCACAATATCGTTTCCGTAACTTCCCGTGTGTTCTTTATTACTTTCATCTTTTTGTCAAAATTTTAGATTCATTTCATTTGAAGATATGGGGAAGGCATATTCTTCAGTTTTTCTTCGAGTTTTTTAATAAGCAATTTAAATACATTAATTATACACAAATATTTTGAAGACCCGTTTTTTAGTTTCTTCTTGAGTCGTTTTTATAAACGAAATTTTTCCTATATACGGAGTTCAAATCTACACGTACGAGAAGAATGAATTACAAGTCATGAAGCTTTTAAGCAAAACGGAGTCTTAGTAAAATGAATATTGATAGGGCTTGATGATTTGAATCTCGTTTGAACGAAAGAGTTTATGATTGTTTAGTTTACAGCAACGTAAATCGAAATTTAAGATCCATTAAAACTTGATAGGCTACATTAATTTGCTGCAAAATTATGGGAGTATTATTATCATAAGTTAATATTTAATGTATCAATTTAATTTTTCTTAAAAGGTTGTTATTTAATTGTTTATTTATTTGTATATTTACATATTTATTGTAGAAATAATTCAACAGAAATTTATATATTTAAGCGGAGACGTTCATTGCTGATGACACATTAGATACATCTTTGGTTTTGAGCACAAGTTGACAATGATGCGCATCGAGAATCATGGGCCACTACGAATTTTAGTCAGTTATATAAAAAAACTGCAATCAAACTTTCACTCACTTCCTGATGTACTGAAGGACTAAAGCTTAGTGTATTTATCTGATTCTGATGACAATACATGAAATTGAGATATAATGATGGAGATGGAAGGCGGGCGAAGGATTTTTTTGTCTTGTATCGCTTGCCTCTTAATCAGTTTTATGTTTGTGAGGAGTAATCAGGTGCTCTGATGATGAAGTTGGAATATGATCAAAAGAACTTCTTAGCGGTAAATAACCCTTCGTGTTTAGGCTCCTTACGTTTATTGTAAGAAATTTTTGCTTGTGTTTCCTATCTTTTAGAACATTGAAAATAAAGCCTTTTTTGTTTGAATTTTTTTAATAAATTTATTATATTAGTCTTGGATTTTCACCAAAGATCACTTAGTTTAGTTTATCGTTTTTTGATGAACTAGACCGACTTGTAGTTAATCAGCTTACCGAACTTGTTGATTTTCAATTATTAATGGACTTAAAATATGTTTTGTTTGAGAATTTCTCTATAAAAATTAATTTTAATAGGTAATACTCAGAAATATTAATATTTGTCATAAATCACATGGTTGTAAATAAATAATTAATTTTTTTAATTTGCTTTATCGGATGTCAATTAATATAGCAACTTATATAGATTCCAAAACCATTATTTTTTATATTTTGGAAGACATTCTTGATATATTGCCAAAATAGAAATAAAATATTTCTCAAAATAATGAAGCATTAATTGATTAAACATTTTAAAGTTTTTGAGATGTTTTTAGGAATTTTGCGCTTGGAAAATATTTTTACTCTACTAGATAATATATTTACGCAATGAAAAATAACATTAATATTCGTAAATAATTTAAAGAAAATGCCATATACACTTAAATATTTATAAATACTTAAGAAACCTCGTAATCCGAGTTTACTCGTACTTAGCATGTTTACTCGTACTTAGCATGCTTATTTCTTTATTCATAAATTCATATAAATCGTGCGGGGAACAATTAAGGAATTTTTATATTTTAACTGTTAACGAAAATATGTACTTAGTAACCTGTGAACAAAACTTGACGGACAAAATAAAATGTCAAAAAATTGTAACTATTATTTCTTTCTAAATAATAATTTCAACATTCATTACGACTGTAATTAACTAAACTTTTGCCAAATGAAACTTTTTTTTCATAATTATTTCAAGATAAATCCTAATTTAGATTCAATTCTGATTTTTTTCTGATTTAGAAACCTCGACTGACCTCGAACAGACAAATATGAAAAGCAATATATTACATTTTTTTGCTTTATATTTTTTAGGATGTACAAGATCAAAGAAAGAAATAAACAGTCGTATGTGCATATTTTGTTAATTTCTTTAATAATGTGTCATGAAATGTACTTACCACTTTACTATTGAATAATTATTCAAAACTCTACATACAGTATCTAAAACCATATCAAAATCCGTTTAATAGTTATTGCGTGATATGTGCATAAACAAATATGCACAGAGACAAAAATTCAAACAAATCTGTCAAATACGTGTACACGTAGAATATAAAAGTTTCAACATTTAAGGGTATAAAATGTTTCTATGAATCTATTTATAAATGTGAATATTATTTTTGGCTGATATACTAATCAAGATATACCAAGTACTGTATAATATTAATAATACCATTGATTGTTTAGTTTTCATTACGGGCGTGAAAATATTGAGAATCTCCTAACCACCATTAGATCTAGGATAATCGCTACAGTTTCCCTGTAATTTTCTAGTCAGATCAACGCTATTCCATTTTATTTTTTATTGAGCAATTTCGAAAATAAGGAAGAGGTGAAGGAAACAATTCATTTTCACAAATTTTATTGCATGATGGATCCTGAATAACTGTTGAGTTCCATGCGAAAAAGTTATTTTAAACCACACCCAAAAGTATAGGTAGAATTACAAAAAAACATTTGTCCCCTCCATAATTACCTTATAAATATTTGAAAGTGTTTTTTACTGGAAAATATGCAGGTTAATGTGACCAGTGGTAAATTTCTAATTTACAGGTTTAAAAGTTTCTGAGAAAATCGACTGTGACGAACAGACAAATAAGTGGGTGATCCTATAGGAGTTTTGTTTTCCCTTTTCAGATACGTAATCCTAAAAAGGGTCGATTTATTTTTTATAATTAAATGGAATTTCAGTAACATATTTACTAATCAAAATGTGTTTAATATGATGACTTTTTTACCTTTGTACTTTTACTTTATAGATAAATTGAGAAATTTCATATAAAACCTGATTGAAATCGTATCCAGTTAAGAGGGTATATGAAAAACATTTGCCAAAATTAACAAAAAGGACGGACAAAACAAGATTTTTGAACATACCCATTTCCATGGAAAGTTGGAAAAAAGTTATTTACCACAATTTTTATCTTTTTCCTTTTGTATACACTTACTCCTATACATTTTTTATTAATATGCGTATATATTTAAGTATGCATTTTAATTAATAGTATAAGCAGAAAATATATAAGCAGAAAAATTTAAGGTTACAAACAAATAATTACTAGGCACTTTAATGCTTTCGTACATGGTAATATCCATTTTGCAGTTTCCAAGCAGTTCTAACATAACAGTTAATTGCAAAATAATTAATGGAAAACGTAATCACCGTTGGTCTGCATCCAGGTAAATCAACACCCACAGGTCATATCTCTTGATTGCAGTTATTGACGACCCAAATGGAACTCGTAATATATTATCACCATATATCGTATTGTGAAGGCATATTTCGCAAATAAAAACTCATAATCTTTAAAGGGTGGTTATATTTTCCGAGCGTGTCTGCAATATGATGTGGGCGCGGAATTAAAGGAAATTCGGAAGGGTCGGCTCGTTTTGGGCGTATTTGAGATCCGCCTGCCCTTAATGACATCACGGCGTGTCCGACAATTGTGTGAATGTGTCCGAATGGGAGGGACGCGTCGTGATTTAGGCGAGCGGTCGGTGTCACTTCGCGATTGGCCGGCGACCGTTATATCCACCTAAGAGCGGCCGTTTGTTAGGGCGGCCTGGTTTGATATTTTAGATTCAGTAGGTAGTGGAAGAAATGACGTACAATTATATGAATAAAATAGAATTAGTATTTCAATTTGAATAGCGATGTTATTCTGTACGTATAAAATCGGACAACCAAATTAATATCGATTTTATGTATAATACAAAGGATAATTGAAAAGATTGTTATCGTGTTATAAGGCAAGGCTTTACATATTTGTGAGCCTAAGAGAAGAATTTCGTCAATTGTACTTAAAAGTTATTGCAAATAAACTACTAAGTGTCAGAAACAAAATGAATTTCAAACAAAATTTTATTTGTAATCCTACAAATTTAGAAAAAAAAACTATTATCGAATATTTAGTAAAATATGAATATCATTTTAAAAAGACTTTAAAAACAAATGTCCTATTCCTGATATATAATTAAAGCAAAAATGTTATTAAAACAATTATCGAAACATGTTTCAATAGTGCGAAATAAATATGAAGTCGAATAAACACATTTGGAGTTTACAGAAAATAATACTCAGAAATAAGCTTAAGGTGGTACTAACGAAGATTGGATTTTAGGAAAGATTCTGATATAGTTTGCAACATGAGATTACTGTGTATGTGTACATTTTTTTTGGAATCTTTTTATGATTTTTGTAAAATTTATGCATTTTAACTGAACTTTTTAACATAATGTCTAAAGAATTTTATGCTAGGGTCGCAGTTGGTATTGCTCTGCTTGATTATTTACATAATTCAACCCTTCCAATTAGTTTCATGCTTAAACTCAGAACAAAAGGATGTAAATGTTTGAATTTATTTTTTGCTTATACGGTTAATTAACCGAAATCAACCTTCTCTGTTAGTTTTGTCCATTAAATTATACACACGGACGCATATAAACGAAGCCAATAATCCCCCAAGTTACTCCTCGCTCCTCTTGGCAAGCTACCCGACAAATTCTCTTTCCAAACTCGTTAGTTTCGTTGCTTGGCGCAAGGAAAAAAGCATCACCGGCGACGTAATTAAATCGAGCCTTGCCAAGAAAACGTCAATAGCGCACCGCATGTTCCGCCGGAGAACTGTCGCCATTGGGCGGGCGTACACTGCCCTAGGATATATCGAATTTGGTTCACGTGGTTTTGCGAAAATATTGGCATTAATTTATTCGCTAATTTTTGCCTGCAACTTAGGGTGTCTTTATTTTAGATGCAATAAGGGGTTTGCAGACCAATAAAAAATATAAAAAACGAACACAAAATGTTATGGGATAAAAATTTCCAAAATATTTGTCCAAGGTACAGACTATTTCTCCATATATAATTGGGTAACAAAAAAGGAAGATATAAAGAAATCCAGATCTTTGAATTTGCGATGTTAATTGGAATTACATTTAATTAATTATTTAAAGCATGTAAATACTACAAGAATAATGATAAAGATATAAGAAAAGTGATTTTCAAAAGATTAGAATTTAAGACAGAAATATGCAAATTATTTTTATACTTTAGGATATCTGATTGGAAAACGACATAAACAATTAAAATCATGTGAAATTGCTCCTAAAGACAATGGATTTAGGAAAACGACTTTAGATAGAGAAAGATTTGCGACGTCTCATCGTGGATCTTTCTCGACTCCGTCTACCGAACTACTGATGAAGGTTCAGTAAGGCGCGTTGTTTTTTTGCATTTATTGGCTTGTCACGCCAAAGGTTTGGTCGTTGGTCAATAATTGGGTTTTAACCCCTACATAAAGTATATCTAACAATTGTATCGAATTTTTTAATTTAAATATGACTTTAATTTTATTTTTTTCAGGTAATTTGATAACTTTATGCGCAAAAAATAATTTCGTGAAAAATATATTAGTTTTGTTTTAATGAGGGTTTCCAATTTTTAATAACGCTTTTAAATAAAATGGGCTGAATATCACGAATAATGTGTATGAAATAGTTTTGTAGGTGGTTAATAATTTACAGTTTATTAACGTCCAATTGATGTTTAATATGGCACAAAGAGTGATAAATCATACGATATTAGTGGCTAGTGTACTTTATTATCACGTGAGGCGATAAAGATTCCATACTCATTATTTAATAGGTCGATTTAATTTACATATTCTAATAATTTTTACCACTAACAGGTATACATTCTTTTTATTATTCCTAGAAAAAATGAGGACAAATTATTCTGCCTGAACAAATTTTTTTGAGGTGATGTTAATTTTCAGTAAATTCATTAAGAAATCCATTGGAAATTCATTATTAGAGACATCGTAACTTTATTTTTCTTTCATTAGAATGATTATAAATATTGTAAATTTTTTGTAATCTACGAGACCTCTGGCGAACAGAATGCTCGTTTTGGTAATAAACCTTAATATTTTTACTCGTACTAATAATTAAAACCTTAAGTAAAATATTGCAGACAAAACAACTATTCTTAGTTATATGCTTTATAATACATAACAAAATGAGACATCCTTATTGAAAGACATTATCATAGCTGTTAATTAACATATTTTTTACTTTCAATGTTAATAGTTAATGCATGTAAAAAAAGTTTTTAGACAAGCTCTGAAACCGGGCAAACACCCAGTCACCAAACTCTACGACAAGAGCAATCTAGCCACTGAACAAAACAAACTCCTGACAGTTGTGGAAGAATACTATCTCGAGTTTTATCTTGACAGGTCTAGAAACCCTAAGCCAAGTAGTGTAGTAACACGGACTATAAAAAATGTTGGATATGAAAAGGTGCCGAAGATAATAGAAGTTGAGGTAAAACTAGCCTTTTCGTCTTCACCACGAGCTGTTCCATTAGACATCTTTTGTCTAACGAAAAAGCCCCCGGTAAAGACGATACAGCAGATATACTTTGACCATATCTACTATGTTGTAGGGACTTCTCCCTTAGAAAGATTTCTATAAGTAACCACATAATCAGGTCTTCACCTGATTATGCGGTTTCTTATAGAAATCTTTAATACCTGTCCAGTGGAAAAACGAATACAACAAAAATGTGAGAGCACTACAGTAGTCAAGTATCCATCTCTACGAAGTATTAGTTAAGATCATCACGACTCATTTGAACAAAAAACTGAACTTTTAACAACCAGTTGAAGACAGGGTTTAGAAGTGGATTTAGTACCATAGACAACCTACTGGCTATGATAATTATCATCGAAAAGTCTACAGGGTATCAAATGTCTTTATGGCTTGCATATATTAATTATAAAAAAGCCTCCGTCCATAGCATCGTGTCCGGAGCAGTGATTTGATCTTAATAATGTGCTGGAATAGTCTACGTTATATTATTCTTTTCGAATTAATGTGTCTACATTCATCTGATCGAGAAAATGTATCGAAATGCCAGTTGTAAATTGTAAATGTTCTCTTAATATAACCAAACCAACAAAATAGACCGGTGCATAAGACTAGCATGGGCCGCCTACTACAAAATTGAATTCGCCTTCAGAATACAAATTACGGCAGAACAGAAAGCTGGTATACCATCGCCAGTGTGTCCTGCGGGTAATTATCTATGAAGCTAAAACCTGGGTATTTACAAAAGAAATCATCACAAAGTTCAGAGTGGTTCAGAGGGCAATTGAAGGGAAACAGATAGGGAACGAGTGGAGAGACTTAAAGAGGAACGAGTGGTTTAGGCAGAAGAGCAGGGTTGTGGACAACGTAAAACGTGTTGCGAAGCTTAAATGTCAATGGGCTGGCAAATTCACCAAAAGCAGGACTCGTGGTATAAAGCGCTCGTAGAATGAAGAACGTGGGGCGAATTATGCCCAGAAGGAATTCCAAATATGCGTTGGTACGTATCAAAATAACAGCTGAAGTGAAATGGTTAGAGAAAGCACAAGATCAAAAGGACTGGTATAGATAGAAGGAAGATTACAAATATGCAGTAGAACATTACTAAAGAAGAAGAAACAGTATATAAGAATGTTATTGCAATTAGGGCGATGTGCTCCAGATAAATTTTTCACTGAAATCAGAGTAATTTGACGTCATGTCAAAATTTTCTTTTTTATGACATGTTTAAAAATTCTAAACGGCCATACGGTATTAAGTGCACTGTTAAGGAAGATTTACTGTAAGGAATACTCGATCTACTCATTATAAAGTCATTTATAAACAAATTCTAAATTTACATCTCGATATATTTTTACCTTTCATGACGTTGTTTCTTTGGGAAAGAAATTTACATTGCAGTATGTTTTTGGTTTCATGAAAACGTTTTTCCATAAAAGTAGCATAATTATTTGGATCATCTCAATAATGAACCATTACTGATTTGATATCGAAAT
Organism: Druceiella hillmani; assembly: GCA_039881145.1. NCBI lineage: Eukaryota > Metazoa > Arthropoda > Insecta > Lepidoptera > Hepialidae > Druceiella > Druceiella hillmani. Next base: position 3,623,113 of record JAYKKI010000014.1, read on the forward strand.
GATCGATTTCTTTGCAGTATTTTAAACGTAAATTCCATATATTTAGTCATTCTAATTGTGTTTACGTCGCGGACCAAACCTTTGAGGTGACAAGCCAATAAATTCAATAAAAACAACGCGCCTTACTGAGCCTTCATCAGTAGTCCGATAGATGGAGTCGAGAAATATCCACGTTTTCATTATCTACAAGCATGTTAGCGTTTAAGCCTTACCACACCAATCGTTTAGCATGTCTATTTATAGTTAACAATTTATTTTTCACAAATTTTTTACTTTTTTATTTTGAACGCTCCAATGACAAGATTTCTGAATAACTTTTCAAGTTATTCAGACCCATCTTTAGTCATTTCATGAAAAGTAGGTATATAAAAAACCTGGAGTACTGACTGAAATATCCTGCATCATCTTATATGAACCACGTAGCTCCGTGTAGGACATTTTTTGACCCTCTCCCTTCTCCTATGTAAGCTGCATTAGCTTTAGTCATGAAGGGAGTTGAACGTTATTTTTTTTTATTTCTTTTCCGAAAGTATTTTCACAATATTCTGTTACTGAGCACGTAATTAAGATACAAAAATTACTTTAAATTGCAATGTAAAAATTACTTTAAATCCAAGTAAACAAAATTTTAAAGAATTTTATTTGTTTTGGTTTTAAATTTAACATCTTTCAACTCAAATATAGTATAAACTTATATAGCATATATATGCGTATTCTAAATCGTTCATCTCCCAGCGTAGACTTTTGCAAAACTTCATCCTGTTCTAAATAGACCTTACAGTTTATAGTAGTTCGAATATTAGTGGTATTTGCGGGCTTCACAAGTAACGATAAGGGTTAATATTTTATTTTGCTTTCATCTAAGTTTCCTTAAATTTTTAAATTTTTCACGAGATTTGTCCATCTCCAATCCAATGAGTTGTTACATATTTCTTTTTTTATAAAATAGCACTGCATTCTATGGCATAACGATCTCAACAGACCGGATTTAGCGAGCTCCGTTTACTTGTGTGCGGGTGGATGGTTGATCGGTCGATGCTGTGGTTCAGATTGCTTCGCAGCAGTGAAACATTGGGCTTATTTGGCATTGCAATACGTTGCGACGTATGAGATTGGTTTATTTGTGAAGTGTTGGTGAATAGATGAGGGCATCTCCTAGGTTGTGTTTGAGAAGAAACATGAAGGGCTGCTATATTCTGGTGATAATATTTGACTGCAATTGAAATAATATGTTATTCATTTAGTTAAAATATTATTATATTAAAAAACCTTCATAAACGTTAAGTTTTATGTATCAAAAACAGGAAATAAATATCGAATGTTAGATTCACTACTATCTTTGTCACAGGGTGGATAATTGATAATTTCAATATTGACTCTCTAACAAGAAAGAAATATAATAGACATGGACCGACATCAAATTTTTCCGTAATTCCTAAAGTTTTAGATAGATCAGTGCATGAGAGGGTGTGTCCCATACTTCATAGTTATATTATGCAACAACATGCATTTGTTTATTGCAGATCTACCACGACTAAATTGCTACTTTACTCTGAACACTTGTTCGAGTTATTGGATTCCGGACAGTATGTCTCCGTGATATATGCGGATTTCAAGAAAGCATATGACGAGATTGATCACTTAATATTGAAACGAAAATTGGTATGCAACTGTATAAGAGAAAAACTTACCTTGGGATCATTTTCGATAGTTACTGAATTTTAATTTATAATTTTGAGCAGACTGTATTTAAAACCTATATAATGCTTGGCTGCATATTAAAAAAGGCCAAAGTTTTTAAAAATATTAAAATATACTTAACCTTTTACAACATTCTTTCAAGATAGCAACTTGAATAAGCTGTTGTTATTTGGAATCCACTATACACCACTTATTTTAACAGTATTGAGAACATATGATAAAGATTTTTCAAAGTTCCTCAGTACTGAGTTGGTAGCTGCAAATTATCGTGTAAAATATTAATTAATAAATACAAATGTGATGTTCTCTATCATAGAGATTAACTTTTAGAGTTGATGATTATGTTCAACATCTGTCATGGTAATTATCTGTCCATCTTCACTGAGTTAGATACGGATTCGAACTCTTAAACTAACTCGTAGACATCTCCTCTTTAATGATGATAACGCACGAACAAACGTCAGTATCACAGCACTGCTATGATGGTTGTGTGATTTGTATAATAAAATTATGTCGTCTCTTGACATCTTTGCGAGTTCACGCCACCAGTTTAGATCAGATGTGAAGAACAAACTTCGAGAAATGTATATAGATGAATCAGGGATTTTATTTTTCGTTTTATTTTATTTATCGTTTGTCCATATTAGATAATTAGAGCGCCTTACATGGAGAGCTTATGACCTATAATTGCGACTTTATTTAATTGATAAGTTAATTACATATGTTTTACGTATTAATGTTATGTTTTCTTCAAACAAAATATCATTCGCTTATTGAAGACAACAAAATGTTATATTTGTGTTTATAAAAATGTGTTTATTTTTTCATGGAATGTTGGAATACACACACACGCACACACACACGCACACACACACGCACACGCGCACGCGCACGCGCTCACGCGCACACACGCGCACGCGCTCTCGCGTTCGCATGCGTGTGTGTGTGCGTGTGAAAGTTAAAATAAAATGAAAAGTAAAATCAAGTAAGTTAACAAAATGATGTTCACTTGTGTTTATTTGGATATTTTAAAATTGTGTTTATTTTTTCATGGAATGTTGGAGTACACACACACACACGCATACGCGTACGCACACACACACATATATATATGGAGTCTGGGAATACATCTAGGAAAAGATCGGTCGGACGAAGAAATTCGTTGGCTGTAAATAAATAAATTGTCGTTAAAATATAACGTAAAATACGCCCTTTTTATAATTGAGTGTAGAAAAATATTACAGAGAACTCTTTTTAACACACCCAATAATTGCACGAAGTGCAGTGTTTACCCGCAGCGGTGTTGTCTTCGCAGATGTTCACGGGTTATTCCACCGAGCGGCGTGCTGAGCAAGTATCGTATGTACGGAAAAGATGACAAATAATTATATATATTATTTTCAATTTTGTGAAAAAACGAGTCATCTTTTAAATTTTATTTTAACAACAACCATCTATTTTTCCGTCAAGGAATAACGTCTTTCTTTGTCCGATACTTATTCCCGGACACCGTGTACCCAACCCGAATTTTAACACAGCCGTTTTCTTTAAAAATGTTTTGATGTAGAAAGTTATACTTACACAATAGTAAGAACCTAAAAAAGCTTTTTTGGCGGGCAAATTTAACAAAACTAAATTTTGCTTATGTTTATTTATAGCCACTGTCATTTGAAAGATTGTTGGAGTTTTAAGTAAGAACCTTACAGTAAAAGTAATATTTATCATTTTCTGTTAATCAGCCATTTAATAAAATTATAAGAAATTTTCATTGTGCCATGAAATCCTTATTTCTCTTTCTTAAAGGATTTTACCTCTTTAGACATTTCCGACATCCACTGACTCATCAGAACTCTCAGTTTCCTCAGTGCCTTGCTGCACGCGGAAATTATATTGATTTAGTGGATACTTACTTTACGATTCAATGTCAGTGGATACTTACTTTACGATTCAAGTGTCCTTTTCGATTCAATGTCAATCAAAATTTTGAGAAAACCAGGCACGCTATAACGGTACTAAAAATGGTTAATATGTTGAACAAATATTTAAAGCATTTAAGGATTTCAAAAATTATTTTTTTTTCTGAAATATGTCCAATATATTTTTAGTCATATTGCTGAAAAGGCTATAAAAACGTACTTATCTCTTTACTTTCCGAGCAAAAATTATTATCTTAAAAATGTGCCTCAAATTTCACCGAAAACTATAGGCTCAAACTTTTGTGTGTTTGCCAATTTTACTCTACTTAGGGAAATGTGTCCATAAACCGATATCATTTGGCGCTTAAGTAGACCCGACAGTAATTACACATAATTGGCTACATTTTTGAGTATACATATATATAGTGTCTAAAATACTTTTATATACTCTGCGTTCAGTGTCATACAACTAAGTTATTTGATTAAGATATGTTAATTTGCATTTTTCTTTCTAGAACGTAGTCCTGAGCTTATTAATTAACAAAAACCACAATAACGTATAGACACATACCTTCGTACTCGTTTCCCCTTCGCCGTCCACTTTCTTCATGCGTGAGTACGTTGCACCGAATATCAGTATTACGCATCTTTATGCTTTTAATTATATTAAATATTTATTGGCGTAAATTTTGTAGAAATTCATTATTCACAAGTAAATGAAACTATGTGATGTAGTATTATTTCTACTTTCTTTAAGTTATTTACCACGAGCTAGGTTTTGTTGTATTACAACATCTTCAGGTGAACAATTAGCAAAAACCTTTGCTAATAACCCACCTGAAGATGTTGTAATACAATGAATCTTAGGTCGCGGTAAAAAACTTAAAGAAAGTAGAAGTAATACTATATCACGTAGTTTCATTTAATTTTGTTTAATTACATTCAGAAACCTTTTCATTTTTTTTAAATTATTAATCCAAATTATAAAGTGTTAAGTATTAATGTTTATCTATTGGGAACGGGGTAGTTTTTTTAAAAAGTTATAAATTGACTTAACTTAAAAACCGTTACCTTCGCTTATCTATAAATGAGATTTAAAACATTTATCTAAATATTATAGCTGCAACCACTTTTTCAGACATTTTTACATATTTTTATAGTGCATCTCTACTAGTTTTGTCAGCTTTCATACCAAAAGCGACATTATCAAATATACCTGAAAAATTATACAGCTTATGTTCATATTAAATGCTTCTGAAACCATGAACAGTCGTATTGCGGAAGTTGTTTGTCAGTAGGTTTGGAAGTTTTGCATGAATTCCTAAAAAAAAAAAACTAGCAAAATTTTATCCATATTATGTTAAAATAAAAATATCATTTATAAAATAATTTACGACTTACCTTTGTCATTCCCCTTATTTTTAGAATTCTGTACCTCGAAAGGAAAAAAAGGAACCCTTATATGATCACTTCGTTGTCCGTCTCTCGGTCTGTCAAGATCCATTTTCTCGGGAGTGCATACAGGTATCAAGTTAAAGTTAATATCAAATACTTAGGTCTATAGTATCTTAGAGATATAAAAGTTTCAAGCTTCTAAGTCAACGCAATCAAGAAGGACCCTAAAAGTACATATATTGCAGCATTTTTTGACATACGCAAATAAATAAAAAGCTATAGGGTAGTTCCTGTTGACCTAGAATCATGAAATTCAACAAAACACAAGTAAGGAAAAAAATCGTTAATTTTTGTTATATCACAAAAAAATATTTTTTAAATATGCGCCTGTAAAAGACATAGTAGGCAATATATTTTCGTGAAAAAAATTAAAATTTGGTAAAAAGTTTAATAGGAACCATTAAATGTTTATAAATAGCAAAATGTGTACGGAAATCTCGTAAAGCTAGTTCCAATCTTGCTTGACAGGTTTTTATTAATGACTATTTTTGTAATTCTATTTTAAATAAATCTCCTTTCCCTTAACAATTTTGCCAAAATATTTTTTTGAATATCCCTATACACAATTAAATGAAACTACGTGATGTAGTATTATTTTTACTTTCTTTAAGTTCTTAACCACGACCTAGGTTTCGTTGTATTATAACATGTTCAGTTGGGCTATTAGCAAAGGTCTTAGCTAGTTGTCTACCCGAACTAAACCAAAAATATCGAATTTAAAAAATTTCTATTTTAAGAAGTCATTACAAAATAAATTATATATGAATATGGAATACTAAATTAGGATTTTCTAAAAATATATATTTCTACTTTTGATATTTGTGACTGAAAATGTAACTAGTCAAAATTTGCCGATTAGGTTGAATTTTCCGTCCCATGTGAAAAATGATAACTATGTGTGATCTAAGTAGTAAATTTATATTTTGACCGCCCAACTGACGATAAAAGCATAAGTCCAAAGCCCAACCAGGTAATGTAGATATTTTCTCTTTACCTAATTTTAAATTTGAATATAATACTGAATTTATAATTTACGTTATCAATGCATTTGCATAAAAATATGTTTATGAAGAATTGGCTTTGAAAAATTAAAATTTATATCAACATTACCTATAGATTGTACAACAAAGAAAGTGGCCCTTTCGTTTTTTTTCCATCTGCCTACGATTGAAGAAACTTTACTATTTGAGGGTAAAACTAAAAGCTTATATAGTTATCGGCGAATAAAAACAAAAATATTATTATTGCTGACTCCAGTAGACTATGCTTAAAAAATTAAATTAACATCACGACCTTTTCCAATATAGACGCCTGCTCCAAATACAGCCACATGCACCAAGCATGAAGCCTTCCATTGCTCGCATATAGAATGAATATTCCATATGAATACTAAAACGCCCTACAAAAATTCCGTATGCCGTCATGGTATACTTTTAACATTATAATTCGCTACAATTTTTGCTAAATGGCAGCTTGGCCGTTCAAACTTAGGAGGACTCACTAACGGCGCGCGTTACACTGAAATTATGAAAAATTGTTATGCGATTTTTTTCTTTTACCGCCCATTTTTCTGTCGGCAGCGACACGAGTGGCTTTAGTTATGACATGCTTGTGCACTGGAAATGGTTATGTCGCTGTAGTTGGGCGGAGAGCCGCCCGAGTGGAATGCCTGCGCGATGCACATTTTCTGTAAAATGCCCGTGCGTACATGTTCTGTGGCATGTTATACTAGTTGTAATGTCGGAAATTGTACTAATATTTCCTTGTGTTGCATTATTGCATAACGTTCTTTATCAGAATTTTAATATTATTTGTTTCCAATGACACTCTTATAATCATACTATGAGAGTGTCATTGGAAACAAATAAAACATCATGTATTGTTTTTTTTCTAATTCAATTGAGATAAAGTCGTAATTAAGTTGATAGTTTATTTTACAAATATACATGTTACGTTTTGTACACCCAGCACATAGAGTGAAAGAGCCGTTGTAAAAATATTACGCTGGGCGTTCATTTATCTGTGAGAAAAAGAATAAATGTGAGACTTTTTATGATAATTTTTATGAGAATATTTTTTAATCTTAGTTTGTTTATAAATATGATAGCTTCAGCAATATTTATTTAAATGATCTTGGTTTATACCAAGATATCTTGATGAAATAAATAGATATCTCAAAAGATTCACTTTCATAATATATCTAAATAATAAATTTGGAAAACAATACAAATACAATTCAATACTGAATATATTAGGCGTTAATTTTGTAGAAATTCATAATCACAACTAAATGAATCTATGGTATGTACATCTTCAGGTGGGTAATTTGTAAAGAACAAATTACCCACCTAAAGCTTTTGTCATATAATGAAACCTAGATCATGGTTAATAATTTAAATTGATTGCATATAATACTGCATCACGTAGTTCCATTTAGTTGTGAACAAACTAATACATTTAAAAGTTAAATAAAGAAATAATTTTTACTTTTTATTAGTAAAAAGTGTTATTAAAGTATTTTTACTTTTAATTTCCATCATCATTATTATTATCATCAAAACATTCTTTCTTAGATTCCGATAGATCGTCAATCGGTAGTTTCTTCGGATTCATTTTCACCTTCTGAAAACAATATTTCCAGTGTAAGAGTATTAAAAAAATATTATTCAAAAATACGGTAAATATACATTAAATAAAATATAAAAACCTTTTACCAGATATTACTTCTCTTTCTGCAGGTTTTCTTTCGAATTACACCGACCGTTATTTAAGGGGAAATATACATTTGAAAGGGACCTTGAAACCAGTTAAAATTGTATTAACTGTAAATTTCTATTCGTCCATTATTATTTGGCATCAGACCAGTTAGATACTTTAGATGCTCATTAGTCTAAATACCCGTTATGAATTGAGTCGTCTAAAGATATTGGAATAATCCAGCTTCTATTGGTGGTAAGTTTGAGGCCTCATAGTTAAGATTTTGCAAAATTGGTCAATTACATTTTTCACTTTGAAATTTGGACAAAATTTTGTAAAACGAGTAAAAATATACTATCATATCATTATTTTTTTTTAATTTATCAAAAATGTCTTCTTTGAGCCAACAATACGAGTATGTGCTTCGTTCAATGCAACTCAAAATTATTTTTAGCGATGTAAATGGTCATTTTTACTTTTTTGTAAAATGCTTGCCCATGTCTGCAATTGTTCTGAGAATACTGAATTGAGATCCAGTATGTTTCAGATATGATGTATAATTTTTGTATCTGCTTCTTCATGATATGTTAAATCTTGAATTACTGATGATATATGCGACCAGCTTTTACTTTGTATGATATTGTTTGAAATTGAAGTTAATTTCAATATTTTTAATGAAAAATATCATTTCATTACTAGTCCAATGATTGATGAAGAAATTCACCAGTAGTATCTTGAAGTTTATATTTTTCAATTCATTTATATAATTAATCGGTCTCACTTTCCTTTTTATTAATTTATTAATAAACGTTTACAATATTTTGTGAATGGAAAGAAGTATTAAATAATAAGGGTTCCTTTTCTCCTTTTTTAATTTATAAGATTCCTTTTTTTTCTTTCGTGGTACATAATTCTAAAAATATGCGAAATGACAAAGGTAACTCGTAAATTATTTTATAAATGATATTTTCCTAGTTTGTTTTTTTTTTAGGAATTCATACAAAACTTCCAAACCTGCTGACAAACAACTTCCACAATGCAACTGCTTATGATTTCAAAAGCATTTAATATGAAGATAAATTGTCCACAATTAAATGAAACTACGTGATGTAGTATTATTTCTACTTTCTTTAAGTACTTTACCGCGACCTAGGGTTCGTTGTATTACAGCATCTTCAGGTGGGCTGTTAGCAAAGATGTTATAATGCAACGAAACCTAGGTCGTGATAAAGAACTTAAAGAAAGTAGAAATAATACTACATCACGTAGTTTCATTTAATTGTTAATGAATTTCTACAAAACCAAATATATTCAATATTTAAAAATAATGTCTTCACTTGGAACGTGCATCATTGTAATTGTAAACAACATTATTTTCGAATGGTTTCCAAAACTTTTAAGTACATCTCGTAAATAGTCAGTAAAAAGAAACCGTTTACAACCGCCATATGAAATTGTCCTGGCACGCTAGGGTCTTCTATTCAATTCTTGAAAATCTGCAACCATTTCTGGTTGCAGATTTACAAATATTCCCGTTATAGTGAAACAATTTGTGAAAAATTTAATGTTTTGATCCTTTAAATGATGTTTTGAAACGTCTCGCCATTAACCAAAAATCCTGCAATAAAATTTTCACTCAATTTATAAAATTTGTTTAGATATTTAGCAAGGATTCTTCAAATTATTTTGAAGAATCTTGTCAGAGCGATTTTACCAGTTTTGCTTAATATCCAAACCAAATTAATTCATGAATTGACTAAAACTACTTACAAATTTATTTGTGTCTTTTTTGATGATGTCCGTTTCTAATTATTCGGTTATATATTGACTATTGCGCAACCCTATTTTTCGAATATTTACGATATAACGCTGATTTTTATCTCGTGACTCCTAGACTAACTTTGGCGAACTGAGATACTAAAATATATATATGAAATAAACCTGAAGATGCTGTAATACAATGAAACATAGGTCGTGATAAAGAACTTAAGAAAGTAGAAATAATACAACATCACGTAGTTTCATTTAAATGTGAATAATGAATTTCTACAAAAGTAACGCCAAATATATTCAATACGAAATTTCAGTTAATCTCCATCCAGCAGCTGCTTTGTTAATTTTGCTCTAGTTTAAAATCTATGGGTTATTCTTGAAGACTTTTCTCTGTTTTTCTAACACCAAAATATTCACATCCATCAACTTTTTTTCAATCTCAATATGTTTCTGTGACTTAATCAATTTTCATGACATTTTACTAACCTATGGCACAGCTAGGTTGATAACTTCAAAAAAAATAGATTTGTTATATTTTATAAAACGAATTTAATTATGGCAAAGTCAATAATTCTTACGTTAGGAGAAAGTATTTGACAATAACTAATGGTCGCCCTATGGTCAAATTTCGACCGTAACGTACTTACCTACTCACTTTGCAGAAAACACTAATAGGTAGGTTAGAATTAAATTCAGATTGTTGCTATAAAATATTCTTATCGCTACAGGTGTATATTAAGGAAATTGACAGATTTTTCCTTTTGGAACAGTACATGAAGTAAACCGTATTCACTCCACAGACTATTGAAAAAGGAACATTTGAAATCGCACGAGAGTCACAGCTCGAAATTCATTCAGTCAGTCTGACATTTTAACATTGTTTGGCGACAATCTCTGCTCTGTGAGAGTTTTTAACAACAATCATTTATTTACATAGTAGTAGTAGTAGGAACGTAAACAATGAATCTTTTAATGTATTTGTAATATATAATTTAATGTTTTTGTAACACATATTATATATAAATTTTAGCTTTCTGCACTCCTTCCCCATGTAAACCTTAATTGTATCAAATCTCACACTCTTTTTTGATGGTTAAAAAGGGGTACAAAGTTTTTTCTTCTCGTGTTAATATGTAAATTTACAAAATTAACGCAAGTCATGTAAAACTGAAATGTTTTACCACAACGAAATTTTAGACCTAATTTTATATGGGCATTATATTTTGTCAATAAATTTGTCATGTTGAAGTGTGTCTATAATTGGAGACTCTTCGTTAAGTTTATGAAATTCTCCTACAACGTACTAGATATCGTTGTATTTTGATATTGCAGTAAAGACTTCAAATATAACATTTGTAATTCCAATATTTTACATCTATCAAAATGTTTTGATTTTGAATATATTTGGCGATAATTTCGTAGAAATTAATTTTAATATAATTAACAACTAAATGGAACTACGCGATGTAGTATTATTTCTATTTTATGTAAATTCTTTACCACGACCTAGGTTTCGTTGTTTGACAACATCTTCAGGTGGGCACTTTGTAAAGATGTTTTTATTTTAAAAATCCTTTTAAGGAATCAATTGCGATTATACTATTTACGACGACAACATTCATTAAGCCAGATTGCCCATTGAATAATGGTTTTGAGTCAGATTGCACTTGCATTGGAACATTTGTAACTGCTAAACCGTAAGTTATTTGGATAAAAGTTAGTTTAATTCATCTACAATATTTTGACTTTTTTCGATTCGTTAATAAGTTTTTTTTTCTGAAATATTTAATCTTCATTCAAACATTATGCGACGTCCATCTTTGCTCGGTAATACGAGCTTTCTTATTCATGGTTTTTAAAAGTATAGTATTATATCCAATGCCATGCTTTCAAAAGTTTATATTTTTTACCATTTTTTTAATATTTTGTCCTGCTTTCTCTGACATCGGTGCAACGTTGTCCGAAGCAGCTTCAAAATTGTCCGAGGTAAAAAACATTTTGTATTTGGTAGAGGTAACGTTGTGCGACGTAGATTTAATGCTTTTTGAGCCTGCTTCTTCGATATTTTGATATATAATGTGTCTCGCAACGTATCCTTACCGGTTGTTGTATCAACAAATCGGTCAAAGGTATCAAGAGCGACTCTAGTAAAAAAATTATTACGTTAAACGATACCATCAGGACAAATAGTCGATCAAATACGTGACGAAAAGGTTGTGCACAATTTATTTTGCTAGGTATTCAGTAAAATCTGAAATCCAACCTAAATATCCACCAAACAAGGTATCGATCGATCTAATAAACTATCTCATCAAGCTTAGGCCAGACTCTGACTCACACTGACTCACACTCAAGCTTAGCCGTTTTATTTACTGGACATGTAGTTTGGATTGTCTGATTTGCCTGCCAGGGCACTAACGCACAATATTAAGCATAAAAAGGAACTGTATTCAGCTTTTATTAAGAATCCGTTTTGGTATATTTTCATGAACAGCTTTAAACCCGCCAGCCACCCATTCAGTATCAGCGAAATTTTCTACAAATTTTTCATTACATTTAATAAGGTACATAATGAAATATACATGAATTTCCGCTTACATTAAGAATCCATTTTGAAATATTTTTTGTTGAATATATTTGACGTTAATTTTGTAGAAATTCATTATTTGCAATTAAATGAAACTACGTGATTTAGTATTATTTCTACTTTCTTTAAGTTCTTTACCACGACCTAGGTTTCGTTGTATTACAACATCTTCAGGTGGACTATTAGCAAAGATCAAGTGGGCTGTTAGTTATCTTTGCTAACTGTTGGTATACTTTAGTAAACAGCTTTAAACACGCCAGCCACCTATTCAAAATGCCTGCAAATTTTTGCTTACTTTTAATAAGGTACATAGTGAAATATAAAAACATTTATCGAAGACCTCCGTTACATAGAAAATTTTGATATCAAATTGATTTAAGATGTGATTTTTTTTCCCTAATTAATAAGAAATTTCCACAATATTTTTCCACTTAATCTGTAAAGTAACTGAAAATAAATAAGTTTTACATATTTTTGTTAATGTAATTTTATCGTATAACCGCGCTGCCATAGTATGCAGCAGTCAATTTCCATCGTTAATTGTCGAGTAATCACGACGAATATTATCATAAATAAAGTATTATATTTATTAAAAGGTAAAAAAAGAAATCAATTGCTGACAATAGAGTGTCGCTCCATACTATTAACATAGAGACTAGCTATCAAACCTAAGCATGTTCCTTATTTGTGATTTTTCTTTGGATTAATTAGTTGAATCCTGTGTTATTTTTATTGTTCCGAATGTACCCAATAAACTCAAAATAACAAAAAGAAGATAAAGCGCGAAAACGATACACATAAAACTGCAAGACTAACTCACGTATTGAAGATTCTTTACCTGGACTGAAATGAAATTATTCTATTTATCCTAAGTCGTCATTAACTTGGACTTCTAAACTTAATAAACATTTAACAATATTTAATGTAATTAATATTTAATTATATATTAATATTTATTTTATATAATTAATATTTATTTTATAGTTTATCAGAAAAGTTGCGAGTTGAAAGTTTTCCACGAAAATGGCTTGAGAAACTGGCAGATGGACCACGTGAGAGGCCTTTTAAGGGTTCGTTCTTTTTTGAGATACGGAGTTTTATATTTCAATTGTTACGTTAGAATATATGCTACTCATAAAGGTACCGCCGTCTCTCCGTAGAACAAATTATTGGAAACACTATCAATATTAATTTATAACGGCACCATGGTGGCAGACTAGATCAGGGGTGAAGTTAGGACTAAGAACTAAGGAAAAAGATAATCGCCTGTTTCATTCTCGATTGTTCTATCTGTACATACCCAAATAAGAGAAAAACTGACCAAAGAATTATTTGAACTTGGAGTTATTTGTATTCCATGCATGATAAAAAGTATCACTCTCGCTACCCATCGTGAAAGTCGGTTAGGCTTCTCAATTAGAAGAAGTTTATAGCTCCATGACGCTATTTGACTAATTTGCGTATGCAAGTAGCATAAGCAGAAGCGAGAAAATATCTGTGTAAATTCCGACACGCAATTTCTTATTGTTGCTTTGCTCAGTAATGGACTTTTAAGATAGATTTCCGGAAATTTAATTAAAATGCGTCATATATCTTTGTTTGCTAAATTTCGGCTAGATCGCATAGCGCCTGCATATTGATAGGGGCTGGACGCTCAATCAGCTGACTGATATCCGTATCTAGTTCTCGTCGCAATAAAGCGCGGCTGTGGTTTCCGACCTTTGTTAGGCAGCGTACTATATTAGTTGTCTCACAGCTTCTGATCTAAGAGACTTATTTTCTAAAAGAGGACACATGCTTCCTAATTCACCAAATACGATAAGTCCTATTGTAACGAATCTCTCCAAAACTGTTAGAGTCGTTATGATAATAGAATTTAAACATCTCAAGAAACAAAGACAGAGATTTTAGTTGACTTTTGATGAACGGACGTCACAAAAGAATCACCGGTACTTAAACATGAACGTTCATCTGAGAGAAAATAATTTCAATTTGAGTTTAGCTCGTAGCACAGAATACTGCATCAGCTTGGTTAAATAATACCTCGCGAGTTTTGGTACATACTTAGCAAAGGTGTTATCGCTGGTACAACGAATTGGGCTAGTGTGATGGTAAAGGTTGACAGAATTTACGTTGTTCCCAGCAGTTTTACTTTACGATTTACAACTAGTAGTCATCAATACTATATGTAAAAAAGAGCAATGAATTAATATAAGAACGCCCAGCAACAGCAATTACGACTGAGTGTGATAACGATGACAATGATAATGCGAACGAAACCGTCGAGAAGGAACAGGGCGAGATTATAAATATAGATTCACCTTTATTGGAAATGAGTAATTGTTTAGTGGCGATAGTATGGAAAGTAGTAAAGATTTTTAAACAGTCACCAACGAAAAATGACATTTTTTTACAAAAATATATAAAGGAACAGGGAGCTGCTGGTAAAGAAGTGGCTTTAATATTATAATGTTTCACTTGCTGGAACAGCCTGTTAAAGTTAAATACATTAGAAATGGGAGAAATATGTCTAATATGTTTACTTGAAAATCGTATCGATAAAACATTGATCGATATCGGAGCTGAGATGAAATTCAGCTATGAAGAGATCGTTTATCATGAACCACATGATAAATTATCACATATTGAGATTGCAGCCTTTTAAATTGGGAGTTGAGGCATTTTGTAGGCGAGAGTGAACGCTTATAACCCCGGACAAAACATTTTGATTTATTTTGGATAAATGGCCATAACAAGACACAGTATTGAGCAACTGTCACAGATAAACGATCAAATAAACGATGAATCAATATTTTCCTGAACGTATTCAAAAGCGCCGCACCGCGAGTTTCGATTTACTTACAAAACCCGAAAAAATATGACCAAGGGATTAAAAATATAGATCATACATTTTGTGTCCCAAAAAAAGCTGCAATATGCCAAGAAATAAAAAGAATAATAGAACGGGTTATTGAAGTTGGAGACAACGAGTATAAAGCAAGAGTTTTGAAAACACAACTGAAGCTGGAACTTATGCAACTGCCACAGGCGTACAAAAACATTAAAGGAAGAATTAGAGACATAGCTTAAACGAGAAAAAGAAACATTCAAGAAAAAAACAGAACAGATAAGCGAAAAGATTATGATAAAGTTTGAACAAAGAAATGTCGTGCTCCGAGTCCGATGGGATCAGAGGACAGTACTCGAAGCTTGCCTATGTTTATATCCTGACGGTTCAAAGGACTAGTACAGAAGCCGAGGGAGTTTTTTCTGCAGCAGGATATATATGTAGTTTTTCAAAAGCAGATTGGGGGATAATATCATAAATATAATTTGCTTAATAAGAGCACATTTTTAAAAGTTAGCACCGTGGGTTAGTCATAGTTATAGCACCTAAGTAAAGTGATTAACAATTATGATTTGATTATTAATAATTATAAAACTGAATAAGTACAACATTAAACAGTTATAATGCTGTTAAGTACAGGACAATAAGAACAAGTAAGGATAGAATAAGAATAAGCAAGATTTCATTTTAAACCAAGGAAGCATTTAAAAAGTAGTCAAAATACCTTATACTTAAAAAATACTTTAATTATTCCTAATGAACGTCTAACTTTGCACTGTCATTAATTTAAATAATATTTGCACTGTGAAAAAACAAATTTTTATTCTTAAATATATGAAAAATCTAATAAAAGTTTATTTTTTTAACAAAAACATATCGTTTTATTATGATCCTATAAAATAATTTTAAGAGTGCGGGATCCCGTGCGGGGTCGATTAATCCCACACAGCAATCCTGCGAGATAGTAATCCCTTGTGGGATTATCTGGAAAACGAGTTTCAAGGTTTTAGAACGACTTGTAATCCAATATGTTTCCTCCTAATTACAGTTTGATGAATTTTTTAATTTGACTGCTTATGATAAATGGTTTTAGACTTTAAGGTACTAGATTAAAGAATAAAACTGAGTGTATATTTTTAAACTTTTTTTTACTGGAGGAAAAAATAAGAGTAAGTGGTCTATTCATCAAATATTAATAATAATATTAATAGTTTCTTCAGTGTATTTATTTACATGATATCTCAGTTGCTCACATAAAATTAAACATTCGCTATATATAATCAAAAATATGTTAAACATGTCTACTCATGAAGGATGTCCAATAAATCTTTTGGAAGAAGAGCAAGTAGTTAGAAGTGAGATATAGAAAGAAAGTCAAACGTGTTATGACGGAAAATTTTTATTTGGTTTCCTACGTGACTCCTCATTTGCGAATATCATTCAAAATCTACTAGATTGATAGATCATACTGTGTAGAGTTTCAAAGTCGAGAAGCTGAGAACATGTATGGAGATATTTATCGAATAATATTTATGGAGATTCAGGTCTTTATATCACAAAAAGTCTGGATAAAGGAAGAAGTATTTCAGTGACAATATTGTGTAGTAATAATAGAGTGGTAATCTGAGAAACCAAAAAAATTAACCACTGTTACATAAATTAGGTTTCATTCCAAGTTGATGTTCACATCAGCTGAGCTGCGGGTAAAAAGCAAATAAAAACAGAGCGACGTAAACAGTTCATCTTCAGGTAAGAGTTGAACCTGAAGTTTTTATTGTGCTGTAGATTGATTAAAAATTCTTTTCTGAGTGATATTCTACAATGTTACGTCGAGATAAGACGCAATCCTAGCAGTTACTAATAATCGATAAATTTACAAGTATTGACAACATTTTTTTAATTAACGGACATTGCAGTGCACCAAAACAGTGGAGGTCAGAATTTTTCATTTTAAATTATAGATAGTTTGCGAAAACTTTCTGAAATAGCAAGCAGTATCTGTAATTAATAAAATTATAATATATTTTTATTATTTAAATTAAAAAAACTCAGTGCTACATTTGTAAAGGTAATATTGTAATAGCATCCATCTAAAACGGTGACTATTATTATACACATCTGATTTATTTAATTACTTGAAATATTTTATGTTTAATGAATAAAAATTGAATAGATTGGGATACAATTATCGTAAAGTATTACTTCTACCGCATGCTTTATTGCTTGATCCACCGTGATACACCAGGCAGCACCGGGAAAACGTTTCCGGTATTCCGGTATTGCCGCCACACTTATGGAAGGAGGACTGCCCATTCCACCCTACAACTACCTTTGGATATAGCCAAAGGACACTTTTCAGTCTGTAAAATCTCAAGAACAGCTGGATGGGGTGGTCACCTAGCTAAAATTATCTTCTGGGGCCAATGCACAATGGCACAGAAAAAAATCACTCGAAGCCATGAACAAAACATTAAAATATTTGCGAAGAAACTCCGAAATGATAGGAAGAGCCCTACTTGTACTCTCCGGAGATTTTCGACAAACACTTTCAGTTATCTCCAAGTCAACACCAGCAGTAGGAATCAATGCAAGCTTAAAAAATCACATCTCTAGCCACACAAACAAAAACTGCGACTAACAACGGCACATTCTGCTCAAAAACTTTTACAAATAGGCAAAGGCACATATCCTACTGACAATGCGACCGGCCTCATTGAACTTAACAGTAAATTCTGCAACACGGCCACTGCTGAGAACGAACACATCGATCAAATTTATCCAAACATTTTTCATAAATATACCAAAACAGAGTGGTTATTTCAGAGAGAAATTTTGGCAACTAAAATTAATATTGTCGACGATATCAACTTCAATATTCAAAGGAAAATTCCCGGTGAAGGGAGAATATACAAATCGATCGACACGATGGTAAACGTTAAAAAAGTGCCACTTCCCTACAGAAGTTTTAAACTCATTGCGAGTACCAGGAATACCATTACACTGCCTTCGACTGAAAAATGGATCTCCAATCATACTTCTCAGAAATCTCAACTCACCAAAACTATGTAATGGAACAAGGATAATCGTCACACAACTATCTAATAAAATTATCGAAGCTGAATTTATGACAGGAACGGACCAAGGACACATAGTATTTATCCCCACAATATCACTTATTTCTACTGAACTCCCATTCCAATTTAAAAGACTGCAATTTGCAATCAAATTAGCTTATAGTTTTACAATTAACAAAGCGCAAACTTTAAAATATTGCGGCATCAAACTCAATGAATCTTGCTTTTCTCATGGTAATATACGTAACTTGCTCTCAATATATACCCTGGGTAACAAAATGAAAAATGTTGTTTATAAACAAGTATTGTAATCAACAAAGAAAATTTTCATCTCTTGTATTTCAAAGTTTATCCTTTTATTCCAATTACAGCCGGGTACCCTAGCTAGTAAAATATAAAATATATAATATATTTATAAACACACAATTAAAAAAAAAACTCCTACCAACTTAATAACGCCCTACTTGTTATAGCTACTCTTATGTAAGAATGAACTAATAAATATAAACGCAAGAATTTAGTCAAACATAATAAAACCAACGAAAGTGAATGTAAAGTTTTTTCTAACCATACTAATGTAAGTTACCAAATAAGTATATTTACAGATATAGGTACAGAATAGCCCTCACAAATTATATGATATAATAATTTTATTTAATTAATTTCAAACTACTAAATACCGTAGATAATTAACCAGCTAGACTCTACGTTACCGAGCCTAGCTGTTACCAAAGTGCTCCGTGCACCTTCCAATACATGCGTTCGCTGTGAATCATCCGATGCTATTGGACACGGCGCGGATGGTCGTGCGCTTTTTGTAGGCTAGCCGCACCTGACTAACGCGCGAAGAAACAGTAAGCTGATCCCTATTTAATAAGGTCGACCATATTGATGATAGTTCAATTTAAATTGGACATATCTCTCTTTCCAAAACCATGTGTTATTTTTTAACTTTGTGTTCATATAAACTTCCAATCATGGTTTTTATAAACTACAGTTAACAAGAGTTTCAGCTAAATTGACCGAAGTGCGTTTTTAGAATAGCGCGTATTATTTCGATTAAAACAACTTTTTTGTTTGTTAACCGATTGGAATAAAACAAACACTTCATGTTACGGGAAGCTTGACATAATACATCAATGAAAACCGCAGTCAAATCGTTTAAGCCGTTTCTGATATTATCGTACACAAACCCACAGACAAACCGACAAAAGTTCTAAAAAACTATTTTGTGGACATCGGTAACATAAGTACAACGTATATAATTTTTTTTTTAAATAGTTAATGTATAGACAAGGCTCGTTTACGATTTTATTATTTGTATAGATATTGTAATTTTTCTGTTTATCTAATAAAAAATTTGAAAAAAAAAATATTTATGATAGACTAAAAGAAATTGATAGTGCAGGATCAAATCTGCCTAATAAACTTTTTAAATTAATAAATATTTTGCAGAATAATACAGAAAATTTCCATTAATTAAAATTGATTTTGCTTGAACGAAAACAACCGATTGTTTTAGCTTTTTCGCCTTTAAATTATACTTTTCTTTTATCTTTTTCGCTTTTCAATGTATATATGAATATATCTTAGCTTCTGATAACGTCGGTTTCATTTTCATTTAAGACAACTTTAAACAACAGAAAAATTAAATATTTTTCCTAACTTTTTGCAATAATTTTGTCTACTGGGAGCGACAAGAAGGCCCACCATGCCATCGTTCGTGCTCGCCAAACTTTTACCCAACTCCATTTAAAATTGTTAATAGCCGCCAATCAACATTAAAGATTAACTTTCATTAAAATGATTTTAATTCACTTAATTCTATCCAAGACGCTCTCCTGATTCCCCAAAGTAATCATAGCGATGTTAAAGTGCTGTGGTTGTTAACCTTTTTGCATTACTGGTCCAAGAAATGCTTATTAAAAGGTTTATTAACGCACTTATCGTTACGGGTTTACGGGTTTCTGCCGCGCATTACAAATACGTACTAATTTTCGTAAATGTAAAGTAAATTAACAGATTGCATTAAGGTTTATTAGATGTTAATGACACAGCTGATGTGCGAGTATAAATAAAATTGAGGTATATATATGTGTATGCGTGTTATCGTGTATGCGTGCGTGCGCGTTCGCGTGCGCGTGTGTGCGTCCATGCGCGTGTGTACGCGTGCGCGTACGTGTGCGAGTCCGTACGCGTGCTTGTTTGTGTATTTGTGTGTGTATACATATTCAGATCTTCGTGTGTATACAAGAAGATTAGATGCTCCTTTACGGTAATATTTAAAGGCGAACTTTTTCTGCATATAAGTCGTTAACGTCGTCGTCGTCGTCAAGCCTCTGGTTTACATAAAAGCTCTGGGATACAGAAAAAAACAAGAGACGTTTTTAAAAATTTTGTCTGTTAGCTTTCTGTCTCTATGTTATGAAAGTGGTATAAAACTACTGAATTGATTTGGATAGTTAAAGCTTAGGTTTTGGTAAAAAATTTGTTACCTTTGATACCAATCGGATATTCCCTAAGGAGTTTTTGTCTATTTATCCCTTTTTCTAATCATATGTTGGTATCACACAAAAACTACCAGACCAGTTTAAAGATTTTTATTAGAAACATTTTTTTGAACCAAAATTAAAATCTAGACTAATTTACGTTCTGATCGAATAACCCCTAAGTTATTTGAAAGCTAATTATTAGCCCTGTAGCAGTAAGAACCGAGTGAGTGGGATTAAAAACTGAGAAATGCAAATTTTCAACACTGTCACAATGTTTCGGCTGTAAGTTTTAGCCTAAGATATCAATTATTTTCATTACTGATTAACGATATTCGGGGTGTAAAAATTTAACAAAATCTGCTCGTGCAACGTTACGGTTAAAAGCTAGTTATATTCGAATTCCGTACCTAAAAAGAAAAAAACTGTACCTTTATGAGATCCCTCACGTATCCCTCTATCATAAACGTTTTAAATACAATTCAAAAATTTGCTTGAAAATTTTGAGGTAGGAAAATTAAGTGAATGAAAAACTATTTTTAAAATTATGTATATATCTGAAAGGCCTTGTTATATATCTCATTTTTTTTGCTTTTTCACATCTTATGGTTCTGTTTCTTCAGAAATATAATGAAAAATAAGTTAAAAATCATGTTCTCTTCCTTATTACCGAAAATACTGAAGTTATATTTTGAAAATGGCAAGAGATTTTAAAAGCCCGTTCAAAGGTTTGAGGAAAAATATAAGAATTATTCTAGATGTCATAGTTTTTGATAATACATGGGAGATAAAATATATATACACCCCCTACTTAATTATATTAGGTATAATTAAATGTTCATTGCACAAAAAATTCATATAGTGATGACTTATGATAAATAAAGTAATATAAATTCACACGAGATACGAGAACCTGGACGGCATGAATTATTTTCTCACTTGCGTGTGTTTTAAATTGATTTAACCAATTATAACATACTAGCGTGACCCGTGCGAAGTCTTCGCATTATTTATTCCATTATGAAGCTCAGATGACAGATCAAACAAATATTTTACAAAAATTGACATATAGAGGCGCAAGTATCAAGTGCATTGAGCTAAAGCGCCACTTTATTTATACGTGAGTGGATTTGAAATTAAACAAAAATTTTACCGACCGTCAATCATATTGACGTTGAGCCGTTAGTTGGCAGCATTGCTGTTTTGTGTATATAATTTTAATAATTAATTAATTTACAAAAACAATAGCAATAATAAATTTTTTAGTTGTGGATGCCGGTAGAGCAAGCAATTATCTATAAAATTATATATAATTTATGTGGATTAGTTGTGAGGTTTTTTCTAAAAAGGGAGTGTAACATCTTAACCTTAGCATATTAATATATATGATGATGATGATTGGATTCTGGGTTTTTTAAATTCTTCATAAGTTTTTACTAGGAAAAATGCCGAAGGCATAAAGTAGCATTACAAATTAGTAGCAGTGTACCGATTTGAAATTATGTTAGCAATATATTTTACAAGTATTTTATAGTATGCCGACACATTGTATGAAATTTATCTTTAATCGTTTAAAGAAAAAAATGTATTTGCTTTATTTTCCTAAAAGTATTAAAAAAAATTTTTGCGTAGGAATATTTGTCTTCCGTGTCTCTGATAAAGCAAAGTTCTGCGTGTAAAGCCATTAAGTTCATTTTAAATTATAGAAACATCTGTTTGATGAATACCGTATTGTAATAACTAAAGATATTACGCTATTCATATATTGATCACTTTTCTTTATCTTAAACACTAATTTGCTGCTACAATTGTTGCACATAAATATTTCGTCCCAAAATTGAGAGTCAATACTCCTCATATTGGAATATATTTGCACAATTCCAATTTCACAATTGCATTTTCGTCGAATCTCCCCTTTTATAAAACTCCTCACGTAAACTCTTTTCGCTGATAGTCTGTAATGATCTTATTTCAGAGCGGTCTTAAACTTGATATCTTGGTCGTTAGTTTTTCTCAATGTTTCGTATTAGTGACAATATATCGAATTGAGGGTTAAAGTGGTTGGGAAACGTTTGAGTATAATTTTATAGATGAGACGAAGTTTTAAAAGACTTCAATTTAAAATAATACACTTCATTAGACCCGAAACCAATATTCTATCCATTCATTGACATAAATAGATATGTACGGTAGATGATAATTTTTAACTGTTTACCGACATTCGTAGATAGCTTTCTATTCCTTTAATAAATGTGGCAAATTCGCCATGAAAAATTTACATGCTTCATGCGTAAATAAATAATAACTAAACAGAAACATTTTAGTTACGGACGATTAAACGTAAACGTCTCGGGAATTTTTAAGTAAGGGATAAATATTTTTTATTTCAAAATAAAGATTAATTTAAATAACAGCAGTTAAAGTTGTGCGTAATTACAGAATGAAATCAGTCTCTGCTATCCATTATATCTACTGTTAAATCGGACAAAAGCTAGTATTAATACAACGTTTGTAATTGAAGAAATTAAAAAATTTATGTTACAATATTTAACAGAACTCTAATTAATCCAAAATCAAGTTTTAAAATCCTGTTCATTGAGCTCACACCGAAATTTATTCGGAGTATATATGTAAACCGTGTCCTGTTACTATCATTATCGGAATCATCATGCTACAAACTAACATAACGATTGCAAAATTTCTAAATCACTATAGCTAGAGAACGACGTTGTCAAACAAGGTAACCTAGGTCGTGGTAAAGAATTTAAAGAAAGTAGAAATAATACATGTAGTATTGTTTCTACTTTCTTTCATCACATAGTTTCATTTAATTGTAAATAAGAATGTTTACCAAATTAACGCCAAATATATTCAATATTTGCTACTTATTAGTTAATGTCTTTATCATACCGAAGTATGTAATCATTTAAGTGTTTTTTTTTTTAAAATAATGTAAATTTATATATTTTTTTTAAAAATAATGTAATTTTAAAAATAATGTATATTTGTTTTGTAGAGACAACTACATGGATGACCGTCAAATTTATCGTTTTAGAACAGTTTTGTTCTTCACCATGTTTGTCTTTGTAACTATACAATTTAGACGATTGAAATACTCAATATTGGAAATATCCTATTTTAACAATAAACATTAGGATTGTAATAGGATACATCAGCTCTCTACATGAGCATATTCAATAGATTTCCCGTGTCCCGAGTAAAATCCAATTTATGTTTAAAGAAATCGAGGCATCGCAAATATAAACTTAATTTTCCCTCAGATGTCGTCCGCATCTGTTTTCACATGTTGGTAATATTTATTGGTGGCGTGAAAACTGTGAAGCGAGACAACTCTATCGTTTCAAAATTGATATATTTTATTGACATAGGAACATTCCAATGTTGGTATCCAATCCTCATTGTAAAGCGCTGATACATTATTTTATTCGAAACACATGCGTACATTTACATGCGTACATTTATTTTATTCGAAATTATAAATTTTTTATGTCTTTTTTTTGGATTTTGCAATTATTCCATATAAATGCGTATAATAATTTATTTGTTTCATGGTTACATTAGAAATACCTTGATTACACCATGGTACCATGGTTACATTACGAATATGTTGACGTCATAAAATAATACAGATAACCTGGGGTTATTAAACTTGACAGTCATTGCAGATGTAAACGGGCAAGACTGATCAATGTTTTTTTTAGTTGAACCTTCAGCAACTTTAATATCATCTGTTGTATACTTTGTTCACAATTTTGTATTTACTAGAAGTTTTTGTATTTACTAGAAGTTTTAAGCATTCAGAACTTCTACTGCACAAATGAAAAATAACTAACCAATGAGAATCTAATAAATATCTAAATTATTAGAAATTTTGGTTCAAAATGGTCTTTGTATCGGAATTATCGAAGTTTAATATTATGAACACAATATTGATAAACACATAGTACGCTACCCACTGGTAGCTGATACAAAATTGTACAAGTGAGATTCGGAAACCATAGCAATTGGGACAAGAACCCGTTGAACTTTTGTTTTTACTTTCGTGTGGCAATAGGAACGAAGAAATATTATAATTGTCAAAAAATTGATAATTTCAGTTAATTAAATATTTAATCAGTATAATAAATTCAAAAATATAAAAAAAATGTGCACGTTTGTATATGTGTTATCGCCATATATTAAAACAGCTATACCATCGACCAATTTCGAAAGTTTCATATTTCGAAATTTTTATTAACATTTACGTCATTTTTTTTCTTTTTAAGTTTGAAATGAAGTATTTTTGTAAAGAAAAACCATCCAATTGTGAGTAGAATTCGTGAACTGCAGGTATACAGACATTATGAATGACTATGATAAGATTACCACGGTCTATCAATATATACCAACCTATCTAGATTATTATGGTCTAGTAATTAGGAAAGCAGAAAAAATAAAACGTTACATTTTATTTCTTTCTCGAAAACTATTAATATAAATTTATATTATTTTTTTTGTAATATGTGCAAGATCTTCTATCATTTTTAATTATTTCAGATTTCTGGCTTGCAAACTTTCAAGGTGGAGTAGCCATAATGTTTTTTTGTGTATTTTTGGTCAGGCGTCAAGAATTGTGTGACTTAAAATTGAAGGAAAAATAGTTTTGGAACGGCGAACAAAACCCTTTCTGTTTATATCTTACTTAATCTTATCGAAATTGTTAAATATCGACCCGCTATTTTGGATACGACTTTGAACAAAACTATTCCTAAAATGGAAGGATTTCAGGAATATTTTTGTTGAAATAAATGCATAGCGGAAAATTCGACAATCGGGAAAATCTCAAGTTGACCGACACCTAAATCTCTCCATAGGAGTTATATTTTTACCTTTTAGTTACGGAACCGTAGAAAAGATAAGAATCAACTTTCCCAATAAATTAACATTTCGTAAGCCATAAGATATCAAATAATTAGATTTTCTCGATAAATTGTATTAATATACCTATCGTAAAAACAGAAATAAATTTTGAACAAAGGGGGTGCGTGGCGGAGGGTATGTGGTGCTACAATGATCAGCGCTTTGTGAGTCCAACAACGCAAATACTTTATAAAGAATATTTAGATACTAAATAATGGTTTGTTTACTTTTTATAAGGGAGGTTCACCAATTATCATAAAGTTACGACCGGTCCTGTATTTCCATCACATCGTGATGTTTAAATGTCATTAGAGCGCGAGCGGATAAGGACTATTGACATGACTCTTTATCGATACGTTGTATGATATTGAAAAATGAATGAGCTTTTCCGCCTGCTATCAATAATGCTTATGCAAATGGTATGTATGTCTCAATATTACATTATACTTTCAAGCACATTGCTATTTAATTATTGCTTATTTTGTTTTAATGGGCTATATGGATGAGCATGTTCAAGTTTAGAATGGACTGAATAAAATTCTGATTGAGAGTCACATTAACGTTATAAAAAGAAACGTATTGTATATTTGTATTTTACCTGTTTTTTTGTAAAAATCTCTTTAAAATCTATGCAGATGGGGGGAGACTATCGCGCCCAAATGAAATTCAATCTTTGCCAAAGTAATTATACCAACTTCAATATCTCGGCAAAAAACATAAATAGTACCGCCATCGTTATGCGACTGACAGCCGCATACATGAACAAACACACAAAATTAAGAATTCTTTTGAATGCCAAAATACAAAAAAACCTTTTAGAACGCCCTTCATTGATTTAACATATATAATTATTATTAATTACTTAAAAATGGGATTAGAAAAAGTGCAGTCATAACGACTATTTACCAGGAAAATCCGAGACGGGCAGCTTATAAGATAGTTTAACATAAAAATAGCGTGGAGTGCAATTTACGACAACTGCCACAAGCAACTCACGCTTTTTTTACATTAAAGTGAACTTTTTTATCAATTCTTATTTTATACTATTACTTATTTTAAGTTTATTGACAAATTAAGTTGTACCGATTTGTGAATCATCTATTCGATATTGATAAAATCTTTGTTTTTAAAGATTATTTTTATATTTTTTAGTTCATTTTGCCACAAAAGCGCGTTTTTTTCATTTTTTAAATCATAATTAATAATATTTTTTAGTTTTAAAAGAAAATATTTGCATCCCATTTTTTTGTTTTAAGACTAAGTTGAAATTATATGTAATGAGGCCATTCGAGTTTTAGCATTTCATGCATAACAATGACAATGAACTTAAAATTATTTTATTCATATTTGCTTTTACATCTAAATTTGCGTTTGCATTACATCTAAAGCGTCAACATTACATGAAGCTCACCCTGTTTGCTTGTAGCAATCAAGTTCTTCTATTTGGATAACATCCAGTGACATATTTTCTGACGGGGACAATATTTAGTCAATGTACTGTATATAACGTGTTATAAAAATTTAGACATTTTTTATTATGTGAGCATACCAAATCATAACTATGAATCATAACTATGATCTCAGTGAGCATACCAAATCATAACTATGACATTATAATACTCTTATTGGTTTTTAATACCTATGCGAAATTTCAAATAATTCGGACGTCTGGAAATGGGTGAAAATTTAAACGAATTATTCCGTTCAATTCATGTGTACACACACTCATGTGAAGCTGATAAATACGCGTTAAAATATAAATTTAAATGAAAATAATATTTAAAATAATCTACAGAAGAGATCTGGTGCACAACTCTGAAGTACGGAAATTTAATTATATTACATAGCACCTTCAGTATTTTTAATTAGGCTAATTAATTTATTAACCAATCTTTATCACGTTTTCGTAAGTCATCTCAAACATTGCTCTTCAGGCGAATCAAACGATGAATGTACACTTTGTAACATACCAATAGACCAAATGAATAAAATCGATTATGAATATTTATTTTATGTGCAAAACATATTATTATACTAATAATTGGACGTGTCACTAGGAAATAACGGATCATCTGTATACAAAAAACTCAAAATAAAACTTTGTACCTCACTGCGGTATTATTTGCTTCCATAAGTATTAATTATTTTCATAACTTGAAAATCTTATATAAACACTTGACAAAATATCCATACAAACAATACTAAATTTTTAAAATAAGTATCGATTGATCCTAACAAATAGTGATACGCAATTACTGGAACTTCCAACTTCAAAGCAGCTAAGTAGGAATCGTATAATATTTCCTTTATTGTATTCTGATATCGACGAAAATTGTAGTTTATGGTTATAATTCTGTATGAAAAAATTATGAGGATCGAAAAAATATACCTAATATTTCATATATTAGATATAATATTTCTTTCATCATATATTAACCAAAGTCACCTCTTATATTACGAATTGTTTACTTACACCAATGGCAAGGTTGTTCGAAGCATAACTTATAGCTGACTTAAAGAAAAGAGAAACGTATGGTTTAGTAGACAAACGTTCTGTAAATATGGAATATTAGATATATTATTTCTAACCCATGTCTTATCTTATATTACGAATTTCGCTTTTTTCACTTATGTTAGCAGGATGTTCGAATTATAACTTATAAATGAAGGAAAGAGAAGAGGCAGACAATTTATGGTTTAATAATCTTACGTCTATTATTTAGTAAGTACGAAATATTATATATATTATCTGTTTCCTTATATATTAACCTATGTAATCTCTTGTTCTACGAATTTGGCACCTTTCACTATTTACTTTTGTACACCTTTACTTTTGTATTAACGCAAAATTGTTCGAACTTATAACTTACCGGAAGAGAAGAGACAAATAATTTAAAGTTTGGTAGGTGGATGCATACTATTCTGTAGACATGGAATATTAGGTATGTTGTTACTTTCCTCCTAAATTAAACCATGTAATATCTTATATTACACATTTTGCTTTTTTCCCCTATGTCAACAGCAAGGTTGTTCAAAAGTACATATAACTGATTGAAAAGAAGAGACATATAATTTATAGTTTAGTAGATAGGCGCCTATGATGCCATCAGTATGGAATGTTAGGTATATTATTTCTTTTCTCGTATGTCAAACCATATCACCTGTTATATGACGAATTTCGCTTCTTTTACTTATATTAATAGTAAGGTTATTCGAAGTACAACATAACTGACTGGAAAAGAAGGGACAGGTAATTTATAGTTTAGTAGGTGGACAATTATCATTCTGTAAATATTGAATATAACAAGGTTATTCATTTCCCCATATATTGACCCGTGTAATCTCTTATATTACAACTTTTGTTTTTTTCACCTTCGTTAACAACCTTGCTAAGTTGTTCGAAGTATAACTTACAACTGACCGTAAGAGAATAGACTGATAATTTATAGTTTAGTAGATAGGCGCCTATCACGCCATCAGCATGGAATAATAGGTATATTATTTCTTTCCTCGTATGTCAAACCATATCACCTGTTAAGAGAAGAAACGGATAATTTATAGTTTAATAGGCAGACGCCTATCATTCTGTAAATGTGGAATATTAGGAATATTACTTCTTTCTTCGTATCTTAGCGCATATGCTCCCTTGTGCGTTAAATTTAGCTTTTATCGTTTATATTCATGACAAGGTTGCTTGAAGTATAAGCTACTACTGGTAATAATATATAGATAATTTATATTTTAATAGGCAGACGCCTATCATTCTGTAAATGTGGAAAATTAGGAATATTACTTCTTTCTTCGTATCTTATCGCATATGCTCCCTTGTCCGTTAAATTTAGCTTTTATCGTTTATATTCATGACAAGGTTGCTTGAAGTATAAGCTACTACTGGTAATAATATATAGATAATTTATAGTTTAATAGGCAGACGCCTATCATTCTGTAAATTTGGAAAATTAGGAATATTACTTCTTTCTTCGTATCTTAGCGCATATGCTCCCTTGTCCGTTAAATTTAGCTTTTATCATTTATATTCATGACAAGGTTGCTTGAAGTATAAGCTACTACTGGTAATAATATATAGATAATTTATAGATAATTTGAGATGCGTTTTATTTCGTACACATAGAATATTACGGATATTACTTCTTTCTTTATACTTCATCGCACGTACGCGCTCTTTTGAATTTTAAATTTACTTCTTTTCTTTCTTTCTTTACCTTAGTAGCAAGGTCATTTGTAGTATAAAGAGAAAGGCAAGTTTTATTACCTCTAAGGGATCAGCAGTAAGTCCATTTTACGTGTAAACTTTTGCTTGACGTTGTAAACAGATTGCTAAGAAATATACACTTTCTACCAGCTGGAAGTTTAAATGATAACTATTTCTAGTTTTTATATGGAAGGCAGTCGCTGATAATTTAAAATATTTTGATATTATTCTTTAGTTTTATCCTATATTTCAGCCTATAGGTTTATGGAAATTATATTGGGGAAATTTTTCATATTACATATCAAAGTTGCAGATAGAAATTTTCATATTCACGGAATAATAAAATAAAAAAATTCAAAACTGTGTTAAACAAGAATTAATGAACGAACTTGACACCAATTGTCATTTTGACACGTCAGTCGTAAATAGAAACCATTGTATTTTTTCTAAAGTCAGAAAAATGGCATTTCTACTTTCATAACCTAATTTCGGTTAAATAGTGAAATTAATAATGAGACACAGGCAATTGTTGCAACCATATTCTATACCATATTACTTCATTACACCATATTATTTTATTATATCAACCATATGCAAATTATGACAAATTTGATTGAGTTTAAATTGCCTTTTACATTGTAACTCGTCAGGATAATATTGCAAGTTAAGAATATGATAAAATAATGTTACAATGCTTTTGGTATTACAATCAGTATACATCGAAGCAACATGTTTGTTAGTTTTTAATTGATTCATTATTCAATCCCTACTGATGTTGCTCAAACCAAACCTTTAAAGCTTAGATGTATCTAAAATATGGTGTTGGTAATAAATCTTTCCAATCTCAAGGAAGGCATATCGTCCCAACGACTATTCTGAGGTAATTAAAAATACCGGAAGATTTTGCTACATTCTTTCAAGGATCTTGTAATACCTTAAAAAACTGCAGGTAATTAGAAAAGGTCATATCAAAGAAAGGGTCGTAATTATAAAAATGAAAGATTCTAATAGGAGTTAGGTGATGGCAGAAGATCAAAAGGTACGCAAAATCATAGGTTGATCTAATTAGACTCGTTTCACATTCCATTGTTCCATGAATTTAAAATCGGGATAAGAAAATAAACAGATTAACGCGTAAGACAGACAACTGACAATAATCGGTCCAAAAATAATAGGAGAAAACATAATAAATAGTATTTTAATGCATTCATCCCATAAAGATTAAAAGAATCATAAGAAGAAGGTAATACATAAAATATGACAGACTTTGGCCGACTGTTGTCGATCCCAATATAACGAGTTTAAAATTTAATTTTTAACCGAAAAAGAGGATAGAGCACAAAGCATCGATAGAGACGCAAATACTTAATCAGCTGCGCGCGTATTTTCACTTATACGGTAAATAGACGGAAAGTCGGCTGCAGACCTTAATCCTTTTTTAAAATTTAGATCTTTTTTAACAATTTGTCAGGAAGAAAATTTAGTTTATGCCTTTTTAATTTCAACGAAATGATGGAAGCTATTGCCTCATCATACATTGACCTCCTTTTAATGAAAGTGAAGTAGGATGTTTTCTATCGTGTGTGAAGGATGTTGTGTTTTTGTTATTGAGAATTATGTATCACTGGTTAAGCACTAGTGTACAGAGATACTGAGAATAGGAGCTTGGGAACTACTTGAAATGCTGACTCGGTGAAGCCAAGTTGTGGACCAGAGATGCGCCATAAAATAAACGTAAGGCAAATCCCATACGTATAGAATATATGACAGCCCCCCCTCGCCTCGTATGATACTAAACTTACATGAAAAATTATACGAACTATGTAAGGGAAGTTCAAATTCTAGGTCCAGGAAGGGGATGAGACTATGTAACGATATCTGAAAGTTCATCTGATATTTTAACTGTTCGATTTCTTTTACGAATAATAATACTGAAAGTTCAAATGCAATTAAAGTTATAATGACAATGATTACAATTATTGAATAAGTATAGTATTTTTCGTAAAATACTATGTGAGGTTTATCTATCGTTTAACCAATTAACTATGTGATCGGTGTTTTTAGCATGATTGAATAAGGTAGAATCCACATCAATATTTCTTAAATTTCACACTGGAAGGTTACCTTTTATTTTATTGAATATCTCAATATTGCAACATGAGTCCTTTATTAACTTAAAGAGCGGATTTATAGGTTGCAATTTAAAATGCTATGTTATGTTTCGGACTAAGCTTCATATCGTTAGAGTAGGCAATACAATCAAGTGGTAATTTTAATATGCCTAACTTTACTATTTCGAATTGAAATGTATTTGTCTTATAATAATCTATAGATAACTTTAATTTTTCAGTGATGACAAACATCCCTTTACTATTATGTAACTTTGACTAAATTTGTAAGTGATCTTTTATGAGTCTAGTCTCAAATTGATATAGTATTGAATTTAGTGTCTTGGAAATAATTTCTTGTTTCACAAATTGAAGCGGCAGAGCTCGAGTATACATCAGATATTTCACAAATATAAAAATGATTGTGTGTAATCTTTCAATATTTTAAATCATTTAACTTAATAGGACTTATCTCTAGTTATGCGTAAGTATTTAACATATGGAACAGTAGTAGATTATGAATTTTCATTTTCAGTTTTAAGAGCAAGAGGAAAGGCACAGTTTGATACAAATTATATTCCTTCCGGTTTACAAGTGGAATTTTTAAAACAAAAACAATTTTATCATTTTCGTAATAACATACAACTTCGGATACGTTTATAATAATATTTAAATTATCTAAAACGAATGGAATAGGTAGCTCATTATTTATAATATAAATTAATTATTTACTAATTCTACAAAAAGTTCTTTTGCAATTATGATTGAAGGATGTAATGTATTTGACTTACTGAACATGACAGCATTAATTATATCTTCTGACTTAAATATTAATAAAGTATTTTCTAAGATATGTAACAATTCAGATATTTTGGATCTTGCAAGTGGAATGTCTGTTAAGACAGTTAAATTTTCAACAGCGCTGTTCAAAGTTTGTTGATTAAAATTGATTTATTTATTTACGTTCTTAAGGGATGAGAGGGTTGAAGTAGTAATGAGTATGTTATCTTTCATTAAATTTTCAAGTTGGTTCTGATATGTTTCATTAATTTGAAAAGCATTGCTATATCTTTATTGCTATATCCATAGTTCCCAATAAGCGTTTGAAGATGTACTGACACCACCAAACCATGCTGATCTTTTGGAATGTTTTGAAATCAAATGTGAGACCGTGTCAAAATCTCTGACTACATCGTAGTTAGCGCGTTGATAAGGGTTGAAATCATTGTAAGAATTAGATTGTTAAGTACTTAAAAGATAAGTACTTGGATGTTTCCATAATGCTGTTTATATTTTCAAAATGTGGTTTAATAAATGAAATGTTGACTGGAATTATTATATTACCATATTTAAATATCTGTCAATTAATTTTAGGGATCCTGTGGGATCAAAATATATACAAGGATTTTTCCTAGTGGGTTGAATGGATTTATCCTGTTCCGTTGATGGCATACTGTAATAAAATAATAAAAACTAATTTAAATCTATATGCTTATTTAGATATCTATAACACTAAGAGATGCTTTTGTGAATGAGATTAACTTCACCGTAGTGATAAGGAACGTGGCGTCTATTAATAAGTTGAGTCATAGTATTTCTACAATTGATTTTGATAATTTTGTACGATCCCTTCCAAATTGGTGAAAGTGCCTTACTTAATCAAAGATGATTTTGACATAAACATAATCTCCAATTTTGTATTTAATAGGACGTATGTGTGAGTCACAATATATTTTAGATGATTCTTTAGTTTTGATGACATTTTCCAGAATTTTTCCCTTGAAAACTTGAGACGATGTTGAAACATCTTTATATAATCTGTATAAGTAACATCTAAGCAGTGTCATAAACAGAATCGGGGATGAATTATTTATGGACAAATTGCAGCTCATAAAGAGAATATCTTGTAATGGAATATATGACGGTATTATATGATAATATTGCTGTATATACATATTTGGCCCAGTTGTATTGATTTTGGGATACATAGGACTTAAGGTACTCCTTAATGATTGAATGACTTCGTTCCAGAGCACCTTGAATTTGAGGATGGTAAGGAGAAAACCAAATTTGTTTAATTTTTAGGAAGGAACAGGTCTTTTTGCACAAGTCCGCCGTAAAATTGGTACCTTTGTCAGTAAGGATGGTTTTTGGAATGCCAAATAAGGAACAATGAAATGAACAAAGCACTCACTTGTTTCTTCGGCTGTCATATTTTGAATAGGGTAAGCAATAGATAATTTTGTTAGGTTATCTCGTAGAGTTAATATATTTTTCAGCTTCGTGGAACCGGATTCAAGAGGTGGGACTGGTCCACTTCATATCTAAGGACATTCACTCAAATGAGGTTGTGGACGTGCCTGTGATCTACACGGGAGCTTAGTTAATTTTGCGTAGGGCTTTCAATGTCACTACTCATCTTTTTCCATTAAAACTGTTCGCGAATTCTGTCACACATTCAATTTGTGTCTAGAAGTCCTACGATCGGGATGTCGTGGTTCTTTCTAAGGATTTTTGGATGTTTTTAAGGTAGGGTAATATATTTTATTGTGGTAGATGTGTATATCGGTGTTATGAAATAAGTAGGCTTATTAGGCTAAGTAGGCTATATTGTATATCTTTCTGTAAGAGCCACGATCAAATGGGTTTTTGAAATCTGTGATGCGTAGTTCTATAAGGTTATCTGCACATACTACGAGTTCGTTTCGAGTGGTTTTTAGTATTGTAAATATGCCGGTATATATGAAAAATAGAAAATAATAAATTTGTTGTTAAAAGTAAGAGGTGTAAAGGAATGGAGTGTATATGTATATAATATGTATATATATATATGTATATAATATGTACATATTATATATATAATGTGTATAATCCGACATATTATACATATTATATATATAATATGTATAATATGTCGGATTTGGTAGAGGATTTCACGAATTTTGAATAAGTTTCTTCAATTACTTCGTCTGGAAGGAATGGGCTAACTGAAGAGTTTGGATATATAGAATCGCAGTTGCTAGGAGAATGTTGAGGATTTGGGGTTTGTAATGGTGTTTATGATAGTGTATTTTGTGAATTATAAATATTGATGTCGGAAAGGTTGTTGGAATCGGTGTTTTGACTGAAGGATACAGGAGCCAATTCAGAATTGTTTGTTTTAGTGTTTATAGGGTTTACAAGTACAGTGTTTTAAGCGGAAAACAGAAGTCAATACATCTGTTACTGAATTTAGTTTACCTTTGCGATATATAATTTTGTACTATATTTTTTTTATATATAATTTTGTATATGCGATATGATGATCTTTGCTAATTTTACCTTGTGACAAGACAGCTGAAATTTCATAATTCGAAGCGTCGCAGTTGAATATGAAAGGCTTGGAGAAATCGGGGTAAATATGGACAGGAGCGGTTATCAATTTATTTTTAATTGCTCAAAGGCAAATTACTGCTCGATACACCAATGGTATATATTTCTTTAAGAACGACGTAACGGGTTTTGAAATCTTAGAGAAGTCTGGGACTAAACAACGATAATAGCATACTAAACCTAGGAAGGATTTAATGTCTTTTGAAATTCACATTTGTCGGGTTGAATTTTCAGATTGAATTTTCATTGTTTTTAAAAGATTGCAAAGAGATTTTGGATATGGGGTGTGAGATTTTGAGAATATATGACAATATCATCAAAATATACGAAACAACACTCACCTTGGAGACCGGTGGGAACGGAATTCATAGGCCTTTGGAACGTAGACGGAGTGTTTTTGAATCCAAAAGCAGTCTATTGAATTCGAAGAACCTGTATGGTACACTGAAAGCAGTTTTGCATGAATCTTCAGGAGGCATTTCTATCTGATGGAAACCAGACGCCAGATCCAAAGTAGAAGAGTAGTATTTTTATTTTCCCAGTTGGTCAAGGATTTCAGTGATATTTGGAATAGGGTTAGTTTCGCCGATGATTATATCAGTTCATTCTGTGTAATCAATTACTATACTCAAATTGTTTTGGCGAGAAGCGTCTACTTTTTTCGGGACTATCCAAATTGGAGAAGATCAGGGAGACATTGAAGCTTTGATGATTTTTTGATCTAACATTTTTTTTAATTTGCGGCTGGACTTCTTGCTTATGAATATCGGAAAATTGATAGGATTCATATTAATAAGTTGAAAAATGGTAGTTTTAATTTCATGCTGTATTGTATCTGTGCATCGTAAATGCAACGGACTCTTCGTGATTTAAATGTGAAACTCGTAAAAAGTTAAGGACGTCTTGAATTCTGTTAATACAGGTTTGTACGGGATAAGATAGAAAATTATACACAGTCAGGGAGACATGGTTAATATGGTGTAGAATGAGTTGGATATTTGAATTTAATTTAACAGGATTTTCGGATATGCTCACGACTGTGCAGGTAACTCTATTGTTATTTTTTTCTTTTACATTAACAGAGTTTCGGATAAATGTTGATCAAGATGATTCCTTGTTTTAATTCAGGATTTTTCGCAGATTTCAGATCGAGGAATATTGTTAGTTGGATCAGAAAAATTAAACTTCAGTATATTTTTATCTAGGTGGAGAATATTATGATGATAGTCATTTCCGCATTGATAGTGATTTAATAAATTGTTGCCTATTATTCTATCGTAGGTCAGTTTGATTTTTTCGTCGACGTGGAAAGTAAACGAGATAGATTCTTTGGAAAATAGGAGATCGATGTCAAAGTTGCGGAGCGTCGATACTGTGTCTTTGTTATTGTAAATACTTTTAATTTAACTGTTTGGTTTCTCGGCTTTATATTAGAACAAGGCTGAAATGAAGATTTTTTCATGAAACATATAGAAAGTGCGGTATCTACGAACGGACGTAGGGGTTGGTTAGAAATTGATATGTTAACAATTATATGAGGCAAAGATATTTTGGTAGGATCACAGAAATAAACTCGGATTCGATTCGACGTTTGAAACACTAAATTAGGACTCAGTATCAGCTTGAGATTTTTATTTGGAAGATGACGCTCTTATTTGGGGCTGGTTACCCGTGTGGTCCTTCGATGTAGAAGGTATAGAGGAGAGGATGCTTGCTTGAGGCTGGTTACCCATGTGGTCTTGGAAGTAGAAGATATAGAAGATGAGACTCGTGCTTGGGACTAATTACCCGTGTGATCCTTGGATATAGAAGGGGTGTGATATGCCAAATTTTATGCTTCGAATGTGACTGGGGTCTCACGAGACACCGCCGTAAGCCAGTTACAAGCCAGCCTCATGACCATAAGGTGGATAATTAATATAGTCATCGTAGATATTATATTCGGATTGTGTGTCGTCAGTGTGATTGTTGTCGTCGTTTTGTTTATAAAATTAACGCGAGCCTGTTGGGGTATCATAAAATTTGTATGGGGATTTGGTTGCATAGAACGTCACGGGGCTTGCGATGAAGATTTTATTTTAAATCAATTGTTATTATATTCACGTTTTCTACACATATCGACTGTATAACCGTTGTTTTTGAGGTCTTGTGCCAAGACTGTTAATAGCTGGCTTATACGAATCGAATTTACGAATTGAACGCAATGACATCGAATTTATACGGTTAGAGGAGACTGGTAGACTATGTTTATATAGTAATTTTCGTTTTTTTTCCTCTGAAATAGCTAAATTAATGGCTTTAATAAATTAGAATCTTGTAAGCGTCGTCGGATCAGGGGTGCGTGAGGAACTGTACTGTCTAGCGGAGTGACGGCGGGAAGGAAGAAGGCCTACCGCTGTGTGTTTTTGTTATTGAGAATTATGTATCACTGATTAAGCACTAGTGTGCAGATACTGAGAATAGGAACTTGGAAACTACTACTTGGTGAAGCGAAGCTGTTGTTGGCCAGAGTGCAACATAAATTAAACCTAAGGCAAATCCCATACGTATAGAATATATAACAGTACCTATGTGAGCTTTCGAAGACATAAAATTCAACGAGAGCATACTATTGACTATTTATTGACTTTTTTCATTTGATAGTACTTATCAAAACGAATAATACAGTAAGTTTTAGAACTCGATAATCATTTCAGAAAACTGTAATCTAATTTTTATTTAATTATAAAGCGCTGTGTTGACAACTTAGATTAAAGAAGATATCTTAAAAAATTTGAAGACTATATCTAATGAATGAAATGACCAAGTAAAGAAAAAAATATATGAAAAGTTATTATAAGTTTTCCTAGTATTTGACGTCGTTCAATATTGACATTGCGGACCGAAATGTCAAAACTAAAATACATGTAATCAGTTATAATGCAAATACTAAAATGAATGTAAGTAGTTAATCTTTATGGTAACAGTTTTATTTATAAATAAAAATATAACATATACGTGCTAAATATATAGGCTATAAAACATAAATAGTCTAAATTGAAGCAAAAAACCCTGCTATAAAAACACGATTAAGACTGACGAAATTTATATCTTTAATTTGATACAGGTTTGTTCTTTATGAAATGAAATCTCTGTACACACCCAACGGAAATACTCGCCGTAAATTGCTTCAGAATTATATTTGCATCTAATCAATGCAAATAAATAAAAGTGAAGTGTCTCGCAGTGATTTTAGAATTGTCAGCTTTTAAATACTTTTGCAGTTTGCATATTCGCTAATTAAAACATATCCAATGTTAAAAAAATGTTTAATCAAAAACTACTAAAGTCATTAATAGGGTATGTACATAAGTTATAGGTAGTAATCTTGGAACCAACGTAGTTTTGGTTTTATTGCCATATTTCGAACGGTTTCTAAGTTGTTGTTGATATTGGTGTTGATTTCAGTGAAACGTGTTTACACACCCTTCTTACCTTTTGACCCTCCGGCACTTAACATGTTGCATGGCCTATACAGTGTATCTAATGCAGGTCAAATGTACTTCACATAGAGTGGAATCTAGAAATCATCCTCTTTGCTATTTGATCAGTAACTTCTATATCTTAGACGGTATTTATATTTTGAAATGCATCATGAATCTACGTGCAGTACCAGAAACCTTGAGTATCAAAACTTTCTTTTCTTCAGAAAACTTGAATATCAAAAAGTTGACTCCTTCTTGCCCTCATTAAATATTTTAATATATCCCAACATTCACTTGAGTGGTTTAGCTCAAATCTTCATGGACGCAGAAAATGTGTTAAGACGTCAGATACGTATTCTGGGTTAACTGATCTTACAGCTGGTGTGCCTCAAGGTGGAGTTCTATCTCCTCTCCTTTTCTCAATATTTATTGATGATGTTGTTAAGAATATCCGTAGAAATTATCATCTCTATGCTGATGGTCTACAAATCTATGAGCATTCGGACTTCCTTAGTTAATCGAGATCTCGTTTCATTTGGTCAGTGGGCTCATGAAATGGGTTTTTGGTTAACCTAAGCAAGTCTCAACCTATTATCATTGATAGTCAAAGACTGATTTCTAAGGTAAACCTACCTAGTTTACCAAAAACTAGTGCTAAATAGTACAATAGTACCATATACTTCAGTCGTTAAAAACCTAAGCCTACTGATCGATAACATCTTAGTTGGCGCCCTCAAGTAAATGATGTTAGTTGTCGTGTTTTCAACAGGATACACTCTTTAAAACGTCTTCAAAATTTTCTACCGACTAAAACGAAAATCGACCTTTGTCAAACACTCCTATTAGCAATAGTCGGTTACGGAGATGTGTGCTATCCTGATCTTAATGAAGAATATTTGTATAAGTTGGAACGTCTTCAAAATTTATGCACCCGGTACATATTTGGCCTCAGAAAATATGATCTTATTTCTGAATATAGATCCCTTCTCAAATGGCTGAAGATCCGTGATCGATGCCAACTTCACATATTTACACTTTATTTTTAATGTGTTAAAAAATCCTAAGAGTTCAAATTATCTTACTGACAAATTTAAAGATTTGTCTGCTCACTGCCTTGGGCTACGATCTAAAAGTTCACTCACCGTAATTATTCCTCTACCTCTTACAAAAAATTCTTCACTGGCCAAGCAGCAAAAATTTGGGATCAACTGGATCCTGACACCAGGAAAATCACTTCCCTAAATATTTTCAAAGATCGAGTGAAAAAATCCTGCGTCTCCTGAAACATTTTCCTTTATGCCCCTTGTCCTTTCCTGTCTTTTCCGTGACAAATCATGTCAATAGTTTGTATTAAATGTACTTTTGTATTTTTTTGTCTAATATACTATATATAATTTTCATTGTAAAAACTTTTACGATCTACCAACTAAATTTCATTACCAATTTTGATGGTTGACACGAAGAGATTGCTCATGTAACAAATAAATCCGCCATATGTACTATGCATAAAAGTTGATAAATAAATAAATAAAACCTTAACGATGAAATATCAAGTAAACAAAATTGATTATTTCTATGTACAACTGCATATTTTATATCCATTTTTTGTTAAATAAACTGTCCAAACTATTATAAAAGTCTACACAAGCCAGGTCGTGGAAAAGCTAGTTACGTGTAACATGATACTAAATTTAAAATCTAAGTAAGTTAAACCCTTAATTGTTCTACCGTTGTATTGAGAACAATTGACAGCTGTCAAAACAGACGAACGAGGCCATGGCGTCCATTAGCGGAGACAGCTTTAAGGCCCAGTGAACGGGTTCCATCGAAATCTGTTCTTTTATTCACCAGTTCGTGCGTTGGTCACATAACGCCATTAGTTTTTTTATGACCTGTACCTACACAGTTCGTTGTTCTGCAGCCTGTACGCAGTTGTATTCATACGAACAGGAATTTAGAAGAAAGACCATACCGTAATTTAATAAATGTTATTTTCCCAATTCACAATTAAATGAAACTACGTGATGTAGTATTATTTCTACTTCCTTGTATTCTATTTCTACTTCCTTTAAATCTTTACCATGACCTAGGTTTCGTTGTATTACAACATCTTCAGGTGGGATATTAGCAAAGATATAAGAAGTAGAAATAATACTACATCACGTAATTTCTTTCAATTGTGAATAATGAATTTCTACAAAATTAACGCCAAATATATTCAATAGTATGTTATAGAATATAGAACGTAATGTACTTTGTATATGGAATTATTATTTGTGAAACTCGATTTTAAGATTGAAAACATCTTTAAAATCGATGCCTCGTATGGGGAAGTATCGGGGACTATTGAGTAAATGAGCGATATTTTTTTGCTAAATGATTTCAAACTTCAATGGCTGGGCTAAAATGAGTATAGGCTCCATCTTGAGGAAGATTGTTTCATTTCGAAGACGAAGGATGAAAATGTATCAGTACTGCTCCAATATTCGTGTTGCCTGCACGATCTGAACCAAGTGGTGTTTTGAAGAGATATGTATGTGTCACAATTTATCAATCTTAAAATATGCTTATCGTAAAATAGAAACTATGCAATGAATTTGAAAAAAGGGTTAAAAATTTCCCGATTTTCTTAAAATATAATAATATATGAAGACAAACTGAAAAAAAATTTAAAATAATTCACAGCACAAAAATCTAAAGAGAATCGAATTAAATCCCCAGGGTAACTAAAAAAATTAGAAAATCGCTCACACGCAGAATTATCTTAACACGTCAAAAATCCAATCAAAAATGTAAGAAACAACCCAGAGAAATATAAGCTATTCAAATATATATATATATATATATATATATATATATGTATATATATATATATATATATATATATATATATATATATATGTATATATATATATATATATATATATATATATATATATATATATATATGTATATGTATGTATGTATGTATATATATATATATATATTAATTTCAAGTAATGTTATATAGTTTACTGC
The DNA here is from genome assembly GCA_039881145.1 of Druceiella hillmani. Lineage (NCBI taxonomy): Eukaryota > Metazoa > Arthropoda > Insecta > Lepidoptera > Hepialidae > Druceiella > Druceiella hillmani. Next base: position 3,664,748 of record JAYKKI010000014.1, read on the forward strand.
TTTACTCATTTATCATAAAAAAGTATTTATTTCGTTCGAAAATAGAAAGATAAGGAAAACAAAGAAATTTATTTAAAACCAACAATTTATTTTCATTATTACAATTTATAAGGTTAAAGGTTAATTGACGTAATTTCAGTTTGTAAACGTTTAATTAAAACTTTTACACTAACATAAAATTAACGCGTCCAACCTCCTATTTAAAATTATTTTCGCCCAATCGCTCCCACTAAATAGTAATCGATTATTCTAACCCTAAACTTTATTTCAGATTTAACTTGAATTTACGAACTAAGCTTTTAACTTAATCCTTTCTATGGTAAAGGTAATAGTAAATCATTCATAGTTAAGTGCTTAAAATTTAAATGAAAATACGTATAATCATATAATAAATGTTTTGTAGTAACGTAATTTTAAATATATCATATAATTGTCCTATTTTATGTAAGTTAGTAATACCTGTAAAATTTAATTTCTTTATATTCATTTTCTGATTTAAAACCTTGCTCCACCTACAGATTAATGCCAATAAATTAAAAAAGATAATGAAAAAATAACAAACATATATAAATTCTTACATAATACAAACATACAAAAACAAACCTAATTAATCTTTTCTGTATTTTTTTTAACATAAGGATGTAAAATACCTAAAATATTATAAGATCATCAATAAAACTGCTCTAATATGCAGGACTGAAAGCATGAAAGATCTGTATTAATTAACAGCCTTATCAATAGTCACTATCCGATCGCATACTGTAACATAGTATTTGAGCATCACGTTGTAATTGAAACGTACGACATACCGTAATTTTATGGTAACATGAAATCTCTAGTTAAAAATTCAACACCTGAATTAAGTATACATTATATACGTATTATTAGATCTCTTAATGAACATTAATGCAAAGTACATAAAAATGAACAATTTCTAGGGTTCCATAATAATTCAAGAGTGATTTGAAATAATAGGATCAGAAAATTATTTTCTTTGTAAATTTAATGTAAAATAACTTTAGAAATATTGTCGAAAGTATTCACAATAATATATCTTTTCTCCTTCAATGAAATTACTCGAGTCAAAATTATGAAAAAAAGGAAGTAGTCTCAATGTACCATGAAATACGCAGATCCGATTAGGTTATCCAAAACCGCTACGTAAAACTCTTAATAGAGGAAATGTGATATTTATTCTGACAAAGCAAAAAGAATGTCAGTGTCGGTTAACAAATTATTTTTATTAATTTAGGCAATGGCTAAATATTAAAGATTGTCAATCGAAATCTATAATTTATTATAATCGTTTCTTAGAAGTTATTGTATACTTCATTAAAGTGTTATTTTTATATATTTTGGTAGATATATATATAAGATATATATTTGGTAAGATATACATTTTGGTTTCATGTTATTGCTGCAAATTGCATCATTGAATTGTTTGGTTTTTTATATTCTAAAAATACCATCTTTTTTAAATTATGTTCTACTTCTGTCCCTATATATATTGATTACGTTGATTTGCACAAGCAATAACTTAATATTTGCAAAAAACCTTAGTTTAGCTTCTTAACTTTCCCGTAAAGACAAAGTATCATTCCGTTCTATTTTTTTTTAAATGTTTATTTACTGTTTACTCGTCAGTTATATTACGATATATTAATAAAAGGTATTTTAATATCAAGTAAAGAAATAACACGATTATTGAAGAGATTATGCATAAATGATTAGTAAACCTGCCACGCATTAATTTCTGATTGCTGGTGCAGCCCCCATAACCAATTGGGTAACGCTACTTGTGATATAGGTAGTCGAAAACTTGAAATGCTTGAATGGGTCGTGATGTCGTCGGTGCAAAGCACGATGTGATTATCCGAACGAGCACATATCTAAGAGCCCATATCAATTATCGAAGTTTGCAACTGTTGAAAATTTCTCCGACCCGAATTTCCAATTGTCCTGATAATCTTATATATAAAATAAATGTTTCTTTATTGATCCCGTATGCGTTCCTATATGCTTGACAGAATTGAATTAAGTCAAATAAAAACAACGAGATTTCAGTTCGTGTGGCACAAATAGTGTCTTCTCGGAAACATCAATCCACCACGAGTTTATAACGGTACTAGGCTTTTGGTGTAAAAGATAACGAAAAATATCATCTAGGTACAATGTTAAATGGAAAATTTAAAGGAAAAATGATACGTTGCTACGCATCCTAATTAGTTCAACAGATATGTCATTAGAATTCAAATGCTTGCAGTCTCCGGTGCAACTTTTATGTAACCATCAACAAACCACAGGGACAATTTAATATGTGTACCGAGTTTTATACTGGCTGTAGATGTAAAATTAAAAATAAAAAACACATCAAATAGTCGAGAATTGATATCTCATAATCCATATTTACTTGTGAGTATCTGTACCTTTCAGTAACGATTGCGATAAAAATAGATTCATTTTCTTGCGAGTATCTGTACCTTTCAGTAACGATTGCGATAAAAATAGTATTCATTTTCTTGCGAGTATCTGTACCTTTCAGTAACGATTGCGATAAAAATAGTATTCATTTTCTTGCGAGTATCTGTACCTTTCAGTAACGATGCAATGGCATTGTTCGTTTACAAATATTAAAGTCACATTATATCTACTGTTTACCCTATTCAAAAATTGTCGTCTTGTGATATACAATCTGTAACTGTAACTGGATAACGGAAGTAAAATTTGCATAATTCCCTAATAAACTATGCCTTATCATTTAAAACGAATTCATTCGTTCACATGAAATGTGCACCGAGCGAATGATACGGCCATTCTTATCCAGTTGCTGTTTGCTGACCAAACTTAAGACTTAATATATATATATATATATATATATATATATATATATATATATATATATATATACTTATATGATTTGGAAGTGACTATGTACAGAGTGTTACTTAATTAATATAGTAAGATATTTCTTCGGATTTCCGTTGCAAATATGAAACAAAAGTAATCTAACATATTTTCAGGTTTTTGTAACTAGGAAATAATTAATTTTTTGATAACAAACTTCTTTTTATTTGAAACCATTTTTCAATCAATTTCATTTAAATGTTTCTGTATCATAAACAGAGTCACTTTAAAAAAAAATAAGATAAACCTTCATTATTGAATATATTTGGCATTAATTTTGTAAAATTCATTTTTCACAATTAAATTTAATTATGCGATATTGTATTATTTCTACTTTCTTTAAGTTAGTCATATGAAGCTCCGACACCTTTAATTACCTGTGTAATAAAGTTTTCTTTACAATAAATAAGGTTTTTACTGTGCGATGTCATGTTCAACTCCAAAACGAGTGGAGTTTGCGTCAGTTCCCTACAATTACTTGCCTATTAAAATGCAAAATTCTCTAATTAAAATAAAATTTCTGTACCAAACTTACTTACAAAACACTTGTTAAAATGAAACCTAAAATAAACCACTTTAGTTAACTAAGAAACCATTAGTATTTTTTTTGTTTTGATAATATAAATTGTTAGAAGAAACGGCCACAAAAGTGTCGAGGCATTACATGATTAACATTTAGTGGTTTCTCGCTTTCAAAATTTTTGCAAACAGCCTTTATTAAAAGACATTACAGCAACTGCACATCATCCACTATATGAAACTCGGAGAAAAAAGTTAAGTCTTTCCTCTTGCATGTTTGGCAAAGCGCAGATTAAATATTAAATATATTTGGCATTAATTTTGTATAAATTCATTATTGACAATTAAATGAAACTACGTGATGTAGTATTATTTCTACTTTCTATAATTTCTTTACCACGACCTAGGTTTCGTTGTATTACAACATCTTCAGGTGGGATATTAGCAAAGATCTTCTATTAGCAAGCATCTTTGCTAATATAGCAAGCATCTACGATATTAGCAAGCAACTTTGCTGATATCCTACCTGAAGATGTTGTAATACAACGAAACCTAGGTCGTGGTAAAGAAATTATAGAAAGTGGAAATAATACTACATCACGTAGTTTCATTTAATTGTACGCAGATTAAAGTTATCTGCAAAATTATTTATTTATTTTCACCTAAACTATAATATTTTAACGTAATCTACGAGTGAAGTCAGTTATTTTGTGGAAAACACCACAATTTTTAAATTCAGTAACTAATTTCTCATTATTACGCATATTCGCGTACAAAAATACGACGAACGATTATCAATATATTTTTTATATTATCAAGTTTCCCAATAAATGGTTTATTTTGACTACTCCAATGTTTCACAGACGAATCTACACTCCAGCACCATCTCGAGTAATTATCACTGATAAAATACTGTGCTCTCAAGGAAGTGTCTGTTTTTTTATATAATTTTTCCGACAAGGTTTCACAATAATTACATAAGAAATGGTGTTTACATTCTATTTTACTTACAATGTCATGTTTTTAAGGCCGGAAATTTCTTACAGTAATGTGATGGAGACTCAATGCCTTTGTTGGACGACCGAAAACAAGTGAAATAAAATTACTTTTTACTCCTAAATAAATAACTTCTTTACTATGAAAACCTATGAATACTGCCGCATTCACAAGAGGGTTATATTTGATACTCCATACTATTTAAACCATCAAACATCCGCTACTACAGTGATTGTTGGTATACCGTTTTTATCTATACTGCCAATGAATTTTGCATGTTCTGCTTCTTCTCGTACAGCTTCAGACATGTAATACTCTGCTACTTATTATTTTTAAATGGTATTATAATAAGGGTTGTACTATCTAAGAGATATGGGTGGAATATCGGTATGACATAAGTCTGTATCTAAATATGTAAAACCACTACCAAAAGGTACTATACCAGCTGTTACAGCTTCTTGATTTATGTCCATTTCTTTCTGATATTTCCGTGTTGCTTCTAAATCAAATTTCACTGTACATATCGCGAAGGAGAATAAAATTTGAATATAAAACTTTTTTCTTTTGCAGTTTGTGTCTTAATCTAGCAATCGAAAAGAGATTTATGTCTATTAATAAATGCAACTTCCAATAAATAATTGACATCTACAATTCTTTTCCTTTTAAATTGAATATTATCTCATTACTTTCTTCCTGTTAAGTAAAAACACGACGTAGTAATCTATGACAACTGAAATGGAAATAAGAACTTAATGAAGCTAAAAAAGTTATTTCTCCAACACTTTCTACGGCAGCTGATTCCCTTGTTTTCTCCACACCTGCCCATAATGCTACTCTGGAATGCTCCTAATGCTACTCTGGATGTTCTTTGGAAAAAAACAAATTAGAGTACATAATCGTGATAAGAGAATTGAGTACAAGTAGCAATTTGAAAAATTAAGGGTAGGATAATTCAGTAGACAGACTGTTGTAAAGTCATATGTCCTAAAATACAAAGATATCTTGGAATAATAAAGGTTTACCGAATATTCCGCGACAATGTATCTCAATAAACCGATATTATAAGGGCAACAAATACTACACTTTTGCTTTCATTACGGATATTACCCTATAACTATCTCTCGACTATTTTTTTAAATAATACAGCATAACATGTCGAATATTAGAAAACATCAATGTGCTGAAATATTAAAAATTTCCTAATTAATACATAATATGTATATATATATATATATATATATATACATATATAAGGTTGACAAGCTTATCCAAAGCGACTTCCTACAATTGAAAGTTTTAGAAAAATTTAAAAGCCTTATAAAAACAGATTCCAATTTAAGTTTGCGTTACTTAGCAGAGTAATTTTCGTGCTTTTATACTGCAATTGAAAAACAATTTTTTCCTTTGAGAAAGAAGTGGAAATTTTCCGTTTGACTACCACCTGAGTTAACACGAGAGGCTAAAGTATCTGGTTACGGAAGTGTAAAAGTGAGTGGCTTACATTAATTTTTACCATAAACGCCAGTGGTTAGGAGCTGAAGAAAAAGTTGTATATTAAAAAAAAATACTTTTGACTGCATGGCGAGGTATCAATAGAGTTATACATTCGGAAATCTTTCAAGCTGACCCACACAACTACAGCTAAGATTTATTGTGAAAAATTGAGCAAAGTCACCGCTAAATGCCCTTCAAATCAAAGCAAAGTTTTGTTTTACATGATAATGCTTGACCCCACGTAGCAAAAGTAACCCGTGAAAAACTACTTTCACTTGGATGGAGTATGCTAATTTACTCACTGTATTCTCCAGATCTTTTGCCAACTAATTACCATCTATTTTGCTCTCTATCTAGTAATTTACGTGATAGAAAATTTAAAGACGAGTAATATAAAAATCAAACTTTAAAGATTTCTACAAGGATGGATCTTTAGCTCCGCCTACTCGTTGGCAAAAAGTATTAGATATCGAGTGTTTATATAATTAACGACCGATTTAATTGACTACGTATAAAAAGTTAGAAAGTTTGTTTACAGAGATGTTTATAAGTTTCCAACCTAATACATATATATATATATATATATATATATATATATATATCATTCATTTACATATTTTCTAAATTCAAATCAAACTAACAAAAAAGATGGGTGAAATAATAAAGAATGGAAGAATTAATTTTACTGGCTAAAATAACTTATTGGAACGAATGAGTGGAATGCATTAAATAGTCGAATAAGTTGAACGAAATCGAAACTAGTCATAAGAAGATTGAAAAGTAATTCACTGGCGTATCAGTTTATCGCCAGAATAACTTCAAATGGAACCTGTCAAGTACATGTAGAACTCGCACTATGAGGGTTCCATACACAGAGTTTCCGTAAATAGGCAGTTATAAACACTTAAGAGTACATAGTATTTCAATTAGGCTATTCACAAATATTTATTTTCCATAATATTTGTAAATAACCTAATAGAAATAGCGTAAATATATGGTATACGTGTATATTGCCTTATGACGTAAAATTATGGACATATCTCAAAAGGTATAAGACCCAGTGTTTTATTATTATTTTTGGTTTTGGTTCTATTTTTGGTTCAGTAGTTTAGGAAATAAGAGGGGTAAGACCGGCTGTAAACATAAAGAAATGTAAATACCTTACTCTCGTGGTATATAATTCAACAGTTATGGCAACTAGGGCCACAGCTATAATTTACCTACAATATTTACGTGGGTTCCTAAATGCTCTATTTAGGTTTTAGACTGAAGAGAAAGGCAATTTTGATTTTTAATGAAACTGATGGATAAAAACATATTTAAATTCTAAATTACTTACTATTATTATTTATTTATTTTTTTAGTATTTTCCTGAATATTATTAATACATAAAAACAAATATATGCTTCACTAGGTCTAAAAGCACACCGAAAACTGAAACAAGCCAGGCTTACTTTACTAGCGGTCCACTATTCATTGACGAACTGAGTGACTAGTAGCGAAGGTACAAAACTCTGTCCATCGGATAACGGCCTCATTTCTTGACATACGATGTTACACCACAGAGGAAAAATATGCATAAATTTGTTATTTGCATAAATGCTTTTCACGAATAAAAGGCCAGTTTTGCCATGGAAATCAAAATCAATGTAAAATCAAAATCATTGAAGAGACATTTACGTCGATTGTGTGAAAATATTTTGCTTATATATATATATATATATATATATATATATATATATTTATTATATAATAGATCGTTTTAGAGTATTGTGTATTTATTTTCAAAATTTCAAATTTCACAAGTGTGCAAGTGCGCAAGTATGCCACAGTCTAATTATTTTTTGATCAGATTCACATAAACAAAACACTGATCTATTTCAATTGCATCTCTTAAAATTTATCTCACTCTAAATAAAGTTAGAACCCAACACTACCTCAATAGTATCGATGATAATCTTTATCATCCAACCAGACCATCCAAAGAGACCAAGCGAGAATTTAAGTGCAGAATGCAAACTCCACGGCGCAGTCTTATAGCTACGACCGACTCGAGTTGAATGAGGATTTGAATGAATGCACAATCGGTGATAAATTCAGTATGCAATATCGTCTGGAGTTATCTAACATCACTTTCCTGAACTTAGCTGGTGCCACTGCAGCATAATAATTCGTAGGAAATAAAGTAAATGACATATTAATGAGTGTTGTAAAAGTTTATAGGAAAAGATTCTCTATATTATAGTTTTGACACGTGGATGATAAAAATGTACAGGAAAAGTGAAAACAAAATAAAAATAATAAAATGAGGCCTTGACAAATCTAAAAAATTATTATCAGGAGCAGTGAGTAATGATCTTCCTATCCATGTTAAATGTTTGAAATTTTAAAATACATTGTATTTGGAGGAGCAACTTATACGGATTAGCTATTATTATTAGGATTGTTTTTTCTTTATATAAAAGATCATCTATATTACAGTCAAATAATCATTCTTACAACACAAAGCCGAGCAATAAACTTACATTTTTATCTTACATTTCTACATTCATCAGAATCAATATATTGAATAGGATAATAAGTTTCTAAACACTAGTTAACAATTTGTCTGTAAAATTCGCAGTAACGTTCATTACATTATATTATAAGATGAAGTGTATTCGGTCAATGATAGTTAACGCCAAACTTTCAACCGCATTACATCAAAGAAAGTATACATTATATTATAAGATGAAGTGTATTCGGTCAATGATAGTTAACACCAAACATTCAACCGCATTACATCAAAGAAAGTATACATTATATTATAAGATGAAGTGTATTTGGTCAATGATAGTTAACGCCAAACTTTCAACCGCATTACATCAAAGAAAGTATACATTATATTATAAGATGAAGTGTATTCGGTCAATGATAGTTAACGCCAAACATTCAACCGCATTACATCAAAGAAAGTATACATTATATTATAAGATGAAGTGTATTCGGTCAATGATAGTTAACGCCAAACTTTCAACCGCATTACATCAAAGAAAGTGTATTTCAGTCAGCGTCAAGTACGAGTTCTTCCATTTTATGAGTTTCGCCTGGATCACGATGATTCAATATTGTCCTACGTTATGTCTAAACTTGATTCAATAATAAGACTCTGATCTGAACTTCCTAATGAATTAGATGTATGTACTACGATTATTACACCTAATTCGAGAAGATTCTCGATTACCTCGTCAACGTTTTGACAAGCTCACTTGAAATCGTGGCACAATAGAGACGCGTTTGCATAAATTAGGAAAAGTTCTCAAATACGGTATCTGGTGCAAGAACATGATGGGATTAATGAACAGTACTTAAAAAATGGTATTCAAAGATTTGAGGGTTGTTTCATATACTCGGACAATTTTCATAATACAGATTTCATATATTGGGAGTCAGCGTAAGATAGATGTTATCAAATTTAATTGTTTTTTCCCCTTAATCAGTGTAAGATAAACACTTTTAATAAATTATTTATCTATCTATCTTATCGAATTTTTCCTAGGTGCAAATATACACAATGGAAATTTAGAGACTTTATTTATTAATATAAATTAATGCCGAACTAGCAAATATAATTTCTGGAGAACAGTACGTTTACGAGTGTATTTGAAAATAAAAGAACTAGTTTTGATTCCAATGTAGTTAAATCGGATCATTACTATTGTTCGTGTTTAAAAATTTCCAAATTTCCACAAAATGGACCATGTCGATCTTAGTATTGCGTCTTATCTAAAACTATCCTTAATGTTTTTCTTTGTGTCTATTATTTAAGGAAAATCTTATGAATTTTCGTATATTTTTTACTCGCTTATTACTTGTTTCCCTTCATCGATTATAAGTTGAACATAACCCTACTGATATTAGAAATATGAAAGTATATTTAGACGTTTTTCACTCAATCATGTCTAAATGCCATAACAAATTGGTATAAACAAAGAAACTTGGTATAAACAAAGTTCGTTCTTCGAAATAATACATAGGCAACTGTTTGTATGAAATATAATATTAACACTTTCATATGAAACGTGGCGTCTTTTTAAATAAATAATAAAAATGTAGTATTACAACATATCTATAGATGGCGCTACGTATATTTTGTATCACGTTAACATTATATCACGGAAAAACTTATAATTTACAGAGAAGTTCTACAATATATCAGATCAGAGACAAATCTTGCAGTCTTCACAGTTGATCTACTACTTAGTATGAATATGTATGATAATGATAATATTTATAACAACCCTTGATATGCTATTTTAGTGATAAAGTATGTCAAATTGATATACCAACATTTATACTACGGTGGTAAAATTGTTACAGTGAAAGGGGCGTCTGATTGCTTAAAAACAAAGAGTCTCAGAAAGATAGAAGAATTATTTCATATTACTGGGAAAAATGAGGTAATTCTCTTTAAATTATCAAACTACCAAGTTTTGAGTATTTGCAAAACAGAAAATTTGATGAGCAGAGTATATTTAAGTTAACAAAAAAATTTTATAAATCTATATAACTTTTAGATTACGATTTTGTAAGTTTTTCACTTTAATAGTTTATGGTTTAGTAGTAATAAAGGTTTTCCTTCATTTATACATAAAAACTAAATGCGGATTTTCCAAGTTAGCCGGCAATGGTCTATAGGTTTTTGATGATCTCTTTTAATGGGACTGTGGTAAAATTTGGCTTTGGATGATTCAATTTGTTGGGGCTATGGAAGAGAATAATAATATGTGGTTAAAACTGGATTTCTGTGTTTTTTTGTCGATTACATTCGAGTAGTATTTTAATTCCATGACTTGCCGTCCCGAAAATATAAAAACAAATATTTTTGAATTTTAGTTATTCAGATATGTGTGGGTTGATTTATTTTGCTACTATGCCAAATTACAAGTTTCTGTGTACGTTAAAGGGCTATGACAGACAGGTAGACAGATACATGAGTGATCTTGGAAAGATTCTGTTTTTTATTTTGAGGTAAGGAATCCCAATGAGAATAGCAACCGAATACTTGAGAGAGAGCGTTCAGGTAATTTTTTTCAAACACAAATACGTTTCATAATAAGTTACATGGATTCCCTTTCGCCATAGATAACCGCTCAGTATAGTGACATTATAAAAACATAAACATACATTTCTTCATAATGACGTGTTACATAAGAGTAATAATTACGTTATAATTGATAATTACACCGATGCGTAAAGGAGTTAAGTTTCTTGGAGACACCTAAAACTAAGCGTATATAAATGAAAAATACATTAAAATAAGGTCTCACAATACGAGCAAGATTTGTAAAAAAACAGCAAATTCGAACCGGAATAAAATATTCATGTATAATTCATGTAAATATTCATATATATATATATATATATATATATATATATATATATATATATATAAAATGGGTAAAGCATTTCCGTCTGTACTGCTGAAGTACGTCGAGTACGGACAGACGCTGAAACTTTTCTGGGTGCATTCTGTTTTTTTTTTCTCTACGTTTCCGCCCATAATTGATCGATATCGTTACCTGCTCAATAGTTAACAACTGTATTTTAAAAAATTAAAGCATCCACCCACGAAATTTTTACAATAGTTATGTTGCTTTGCGCTAGTTTTTGACTGAAAACTCTTGAATCGATCGTTGTCATTCTAACAGTAACACAGCGAGTCGTATTACACATTCCGGAATGCATTCTTTTACTGGGTTGATTTCTATGTTGTCTGTGGCAGTCTACCAGACAGATTGTCTATGGCTCTTGGCGACTCGAAAATTGTCTACTGGATTACATAAAGCTCGTGTTGTGTTTTCCGCTTGTAATTGAATCTAGTGGCTGTCGTTGTTTCACAGAAATAAAGCTACGATATCTGAACATAATCAATGTGTGAATTGTGCCCTTAAATTAGATTGCAACATGTGCAAAACAATTGTTCTCTAAATATCTGCAGATATGCGCAAATTTATTCTTAAAAAGTTAATGTATATTAATGTTACAGCAAAATATATTTGTAGCTTTATGTGGAAAAATTACACATTGCATTTAATTTCTCGAATATCCACATCTATTAAATTAAATACAACCGCTTGTGCCATTAAAATATTGTAATTATGAAAGCCATGTAAATAAATATTCATTATTTTACAGATAGTTATTATTATCTTAAAGTTTATATCAAATTTATTTGTATATTTTTATAATAAACAATATATGTTTTTTGTATAATAAAGTAATAAAATTCAAATTAATTCTTTCATTTATAAAAGTGTTTACAACCAAAATTGGGAAAAATTAAATCTCCTAAGTTCCTGCGTTTTTAGAGCACCACGCTTTTAAGTAAGTAAAATACCTTATCTTCACTTTTTGATTGTGTTCATTACACGAAGAGTGAAGAATACTTTCGTGCTTTTTATTAGACTGGATGTATAACAACGATATAAAGTTTGACACTTTTTTAAAGCTTGAATACAAGTTTTTATGTACAAGTAATTTTTTCTATATCATATTGTATTGAATTACACGAAATCCTTTACGAAACAGTACCGTTTTGCAAAGGATTTTATTTCCTTTTATTTTAGAAAAATGTTTAAAACTTTAACAGGTAAAATGTTACAATATTAAAGTTCCTTGTATTGATTAATTGTTCCTTGGTTATGTATTTTTCAATAGCGCAACCGGATTTTCAATGTTAGATTTCTTAATTTCCCAATGAGGCAAAAAATGATATTAGTATTGTAATAATCAAAGCATAACGTAGAAATTGAAACTATTTTCCTCTCTATATGATACAATTAACGGAATTCCTGCACTCCATAATAGTGAAAATTGATCCTTTATACTTTGACTCTATTTTACAGTTGTATCTGAAAAAAATCAGCAAAATATGGTTGTGAGTGATTTTTCCGCTCCCATTAAAGAAAAGTGCCGGACAGTCATGACAATGCCAGAGCAAGCCAAATTTTGTTTGTTTTATTTCGAACAATGAAAAAAATCTATCGTGGTCATTTTTATTAACGCGGATGAGATTTATACGTTATCATTTAGACTTTGGAAGCTATTTAAAACTTGCTGTGACCGCGACTTTGTTCGCGTGGACTTTTCAATATGATTAGACAGATGATCTATAAAAAACATTTGAACTTATATAATTAATCAAAGATTAATCAAGGAATCTGGGACCATATCACACCATAAGTTACACCTTATTTAACTATATCGAAAAAGCTCCTGATAATTAAGTTTTGCTATTACACCATAGATGGCATTCCATAGAATATAATTGAAAATTTGGATATCGCCTAAGAAAGTATATGTAGTACTGTAAGTATAAGTAATGTGGTATATGTGGTACTTAACAAGTGTGTGAACATGCGTCACTGAATCCAATACAAATTCATAATAACTTCGGAACCGTTTGAGATATTACGTTGAAACAAAAGGTTAAGCTAGATTGGTCTCAGGTTTAGTATCTGCAAACTTTTATAAAATTAGTATTATGATAGACACCCAAAATTTTATTTAAATGTTTAGTAATTGTATATGCAAACAGAAAAGGTATTTGAAAGTTTCAAATTTAAATATCAAAAACATTTCAATTTTATTTATATGTATTGATTTCCAAAGTTAGATTTGTTGCGAGTTTATTGCTTGTATATATGTGTGTATGTGAAACATGAGTTCCTTTTCATTTTTATGAGGTTTGTAGCTTACTAAATTAAATTAAAGCTTATACAGGAAGTAATGATAAACTTTCAAAATAATTTATTTTATAAACAATCATTGCTGGAGCAGGACCGGTGACCGACGAATCCTGAACTGGCCGGATATGTATATAAGAACATAAGTAATTGGTTTTCACCGTATTTATATTAAAAAAACCACATTTAACAAAGTAAAAATCACCTGAAATTAACGATTTTTTAATAAAATAATAAATTAATTCAAATAAAACAGAATATTTTCTAAATTTTATGAATATAATTAAGTCCATATGTCAACATCTTACAATTGCTATTTTCTTTATTAGAGTATCACAATAAAATATAATGAATAAAGTCGCCACAAAGCTATTGATAGTTTTAAGTATTTCTTAAAATATTATGTCAATTTTAAAGAAATTGTAATGAATTGCCATAAATATTAGAAGGTACTTTAGATCTTTACCCATCTGTTCATATAATAGAAAAGAAGAGATGAAACCGACCAATTGTGAGTCTGGCTCGCGTATTGATGGTTTTGTACCTCATTTGAACAGAAATTACTTTATTAGTCATAGGCCTTTACCAATGTGGATTTTCTAGAGCAATAAATATTTAACCATCTTAATATAATTACCCTAGCTTAATTATATTATTGTATATTATAATAATATAATATACAATAATATAACCAAGATATTGTTAATAATATTTGGGCATATATATTATTATCAATATCTAAAAAACTGTGACACTTAAAATCATTTCTATAGTTTTTTTACTACCCTTATGCAGGCTTCTAAAACCCTGTTTTTAAAAAAAAATTTGTTCATTAAGTTTAAAAATAAGTGTCGACAGTGTATGGACTTATTTTTCAGAATATTTATAAAGATAGTTTTTAAAATTATGAAATATATTGAAGCTCTTATAAAAACTCTTTTAAACAACACCCACACTAAATGAAATTTTAAAAATGTTTTTTGAATGCTTAATTTGACCTTGTGCTTTATATGATTTATTAAAATGCAAAATTTAAAGTCTCTTTGTCAGGCAGTTTCTGAGAAAAAGAGCTGTAACAGAAGGATAGTCGGGCACGTGAGTGATCTTATTACTTAAATAGATACATTAAAAACATATATTCGAAATAACCTCGCCCTCATACACCAGTCTTCACTTCCAGTGTCTTCACTTCCTCCATGAAATTATTTCCCATGGAGTTGCGGCAATGGTTACTGTGTTTCGCGGTATGCATGGTATCATAAATGATAGGTTCAATGTGATGTGAATCTGTTTGAAGCTATATAACGGAGTTCTCCTTTTATCAATAACCATCTTACCAATGATCATCTTGTCACTCTTCAAATTAACCAATAACCATTGGCCTTTCCTGAAACTACAACTTTGCTAGTAATTTAATTCAGCTTTTTCAGACCGTTTTAAAGACAAATATTAAATATTTATTAATAGGAGTATCGGAAGAAGTGTCACATTTTTATATTTTCTTCTGCTCCGTTAAACATTTTAGGAAGGCTATTATGAAGTTCTTCGGTAGTTCATTTTGATAATTATACTTTTAGTACGTGCATATGTTCGCTTTAGACTAACTTGTAAATTGGACATGGTTTTTTTGTAAATATATAAATAAATATTCTCCTGAAAGGCTAATTTAAATACTTGATTGGTAGTAAAAATGGTAACATCCTCATTCTGCAAATATCTAAAGACGTTTACTTTACATGGAGCACGTAATCGTACGTATGGCAATGACATATGGATATATCGTCATAGTGGCCGCCAGCCACACAGCGTTTGAACCGCGCCACAATACATTCCAATCAGTATAAAGGCATGAATAAAATTCAATCTGTCGCTGAAAAAGTGAATCTCGCCGAACAAAGCACGTTGATTGAGGTTAGCGCATGCATCGACCGCTTCAATTGTCGCGTGTTCGAGTAATTCTGTTCGCGGTACGAAATAACTAAATAAGTGATAAGTGATTTTATAATGGCCACGCTCAGTATATTTGAGAGATATGTCAATGCAACGTCACAAGTTAAGTGATTGGATACTCCCAATACTGATAATGCAGTTCGGGACAAAATCGCATTTCGTATTGTAATTTATTTTTGAGTTATTTATCCAGAGCTTACTTCGAATTAGGTAATTTATTTCTTCTGTGGTTTCAAATATTTCCCGTAGTATGAAATACCTCTCAGTAATTTTATAATCATCACGCTCTGTGTATTGAAGGGATATGTCAGTTAGTGCAACGTCACAAGTTCAGTGATTGGATACTTCCAATACTGACAATGTAGTTCGGGATAAAATTGCATTTTCTATTGTAATTTATTTTTGAGTTAATTATCCAGAGCTGAACCAAGCTTAGATAATTTATTTCTTCTGTGATTTGAAATATTTCTTGTGGCATGAAATACCTCTCAGTAATTTTATAATCATAAGGCTCGGCGGATTGGAGGGATATGTCAGTTAGTGCAACATCCCGCGTAAAGTGAGTATAAAGGGTTAAGTTAAAAATTTTGACAATTTAGGTTTGCGACAAAACTATATTGTCTATTGTAAATTATTTTCG
The DNA here is from genome assembly GCA_039881145.1 of Druceiella hillmani. Lineage (NCBI taxonomy): Eukaryota > Metazoa > Arthropoda > Insecta > Lepidoptera > Hepialidae > Druceiella > Druceiella hillmani. The sequence continues at coordinate 3,680,978 of JAYKKI010000014.1, forward strand.
ATTGTTATTAGTGATCGATAGACTACTTTCGGTAATGCAATTTATTTCTTCTAACATTTATTTAGTATCGAGACTATCTTTTTATTTACTTCGTACTTGAACAAAAAAACCCTTATAATGTCCTTTTAGTCCACTTGTCTGTCCGCTAATATATCACAGTCTCATATTTTCGACAATTTTAGACCTGTGTGCATGCAGTCTTGCAATTAGTTGCTCCATAGATCTAAATCAAGATATAACAAAATATTAAACAAAAATTAGTGCCTCTAAACCATGCAAAATGAAGAACAACCTTAACAAAGTAAATTTCTTTGGAAAGTTTTCAAAATAAAATTAAGGTTCTATTTATAATTTTTCATAAATAAAACAAAATGATCGGCAATGTGTTTTTTTCCTCTAATTTCTCAACAGTTCATATAAAAGTTTTGAAAACATTCTGAGTGTTAATATTCCATTAGAACGTTTAATTAAAATTATTTCAGTTAACTTGCAATGACAATTTTAAGAAATGCGACATGAACTCGATAAGAGCGTGAATAGCATAATAGTTGAAGCGAGCTTCAGTGAGCGTTGTGAATTTGGAAGAAATAGCCAGCTTTAATAGCTTGAACTCGCTTGAACTTAACTTGACTTCAATTTGACTTAAAATCAGGTTTATATAACGATGTAAGACGATGGAAGCCCAAATAATGAATACTGAATGAATTTCTGAATATTGGCATATTCTTTTATACGCTCGTTAAAAAAACCTTGAAACTTGAGAACGCACTGCGATAGAAACGTATAATCGCTGAGCGAGACAGCACATGGCCTGGAAGCCCTGCACCCCGCATCGTAAACTGAACAAAAAGAACCCCCATCACTTGTACTCATTGCCGAAGCACGCAAAACCCACCGTGCGCTGCACTGGGCTATGGTTGGATGTTGATCGATGAGGCGAGTGCGTAGCTGCACTATTTTTAGTAATAGGTTTATTCAATTATCGTCTTCGAACTTTTCGTAATGATATAACTTTCCATAATGCATACTTTAGTATATTGGCTGCTTCTTTATTTTGTCTTAGCAATTTGTTGCAAGCTCTAAAAATGTTAGGAAATTCGGAATAATATTCCGGAGTTTTTGGATTACTATCTGGTTAGTATTCTTTACGGATTGAATGATGTACACTTACAAAATAAAATATTTCAGTCAAGGAAACTTTGTTGAGAGAGGAGTTTACAAATATATTTTTTTAGATATAAGGCTTAATTTAAAATGTTTAAAACGTTTGGAAAAAATCAATGGAACTTATTAGTCACATTTAGTTTCGAAAAAGGATTTTCCGATAGCTTTTAAATATTTATTTTCCTGATAGTATTTTGGTATGATTAAAAAAATGGAGAGGTTTTATGATAATAAATTGATTTTTTTTCAATTTCAATATTAGAACGCTGAACGAAAAAAATTTCCCATTCACCAAAAATATTTTACTTTTAAAATGTTAAGATGAATTAGTCACATAAAAATCGATCAGAAGGATAAATATAGGGCGTATATTAAAATGCATAATTGTACTTAGTGACTTGATGTGTATCACGTTTGCTCGCCTGTGCGCGTATTGACTGTTTACATCAAAGGTCTATACAGAAAGTCTAAGGCAACAGCCTAATATTTCGTTAGAATTACAAATTTCCAAGTTGCATTGTTTTTAAAGCACAAAACGACTGGTGACCTAGTGGTAATAACAGAAAAATGGAAATTTGACAAACCAGCCATACGCGAATCGGGTTCGCACCATGAGAATGATTAAATCTACATTATTAAATCACATAAACTTGAATACAGATACATATGAATATATATATATATATATATATATATATATATATATATATATATGTGTGTGTGTGTGTGTGTGTGTGTGATGCGTGTAGCTAATGATGCGTGCTTTGCTGTGAATACAAATTACCATCCTCGTGTTTCAGCAGCTCAGTAAACACGTTTATATTTTTAATACTTTAGCTCGTTTGAAACATTTTAATATACCCCAACTTGCTCTAAAATAAATTAATTTTTCACAATTAAATAAAACTACGAGATGTAGAACTATTTTTACTTTTTTTAAAGATTCAGAGAAGTTAGCAAAGATGTTGCAATACAACGAAACCTAGGTCGTGGTAAAGAACTTATAGAAAGTAGAAATAATACATCATGTAGTTTCATGAATAATGAATTTCTACTAAATTAACGCCAAATATATTCAAATTAATTCTTATTATCAGCATATATTCTATTAAATCTTCAGATGCTTATTCCGAATGGACCGATCTTACAGTTGGTGTGACTTAAAACGGAATTCTTTCTCCTAACCTCTTTTTAGTATTCATTGAGGATGTTGTTAATAATATCAGTAATAATTATTATCACCTCAACGTTGATGATTTTTATACTTATGCAACTTTTGACCATTATTCTATAACAAAAACCATTAATACTCTTAATCGGGAACTTTCTTCAATACATCAGTGAAATCACAAAACGGGTCTTTTATTTAATCCAAGCAATTTACAAGCTGTTGGTTGTTAGTGAAAGATATTTTAAAAAAATAATCGTAACTAATTTACTTCAAGTAGAGCTAAATAGCAAAAGTAAATCCACAAAGGTTCACTATTAAAATCCTAGGGCGACTTATTGATCAAAATCTCAGTATTCAACTTCTAGTAACTAATATTAATCGTCGTGTTTTAAACCGGATATATTCTCCCGAACATTTTCAAAATTTTCTTGCCAATAAAAGGAAAGTCTTCTCTTGTCAAATACTCTATTGCTACTAAATATGGAAATGTGTGCTATCTTGTCTTAACGAAGAATATTTAAACAAGTTAAAATACCTTCAGAATGTATGCATCCGGTATATCTTCCACATCAGTAAATATCATCATCTTTCTGAACACAGGTGACCTCTTCAGTGATTGCACATCCGCTTCCAATGTCAACTTTACATGCTTATACTTGTCATTAATATATTAAAAAAAACTTCAGAATTCAAATTATATAAAAGGGAGATTTAAAGATATCTCTGCTCCAGCCTTGTGTTACGTTTTGGAAACTTACTCACCTTAATTATTCCTAAATATACGTATATCTCTTGTAACAAATTATGTACTGTCTAAAGAGCAATATTTATAATCAACCAAATTTTCACACTAGCCAAATATCCTCAATAAATGTTTTCAAAAATCCATTGAAAAACTTCTACCTCTTTTAGTCGATCTGCGCTCTTATGATTTCCGTCTTTTGCATAAATCATATCAATATTTGTATTTTAGTTTTTGATTTTTTAAAAGTATGTTTCTGTTATTAATATTTGTAATTTGTTGTTAAATATATCATATATTGTTACTTTTCTCACAGATTCTCAAGCAATTATTGGAAAATTCATAATTAAGATTGATTGGAAAGATTGCTACTGTCCCAAAAAATCTGCCCTATGTCCTATAAAATAAGGTTGTTTAATAAATAAAAAACGTTTTCACTTCGCAGGCTTTTAGCGTTAGTTGCATATCTCGTACATAAAATCTCCTATATGGATACCTCATTAATGAAAGTTGATTTTGATTTAAAGGAAGCAACGGATAGTAATATCTTTTTCGACTTTATTTATTAATATACTTTAGTTTCTGAGAGTGTCGATTTTATTTTTGTTTATGATAACCTTTTTAAATAGTTTCAGTTTTATAAAATTAAACATTTTCTCAACTTTTTGCAATACTTTTGTCTACTAGCAAGGAAAAGGAAGCCCATCGTCGTCCGTGCTCACCAAACTTATATTCAACCCCATTTTAAATTGTTGGTAGTCGCCTATCGAGATTAAGAATGACTTTCATAAAAATATTTTAATTCACTTTAAATCTATCTGAGACGAACTTCTAATTTCCCAAAAGGATCATGGTGATATTAAAATCCTACGGTTATTAAGATTTTTGTATTAGTGGTCCAAAGAAAGCTTATTAAAAGTTTTATTAACGCACGCATCGTTACGGGTTTACGGGTTTCTATCGTGCATGTACGAATATGTGTGTACATGTAAAACAATCATATAAAATAAGTGTAACAGTTTACATGAAGGTTTATTGTTAATGAAACAGCTTATGAATGAGGATATATAAAATTGACGCATATAAATATATATATATATATATATATATATATATATATATATATATATATATGTATATATATATATATATTTTCTTCGTATGCCTAGCTTTTCTCCATGCTTTTGTGCTAGCCATCCTGTTTATGGAACGAACAGGCTTTAATTTAATACAATATCTTAATTACCAAGAACTTAAAAACCAGCTTCTCCTAAATTGTCTTACTGAATAGAGCAGAATTTTCAGGAGTTGAAGTTTGAAGGAAAACTCCACGCTTTTTAAGGAAATTTTTCCTTTAATATGAAAACCACGCCAACAATGAGCTGCGCGTGGTGACTTGAGGCGCCGATAGATAAATAATGTTTAGAGATAGATAATGTTTAGGGTGTGTCTACATTTTGATGCCAATCGAACATTCTCAAGGAGGTTTTTTGTTCGTTTATCAACATTTCTGTTATCTATTAGCATTGAACAAAAACTACCAAAGAAATTTAAATATTATAACCAGAAAAATACATGAAATTAAATTAAAATCTAGACTAACTTGTGTTCTGATCGAATATGCACTAAGGGATTAGTGCTGGAGCAGTGAGAGCCGAGTGAGCGAGATTAAAAACTGAGAAATTTCAAAACTCACAATGTTTCGACTGTAAGTTTTAGCCTAGAATGATAATTATTTTTATTCCGATTAATGGTATTTTTGAGTTGTAAAGAGACAAACATTAAACAAAAATCTACGCGTACAACTTTACAATTAAAAGCTAATTATATTAGAATTCCGTAACTCATAATGACATGCACACATTTTAGTTGCTACCATTCAAAAATTGGTTAAGAAATTTGAGGATGGATTAAATAAGTGGGTGAAAAACTATTTTTACAATTCAGTATCATCATTCTGATCACAGAGTATCATCAATTCTTATCACAGAGTATCATCTTAAAGAGCTAAATATGCTAGCTGTATGAGCTTATATATCTCTAAAAGATTTTTGACTTGAAACGTCTTTTATTTCGGTCAGAGGAGATCACTTACGAAAATCACCGTCTATTTCACATAGCTATTTAAAGTCATCAAGAGAGCTTAATGAAGTCAATTTTTTCCAACTGAACGTCTTTACATACTTAAGAAAGTATCATCCATAAAAATATAGTCAATGCATTCAAAGCGACTTTATCCCTCAATTCGATATATTGCCACTAATACAAAACATTAAGTAACACGAATGACCAAGATATCAAGTTTAAGATCGCTCTGAAATGAGATCATTACAGACTATCAGCAAAAAGAGTTTACGTGAGGAGTTTTCTGAAAGAGGACATTCAACGAAAATAAAATTGTGCAAACATATTCCAATAGGGGAAATTTTCGAATATATTTGCCATGTTCTCAAATTTGTATCTGTCTATTTATATGTAACAACTACAACATCACATTTGTGTTAAAGAAAAGTGGTCAATACATGAACAGTATAATGTCTTTAGTTAATACCATACGGTATTCATCAAGTATATATTTCGATAATTTAAACGTAATGGTCATATACACAGAGTTTTGCTTTATCAGAGATATGAAAAACCAATATTTTCGAGCAAAGAATTGTTTTTGTTCAGTACTTGCAGGAAAATAAAATAACTAAATTGTTTTTTAAGTACCGCGATTTAATTTTCACGGAGCTCTTGTATTAAATGGTGAAACATTAATTTCTAACCATTCTTTTCAATGTATTAGGATATTATAAGCTCTCAAAGTTAAAGTCATATGCATGTAATATGTCAATCTACCTAAAATATAGTGAAAAGAAACGAAAAATTTACATAATATTGATTAAATTTTTAGATAATTAGTTTTGTAATATATTTTGGTTATAAATTACATGGGGAATCCCATACACAGGTTCCTTTAGTATTTATGGATGCAGTATTAACGTCACGAACGATGACCAAAGCGAATAATAAGCATAAATTAAAACCTCGTAAAATACTTGAGAAAAATTTTGGTGATATATATTACTACTGATATATATTACTACTAATCGGTATATTGCTATTAAATTTTAATATACATAATATAATTAAGTAGGGAAACATTATTTATTTATTATATATATATATATATATATATATATATATATATATATATATATATATATATATATTTATATATATTTATAAAAATTCAGTTACTTTATAATTTTAGGTAGTCATAAATTATTCATTTTGCAACTTAAGGTTTTATATAGGTTTAGGTTATACCTAAACTTACAAAAAAAAAACGAATAGGCTGTATCACGGACGCAGCCGCAGTGGAGTACGTGAAATATCTTGAGCGTACTAGAGAGTGTGTAATATGGTAAGTCAAACACATTCCCTGTGGAGACATACACGTTCCGCCGAGGTCAAAGTGGATCGCCAAAGGCCGGAATATTTCTCTCTTGCTACCTGAGCTCTTGTACGCCAATTTTGTACTGCATGCGTTAACGCCATAGTAGAGAAGTCGTAATTGTTTTTCAAAAAACCAATTTTATTTAAATTCTGCAAATTCTATTGGTCACAGGTATGAGTTTTATTTATCACACCTATTATAACGTCGTAAGCTCTGTTAAACGCGACCACTCCCGCTCGAATCAATCAATGTACTGCTGAGTAATCACTAATTAAACACAGAGCGCGATGATAAATTTAGTTCCAAATAAGTCATGATGCACGCGACTGCAACGCCATTTACACCGGCGATATATATCTTCAATCCTTTAAATTATGGTGTTAAAATAATGGCGGTAGGTACAGTACTTCCAAAGTTAAAAGCAATTTTGCCTTAACATATTACATAATTTCACATGAAAGTATTCATTAAAACTTATTTTCGAGATGATTTTCAAATGTTTTTACTATCCTATTTGGAAATCAGAGCGTAATATTTTATAAATGGCCCAAAAATTTAAGAATATTGTATGTAATCTAAACTTCATTTAAAAGACACTTTTTAACGATATTCCACACCATCAAACAATATTTTTCATTCCTTCTTTTGAATAAAGGCCTGAAAAACTGAAATAAAGTTATTTAATATTTATTAATTGAAATTTGTATTGTTTAACTACAGAACCCTGAAAAATTAAGAAAAGAAAGTATATCATTAATTTTGAGAAACATGTTTCTAAAGGAATCATCCCGTAGTCCCAAGACTCCATTCACCAAATTACGCACTAATTGTGTGTTAAATCCATAATTGATTTTATTCATGGACTCGAAGACTTCAAGCTGGTAATTACCCAAAACCAATATTCTATCTATCCACGCTTTTGTATTACTTGGGAAAGAAATTCCAAGTGACGTTTCAATTTTGCATATCAATAACATATCAACAGATAGGAATCATTATCTCCACACGCTATCTACCAATGGGAGGCCGAATCACCCACTGGCTATCCAATATTGTATAGAGGTGACATAATTTGTTTCCCATTAACTTTTTAACAGTTATCTTCGATAGATTAGGTCATCAAGAATGAACATAAACGACTTTTCTATCGTTTTTGAGTAATTAACGCCTATCCACGGTCCGTTTTTTTGCAAAATTAGTCAATTTTTATTGTAAATAGTTATTGAAAATCAGTGCCATGTATTTAGAAATTTTGCGACTGTGTGATAATTCCGATAATGAAAGTAATAGGGCCTGGTGTACATAAAAACACCTAGTAAATTACATGGGTAAGCCCAATAAACAGGATTGTAAAAATAGATTTAGGATTAATCAGAGCTTTGTTGTATTTTTTAACATAATAATAATTGTTATATTTTTTTACTTCTTTAATTATAAATATTATCTTAATACTAGTCTTAGTTTGATTTAGCGCTTGACAGAATGGAAGGTATGGATGGATTGCGTTTCATAACTACTCACAACTTTAAATGTTTTTATTTATGTTACTTTTGTTTTTGAAATATAAAAATACATATCCACCACTTAAAAATTCACGAGAAATATAACTTGCGTTTAATTGTGCATAATAAAATGATTAAAAGTTAGTTAAAATGACTATGAAACGAAATTATTTCTATCTTTGCTAATAGCCGACCTGAAGATGTTGTAATACAACAAAACCTCATAGTAAAGAACTTAAAGAAAATACAAATAATACAATATCATGTAATTTAATTTAATTGTCTATAAAAGTGTTTAACACACACTTTTCACCTCCAATTATGTTATAATAATAAATAAGTTGATATATCAGATTTCCTGACATGTTCGATTTCTCGTCTCCTGAGGAAAATTCAATATATATTTAAAGAAATCAAGGCATCGAAAATATAAACTTAGATTAAATTTTCCTCAGCTGTCGGTCGCTTCTGTCTTCACCTCTTGGTAATTTTTATTCATGGCGTGAAAATTATGAGGCGAAATAACTCTATCGTTTCAAAATTTCTATCTTTTATTGACGTAGAATCATTCGAATGTTGGTATCCGATCCTCATTGTGTAGCGCTATTATATAATTACATAAATTTATTTATGTATTTTATTATACATTCGAAATTATAAATTGTTTCATGTCTTTTTTCCAATTTTGACTTCCTTCTTTCTAAATGCTTATAATCATTTATTTGTTTCATGGTTACATTACGAGTACCTATATTGACACCATAATATATGACGGATATATTAAAGTCATAAAACTGGACAGTCATTGTAGATGCATAAGTATACAAACAAGATTGAAAAATTGTTTTTTTTTTCAGTAGAAAATCCCACAAATTTTATACTGTCTGTTGTATACTATATTCACGATTTGTTCTACTGTAGAAATGTTCTCATTCATTACTGCTGATTCTTTTTCTTTTTTACAAGCACAACAATTCCTTGCAGGCCTTGACTGCCTCTACTATGCGCTCCTTTCAGCGTCTCCTAACAGTTGCAACTCCTTTCGTTAATTACTGTCCCGAGATATTCAAATTCATAAACATTTTCAAAGGTATATTATAGTTTACCATGGAATGTGAGATTTGCACGTATTTAATTTTATCCTGGCTGACAGTTAGGCCCATAATTCTTGCAGAGAATTCAAGGGCTAAAAAGGCTCCTTTAACTGTCCTTTCTAACATTCCAACAATATCTATGTCATCTGCATTGACCAATATTTGTAGAGATCTATATCATAGAGTTTCTCTTCAGTCTGCTACTACACAAATTTTAAAAGAAGTGAATCTGTAAGCTTGTAATAAATATCTGAAATATAAGAAATTATGGTTCGAAATGGGTTGCTTACCGGAATTACTGAAGTTTAATATTATGGGTACAGTGCAGAAAATTAGAACCCTAATAATACTATTAAAAACAAAATACACTACCCACTAGTAGGTGATATGAAATTGTAGAAGTGAAATTCAGAAACTATAGCAATTGGCAAAAGATTATCTATAATAAAGCCTTGAGCCTACGTTTTTAATTTCGAGTGACAATAGGAATGAAAAATATTATAATCATTAAAAAATCAATAATTGAAATCGATTAATTTTATAAAATTAATTGAGTGTAAAAAATGCGAAAATATTTGTGCATATTTGTTAAGTTTTATATAAATTCTCGAGATTTTTTGTAAGTTTGAAATTTGATAAGAAAAAAACCGCCCGTATTTAAGTAGTACTCGCGAGCCGCAAGTATTCGTACCCAGAACCTTACGAATTGCCATAAGGTTGCCACGATCTATCGATATAGATATACATACCTATCTACATGATTATGGCTTAGAAATGAAGAAATCAGAAGATAAAAATAAAATTTCATTTATGTCTCAATAACTGTTAATGTTAATTTGTATTATTTTTTCTCTAATATTTATAATGATCTTTTATAATTTCTTTATTCCACATTTCTTGTTCCAGAGGCTTGCAAACTTTAAAGATGGGATGGTCGGAACATCTTTTCGCATGTTTTTGGTCACGAGTCAAAAACAGTGCGGCTTAAAATTAAAGGAAAAATAGTTTTGGAACGTTGAACAAAAACTTTTTTAATATCTTATATAAATCTGCGATTTCGTTTAAAAATTTGAATAAAAACATTCTTAAAATCCTTCTACGTGAAATAAATGCGGATCGGCAAATTCCATTATGGGGAAAATTTCAAGTTGACAGTTAATAGTAGACGTTGAGAAAAATAGACACCTACATCTCTCCAAAGGAGTTCCATTTTTACTTTTTAGGTACAGAACGGTAAAAAAAGTTAAAAATCAACTTTCCCAAAATATTAACTATCCCATGAAATGACTAACACTTTTTAAGCCAATAATAATTAATAACTTATTAATGAAACATACCTCCAATAAAAAACATACATAGTGTGCGAGAACGGGGTCCATATCTCCGCGTGACGGAGGGTGTACGGTGCTACAATGATTAGCGCTTAGTTAGTCCAACAACTCTAACATTTTATAAATCCAGCGATAAAATAAAGCAATAAAATTTTATTGCGATTTTATGAAGAAATTATATACAGGTTTGCGTTTCGATAGAAAGTTTGTGTGGCGTGGGTACACTGCTTAATTGACATTAATGCCTGTAAAACAAAATTATCGGTACATGTGTTAGTGATACGAAATGTGACTAATATTATCTGAGAAAGATTAGCTCATATAAAACATTCGGATTAAATTCTACTCCATTTTCAGAACTCTTGTTGTTAATCTAGGTCGAGTAAATATTGCCTGATTAATATTTTCACGTCGATATTGGATGATGTAATGTAAATTCGATTGAATATTTAGGTACTAAATAATGGTTTATTTACTTTTTACGAGGAAGTTTCATCATTTATCATAAAGTTACTGCCGGTCGTATATTTCCATCACAGCGTGACGTTTAAATGCCATTAGTACGCGATCGGATAACGACTATTGACGTGGTTCTTTATCGATACGTTGTATGATACTGAAAAATGAACGCGCTTTTCCGCTTGCTATCAATAATGCTTATGCAAATGGTCCGTATTAAAAGCTCAATGTAACTAGTTACTTTTGAGCACGGAGCTTTTATTTAATTATTGCTATTTTTATATAAATGGTATATATCGATAAGCATGTGCGAATTTGGAAAGGATCGAAAGAAATGCAGGTTGAGAATCACATTAATTCTATGAAAAGGAATATATGGTATATTTGTATTTTATGTGTTGCCACGTAAATATCTGTTTAAAATGTATTTCGGTGTGGGGAGACAATCGCACCCAAATTAACTTCAATTCCTGGAAAAATAATTCCATACTTCGAAGATTCGAAGAAGTCAAATTATTCAAAACATACATTTAATTTAATTTAAATATACTATACATTACTGGCATATTCCCGAAAACTCCTACAGAGTCTAATATTGTACTTCCGTTTTTTTGATCCTTTAACAATGCTCTTAATAAATTTAAAGCTAATGAATATTATTTATAAGGCGTATTCAAAAAAGTGAAGTTATTACCACTTTTCACCCAGGAATAGCTCATTTATTCAACTAACATCGTATATTTTTTTTATATTTCAGTAAATATGTTACGGGTTCGAATAGGTAATAATTAGGTAAGCAACTTGAATATTTTAGAGGATGTGTTTTTAGTAAACTTCAACTTATTTTCTTTTAATTTTTCAAACGCTTCTTACATGAATTGATTATACTTTTATTTATTAATAAAACTTTGACTGAAATATGGCAATAAAATTTTGTTATTAATACAAAAATTATCATTTATAAAACTAAAAAAATACACGCGTTTGTAACAACATATTTTTGAAGTTTATTCAAAAAAATAATTTACACCCAGTTGGGACATCCTTTCACTCTTGACAAAAACCTTTGTTTTTTTCTTCATTTTTTTAAACTATAGTCTTAAAACAATATTTTTTGTGTTTAAAATTTTTATTTTAAGACTAAAAAAATTTTTTTGTCCTAAAATAAAAATAAAGTCATACGTAATGAGGACACTTATGTTTTAACATTTTATGTGTGATAGTGACAACGAACGTAAAATTATTTTACTCATCTTCACATAACCTAGCCATTTCATTTAACTTGTCACCATTATATCTCTAACTCTCTCTGTTTCAAGTTCTTCTACATGGATACCATCCATTTTCTGAGAGGGTACAATATCAATCAAATGTCAATCTAGTGTATATTACGTGCTATAAAAATTTCGGTATTTTTTGTTATGAGTTGATCTTAGTGTGCTTGTGTGTCTAAAAATGAGTGAAAGTTTAATTCGAAAATACCGTTATATTTGTACTTATGTACACGCATACAAGCAAAGCTAATAAAAGCCTATTAAAATATGAATTCAAATTAAAATAATATTATTATATAAATATATAATATTAAAATAATCGACAAAGAAGATTTGGAGTGCAACTATAATTAATTTATTAACAAGAATTCAGCAACTTTTATTACGTTTTCATAAGTCATCTCAAATGTTGCTCTCCTTATGATTCAAACGATGGTGCTCTTTATAAAATGTTAATAAATGAAAACGATCCAATTGTTGATGAATAAGGAATATACCTATGCAAAACTTTCTAATAATTATTGCATGGACAACATCGAAAATCGCTGTCAAAAATTGATCTGTCGACGAAAAAACTTGAAACGAAACTTTTTATTTAGCTGCCGTGTTATTCGCTTCCATAAGTATTTACAACTTTCATAAATTGTTTTTAAGTCTAATATAAATATCTGGCAAAATATTCTTATTTATAATACTAAATCTTTAAGATATGTACCGATTGATCCTAACAAACAGTGATACGCAATTATTGGAACTTCTGAAATCAACGCAAATTGCAGTTTACGCAAATATTTTTCATTCTCTAAGGATGGAATATTGTTTCTTTCCTCATACGAGTATATTAAAAAATTTCATCTTTTATATTATGAATTTTACTTCTTTTAATTTATGTTAGCAGTAAGTTTGTTCGAAATATAACTTACAAGTGACTCAAAGAGAAGAAGCAGATAATTTATAGTTTAGGAAGAAACGCCTACTATTTTGTAAATATAGAATTGGATCTATCCTCATATATTAAACCGTGTCATTTCTTATATTAGGAATTTAATTTTTTTACTTACATTAATAGCATCACTGTGGTGCGTTGGGTTAATAAAAAGGCACACGGCCTTTGATTGTGCGGCGCACCGCAGGCACCCGGGTTCGACTGCTGGCCACTCGTCGAGTGGGGCTGGACTAATGTTCTGATTGGCTGTACGAGATTGCTCTCATAACAATAAGTTCTCCGTATGTATCAATTACTTACATTAAAGTACGCAAATAAATAAATTACAGCAAGGTAAACTCATAACTGACTGGAAGAGAAGACAAATAATTTAATGTTTAGTGGGCAGACGCCTTTCCTTCTATTATACCATTTATATAATATTAAATATATTATTTCTTTCCTCATAAATTAACACATGTCATTTCTTATATTAGGAATTTTACTTTATTTACTTATAATATATTAAATTATAATTCAAGCAGACGCGTTTTATTTTGTATAAGTAGAATATTAGGGATATTGCTACATTCTACGCACTTCAACGCACGTGCGCTTTTATATTTTTAATTTATTTCTTTTTTTTGTTTCACGTTATTAGCAAGCTTGTTTGAAGTATAATCTGTTACTGACTGGAAGGGAATTATTAAGTTTTGATGGTCTGGAAGCGATTGGCAGTAAATTCACTTTACGTGTAAACTTTTCTTTTTACGTTGAAGTTGTAAAAAAATTGCTACAAAATCTGCACTTGCTACGAACTGAACGTTTCAATTATAATTATTTTTAGTTCTTAACCGAAAGGAACCTGCAGAATATTTAATTTCTTTCGATATTTTTCTAGTTTTTTATTGTATTTCACTACCTACACGGTTTACAGAAACTATAATGTGCAAATTTTTTTATTTTACATTCTAGTAGAAATAAAAATTTTCCATTGGCGGAATAATTAATTAAAACGATGCAATTCTGGTTTGGGCGATAATTAATGAACGGACTTGAGATCGAGCGATTTATATTTAAGTTCCAAAAAGGAGACTTACGAATTCAATTGAGTTTAACGCATTTTAAATTAATAATCGTCAGGATAGTAGTGCAAATTCAAGTGACTAGTAGGTAGTATTTTGATTCCAAAAAACTAACAAATGACTCAATAATATTACAACATTTTAGGTATTACTAGTTTTAAATTGATACTTTATTAAATCGCAAAATTTTTCTCTAATTTTGATAAAGGAATTTTATCCTCAGAATCGAATATTTATTTCCCTGGATAATGACGTAGGTGTAGGTTTTCTGATCCTGAAGAAGAGGTGTAAATATCAATAATTCTGGCTTGATGTTGATATTGACTAGAGAGAGCAGACGTTTGCAAGCTACATATATTCCCGATACCGAAGTGTTTATTCAATAATCTTAGTAATGCCCGGGCTTTCTTATAATACGACAAGTAGGCTTTATTAAAACATTACCACATTGCATTAAAAACATCGTTAAGAGCTACTCGGCCATGGACAAATTGAAGATTGCTGTCGAAATGACGCCACGGGTAGGGTTTATGTGGGGTTGCACTTTTTTTATTAATATCTAAACATGTGCTCGAAATTTAAACTTATTTAGATAATGACAAGTATGAGTTTTTAAGTGTGGTAACCTTCTTAGCCAAGAATTGTTGGGCGACAGTCCCTTAATTAGTTTCTATAATGCTTGCAGTACACTATCGTCAATACCTCGTAATGAGTATCTTGTGGAAATATTTGTAACGCGAAGAGTTACGAGTGAAATTTTGTACACAATCGCCTCCATTCGGCTGATGTCATTCAGTTATCCTTCCCTCAGTGGCAGAGATTATATTTTACTTTACTGTTATTTCAACTTTTCGATACTTTCGAGAACTGCCCTATAGAACTGAATATTGGAGCCTAAATTTAAAAGTCCTAGCTGTAATACTAACTTAGAACGAGGTGTCATTATCTTAGTCACCGTCAGACACTCTAGTTTTTGCGACCAATAATTGCCCAACAAAATAAATAAATATATATATATATATATATATAGGAGGAAGTTGAAGAATTTCATATAAATTTTACATGATAATGTTTAATTTATGTCACATTTAAATTATGTTTGGAAATATTACAGACAACAGAAGAATCTAAAAAATACATCGCTGTTAAACATTTCCCATAATTAGCATATTTACGTTATAAAGTGAGATAGCGTTGTACATTAGGCTAAAATATAAAATATATATATACCGGAGGGAATACCGTTAATAAATAAACCCTTTGCGATTTACCGTTTTGCACTTGAGGTATAGGTCGACGATGGATCATTTTTTTACCAAGCAAAGTCGAAACACCCCTTTAGTACTTAGTATTAGTGAGTTTGAAGTCATCGTCAATATTTTCCACAATCAACATTCTAGGCGAATGCACTTGCCCAAGATTTAAGATAGGAATAAAATTTCTATTAATGTCATTCCGTGACGGTGGTAGCTTCCAAAATTCGTGAATGCTATGAACGCATATGCTTGATAGCTTTATAAAGATAGCTTATATTCATTAACAAATACCTTGGAATATACCTTATAGTTGCTTTGATGGCAGCATCGATTAAAAAGCTTTACAATTTCTTGCTTAGATTTAGAAATAAAAAGATGAGTTGAATATTATTGAATAAGCGAGAATCAACTGATAAAATAAATTTGTGTAACTAAATTAGGAAGATATTAGATTAAGAATTGATTAATAGAAACGAATTAAAGAAATTTTGCTTATTGATACTTTAGTCAAACTATTTGATTAATAGCTTAAATAAATAAATTATGTGTAATAATTATTTAAATATGAAGAAATTACGATTTTAAACCTAGCGTTCTGCTCGCGACTACGTTCGCGTGAACTAATTAGATACCCAGTTATTAGTGACAGTGAGATGTTATGATTGATCATGTCGTGTGATGTTTAAATCAATTCAGTCAATTAATAACCAATACGAATATTTGGTCAGCAGTTCACGCAGACACCTATTATCCAATAAATCTGGAAAGGGGTTTATAAAGTAAACCAGCGCAATGGTTTCGTATTTAGATACTTATATTAAATTTTTATACATATGTAGTAAGTGACTCATCTGCTAGCATTTGGATTAGCATAAGATTTTAAATTTTCTACCATACTATCTGTAGTATTTGTAATATGCAATAACGAACTCGCAATATCGCTAACAAATTTAATATTAATTATTAAAAACTATGCCAAAAAAATGGGCAAGCCATATTGGACACATCATGAGAAGAGTTCACAGCAGTTGAAGTTTTCACATATTATAATTATATCCAGATGGAATAGTTATGACTATATAATATACATAGTAATAGTTTCCAGTTGAGAAAGTTATAAGTAAATAATTTAACAAAGTATATGGAGCTTCACATGCAATTGGCGTGAGTGCTCGTTCATACGAATAACGTTCATACCAGTTAGTTTGCACATGTTAGGATCGTATGCATATAGGAAACTATACGTAAATACACGATATTTGGGCGTTCGTACGAAAACGAATCCGGCTGCCGCTCATTTTTACAGTGAAACCGATTTTTGCTGCTAGGCAGCACAGGTGGAGGAGACGGTATGGGAACAACTACTGTTACGGCGTGTCTCACTTCGCTTATTGGGAATTAAAGTGCTATACTATAATATAGCTGTCGGATCTTATCCTTGTATCTATAATTAAGTTTTTTTTGCTTACATTTTCTAATTGGTTTCCAAAAAGATTAAATACATATTATTATATTTCATTATTATTATATTTCGTATATACATATCATTATTATTATATTTCGTCAAAAAAATACTAAAATATCTGTGATTAAATTTCGCTTATTTAAGTTTAGACTTCGATAAATAAGTGAACATAACTTAACGGTACTGAAAACATATTTAAAATCAACACGGGTATGGGAAGGCAATTGGGGGCTATTGGACTAATGAGCGACAGTTTCTGGACAAGTAATTTCAAACTTAAATGACGCGGCTGAAAATAGATATAGCGCCACTGTCTTGGTTTCATTTTACAGAGGAAGGGTGAAAATGTATCATCACTGTTATGACCAAGTGGTGTTTTCAAGAGGAATGTACGTGTCACAAATTTTCAAAAGTCTATCTAAAATTGACACCATGCTGTGAATTTGGAAAAAGTTTGCATATTTCTTGATTTTCTCAACATATAAAGATATATTAAGGCTAAATGAAGAGTATTACAATATTTAACATAATTTTCAGCACAAAATTCTAAAGTGTGTGCCAATGAAAACCCCATGGTAATTAATAAAAAATAATTAAAAATTCCTTACAGGCAGCATCGACTAGGATGTTTATACTTTAACATGTCAAAAATACAACTAAAAATGTAAGAAATTACCAAGAAAAAGTAAGTTATTTAAAAAGGTATAAATTTCAGGTAATCTTACATAGTTTACTCGACGTTTATTATAAAAAGTACCTATTTTGTTTATAAATGGCACGAGATAATTATTTAAAACAAATAAGTCATTAGTTAAAACAAATAATGATTATTAAGGATTTCAATGCTAAAGGTTAATTGACATAACTTCAGTTATTGAATATATTTGGCGTTAATTTTGTAGAAATTCATTATTCACAATTAAATGTAACTACGCGGTGTAGTAATATTTCTACTTTTTTTAAAATTAGGGACAGATGGGATATTAGCAAAAATCTTTGCTAATATCCCACCTGAAGATGTTGTAATACAACGAAACCTAGGTTGTGGTAAAGAAATTTAAAAAAAAAGTAGAAATAATACTATATCACGTAGTTTCATTTCATTGTGAATAACTTCAGTTAATAAACGTTTAATTAAAATTATGGATACCAGTAATACGTTCTTTAAATCATCCAGTTTCCTACTTAAAAGTATTTTTACCTAACCACTCTCACTACATAGTAATTGATTGTTCTATCCCTAAACTTTATTTCGGCTTTAACTCTTGTGTACGAACTAAGCTTTTAAATTAATCCATTCTAAAGTAAATCACTCGTTGTTAAGTGTAAACAATTTTAATGAATTAAGTAACAACTGTCTTGTTTGAAGTAACATTAAATATATAACATAAATGTTCTATTTTACATGATTAATAGTAGTTCTAACACTTTGGTTATTTATTTTCTTCTTAAAAACCTTGCTCCATTAACGTTTTAATAGCACAAATCAAGCAAGTTGATGAAAAAATACAAAATTTATGTATATTCTTACAAAAAATTAATTAGAATACAGAAATAATATTTAAAGTACAAAAAATACGAAAAATAATAATGACTCGACCTTAAATAACACAAAAACTCCATAATCTTATCTTTACAGTCCCAAATCTACTAGTAGATACAATTAAAATACGAGGCAATGCCTGTAATACCAAGTTAATTAAATTAAGCACATGTTGGTATATGCATGTGGAATATGAAATAGTGGCTAACTTCGTACTCACGCGTGACAATCTGATACAAAAAATGATACCAATACCAAGACTGAAGGGTTGCCAATGCAGTCTTTAAATATTTTGAATGAACGCATGGCTGGATGCAACTCCCTCCTGCCGTACGTAAAATGAAACGGAGGGTAAAAAAATCGAATTAATCTTTTCTAATATAAGGCTGTAAACTACCTCATTTACGATAAATAACAAATTGACCGTGTCAGTTCCGACGCGCCATTGGAGTTTACTCCCTAATTAAGATTGTCTTGAAGTGTATGAAATGGATAACACTGCATAGAAATATAAATATCATCTATCAATATATCTCTTACCGTTAAGGCAGCCTGCATAAGAAAAGCATTCACTCTACTGTTTTTTCGTTGACTTACGTTGCAAAACTGGCCCCACGAATTTTTTTTAAACGGAATAATATACAACCACATAGGTTGTATCCTGAAGGTTCTTTCTAAATATTGGTGCAAGAATTTTTGCAATCGGATGAGTAGTTTCGGAGATTACTTCCTATATTCAAACGTACAAAATTTTACCTTTTTTTATAAATTATGAAAATTTATTTAACGGGATAATATACAACCTCATATATATATATATATATATATGAGGTTGTATATATGAGGTTGTATGATATGTCCATCCTGAAGGTCCTTTCTAAATATAGGTGAAAGATTTTTTGAAATCGGATGAGTAGTTTCGGAGAATATCTCCTATATCCAAACGTAAAAAAATTAAGTTTTTAAAATATATGAAAATTTGTTTTACGGGATAATATATAACCTTTGTCCATCCTGAAGGTTCTTTCTAAATATTGGTGCAAGAATTTTTGAAATCGGATAAGTAGCTTCGGAGATTACCTCCTACGTCCAAATTTACAAAATTTATTTTTTTTCGATTCTTATGGAGTAAACTCCAAAAGAAAACTACACTTGTTTGAAGGACTAAAACAATGAAAAATCTATATTAATTAAGAGCGGTGTCAGTAGTCATTATCAGATAGTATTTAAAGATCACTATTTAAATGAAACATGCCACTGACCGTAACTTCACAGTAACGTGAAATCTCTTGGTAAAAAGTCTAATAGCTGAATTAAATATTCATTACATACGTATTACATACCTCTTGATGACTACATGAAAACAGTACAATATCTGGGGTTTCGTACCTCAAAAAAAACAGAACCCTTATAAGATAATTGAAGTCGTTTCTTTATTTGTAACAGCCACTTTTTCAAGAAACGATTTTAGTTAGAAACTTAAATTTTTAGTCATAAAGCATAATAAAGCGCATGTAGATCATAAAAGATAACGCTGAGAAATATTAACACAGAAATTTTAGGGGTGCAAATAATGTATTCGATTTTATTTAACGTCATTCATCGTGTTTCATTTTAAATACATTTTGAAAGAATAGGTGTTCGAAAATTATTATTTTTGCCAATTTTATACAAATCGGATTGAAAAATATTGTCGACATGTCCTTCCCCCATCTCTCCTCCACAAAAACTACTCAAATCAGAATTACTGAAAAAATAGTATTGTTAGAAATTATAGCAAAGTTTTTAACTTTCGTGGTTATTGAGAATGAAAACTATCTGTAATGATATGACGAAAAATAATATTAACGTTAATAGTAAATAGTTTAATGAAAATATTATATAAACTTAAATGCTTATGTGTGTCTAAGTGTATAGAGGAACTTCGTAGTGCTAGTTCTACTCGCACTTAACGGGTATTTTAATAATTACATCACAGGTAGGCTTCGTTCATTTAGGCTTCGTTTTAAACTTCGGTAAAATTAACAAATAAAGGATCCGAAAGCCGCAAATATTTTTTTATCCTCAAAAATATGCCAATAACATACGAATGAGATGTGGCTCCTCAGCATTGACCTCTAACTCATTAGCAGGCAATGGAAAAGATGTGCACGGGGTTTTACTACGAGATATGATCTATGATGAGGAGATCCGTAGGAGAACCAAGATCACCGACATAGCTTGTGTAAAACTGAAGTGGAAAAACTGAAGTGTAAATGGACAGGTCATATAGCGCGTAGAACCCACAACCGCGGGGGACCACGTGCCAAAGCTTGCAAAGTGGAACGGCCCCTCAGAATTGGATGCAAACAGCATGGGATCGATTCTTTGTGCGAATCTGGGGGGAGATTCTATGGGGCAGACCTATGTTCAGCAATGAACGTCTTCCGGTTGATGATCTGATGACGTAAAGTTGCAAAGAAATCAGAAACATCGGATGAAGCGATATAAGGTTTCATTCAACCTTTTAGTCAAAAAGCAAAGATATTAATTATTAACATCGACATTGCGATAGATCACAAAAAAAATACAAAAATATTACAATTATTATTCTGAAAACATTAATTAATCAGAAGAAAATTAAATCACTTAAGCAAAGGTAGCATTTAATGGCAAAATCAAAGTATTAAGGGTATTTGCAATACGAAATTGTCGTTTTTGAGTACTGATTCTTACTTCAGATTAATAAAACTGTAAATGCTTTCAAGCTGTAAATAAGTCCCTGGATTATAAAATATATTTAAACTAAAAATTATCAAAATAAGCTAAAGTATTTTTCTAATATTCAGATAGTGGAAATATGCTTACAGTTTGTGAAGTGGAGTTATAAAAAAAAATTTACTGCAATGTACGTGTAATTAGTGACTTCTAAATTTAAGTCCC
The DNA here is from genome assembly GCA_039881145.1 of Druceiella hillmani. Taxonomy (NCBI): domain Eukaryota; kingdom Metazoa; phylum Arthropoda; class Insecta; order Lepidoptera; family Hepialidae; genus Druceiella; species Druceiella hillmani. The sequence goes on from JAYKKI010000014.1 coordinate 3,702,356, forward strand.
TTTTGATCCAACAAACGCTTAACAAACTTGTAAACTTTCAGATAGTTCCTGGAACTCAAATAATGAACATACGTATATGTAAACAAATTATACACATATATACTGAAAAATCAGTACGCGTCTAGGTGAAAGCTTTGACTTTTGCCATATTCCTAGGCTGATATTACTGATTTACCAGGAGTTCCTTAGTTAACATAAAATGCTGTACATGAAATCTTTATTCGTTATGATATTATAAAACAAAAATCCTTTTAAATATTTCTTATAGAGATTTTTAAAAAAATCATACGAGACCTGTGGATGGGTGAATATAAAAACACATGAATGAGTTCCAGAATTTAGTCAAATAAAGAAAGAACGCGGTTATTGAATATGCATGAATTCACAATTAAATGAAACTAAGTGATGTAGTATTATTTCTACTTTCTTTAATTTCTTTACCACAACCTAGTTTTCGTCGTATTACAATAATGAATTTAAAATAATGAATTTCTACAAAATTAACGCCAAATATATTCAATATGCATGAATTATTAGTAACCTGCCATGGGTTAATTTCTGATAGCTGGTGGCTGAAGGAACCTTCATAGCCAAACAGAGCAATGTCCTTGTGGTGTAGATGGTGAGAAGCTTGAAATGCTTGGGTGGGTGGTGATATCATTGGTGTACAGCAAGATACCTCTACCCAAACGAGTACCCATCTGATGGCATATATCCATCATCAGATGGACATTTACGCTTACTGAGAATTCCCATCTACCTGAATATCCAGTTGTCCTGATAATCTCATATATAAAAACAAATGTTCCCTTGTTCTGTATGCGTTCCTACCATTCATCCGAATGTGATGAAACTTTGGTAAGTTCTTGTGCACGCGCCTGAAAATGTTTCTGAAATAGTACAACTATTTTACAATAGGTGACGCGCGAGTTCGATAGTTCGTGTATTTGCCAGTGTATGAGCGCTCATGCTTGAGAGAATTGAATTGAATAAAAAAAACATTTCTAATTGTGGATGACATAATAAATCTCTTCTCGGGAACATCAATCCAACACGAGTTTTCAACGATACCAGGTTTTTAGTGAAAAATATTATAAACAATATCGTCGATTTTTAAATGGAAAAAATTTAAATGGAAAATTTAGTTTTTAGTGACCATCAGCAAAGCACGGGGAAAGCATAATATGTTTACAGAGTTTTATTCGGGTCATAGGTAAAAAATAAAAATAAAACAGGAAAAACAAGCGAGAATTGATATCTCACATATGTTTAATCCATATTTACTCGCGAGTATCTGTTCATCTTAATAACGATTACAATGTACAATAGTATTGATCTGTAGATATATACTATTGTATACTAGTAGTATTCATCTATACATATATATACTATTGCATATTGCAATCTTTAGACATATAGAATATCGTAAATTCTTACATTACTCATAAATTTTACTATCTCATAAGGACCCTTTGTTTTATTCTTGCCTATTTTAATTGAAATAAATTGCCAAAATAACTGAACTGAGTCGCCCGTTATATTATTAGTTTATAAATATTAAAATTACATTATATCTATTATTTACTCTTTTCAAAAATTGTCGTCTTGTGATATACAAACTGTAACTGTAACTGGATAACGGAAGTAAAATTTTCATAATTCCCTAATAAACTATGCCTTATCATTTAAAACGAATTCATTCGTTCACATGAAATGTGCACCGAGCGAATGATAAGGCCATTCTTATCCAGTTGCTGTTTGCTGACAGAATTTACTATTTAAATATTTCATTATCGCGAATTAAGGAAATTAAAAAGTTTTAAGTCTTTGCTGGTCATGGAGGAACTAAATAAGTTAAGTTTTAAAAATTTAGCTAATAAATTTGATTTTTTCTTAAGTTATAGGTCTTTAGATACTCGTTTAAATTCGTGTCATTACAGAGGAGTATATAATGGTACGAATATAAGCAAATATATACATCATTGTAAATGACCACGAAGCAATTTAGAAGTGACATTTATACAGTTTGTAACTTGGTAAAGTCAGATTTTTTCAGATTCCTCTCGAAAATATAAAATGAAATTAATCAAATATTTTTTCGTGTTTCATTAGTAAGAAATAATATACTTTTTACGTTTTTTTATTTAAAGCCTTTTCACAATCACAATTTTATTTGAACGTTTCGATATTGTAAACTGAACTTCCACGAAAATATTAAGGAAAAAGCAATCAAGTGCGGGTCTAACTCCCACGCGAAGGATTTCGTACCACCACACGATATTAAAACTTATTATTTAGTAAATAACAAGATAGGTGCCATAGCAACACCTGATTCGTAAAAATCGTTAAAATAATTGGCTAATTACAGCTATTAAATCATATTTTGTTCCAGCCTACAAAATATCCTTTTAATGTTCTAGGTTATAAGCTTCATTGTCAATATACCCTTATTATTTACTACTTTACTAAAGTGTATGCACTAGCATTAGATCAAATTGTATGCCTGTGTGAGGAGCAGGAACAAAAAAAAATCGAAAAAATATATTTAAGTTTTTTTCTATGTCGGGGTCCACATAGAAGAAATCCTCCTTAAGATCTGACTTACGTTTAATTGTTGTACCAGACTTACTCTAAAAAACATTGAATTACCCATATAATCAATGTTTCTTTCTACAAAATAAAGCATTCACTGCGTCGCTTTGATTATGCTGCGCGACGGTCGGTGCGCGTGCATTGCAAGACGCTTAATCCTTGTTTTAACGTTGAAATAGTGTATTTAGAGTACGGTATAAGATACGAAAAATATTTATTGATTATAATCATACTTTTTTTGAACCCAAAAACCCACGAAAGCGTTGCTGTACTAATTTAATAATACACGGGATACTATTGTTTTGAACAGAAAAAAAGGAGATTTTCTTTTTTATTGTAGGATTACAAGGAAATGAAATTGATAGACAGAAATACATTTTTACTCTGAAATACTCATAAAATGCTTTGACAATAATGAAAACTTTTTGTATTTTCTGGAATATTATTAATACATAAAAACAAACATATGTTTAGCTAAGACTAAAAACATAACGAAAATTGAAACACGCCCGATTTAATTTACTTGCGGTCTGTTTTCATTGAGTCGCTGAGTAACTGCCAGAAAAGGGAAGCTCTGTACATCATTTACTTCCCGCTACCAATATGTTTAATTTTTCCTTACGATCTCATTTCTCAAAGTTACACAACAGAGGAAAAATACGCATAAATTCATTAATTTCAGACACAACCTTTTATTCACAAGGCAGAACCTTTTATTTTGCGTTATAAATCAAAATTTAGTTTTTATTCAATGATCAATTACATCGACGATGCTAAATTTTGGTTGGAAAATCACTGTAAACATTTTCCCCGATTATTTGAAAATATCTTTCCCCTATCTATAATTATATAACCCGTACTTGTCAAATTTCACAGTTTAATGATCGAGATTATATTATATTATTTACTTAAAAGCAAAATGGTAAAAAATTGTGTTTATGTTTATTTAAAGAAATATGAACAATATTCCCACTTTAAAAAATTATCATATATTTAAAAAAAACAAGAATGAATATATCTTTAGTTACCATAATTATCAACATTCAGGATGTGAAAATATTTATAATAATTGGGGGAAAAATATATTATTTTTTTCCATTCGTATAAAGTATAAACTTTAAGTGAGCTTTTAAGTGTAAGTTTTTACATTATAGATAAATATATTTTTGAAAAGAGATTGTCCTAGATTTTATTTTTCTAAATCGGCAAAAATTTCCTTTATAAACTACTTCTCTTAAAATATACCTCACTCTAACTGGAATTAGAACACACTCTACCTAAATAGTATCGAAGATAAAGAGAAAACATTAAACCAACCGAGAATTTAAGCGCAAAATACAAACTCCATGGCAAAGTCTTATCTTTACGCCTCAAGTTGAATACAGATTCGAATACACAATCGGTGACAAATTTAATATCTAATATCGTGGATCGTGTCTGAAGTTATCTAACACTATTTTCCAGAACTTGGCTGGTGTCGCTCTAGTATAATAATTCCTAGGAAATAAAATGAATGACATATTAGAGTGTAGTGAAAAGTTATAGGAAAAGGTTCTAAATATTATAATTATGACACAAATAATTACAGGATGGAAGTACATAAAGTACAAGTAAAAACAAAAAAAGTGATAATATGAGAAACTTGACAAATCTGAAAAAAGTTTTTACCAGAAGCAATAAGTATCCCCACCCATATTAAATGATAAAACTAAAGCTATACCCGACGAATCCTGATCAGTAATTCTGATTGGCCGAATGTGTTTATGAGAACGTAAGTATTTGGTTTTTACCGTATTTATAATAAAAATACAAATTTAAATAATTTCTTGCCTTATTTTTCTGAAAAATCAGTCAGCAATTTCAGCAAAATAAAGCAAAAAACCGTACTTAGAATTATTCCTTAGTTAACGGTGATTAATTATGTAGGTCCTCATAAAATAATCAGCACAATATTCTATACAATACACATATGTGTATATATATATATATATATATATATATATATATATATATATATATATATATATATATATATTGTTGACTAAAAAGTTTTTAACCCCGAGTCGCTGTCAACCATTTTTATTAAAAAAATTATGTGATAATAATGTTATTATCTATTATTATCACCATATAGTTGACACAGACACCATGCCTTTTTTGTAAAATTCCTGTGACTTTGATTAAAAAAACTGTGCGAGGTTGTTTTGGAGATCTTCTTTAACATGGATTTTTTTCCATCTAAATAGTGCTCCGAGCAAAAGCTCCTCTAATTTATCATGAGTACGTTATGCGACATGTGGTCTAGCATTATCGAGTAGAAAATAAACTCGATCCTGTTGACTACTCAATTTGTTAGCTAATAGGTTCACTGTTCACAGAAAATATCTGCATTAATTGTAGATCCCTCTGGAAGCAACTAAGTATAAACTTTTTAGCACTTATTTGAGGTTTGGACACTGAAACTCCCGTTTCACCGATACCTAGCCATTGACGTTTGCTTGTATGGTTAACGTATGTAACCCACTCCTCATCGCCAACTACTAATTGATTCTGCCAGTCGAAGTTACGTTTCAATGTCAATAAATGTTGACAAGTATCAACACTGCATTAAAGGTGATATGATGACAATTCGTGGGATATCCACACATCGTGTTTTGAAACATTTCCCAATTCGTGCAAATGTATTTCTATGGTGTCATGACTGCAGTGTAGCTCATCTGCTAATTGACGAGTCGTCAGTCGAGGATCCTCGAGGCGAGGTCTAGTTCAACATGAAGTCCGGTCATCCTTAACTTTTTGAAGCAAATCTTTATCATTGCGTAAGACGTGGACTCGCCCATCGCATGAAATAGGTCATTTGTGGCAGTCTTTGCATCGTGACCCAGACGAAATTTCTAAATTTATGGAATCTGTATTTGATATAGAGTTGATTTCATTTTCTTTTATGTAATTCACTTAAAGCTTCGGCGTTGTACAGTAAAACCATCTGGAAGTTTCGAGAATTTCATATAATCAATGAAAAATCAATGTTTAGACCAAGGAATTAATGAAACAAAATATTTTTTCTTTAAATGAACATCGTAACATAAAACGTAAAAACTAAAAGAAAAATATTTGTCAGAAATTATATATAGGTTATGGAGATCATGAAATTACTAAGTTTTGATATAGGCTTTCTAATCTAGAACACAATTTCTGGCAATCATTGAAAACATATTAGGGACGACAGCGTAATCGTAAGTAAGAGCGCGAATATAAATAAAAGCGTGAACGTAAATAAGAGCGTGAACATAAGTAAAAGCGTGAACACATGTTGGAGCTTGAACATACGTAAGAGTATGAATATAAGTAAGAGAGTGAACATAAATACATATACTACAGCCGCGCTCTCCTTGCATGCGGAGCAATAAATTGTGTGAGCTAAATGGAACATACTGCGCGATCATTCGCACTCACAGGTCTTATGGCAAGGGCTAGTGACGAGTAACGCTCATATCGTGATGTTATCAATAAGTGACGTACAAAATTAAACTTAAACAATATAATTTTAAAGGTTATCTAGCGTTCCTAAACTTGCATCACAAATTTTCGCAGCAAATTCTCGGATCTTAATAAATTTAAGATCTTTTAAATTCGATAAAAATGTGCGCTTGTTAATTAATATTGATACCAGCAGATTTAATACGGCTCTCAAAAAAAGGTTCCATTTAATTAATAAAATAATAAAAATATATAAAAATAATAAACAATTATAGTTAATAAGCCGAGTCCAAAGACATGAGTCCGTTTACTAGCCATGCCACAAAACATTTCTACTAAGAAATAAACAGTACACCTGCTCTGATTACTTATTTGTTAAAAGAGTATTGTTCTTGGTTATTATTTCACTAAAACTGTTAGACATTTGGCAAATGTGACGTCACTATGTTTAACTGGCTTAGTAGATAGTAGAAAGCGCGTTAGTCACTGACCAGGTGTTTTTTATCGATAGCGCGTAGCCGACGTGCAAAACACTATATGAAACGGGTTTTATCGCTTCGCATGCATAGAGAACGCGGCCGTAGTAAAACAGTACTACAATCGCGGTCTTCTTGGATGCTATAGTGTAATAGATAAATCATAAAATATATTAGCAGGAAAATACGTATAAGTATATTATAAGAAATGATGGTATCGTGTCAATCTACGGCTACCTATTGCAGGACACAGATTTTTTTTCAAGCCATGTTTTCAACGTGGATCTTGAAATAACTTCTTAGCCATTTGCAATGCTAAAATTTGATATATATATACTAGTAAATTACTTTTAAATTTTACTTCCATTTTCCCCCTTACCTACAGGAGCACAGTTGCTAGTCAAAATGCTATCTTTGACTAGCAACTGTGCTCCTGGTGGTGGTAAAATTCGAAGAATACAACTCTTTTCGTTCTGCTCAACCATCATGAAAATTGTTCAACCATCCATCCGTCAGATGACAATTTTTTGACAACAAAAGGGTTTTGTTCGCGATATTTGGGGCAAGGAACCCTAAAAAGAAAGACAGTTATTATTTAATAGCTTTTCTAGGCCTATCATATGTAAATAAATTTAGGTAATTGAGTAAATTTACCTCATTTTGCGTGTTCCAATATCTATATATATATATATATATATATATATATATATATATATATATATATATATATATATAAATATATATATATATATATATATATATATACATACATATACAAATATTTCATGACGAATTACATCGCAAAGTAAGCCACGGTACATCAAATAATAAGTTTATATATATATATATATATATATATATATATATATATATATATATATATATATATTCTTTTTTTTTCATTTATGTATATTCATTAGATAGGTTGAATCTGTATATTATTTGTCACATTTACTTGAATTTATCAGCAATTTGGTACTATTATCATTTACATCATAGATCATAAACAATTTTATATTATTGATGTTTCGAATTAATATTCTTGATGTTTTGTTGGCAATTGCATTCTAAGTCTAATGATTTATTTAAATTCTTTTGGCATCTGACTTTTACGTCTTAAGTCAAGGGGGATTAATTATTTGGGCTACGAAATCAGAACAAATAGTACCGACTTATTGTCTAATGTACCGTGGGTTACTTTGTGTTGTAATTCATCATGAAATATTTATATATATATATATATATATATATATATATATAAAGATCTTAAATTTATTAAGACCCGAGAATTTGCTGCGAAAAAATTTGTGATGCAAGTTTAGGAACGCTAACCTAAAAAATTATATTGTTTAATTTTAATTTTGTGCGTGGCTTATCGATAACATTGCGACATGAGCGTTACTCATCACTAGCCCTTGCGATAAGATCTGTAAGTGCGAATGATAGCGCAATATGTTCCATTTTGCTCACACATTTTATTGCTTCGCATGCAAGGAGAGCGCGACTGTAGTATATGTATTTATGTTCACTCTCTTACTTATATTCATACTCTTATGTATGTTCAAGATCCAACATGTGTTCACGCTTTTTCTTATGTTCTCGCTCTTATTTACGTTCACGCTTTTATTTATATTCACGCTCTTACTATTATGGTCTCGTCCCTAACATGTTTTCAATGATTGAAAGAAATTCTGTTCTACAATAGAAAGCCTAAATCAAAACTTAGTAATTTCATGATCTCCATAACCTCTATATAATTTCTTACAAATATTTTTCTTACAGTTTTTAGTTTTATGTTACGATGTTCATTTAAAGAAAAAATATTTTATTTTATCAATTCCTTTGTCCAAACATTGATTGCTCATTGATTACATAAAATTCTCGAAACTTCTAGATGGTTTTACTGAATACATAAATAGGCCGAAGTGTAGTCGGTTGAGAACAGTCAACGCCGAAGCTTTAAGTGAATTACATAAAAGAAAATGAAATCAACTCTATATCAAATACGGATTCTATAAATTTAGAAATTTCGTCTGGGTCACGATGCAAAGACTGCCACAAATGACCTATTTCATGCGATGGGCGAGTCCACGTCTTACGCAACGATAAAGATTTGCTTCAAAAAGTTAAGGATGACCGGACTTCATGTTGAACTAGACCTCGCCTCGAGGATCCTCGACTGACTACTCGTCAATTAGCAGATGAGCTACACTGCAGTCATGACACCAAAGAAATACATTTGCACGAATTGGGAAATGTTTCAAAACACGATGTGTGGATATCCCACGAATTGTCATCATATCACCTTTAATGCAGTGTTGATACTTGTCAACATTTATTGACATTGAAACGTAACTTCGACTGGCAGAATCAATTAGTAGTTGGCGATGAGGAGTGGGTTACATACGTTAACCATACAAGCAAACGTCAATGGCTAGGTATCGGTGAAACGGGAGTTTCAGTGTCCAAACCTGAAATAAGTGCTAAAAAGTTTATGCTTAGTTGCTTCCAGAGGGATCTACAATTAATGCAGATATTTTCTGTGAACAGTGAATCTATTAGCTGACAAATTGAGTAGTCAACAGGATCGAGTTTATTTTCTACTCGATAATGCTAGACCACGTGTCGCATAACGTACTCATGATAAATTAGGGGAGCTTTTGCTCGGAGCAAATTGCGCCTTCTGATTACCGTTTATTCAGGGCTCTAAGTAACTATTTACGTGGAAAAAAAATCCATGTTAAAGAAGGTCTCCAAAACAACCTCGCACAGTTTTTTGTTTTTGCATACTTAAATTAAATTTGGTGTAACACATAATTTTTTTAATAAAAATGGTTGACAGCGACTCAGGGTTAAAAACTTTTTAGTCAACCAATATAGATATATATATATATATATATATATATATATATATATATATATATATATATATATATATATATATATATATATAACATGTTAGGTCATTTTAGAATTAAATCTTCTCTTATTAAGTAAGGAACTAAAATATCTAGCATTAAAATATCTAGTATTAAAACAACAAGCGTTGTCAGTCACTCATTAATGAATAGCTTGACGTATTTACCTTCGACAAATGGAGTTTAATGCGCCACATTCCAGCACTAAACATAATAGAAAATGAAAAATCTCCTCAAATAAACAATTTTTTAATAAAAAAAATCAGTTCAGACAAACAGAATACTTTTTAAATCTTATGAATATAATTATATCCGTTTTTAATATGACAATATTTTAATATCGTTTTCCTTATTTGAATGTCACACTGAAATATATTGAATCGTTTGAAGTTTTTTTTAAATATCAAATTGAGTATTAAAATAAATTGTGACGAATTCCCATAAATATTACAAGGTACATCATCCACATGATTTTAAGATAGAAAAGAAATGATTAAACTGGCCAAGAGTGAGTCTGGCTGGCGCATTGAGCTTTCCTCACTTCGTCTAAAGTGAAATTACTGTTTTTGTCATAAGCCATCACCAATATGAACTTCCTAGAACAATAAACATTTAACTATCCTTTATATAATTAGCCAAGGGGGCATATATATTATTTACATATTTCAGTAACGGTGACACCTGGAATCACCGCTGTAGTTTTTCTACGACCTTCACGTAGGCTCATAAAATCCCGTTTGTTGTTAATTTTAAGTTCAAAAATAAGAATGGGCCGTGTGTGTTCATGTTTTTCCGTATATTTTTGAAGACGTAGTATTTAAAATTATAAAAACATTTTAAAAACCCTCTTAAACGATACCCATACTGTACATGAAATCTTATAAAAGTTTTTAGAATAGTTATTTGAAACTCTAAAATTTCCATATAAATTTTATTGAGCATTACCACTTTGAATCTATAGAATTTAACATGATTCATTACTATGCAAAACATAAAGCTTCTACGTCAAGCGGTATCAAAAAAAGAGCTGCGATAGACAGATAGACAGACACGTGAGTTATCTTGACACTCAAATAGATGGATTACGTTGAAAATAATTATTCCAAGTAACCTGGACCTTCTCCTCCAGTCGTATTCCTCAATGCCCAGTTCCTAAACCTCTGCCATGGAGAACTTTCTCATGGTGCTGCGTGGTGGTATGCATGGCATCATAGACGGTAGTGGCAAGTGTGATATGGATCTGTTCGAACTTATATAAAGGAGTTTTCATTTTTCAAGTTTCTATTCCATTTTACCCATAACCATAAGCCTTTCCTAAAATTACAATGGTACTAATAATGCAATCAAGTTATTTTAAGCTATTTTAAAGATAAATAACGAATAGTTCATAATACATTTTCCTAAAATGCTAATTTAAATATCTGATTACCAGTAAGAATGGTAACATCCCCATTCTACATATGTCCAAAGACATTCACTTTACATGGAGTACGCAATCAAAATAGACATACAAATATATAGTCACAGTGGCCCCAGCCACACAGCGTTTGCACTGCGACACAATACATTCCAATCAATATAAAGGCGTAAATAAAATTCAATTTTTCGCTGAAAAAGTGAATCTCGCCGAACAAAGAACATTGATTAAGGTTAGTGCATGCATCGACCGCTTCAATTCGCCCGTGTTCGAGTAATTCTCTTCGCGGTGATTTTATAATGGCCACGCACAGTATGTTGGGGAGATATGTCAGCTAGTGAAACGTCACAAGTTAAGTGATTGAGTATCTCCTTTACTGACAATGTAAGTTGATGGCAAAGTCGTATTGTGTACCGTAATTTATTTTTCAGATAGTGATCGAGAGCTTAGTTTCAATTAGAAAATTTATTACTCCTGAGGTTTGAAATACCTCTCAGTGATTTTACAATGGCCACGCTCGGTATATTGGAAAGATTTGTCTGTTAGTGCAAAGTCACGAGTTAAGTAATTTAGTATCTCCTATACTGCCAATGTAAGTTTGGGGCAAAATCGTATTGTCTACGGTAATTTATTTTTGAGTTAGTAAACGAGGGTTTAATTTCAATTAGATAATTTATTTCTTTTAGAGTTTGAAATACCTCTCGTATTATGAAATGCTTCTCAGTAATTTTATAGTCGTAACGCTTAGTATATTGGAGAGATATGTCAGTTAGTGCAACGTCACGAGTTAATGATTTAGTATCTCCTGTACTGACAATGTATGTTTGGGACAAAATCGTATTGTCTACCGTAATTTATTTTTAACCAACTTCAAAAAAGGAGGAAGTTCTCAATTCGTCGGAATCTTTTTTTTATGTACGTTCAGCGATAATTCTTTATCTAGTAGACCCATTTTGATATTCTTCTCTTATTTCAAAAAAGGTACTATAGGTGTAGTTCCACATGAATATGATTATGATCTGATTACGAGGACGGAATGGAAATCCTTAACGAATGGCAGTAAATCAACTGTGACATCACTTACTAGGTCAGGTGATAGCGGAGATGATCAGTAGAACTCCTTATCGGATGGTAGTAAATCAAAGGTAATTCAAGACTGCTAGAATATTTACTATTGGTAATTTTTACTTCGCAAAATAACTGCATCCTCGACTAGGTCAGTATATGGTGATGAGTTCAAAGTAAATCTATCGTTATTCATTAACTGGTTAATTGTCTTTACTTATTACTTTGCAAAATCTGATATTGGATATGGAGAACGTAACTCCTCAAGTGGTAGTTTTTAATTTTCAAAATCTGATATTGGACTTCGGATATGGAGAACCGAACTCCTCAACTACTCCCATAATAGGTATATGCTTACATAATAGGTCTTAAATTTACCTTATAAATTAAATGAAATTATAAATATGTTTAAGTTATAGATATTTTATTTAGATAGTAGTCAAGAGTTTAGTTTCAAATACTTAATTTACGTCTTCTGGGGTTTGAAATATCGTGTTATGAAATACTTCTCAGTAATTTTAAAGATAAATAACGAATAGTTATTATTAAATGGCAGAGGTTTAGGTTCTGAGCATTGAGGAATAGGACTGGAGGAGAAGGTCCAGGTTAATTGGAATAATTATTTTCAACGTAATCCATCTATTTGAGTGTCAAGATCACTCACGTGTCCGTCTATCTGTCTATCACTGCTCTTTTTCTGATACCGCTTAACGTAGAAACTTTATGTTTTGCATAGTAATGAAACATGTTAAATTCCACAGATTCAAAGTGGTAATACTCAATAAAATTTATCTGGAAATTTTAGAGTTTCAAATAACTATTCTTAAAACTTTTATTAGATTTCATGTACAGTGTTTTTAAAATGTTTTCATAATTTTAAGTACTACGTCTTCAAAAATATACGGAAAAACATGTACACACACGGCCCATTCTTATTTTTGAACTTATTGAACTTAAAATTAACAACAAACGGGATTTTATGAGCCTACGTGAAGGTCGTAGAAAAACTACCACGGTAATTCCAGGTGTCACCGTTACTGAAATATGTAGATAATATATATGCCCCCTTGGCTAATTATATAAAGGATAGTTAAATGTTTGTTGTTCTAGGAAGTTCATATTTGAGAGATATGTCAGTTAGTACAACGGCACGTGTAAAGTGATTGAGTGTATCCCATACTGAAAATGTACGTTTGAAGAAAAATCGCATTGTTTACTATAATTATTTTTGAGTACTATTAGTAATCAAAAGTCTGCCTTCAAATATGTAATTTAATTATTCGATTGTCTATTTAGAATAGAAAATATGAGAATATCGTATTTCTGCAATATTTCTAGGTAAATGTGTCCTTTGTGAAATCACATATTTTAGTAATGATATTGTAAGTGAATTTTATGATATTTATGATATTACGAAAACTTCGTACTGAAAAAAGGTACCTTTATAATTTCTTTAGTCCTTACATTTGTATGTCCGCTCGTGTGTTACAATCCTATATTTTCTACGTTTTTAGACCTGTGTATGCAGTCATGGTTGCTCCAGATAGAGTTCTTAGCCAATATTTAGCAAAATATTAAACAAAAATGAGTGCTAATTTATGTAAAATAAAGGAAAAATTTACGAGTGAAATGTCATTGGAAAGATCTTTAAAATGTAATTAAGTTTTCGTTCATAATTCAAATTTTTTGGACGAAATATTAGGCTTTAAAATGAGCTTCAATATGTCTTTTTCTCTAATTTTTCAACAGTTCATTTTGAAAATTTTGAAATCATTCTGAATGCCAATGTTCGATTAAACCTTTCAATTAAAATTATTTCAGTTATCTTGCAACTTTAATTTTGCAGAGATGCGACATGCATTTACAATACGTAATATGACAAGAACGTGTTATGATAAACGTGGCTGCTGTTTATAAATAGCTTTAAATTCATGGACAATTATGCATTACACTCCAGTAAGATAGCAATCAGTAAACGTTGTAAATTTGAGAGAAGTTGATGAGTTTCAATAGCTCGGTGGAACTACAGATAAGATACATATTAAAGGTAGATTATCAGTGATATATAATATATAATTAACTTGTTAAGTACAAGTTGAACTCATGCGATGGATCCGTACACACTTAGGCATATATAAAGGTATTTCTATTATAATATTTACAAATATTAATATTACTTCCACCACATCGATATAATAGCCTAGTATGTCCATAATAAGCGTATTATCATTGAAAATGTCTCAAAAGATATAAAACTTAAAATCGTCGCTGCAGTTTTCTGGTAAATTTTAGGCAAATTTTCAGTAACGCTGTTTTCTTCATAATTGTGACTTCGGTAGTTTTAGTTTTGATGACGAAGAGGATAGGAACAATAAAAAAATGGCACAAGGAAGAATAATAAGGGAAATGAGTATTTTTTAAACTTTTTCAGTTATTGAATGTGAAATTCTTATAGAAAAAAAAACTAGGAAAAGCTAAAAACTAGGAATTTTATACATGGCGATTTTAATTGCAACATTATTACAGAAATATTATACTTCGCTTAACGTAGTAAGTTGTCCCCTGCGAAAAACAACAACAAAATTCTTGTATTGTACTATCAAAAAACTGGAGACTGGGAGAAAATTGATTGATTGAGAAAATTGTGTGACTAGGAGAAAATTGATTCGAAATGGAAGAAAAAGTAATTGAAACATACGCAAAGGGGAGTGTGTGTTGAAATCAAGTTTGAATCCGGTTCCTAATTTAATCAATTCCTCAAAATACAGCATCATTTAATTAAAAAAGTTATTTAATATTCGTAAGGTTCTGAAAAATGTTCACACGAAAGATTCGAATTTTCACAAAAGTGAAAGTTAAATGAAAATTTGAACATTTACTAAGGTATATTGCGAATGTATATATTTATATCATTTTGTAGAGTGAGCAATTTTAATATTCATTTTTATAATATTAGCTCTAAAATTATGACATCCAAGATGTCATTTTAAGTAATGATACAAACTACATACGATGTGAACATAGGTTGCTCTTATTGCTTGATGTAAGAATGACATCTTTCGATTGACATAAGTTCTTTCAAAGTAATAAACGCTCTGAAAGTGGTCCTCAAAAGATGATCTAATCTGTCACATCTATATTTAGGTGTCATTTAGTGTGAATTGTGACTCAAAGTATGTGGTCGTCTATTATCGCTGTATTATTTTATAGAACTACATACTAAAACGTCACTTGCGTTGTTTCATTTTCATATCTTTTGAATTATACCTAATTATATTTAAACGTTTAATTATCACGAATAAAACCTCCATGAGAAAAATTAGGAAAAACGCCTAGTTATCATTTTAATCAACTTTTTTCTGCGAAATATCAGTCCTATTACTAAATAATCATATACAGATAAGGTGTCTACCACTTTGTTTTGATGATGCATTGATTTGATTTTTCTTATTTGTGGTCGTTCTGTTTCTTTGCTTTCGTCTGTGTAAGATGTTGAACTTATTAATTCATTTATTTTGTAATTATATATTGTTGCTGACATGGAATGTCTCATTGCAATAGAAAGTTTAGAAAGTGTCACAGTAATTGTAACAAGTTTCAACTCCGTATCATTTTTTGTTATTTATTTTTTCTCCGTTTAACCAATTAAAAAATTTTCGGATTAAGAGCTATGGATAGTGCGTGAATCCAACTCGTAATTCGGGTGAAAGCGTCATGCAAAACGAGTTGTTTGCATGCCGCTTAGTTAATTTACTAGTACATCATTTGTTTTGGCAAAAGCGGTCAAGTTACGTGATACACCTAATTCAAATAAACAATGGAATGTGTTATTAGCTTACCGTTCTATTTCGTGTGATTAACGGTTCAAAATCGTGACACTGAAAGTTTTCAAGTGAATTTTTCTCGGCTGTTAAGTGTATATGTACCTGTATATAGGTTCGTCTGCGGTTCCTCGTAAATTGCCAGCCCGATCGTGGAGATTAGTTTTTAGTATTTTACATGGAACATTTGTGTAATGACTATGGCAGGTTATAAAATTATAAGCAGGTTTGAAAAAACGGAAAAGTTATTACAGTCGCGATTTTGGTGACTAAGAAAGTTCTCTAATAAATATTTTCCGCCACAATCATCAGTTTTCTTGCAATTTCAACTTGTCGCTGTATGATTATCATTTGCTCACCTCATGAAAGCATAAAGATCAAGATGTTTTAATTCTTGGTAATTATGGTGGCGCTATGAAGTTATTGTCCAATCTTAGCCTTCATGCTTTCGTGAAGTAAGCAGATAACAATCACACAGCAACAGTTAAAATTGCCGGAAGAATGATAAATTGTGACAAGACACAATTGCGTCAATTCCTGGTAATTATGGCGGTGGTGTGATATAGTTCCCAAGTATTCTTTCTATAGCTATGGTGTGATATCGTTCCCAAGTATTCTTTCTATAGAGAAGAGCTAATAATAATCACATAGCTACAAGTTGAACTCGCGAGAGAACATATGAATGGTGATAAAATTCTCCTGTTAATTATGGCGACAGTGTGAGATTGTTGTCGAATATATGTTTTCATGCCTTGGTGAGGTGAACAAATGAAACTCTCATAGCGACAGTTGAAATTGCGAAAAGGCTAATAAGACACAATTACGTCAATTCCTGTTAATTAGGGTGACAGTGCGAGCCTGTTTCAGAATTTTTATCCTCATGCCTTCCTGAGGTGAACAAATGATAATCACATAGCGATAGTTAAAATTGCCAGAAGGCTAATAAGACACAATTATGTCAATTCCTGTTAATTAGGGTGATAGTGCGAGCCTGTTTCAGAATTATTATCCTCAAGCCTTCAAGAGGTGAGCAAATGATAATCACATAGCGACAGTTGAAATTGCGAGAAGGCTAATAAGACACGATTACGTCAATTCCTGTTAATTAGGGTGACAGTGCGAGCCTGTTTCAGAATTTGTATCGTTCATGGGGTGAGCAAATGATAATTACATAGCAATAACTTTATTTTTAAAAGCGATATATTTGACCGATAACAATAAATACAAATTTTCTTAATTAATTTATAAGAAAAAAATAAACAATACCAAAAATATGTGTTTACGACAGTATGAAAATAAGTTTTTATATTTGAACCTTTTTCTCTCTTTATCAATAATTTAAAGGTCATGTCCGAAAAGTGAAATCCCGAATCCCATTTTCTGTAAAAACATTAGATACCCGTAAAAAAAAATTATTTTCATTACATTCGGATCTATTAATGGGTCAAAACGCTTTGGAAGTGGATACTTTGAGAAACGTGTGTAAAAAGATGGTCCGTAAAAATTAAATTTTAATACAAAAAGATCATTTAGAAACGCCGAAGAAATTCATTGGAGACAAACAGACACTGAACAAAATATTAACTAAATGTAAATAATGATTGGATCAAAGTGAAGTTAAAAGTGAATAATGCCAGTATAGACAAAACGACATGAGTTCACATAAACAATGATATTCTTTGAAGAGGAAAATGAAATTTGATACAATTAGTTAGCATGTGCGAATAATTTGCAAGTCACTGAATGGTAAAATAATGTGAAAATCAGTAAGAGAAAGGTATTTTATTTAAAAAAGTAGTAATAAAAGTCTCATTGCAGAAAATTGTTATTATTATATATAGCATGTTTTACTGTAAAACATTAAAAAAACAGATATTGGCTTTCCAAATACGTGTTTTTTAAACTTCTTAGTTCACAAAACATTTTTTAAATCAATATTAGAAGTGATAATTTGATTATGGTTTACTTTTGTCTAAATGTATCTTTAACGTAAACATGAATATCATTGAATCTACGAATCAGTAGATCGTGACACGATAGCGGCCTTTTGACATGCAGAAGTATTACCAACCAACAGCATTTATATGTTTCAAACACAATAGCGGAAGACTACTTTGTGCGGATTTTTCCATTGTTTATGTTAGTGAGTTTATTGCAGGGCCGCAGACTAGGTTTTATTATATTACAGAGAGTTATACAATATACCAGTATTCTAGTTGGGGTAATAAATTCAATTGTTGTTATTATGTGAAGTTATACAATGCAAACTTTAGGGTGTATGTAATAATTACGTTTTATTACATACACCCTAAAGTTTGCATATAAATGCTGTTGGTTGTTCCTAAGAGTTAATCTTTGCTAATATCCCACCTGAAGATGTTGTAATACAACGAAACCTAGGTTGTGGTAAAGAAATTAAAGATAGTAGAAATAATACTACATCACGTAGTTTAATTTAATTGTGTCTTATTATATTACCGATACTGACGGTACAATACCAATCTGTCAATATATATGCCTTTTAGTGCCAAAATTACGAGTTTGTTTTGTGATTCATCAATGTCATGTTATGTCTATACAAATAAAATTAGATAATCATCAATAAAACAAAATGGTTTATAGATATTATTTACTGATAAGTTTGTATCATATTTTTAGTTTGTGTATACTGTCGTGGATGTAATAATTTTGTAACAGTAACAGTTTTTATTAAAATTGATTATTGTTGTTACTGAATAGCATTAGAGTAAACATTGCAATTATATAAGTCTTATCAAAAATCTGGCTATAAATAACATTTCTCAAATACTCGCAAGCATATTCAAAGTTTCTATTCGATGACCACTACGGGGAAAATGTTAGAATTTACGGACAGAATGAGCTTCAGAATTGTATACAAGCCACATGCGTGCAATCTGGTAGAAAGGGGACTGCTGCATCATCATCGTTATCATGTTAATATCGTTGTTTGATATTTTTATACTTTTGTCTTTTGTAATATTTTGAAATATTTTCCTCAGAATTAATGAACAATTAAACCACTATTGTTACTCGTAATTTAATTGTTCATTAAATTCTTTTTAACTGTAAAATGACTAGTCTTTTTTAAAAAGACAAAAATAAAAAATCTTTCTTGTTTAAAAAAAATTAATCTATTTACACGTAAAAACGAATGTGATGAACAATTAAACCACGATTGATTGTTAATCAATTACGAAAAAAAATGCAAATCTAAATATATTATTTCTAAAAGGTGTTTTTTGGTCGAGCGGCTCGACCTCTTTAACTACTGCACCAAAAAAAATAAAAAAAATACCCACTTAAAGCTTGTTTTCTACTTTGGGCAAAAAATATAAAAAAATTCGAAAAAAATCTTTTTGTTAATAAAAAAATTTATTTTTGTAACAATTGGCATGAGCGCCATCTGTGGGCGACATATCAAATATCTTAGCCAAATTGTATACTTGGAACACGCTAGATGGCTATATAGTGCGAAGACTTCGCACGGGTCAGCTAGCTGTTAATATATTGTTACTGGTAACAAGAAATTTTAGGATTTGTTTCTTTCTCTTGTATATTCTTCCTTTTTATAAATAAATTAACTTATATTCTTATCGATTAAAGAATTAGCTATTTCTTAAATTAATTTGTTTATGTAATAAATTACTACTTCTCCTTTAAAGCTACATTACGCAAATTTTGGTTAAAAATTGTTGCATGTACACCTATAGGGAAATCTGAAAAATTTTCAGAAAATTGTAATGTCTATGAAAAAGAAACCATTGATAATATCAAAAAAGAAACCATTGATAATATCACAAAAAGAAATCATTGATAATGTCTATGAAAAAGAAACCATTGATAATATCACAAAAAACTGATATTGTTATTGATTAAGTATTGACCTATTTCATAGATTAAATTTTCTGATGTTTTACATATTATTATATGTATAAATATATAAATATATATAGGTGTGTGTGTGTGTGTGTGGGTGTGTGGGTGTGTGTGTCTGTGTGTATGTCCATGTATATGTATAATGTTGCATGTACGTAATAGAAACCTGAATAAGTTTCATAAAATTATAATGTCGATGAGAAAAAAACCATCGATAAAATCACAAAAATTCCTCACCAAACTTAGGTCCTATATTTCGTACTTAGGAACTCATAGAAGCCAGTTTTCTATGCCAATTTAATAAAATCTTTCAATAAAAAGTTATGGTACCGACCTGGAAAGAGTTTGTTGCCAAAATGTAAATAGTACAAAAAGTGTTGCAGTAATTTTAAAAAGCTTTAAACCTTTATTACTTTCCATCGCTTATTTTTCCACATTTTAATTTTAATCACAAGATTAATTACCTATTTTTTTTGTAGGAATTTAAGTTTACGGACGGTGCGTAGGTTTTTCGCATGACGCTTATCTGATTTATTATTACGTCACTCGTTTTGGCAAAAGTGATTAAGTTACGTGAAAAAACTAATTCATATAAACCCGTGATTACTTTGCCGTTCTGTTCCGTGTGACTAACGGTGGTGACTGAAAGTTTTCAAGTGAATTTTATTCCGTTGCCGATATAAATATATTTTTACGTTCGCGTGCGATTCCTCAGGAAATGAAAGATTGCCGACGGACTTTTTTGATTTATGTGGAATATTCACCTAACGATTCTAATAAATCATAAAAGTATAAAAGATGGAGAAAAAGATGAAATAATTCCAATCACAACTTGGTGGAATTATGTGCTTAAATTTTATATATTATTCTGGGAGTTGTTAAATTCGTATAGCAAGCGTAATGTTTAGGTCGGTGACGTTGAATCGGGTAAGCTCGGCTCTCTTCGGCATTGGCAAGGGAATTACTTTTTAGGCGCACCATACTATGGTTTTCTGATTTCCCGACTAATAGTTTTCGGGACTAGAGAATTCTCGACCGAAAATTCCCGGGAATTCCTGGGTACACGAAAAAAATTAAAAATTTTAAGGAGCCTGTTGAAAATATAAAATAAAAAGTGTGTTAATAATCAATAACATTTATTACGTAACCAATCTTCCTCAATAGATAAAAACAAAGAAATAATTCTCGTTTAATCTCGTTCGTCAAATAACAACAATTCACAGTCACAGAGATCAAATCACTTCTCTTATTTCCAACACATTATTAGACTATTATTACATAATCAATACAAAATAGCTTTAAATTTTTGAAAATTAACAATTTTAAAGTTATACAACTATTTCTTAATAGAATAAAGCTGTACTAGCTATGAAGCATTGATCTTAGTCGGCGGCCACTGTCTTCCGCCGACTGTGCTTTTTTCTTCTATCGATGTCTGTGATGCACGAAATTTACGCGGTGACCCCGAGAGAGTGTGTACGCACCATAAAATACCCAGTCGAGCGGCGTATTGAGGTGATCGGTTGAGTTACTATTCCTTTTCGGACTAATACTAGTAATATCTATCAATTATCTACCGGTGAGAATCTTGGGATTGATGTCATACTGGAGGTTGTCATGGATGTCGAGTAGGTATTTACAGCCAGCTATATCTTTTTCTGTCACTTCTTGGGCCAAGAGTTTCAGATTCTGGGCGTATATCTTGTGCTGTCGAGTCGCGCCCTTGATGATAAATGTGACTCGTCGTGAAGTCTGAACAGCGATCTTCGTATCCCAAATGGCTTCTATGTATTAATCTAGGGTGTTAATATAGGGTCATGTTTATACCCGTCAGCATCACACCTCATCGAGCGGCATCTTTGTGTTCTAGTGCCGTAATATAGACCTCGGAAGCGTAGATGATGCGCCTTTGCCAGGTCCCACCTTGCGTCGGAATCAGATTTCTTGAACTTTTTGCACTCGATCATAGCATGCCCCACATTTCAACGCACTGGACACTTAAGCTTGTTACTGTATTTTGCAGTAAACGTCTTTTGCGTTTGTCGCTGCGTTATTTTCCTATGCAACTGTTTCTAACTGTGCAAAGGAGCCGCAGATTTCTGCCTCGCGATAAAAAAAGCGAGATAGCTGGACTAAATCAGCTTCATTTTTCGCTTGTGCTGCAGAATACTCAAACCAGCGATATTTCAGTAATGATGTCAGTTTTTCAGTTATCGTCTTCGTAACCTCAGGGTTGTGTAAGTAGTAAACCCTATCGAGAGCCCGAGTGTCGCTACGCTATTGGAGATTGACTTGTGAAAATGCGGATGTCCTTCGGCGTGTCCGTTTGCTGTTGTAACGACCGCAATCATTCTAGTTCGGCGAGGACAATGGTTCCCGGCCTGCCGAAGCGACATTCGAGTGTCTTTATGACGCCTTGCGAATTCTAATTGTTTATTAGAAAACTGTTAACGGCTTCTCTCACATTCTCTCTGAGGCTGCGACGTAATCTTACCGTGTTTTCTATTCCAGTAAGAGTGGTCGACGACTCGTAATAAGCGGCTTTGAATGATAGCCTATAAATGGTCCTAAGCGCGCCATTGAAAATAGTTATTTCCACGTAACGGGACTATTATCCGGTCTTGACGGCGAAGATGATGGCAGACACCAGTTCGGAGAAGTAGACTTGTTGTCAGCGCTTAACTATAGCGCTATAGTAACAATAGGGCGCTCTACGTTCTGCGGGTACGGTTTGATTTGTATCGGCACTACATTCAGCTGGACGTAGCCGACCCTATTTTGTTCCAGTGATTGGGTTTCTGTCTATAGACACCGGGGTGCAGACGTTTCATCTGCCCTGTCGGTTTAACTGTTAGTGCGATGGCTTTTGATGTGACTCGTTCGCGGTAGCCAGTGAGTCCGATTTTTAATTAGCCATGTGTCGACTTGGTGCACTGTATTCCCTTTTGTGATCACCAAGTCGTCTTCATCTTCATCGGTCAGTTCGATCTCTATTCTCTCCATCTCTATTACAGTGAGACGGGTGACAGCGCTGTGTTTCGATGATACTTTGTCTCGGCTGATGTTTTCTGTTGTAGGCTGCCCAACGGTCTCGCAAACGACACGGTACTACCGTTGACATTTGTGCCCGGGCCTGCTTCTGACGAGTCTGTACGTCTAGTCGAATTAGTAATCGACACCGATAATGGCGTCGTCTCCTCTGCTGCAGTTCTCATATTATATACTGTTGACAACCATGATGCTGTTTCCTCTAAATCCGGCTTGAAGGTCCATGTTGTATGTTGTGTGAGACGAGAGGTAGTAGTCAGAGCCCCGCACTTGGTTGTTATTGAATTGGAGGATTCGACATTCACCAGATCTACGTTACTGTTGACTATGCCAGGGTCGCTTACTAATGGATATTCGTCATCGTCGTAAGACAATTTCTTTATTATTACTTTACTTAATTATAAAGTGCACTATTACCGAGAACTAAAAAATGAACTCGAAGTTGAAATGATCGACGACTGTGTGATTGATGACTGCTCCGATGACTATTCGATGGTTATCATTTGGCAGCGTCGTGACCCCTCTTTATGCTGCTAAGTGATATCTTTGTGCGTCCGCCGGTTGTCACGCAAGAGTTTACGAACCGACGGCCGCCCGATCTTCGATTGATTAGTGCGTCCACCCGGAACAATGAGGATCATAGCGGTGCATGGTATACTCCAAAAAATTACGTTGCTAACATAAATCGTGTGTTCTTTATTTTGCTACATAATTCCTTGGTTTCTTAAAATTATTTTTTTTAAACTAAAAGTAATTTTTCTATCTAACTAAAGTACTAACAATAACCACATATAGAGAATTATAATCCACTAAAATTTAACACATCATGAACACAATTTAACACACCGTGAAACAATGCGACATGACTAGTAACGACAACACTTCATCTTTCTATTGCAGAGTTGTGAGGCTGAACCAGCCAGTGACATTAGAATATAATAAACAATTCTTTTTTTTTGCTAAATCTCCTAAACTATTCTATCATTTGATTAAAAACAATATGTACTTTCCATATATAAAAAAATGAATCTGAATCTGGTTTAAATTCAATAAGTGTTCCTTAAGTTACAGTTCAATTTAATAGAATATGTATATCGATTTGAATTCAGTAAGTTTTCCCTAAAGTTTTTATAGGGCATAAGTTTCAATTTAGTTGAATATATATATAGAAAGATACGGAAGTCCAAATCCATAAATATATAGCTATCCTGTATAACTATATGTTTATGGATTGTGGAACCCTTTTTAACACACCCAGTACTTGCCCGGAGTGCGATGGTTACCAGCAGTGGCAATGTCTTCACAGCTGTTCGTGGTTTACTCCCCCGAGCGGCGTTGCTCAATGTGCGCAAGTATCGTGTGTACAAAAAAGGTGACAAATAATTATAAATATTATTTTCAATTTTTAAAAAAAATTAATCTTTTAAATTTTATTTTTACGACAATTTATTTTTCAATCAAGGAATAACGTCTTTCTTTGTCCGACATCTATTCCCAGACCTGTATAATTGGCATTGAGAACAATGAAATACAATAGGCCGATGCCAAACAGAAACTTTCTTCAAATTGGATAAGCCATTAAACGCAAAACGGCCCGATCACAAAATATTGCAAAAAATAGTCTGTACAGGCTATTTACCAACCGACAGAAAATGCTGCGACATTCCAGTTTATTTTTGAATTTAGTATAGGTATAAGTATCTCTAAATGGTAAAACCTCTCATGCTTATGGAAAATGTAGTCAATTTTGACTCTTGTATTTGCTAAAGGGCATGCAACATTGTTATTTTTTACAGCGCACCGTGCTGTAGAGACCAAAGCTTTACGTGCGTTTCAATCAGTATAATGACGTTTTCTGAAAGCTATTTTTCACAAGTGACATCGAGACAGGACGCCGCGACGGCCATTTAATCAGCGCCCGTCCCAACCCACGCATATTCACTCGCATAATATGGGCGACCGTTTCGTTTGACTTCAATTCCTGCCTGGCTTTTCAACGTAAACTACGTCACGTATGCAGCTAGAGTTTATATCATGTCCTATCATCTGCACCGAGTAAGTGGATTATATTTTCGTAATTACAGTTGCGATTCGGTGAAAAGTTTTTTCAAACGTGTTTTCATATTTTCCCCGATTCGTGGATCGTTCGTTTTGATGTTGGGATTCGATTTATAGTGCATCATCTATTGCTGGTTTGTTTGTGAACTAAACGGTGAATTAATGTAGTTTATGCAATAAGTTCTTAGATGTAATCAAATATAGGGAATTAGGATCAAAAGTAGGAAAATATAGGAAAATTACTCTGCGCAAATATTGAGTTAATAATGCATATTGCAGTTACGGAATTTTGAGAAATAAAATAATGAATTTGAATTATAAAATAATAATTTAAAAAATTCAAAACAATCGAGCCTTAGGAGTGACATGTATTTTGTGTATTATGGCAGTGGGTTTGATTGAGAACGCATATATAAAAAGAGGCGGGAACAACGGGAAAGGTATTCAGACGCTCGTATGTGGGGACTTTCGATAGTACCGCTCTCTTCATTTTACTCCCTTACATTATTAAGGGTTTCGCACCACAAAAGGAAAAACAAAATTATTGTAAGATTGCTCATGTATCTATTTATATATCTGTCACATTCGATTTTCTCAAAAACCGTATGACATAAAAAAACTCATTTCTCTACCATCTGTCACAGCCGATTTTCTCAGAAATGGTTTGACGTAGTCACTGGTGACCTAGTAATAAAAGGCTAATATAAGCCTGCATATTTTACATAATTATACGACCATTTTAAAGGGGGCAAATTAATTACTCGAAATTTATTTTTAGTTTTATGTATCGTGTGGGGTATTTATTGCCTGAAAAGACTAATTATAAGGAATTCAAAATTATTTTTTTCAGAATATTTAATGGATCACAGAGGTATGCATCAAAACACGTAAAAAAGGACACACCACTCTTCCCCTTACTACTGAACCAAATAATCATGGAAAAAATTATCTGGGTTTTTAGGACTTTTTTGAAACTACTGACAATGAACCAAAAACCATGAAAAAAAGAAGATACGGGTTTTTAGAGATTTTGAGAAATTCACACTATTATTACATCTGCCAAGGTATATTAGGCACGTGAGAAATATTTTTTTATGGAAGCCACTTTATTCTCTTAGTTATTTAGATGTTTATATCTATATACTGTACATTCCATTAAAAACGAGAATGTATATATATAAAGCAAAATGACAATTCAGGTGTAATAAATTGTTTCTTGTATTTACCTTAGCAATGTTATATGAATTTACTTAGTACTATCTATAATGGTACACGGTTTCAGTCACGTAAAGTTCGTGATAAAAAGTTATCAGATTTTTTTTCTGTTTAATGTTAATATTGGGTATAAACTATTACCACACCAAATTTCATCAAAATCCATTTAGTAGATTTCACGTGATTGATGAACAAATGAAGACACAGACGGACAGAAAACAGTTCTAAAAACAGGTTTTCTGGCTTCTATTATAAATCTTTATGCTAATTCAATGACTTTTTTAAAAATATTTTCCATGTACAGAATTCACTCAGTTACAATTTTATTAATAGTATTGATGTATGATTAAAAATATATTATTTTTATTGGTCTTCCGTTTCTATTTTTTTACAAGGTGTGATAAATAATTCGCAAGTAGATAAATAATTTATGAATCAAACCTGGACCTTTTAGTAGGGCCCTAGCTTCTTAGCCACTGCGTTACAGGCATTACAGCATATAATGGTAAAGTGCAAATAAATATTGAAGTGATTCTAATGTTTTTTTTAATAAATATGTCTAATATTAAAACAAAAAATTGAAAATATCAGTAAAACAATATTAAAAGCTTAGTTATTATAGAAAATATACTGCCGTATAACTAGGCGGCTGCCTCGTTTAAACGTCGCGCTGGAAAAGCAATCGTCTATGTGAAATTGAAACTGATTTGTTACAGTATTTCCCTTTAACGCGTTATAAAGTAAATTATGTATACTGAAGACCATGTATAGATATAGATTTATTACACATTGGAATATCGAACATTTTTCTAAAATGTTATATACCTCTAAGTTTTATATGATCGACAGTAAGGGTAGCCAATTTTTTTCTTTTAAATTTCACGATTTATTTTAGTAAAATAACGGTAATATTTATATTTATATTGTTATCACTATGATAGTTTATTATGTTAATATATTAAAAGTGAAACACTTTTAATATATTAACTTAACATAAAGCTCCGTAAGAAGTTTCATTATAAAAATTAAATGTGAGTGACATGAAAGGCGAGGGCGGAAATTATTTTTCCTGACATCTTATCGAGTATCATTAGATAGTTATTTTAAAATGAAAATAATGTTCTATTTATAATTCTTCTTATTCAAATTTCCAATCGACATACAACGTATTCTATTATTATATAACTATGAAATCCAGGTTTTTAAGTGCTTCATCGCGTTTTGTTCATCCTTTATAATACTATAATATATAGTTATTGTGTGTAAAGTTTAATTATATTCCCATTTCCTTGAAATTTTCTTATTTTTAGCATTTGTCTTTGTATCATTCTGTAAAGTCATGAAGATTTAAGAGTTATGATTCCCTTTATCTAGCTACTATTTTGTTACCTAATGTGGTCACTATTGAAAACAAATTAACTCCGTTTAAACGTGTAATTACATCTTTAAGTCTAGCAGCAAATCTTGAATTTTACAATGGTTTTTGTGAAATTGTACAAAGATAAGTAAATTTATACCAATGTAAAGAGCGAAAAGTTTGCTTATTTATTTGTTTGTTCGCACTTATCTCTGGAACCAAATATTCCATTTCAAAATATATTTTTGTACTAAAAAGTACGTACTGTGAGAAATATTATACACTTTAAAACATTATGTTATAAGCTATAAGAATAGATCAGTGAAACACTACTTAAACGGTACAAGGCAGAGAAAAAGAGATCGGTTTATCTACAGAGATATTATTCCGAGTTTTCCCGCCGATATAACGTTATTGTGGAAAAAGGAAGAGGTTTTCAGACAAAAAATGATTACTATAATATAATTTATGTGGTATTACTTTTAACAGTTTTGCTGAGACTTTATTGTTAGTACTTTTAAGCGGCGTGTTAGGGGAGAGTTGGCGATAAAAAGTTTCGAATTAGTAAATACTTATTACAAAATTGTTTACTTTCGACAAAATTGCTACTCTATTTAATTTTTTTGGTTTAAATATTTCGTACATACACCTGTGGATGTAGTAAGTGTT
Organism: Druceiella hillmani; assembly: GCA_039881145.1. Classification (NCBI taxonomy): domain Eukaryota; kingdom Metazoa; phylum Arthropoda; class Insecta; order Lepidoptera; family Hepialidae; genus Druceiella; species Druceiella hillmani. Next base: position 3,730,369 of record JAYKKI010000014.1, read on the forward strand.
AGATATAGAGGAATACTGAAAATGGTTTAAAAAGGTGGGCATAGTGCCAATGAAATTGGTTCATCGAGAGTTTTATATTTATTTTTTTGTATGGACGAATCGATTCTTCACAGAAATAGTCAAGTTTATTGTGAGTAAATACTAAAAGTCCATATGGAAAGGTGAAAAATGTATTTTCTCTCATTGAAAAAAATAGTTCTTCAAATCTGGAAATATTTTTATCTTCTTTATTTTAATGGTTTCTAAAGAAAAAAGAGAGGTTAAATATCTTTGTTTAATAGATTTTGTGAGAAATTTTTCGATATGCATTTTTCGTAAATATTACTTTTGAATATATAATACAGATACATTTTAAAAAGTCAAACACAAAGTTTTATCTTCATTTGCTCGCAATTTCTCGAATCTGTGTCAAATAAATTACGATTTTCTAAAAATAATGATACAAACAAAACTTTATATACAGACAGTGGCAAAAACACTGTGTCATTAACGACCCCAGCTATCCCACTTGCTACCGCCCTCCGATTGCTGGCTAACTTTCTTACTTCCATAAGAAAGATTTTATGAAGTATGTTCCTAAGTCTGGAATCAGGAAGATCAGACTTAGGTCTGGGATCAGGAAAAAATTAATGTTTTTACTTAGAATTAGTGAATATAGTATGTCAAACATAGTTTTATATCGTGAATTTCTCAAAAACAATAAGAGTTAGATAATCACTATAATATTCTAGTTAGATTCTATCAACCATATTATTTTCATGGTTTTTGGTTCACTTGAGCCGGAAATAAGGAGGAGACATCTTCTTAGTGCATTTCGGTGCATATCTTTGAGATTGTGCCGCTTAAACATGTAACAAAAAATGATGTAAGGAAATAAAAATAAATAACGAGTACTTAATTTGTCGCCTTTCAAATTACCGCATCTAATATCGTCTCCGAAATTGCCGCATCTAATTTAGATTTTAATATGTCAACTCTTTCCAAATATGAGATTTAAAATGATCTAAACACACTTTAAAATTTCCGCCACAAACGAGTTCTGAAAAAAACAGCCTAACGGACAGATCGACCACTTATAAATCGTTTTATGAGATACAAAATCCTAAAATATCAATTTAAGAGAATCTACATATTTCCCTATCTCTCTCTTATACTCCGCACAAGCAGTGATATGATACATTCATCTAGGCTGCGGCAGTTCGCTGTGTGTATGACACTGGATGTGCCGGACTAGCGTAGTGTAACACTATGGGGAGTCAACTGCAATAAATGTTTATTTTTATTACTTATATTAAATTCATTAATACAATAAAACTAATTAGAGATTGGAGTAAAGCCAGTTGCGTTGCGTGCTCAGCACAGCACGTTTTCAGTGCTTGGTGTTACGTTCAAAGTTCCACCAACCGGGTAACATGCTATGCTATGCTGAAATTCGCTGCACTACATATGCAATATGACATGAACCGCTTGTCGACTATTTGCGAACATACCTGAGAAGGACGTGTGTAGCATTTTTGATGAAAGGTGGTTGGAAAGCAGCCCATCCGATGAAAAGTTCAAACTACCGGAGAATCGTCAGACAGGAAAAAAATGTATCATGCCCCACCATATAACTAAGAGAGTAGCCTGTACCAAAAGGTGGAGTCATTTTAAGACCAGTTTTACTGGTAGGTACTTCTATACGTCTTTAAATCTCAAATATTTATTTTTTTTTAGTTTTTATTGCCGGTATCGCAAATAAAATTTCATTTGCGAACTATTTATATTAACTTTTCCTCTTATATTTGAAATAACTATAGGTGCTAAAGAAAATTTAGCACCTATAGTTATATATTTAATATTATATTTAAATCCATACGATACAATGTCATCACAATGTGCCGCGTTAACGACTATTGCCAAGACTGTTCTGGTGCTGACTTCGTACGCCCTGTTTGTCATCTAAGACCTAGCGCTCAGCGCGTTTGCTGCTAACCGCTGCACACGTACTGCGTTTGTTCTGAAATCTCAGGTATTGTTTCTAACATTATAAACGCTGCTGCAATGCAGACGTTGCTGCACCAGCATTCGGTTTGATTCAGCTATTAATATAAATAAACGATTTTAAGATTTTCGAAACAATACTAAATATAAATTATCAATGCCTAAATATTTATCAAGATACACGGTATGACGTCCATTACATTCCATTGCACTTAATGAGATATACTGTCCAAAAACTTAACAAGTCATGGACAATTCCCTAAAGTCGTTTTTAAACTAAACTATTTTAAATTAACAACATAGTGAAATACACTCGGGCGCTAAGGCCTCTTCTATAAACTTTGTACCATGTAAAGGAACATGAGAAGCGAGCTGGATTAAATCAACTTTGTCTGAGCACTACTCTGCGCAGAACAAAGTGTAGACATAGTTGTATGCTTAGATATGACTTATGGTTCACTTTTTAATATTATTATGGAATTTACGTTTTAAAGAGATTTTATGGAGAAACGCCGGCAGAACATTTTATTTAACTAAACAAAGTTTCAGTGAAATAACTTGCACTAAGTTATAACTTTGTAATTAATTAAGATATTGATGTTATTCATAGTTACGACATTCGTACTAGCTTTTCTTGATCATAATATATTCCAGAAAATAATAGAATACAAAGTTCTGTGGTTTCTATGAGGTACTGTTATAATTACGTTTCATTGTAGTCTGTAGTTTTTAAAATGCTGTAAATAACGTTTTTAATAGACCGTTCCGCATGAATGAAAAAGTGCAAATGTTCAACTTAAGTACGTACTTTAATACATCTAATTAGAGAGTACACGTAAAATCCTGTACATTTTTGCGCGATTATAAATAATTGTATTTCACGCGATTATAAATAAGCTGTTAAGAAGTAATCGATCATTTCTGAAATCGTTGCCTGCTTGTCTGTCTGTTTGTCTCTACATTTATCACGCAAACAAACACTGTATAGATTTCGAAAGAGTTTTTTTATATTGTATAGTCAGGAGTAAAAGCAGGTACACATTTTTTTGACAACGCGTCGAGATGATACTATTAACTAATACTAAATCGTAATACAAATCGCCCTCCATGTACGATCAGCACAGAGACACCGCTATAAAAAAAAATAGAGAGGAGGACTGCCTAAGTGGTATGTACATATAAATTTCTCGTATAATGAGGTCTCTCTCTGCTGATTGTGCAAGATTAATGGGTTTTAAGGATTAACTTTTATATTTTTGCTTTGTCCATTTGCTTCGTTTATTGGTACGTGCACCAGACAGAAGGTATCAAATGGATTTTAATAAGATTTTTAACATTGTACAATTTAGGATCCCAAAAAAATTTAGGTATATATCATCTCGATCCAATATCAGCAAGTTGATTAATAAAGAAAAAAATATTAGTCGACAAATAAAATTTAATCTATCAATAATAATTTCTGCAAAAAAAGTTTAAATTTGTTTGTCACAACAGGCCGAATAAAATGCTAAAATAACTTTTAATAAAGCTTCCTCCGGTGACTTCAACAGATGGCACTGGAAAAAAATTAATCTGCACTATAGATATCGGTCATTAATGGCGCACATTAATGCAGTTGGTGACAAAAGCTCATTCCATATAAAATAAAACTTAGAGTTAATTAAATATTTATTTTTAAGAACTCTTTCTATTTCTTTGTCTCCATTTTATAGGAATGAAAAAAGTACTTGAAAATTGATTCGAATAAATTTTATTCATTAATTAATACTTTGTACAGAGCATAAGATTTTGCGTGGTGTGCAACATATACAAAATATTATGTTTTGCATGAATCAATGTGCATCGAAATTAATTTGTCTTTTACATGATATGCAAACCGAACAAATATTTTTGGATTATATTTAGAACGAAGACTCTTATTTTATATTTTACTTTATGGCAAAAATATAATTATCATAAAATATAATATAGTAATCAAAAATATAGTATTTATTTTCAATTCGTTCGAGTTCGCATTGTCTGCAGAAACACATCGCCGACTAAACATCGTTAATTACGGCAGTCACTATTGTATGACGGAAACATGAGCCATTAATCAAGTCCATCGGGCTGTAACAATGTTGTTTCAACGGAACTATCATCCCGATAGGCGCTCTGATAGCCATCACGCGTCTGCAGTCGATACGTATTCGGCCTTTGTGCATTCATTGCATTGAGGGTAGAAACAGCTCACTGTTGCTCTTTACAATGTTTTTTAAACTTTGTATATTAGATCAACTTTATGGTTTGTATTGAAGTGATTGTGGTAGTAATAGTTTAATAGAAACTATGGTAATTATTTATGGTTAAGTTACATTATTCAAGGGAAGAATTAAATTCGCTTTCGAAATTCGTCTACTTCTTGAAGAACATGACTCGAATAAACTTGTCAAGTGCGAATTAGGTTCGCGTATTGAGAGTTTTACACTTCACTTGAAGTTGAATGAAATTAAATTACTTTATTTATTTAATTAAGTAGGGCGTACATATATGTTATCGTAATTATCTTAAAAAAATATGATAGCTAAAGTCATCGTCATAATTTTCCTGTATCCTTCGCGCAGGCTTCTAAAAATGCTGTTCTTTTACAATTTTAAATTTAGTAATTTTGGAAATATGAGAAAAATAATTTTCCTATTTTTCGGTAAATCTTTTTGGACCTTTGTAACTAGCATTTCCAAAAAGACATCCCACACTTGGTATGAATTAAAAAAACCGTCCCCTAGCTCTAATAAAATTTTTACATGGCTATTATTCAAAGTTAACTATTGTGATAATGCTGGTTGATATCATAAAGTACGTTTTACGTTTTTAAACTACAGTGCAACGCTTAATTCGTGTCCTAAAAAACGTTGATCATCAGAAACTTTATATATAGAAAACTGTTAATGATAGGTACATGTTTAATATTGCATTCAATAAAGTATTCAACAAAGCATATTTTATATAGTTATTGACATTACGCTGACGTCATCGGCTGATGCAACCAAGACGCAAATTTGAGGTAAGGATATTTGCGTAATGACGCTTTTTAACTTTTACAACGTTTCATGTGTAATTTTTTTTTCTTTTTATACTTTAGCAAAAATAAATTTTTAATATCAATGCTTATTTAGGTCTTACCCTCTGAACTGTGAAAATTTTGCAGAAATTACCAAATTACTTTTAGTTAACTTTAAACTACTCTTATTTACGTATATTTCCACAAATATACTACGAATATCAAAGTTATTTTTGACTCACCTTAATTAGATTACACGCATGATGTTAATTTTCCAATATAGAAAATACATTCTATGAAGAATTATTCAATAAACGATGTCAATGAAGAGGCGCTCTCTCGAAATGTGTGTTCAAAGTGCATTACTCTTCCTAATCAAATTGAAAATCAAATCATCTTGCCTAAGTTATTATTCGTTTCTTATCTATACTATACTGGAATGTTAAAGATAAAACTAGACATATTAAAAATATCTAAAAAAAAATCAGAAAACTATAAATAAGCTAAAAAAGAAAACTACCATTTTTGACAATATTAAACAAGAGCAGTTAAATGGATTGTCAATGTTCACATTCTTTTAATTCGTGTCTGCTGATCTTTCTGTCAGCATTATTAGTTGTTTGTTTGTATTTGCATTACACAAAAACTACTAAGCAGACTTAGGTAACGTTATTACTATTATATTTACTAAAGTCTAGGAAATTAAATATATTTTGAAATGACGTCAGAAAGTTATGAAATAAGAAAAAATCTACTAATAACCATGACAAATATTAACCATTAAATACATATTTTCCTACGCCTAAATACTGAGTAAACAAAGTTATCCAGTTCAACAAGTACTTGATAAAAGCCTAAATCCAAGTGTTTAATTTGCCAGAACCGTTAAGCACTAGCTAAATACAGGCCGATGTGACTCAGCGGTCTCCATCAAGATCGTTGGGATCAGAATAACATAAAGTAATATATAACACTGACCGCAATAGAACGCATTCTATGTGGAAAGCGTAATGTCTAATTTACGTAATAAAAACCGGTGGAAGTAACAAAAAGCGGCGAACGTAAGAGAAAGCGGCGGATCTGAATGCTGCGACCTCTACTCACTAACTGCGATGACAGATCTCTTTCTGTGTGTCTAGATCTTTAGACGTTTCCCCGGCGTATGTAAAGTATATGGAGTACTTACATACAATTATAAGAAGTGTCATTACAAAAGAAAAAAAAAATTTGAAAACAAATTATAAAATGTATTTTTGACGTCATTTCAATATACAGTTTCACACATGAGAAAGTTAGTTCACAAAAGTATATTTATATTTATTTTTTGAATTACTACGTATGTGCATTTTATAGTAATACAAACTTTCTTTGCTTTGGAAAGGTTAACAAGAAAACATTTTCGAATGTTGATAAAAACATTGTCAAATTAAAAATAGGTTTTTTTTGTGTAACGTTAGTTATTTTATCTGAACAAAAATTATTTTTACTGAAAAGTAAGTTAAAAGTTAACTTACTTTTCAGTAAAAAATCGTTCAAATCAATCATTTAACAATCAAACAACTTTCATGTATACATCCATTTTTAGTCCGAAGAGTTACAATATAAGAGAAAAGGCAATACTGTGTAAATATTTATCTATATCAAGATGTGACAGCGGCGGCTTAACCAAGTGAGTGCGATGTTAAACTTAACGTATGGACGTAGAGTTATTGGTCGTCAGATATATATATATATATATATATATATATATATATATATGTGTGTGTGTGTGTGTGTGTGTATATGTATATATATATATATATGTGTGTGTGCATGTATGTATATGTGTGTGCGTGTGTCTCAGCGCAACAGCTCATTGGCGCGGATTTCTAATGGCACACGCCGCGCTTATGCTGTGGAAGCGTATTTCAGCAACGTGAGTTTAACCTCACTTTTAGTGAGGCACGACGCAAGTTTTTTAATCATTTTGAAATCCGGTACTTAGTAATGGGCCCAGTGTTCAGTTAATCAAGTTGCGGGTAGCGAAGTTCAGAAGGTCGTAATGTACACTAAATCGTATAAGTGAACCTCGAAATGGACCTGTGCGATCAATTGAAAACATTAACCGCGTCGCCGCTGCGGTCGAAGAGCATCCATGAAGATCAATTATGATGCTGCATCTGCATGCTGCCTCTTTAAATATCCATCGTTCAAGTTTTCAAAGAACTTTTGGCTCTAAACTTAAAATTACATCCCTGTATAATAAAGATCGTTCAAAAAATCAAACCCGAAAGTAAAAAAAATTAAAGTCAGAAAATATTAGAAATTTTTCAGAGAAACATGGGATGGACAATATTTATTTTAGCGATAAATCACATTTTCATATTGAAGGTTATGTAAATCGTCGAAATTTTGCTGGTTATCAACGCAATGTCGTTTAAAATACGAGAGGAGGATGTTGACAATTCAGATGTATGGTCTCCGCAAGATCAAGGGCGCTATTTCCGGGAAAAGTTATAACCCAATTCGGAGACATAATTTGGCCACCCAGATCGCCCAACTTAAGCCCAGCTGCCTTTTTTCTATGAGATTATCTCAAAACAAGAGGTTTTGATTCCCTTCTTTTGAATTTACAGTATCTGAAATAACGAAAGAAGTGAGTCAGTCGACGTTCTGCGGCACGTCATTGCCAATTCGCGCTTATGTTTAGAGGAGTGCGTTGGCCGCGATGGAAGCCATGTTGTTGGTATAATATTCCATACATAAAATCCGCAGAAAGATACTTTAGTTTACTATAATTAAAATATTATAAATACAATAATTGGTCTTTTCTAATATTATTTAAAGTTTGATTTCCGCGCTGAGATATCTTTTATGTGTGTGTATATATATATATATATATATATATATATATATATATATATGTGTGTGTGTGTGTGTGTGTGTGTGTATATGTGTGCGTATAAATATTTATATAATTTATTACTAAAACTCAGTGTTTAATTTCACATTTACATAATGATGTTTTTTTGTTTCTTAAGCACTTTATATTGCTTCTGAGTTTATGTATAATGAAGTTCTTAGCAATGTAGAAACAAGGAAATACATGACGAATTAATACTTTCATGCGAAATAACAATATTATCCAGAAGATTTCTTTGCCGAAAAATTACGGGGAATTACTGATTGAAAAATTGATTAGCAATAGCTAGACTATAGATAATCGGTACCATTGAAAATTCTTTCTAGATAATTTAATGGATTTTTATAAACTTCTAAGGACTTTCGGATAGTTATAAAGATCAAAACTGTTTACGGTTATCGTGACATATCTTTATATCACTTAGAAATTTTGTTAGGATTTTTATTTACCATAATATTACATGTGTGAATTCACTCAAGAATTACTCTAAGGACTTTACTTACTAACTTCTTTTGGAATATGAAGACGTGAAGAAATATTGCGTAATAACTAGTATTTTATATTGTAAATGGGTATAAGAATATTTTACACACTAAGACTTAAGAAAATGAATGAAATCACGATTTTCGGCCGTAATAAAATAGTTTTGCAGAGCTTTGACTTTGAGAAAATTTATATCCTTGAACTTTAAAATAACTTTGAAAAAATTGATTTCTCTTAGAAAATTCAGATTAGATATTCATTCAGATCTTATGTTTTTCATAAGTCAAAAATTGAAACTTTGTTTAGTATGTCATAAACAGTTATTTCATAATTATGGGGTTTAGAATGTTCAAAAGTCAGCATCATTATGATTCATAGATATTAATTACAACTCTGAAAGTGACCTGATGAATCTTTATGGCACTAAATTACACCTGTTTGTCAAAATAAAAAGTTTATCGATCAGTTTTCGGCACTAAATTTTTGACTTTTTTGTTTAGACAAACTTATTTAGCTTGTGAAACCTTAATAGACTTTGTTGAGTTTATGGTCGTTGAAAGATCCTGGCACATAACTGACTTACACTTTTGCAACTTCAGTATTCAAGAAGAGATTATGAATTCTTCACGTCATACTGTTGCACCTAGGACTGGATTATGGTTGAAGTTTCGAAAATGGTGCACTTTTTAAAGTTTAGGCATTATTTGCGGTAGTTTCGCGGAAAAATCAGTTTTTGTTTACAGCTTTACACCTGTAATTTTTTTAATATAATGAACTTTTTCTCCAGTCGAAGTTAGTGGAAGAAGAAGAAGAATCGAAGTTTTGAAGGAGATAAAAGTAACTTATATCTTAGCTTGAACTTTAAACTGAATAGTTGTGATAGTCTCGACAATGTTTGTTCATAATTTTTTAAGACCGTGCACTCGGGTTCGCACCAATAACATATCTAACAAAGTAATAATGTTTATAAAATGCACAGAAAAGATGTTTATAAAATTTTTGGCTTCTAGCAGATCCCAAGTATGCCACTGACAAATATTCTGAAAATATCCGATAAGCAAAAGTATACTCCCCCAGATGAATTTAATAATAGTTGGTTACAGAGATGACTTTAAATATAGCATGGAATAGTATAAATCAAAAGTGATGTTTTTTTTTTATTTACTGCTTTGGTAAGAACTTGGAAAGGTTCCGTTTCTTTATAAATATTGTCATTATTCAATGTTTAATAAGTAAGATTTTGGTAACTTCATGGTTGTAAATTACCATAAGAGAACATGTCATGGAAATGGAACACCCATGCTTGTTTATTAAAGTTTATTTTTCTTGTCTTCCTATACACAATTTAAACATGAATAAACTACATGACTATTTCTTTTATCATCTTCACAATCAAATTTTCAATGTATAAATTTGTCTGTAAACATTTTAACGAATTCAATCCAATTGCCATTATGAACATTTTTCACTTATGTAGAACTCTATTTCATATGGAATTGTTGGCTTGAATATATTATTATGTGTATGTATTTTAGCTAGCTATGGTCATTTGTGTGGTTTTTGTTCCTAAATACACTCATAAGAGTTATCACCCATTCTTTCAATAAGATGTACATACACATCATCCTCTCTTTTTATCTCTATGTGCATATTGGTAATTAACTTCTTAAATAAACAAACTCATCTAGTTGCCTTATAACTACGTTATTTTTTTTCATATTTAAATATCTTATATAGTTTAAGTAATATTACATAAATAGTTTTGAGTAAGTGAGGTGTAAGAGCGAAATATAAAAAAAATCGCAATTCCTTCATAAAAGCTGTTTGGCAGTGGAGATGGTGTAACCAGGTGCTGTGCCCATTAAGCGAGAGGCTTTACCGACGACGATAGAATTTACGAAGTTTATTTAGAGCCTGAACGCTGTTTAAGTTAGTCTAGACGGAAAACTGAAAAGCTTAAAGGCTAACATTCAAGGTTTTTAGTTACAAGTATAGAAACGTCATTTAGTTGCTGAACGAATTTAGGTCATCGAATGTAGTCACGGACTTGGTGTATAATGATTAAAGAAAAAGAGGAATGTAAGTAATGGTTATAGATAATAAATTACACAATTAGACGATAGGTGTTTGTATGGTATAAAGAAGTGTTGAGTGAAGAAACTCTTCCTTTTTGAAAAAACTCAGACCTCAGACTCGGAAACTCGGATACTTCTATTTTTGAAAGGAAATAATTTCGGAAAGTTCTATGTATATATAGTCAGGACGTGATGGTGAGATAGAGAGATACATTAAATAACGCTTCAACGTAGAAATTTGATATCCACTTTGAACTCATTTGACATGTTTTTTGAGTAATTTAGTTACAGATAGTCGACAGGGCGTGATAACAGGGATAGAGAAATAATGAAGAGAACTTCCGTTATATATGCTTTTGTTTCACTTCTTTTACAATTTTTTTCCTCAAAAGTGGTCTCCAGAGTCACAAGTAGTGACAAAGTGATGTCAAATTTGGCACTTATACATCGGTATATGAGTTTGAATGCATGTGAGAGAGAAAGAGCGAGAAGCCTTGAATTGTCACTGATTCCTAAAATCTGGGATGTTGCAGTAAAATATCCACTATTTTTTTAAACATGGACCTTATATTCAAAGCAGTGGCTATTAGTCAACCTTTTCCGTGGAACAAATTCACCAATCAGATTAATAAACCTTGTACAATTATTACTGTACAATATGTAAGTAAAATGTTTCATGGTATTTGGGAAAATCTCTAACTTCCTTCCATTTTCACCAAATGTGTTATCTTTTTCTTGTAAGCAGAAAAGAATTGAGTTTGTGTATGTGTTATCTTTGCATTTATGTACTTTGCTTTTGTATTTATTGTATTTTAACTATTTGATAGACTTTTCAGTAATATATACGCAAAATTTATATTTATAATTTATCTAATATCCACCTGCTAGCCTTTTTATAGCAATGCGGAAAATATTTTTGCTTTCGAGCGATGTAAAAAACATATTTTGTTTACTCAAAAAAGTTGACTTCTACTAGAATAAAATTTAAAGAGTGTCTCCTCTCTATGTCTTGCATGGTGTAGCGCCTAAGCTGACCTGGAAGAAATTTGAAATTTGTCATTTTATTATTTATCTAACGCTGTTTCCCCAATTTTTTGTAACCTTTAAATTTATGGGACTTAACGTAAGAAAATAAATTTTCTAAGAAATAGGTTCAACTTTTTCTTTAAGATTTTATTTGCTTATTGTAATTTACCTAAACTTAGAGAGCTAAGTACATGGATAGCGGACTCATTGCTTGAAGTACAATCCTTTACTGCCACAATGCAATAAAGCCGAGATTTTAGTGTACTGTAGACTTAATGATCGATACAGGAAATAGGAATAAGCAAAGCATGAGAAAGTAATAAAGAATAAAATTATAACACACACAACAGTATGATTTAAACTTACATTTCAAGAATTCCGCACGTATTCAGACACATATAAACATTTAAATGAACACAGTATTTGTATTCAACTATTTACAAACAATAACATCACATTTAACCATATAAATATATTACCTAGAATATCTTTCACAGGTGTAAAAATATCATAAGTTTCCCAAAAGATTTGGAATCATTGCTATAGGTTACTGGTGAATTTTAGGTCAGATTCTAGTATCGCCGGTTTATTATAATTTCTACTAGCAATTTACAAGATCCCTCATCTTCGCGGAATAAAGTTTTTTATGGACATTTTTATCACTTTTTAATTTCTATAAAACTGTATCAAATGAAATTAAAAATAATTGTTTCGAAATCTTTATAACTTGCTCTTTCAAAAGTTATTAGTTTCAAAGATTTTTAAAAACATTATTCAAAAATGTACTACATGAAGTTCTGAAAAAAACAGTGTTTGAATCCTTATTAATGTTAACCTTTTTTTTCCTTTACCAAAGTCCTTTACCACGACCTAGGTTTCGTTGTATTACATCTCAGGTGGGCTATTAGCAAAGATAGATCTTTGCTAATAGATCTTTGCTAATGCCCACTTGAACATGTTGTAATACAACGAAACCTATGTAGTGGTAAAAAAATTAAAGAGAGTAGAAATAATACTACATCACGTAATTTCGTATAATTATAAATAATGAATTTCTACAAAACGAACGCCAAAATATTCAATTTCTGGAAAAGTAATTGTGACGGACGAACAGACGGGCGTGTTTAAATGTTCCGTTTTTCTCATTTTGAGGTACAGAACCTAAAAAATGCATATTTATGTTTATATATATTAAGTTCATTAAACATTAAAAACAACACGTCAAGGTTAAGAAAGGTCAATGGTATATTTCAAGTCATGCGATATGGGACGAATGTTGAACTTAAATATTGAAAGCGCATCATGTATTAAATATACATATATATTTAGTAAATTTCGTGATTTTGTGGGGTGTAAAGCAAATGATGCCTCTTAAAATAAAGGTTTGGGCTGATCGGCTAAAAATCGCAATCTGTACTTAGCTTTAGTGGCAGGTGATAACTGTTCGCGAGTGTCGCGTGCTTTTGTACTTTAGAATTTGGATTCGGATAATATTTGGAAGAAGTTTCTACGCATATTGCGTCGAATTTTCTTTCACATATTATCCGGATTTAAAACTCCATAGAAACATTGCGGCACATTTTAGTTAGACTGAGTTTCCAATGATTACTCCTAACAAACGAATTTTATGAGATCACATATTATTCAATATGCAAACTTCCTCCTGAATGGACCGCAAACTTGCCAACAATAATTAACACGTGAGTAGTAATATCTTAATGATAAAATAAAAGGGAAAGGATATATAGTAAGGATATACTGATTATATAGTCGCCTAACGCTTAAAAAAGGATATATAGTAAGGATATACTAATTATATAGTCGCCTAACGCTTAAAAAAGTATTTAAAATTCTAAATATCGGGTTTCAACATAATTACACAATCAATTTAAGGTATTCACAAACGAATCAACTTAGACGACTCGAAGCAGGGAGAAAATTGAATATTATACTACTGTTGTGTTTCTTAAAAATAAATGACATGTTTTGTTTAAGTGACGCTTTCCTATTCTTGTCCGTTATAAACGACCTCGTCAGATCTAGTTATATCTAGAAATAAAAAGAAAAAAAATTATCGGGAGCACACACGATAAGGTAGATAAATCAAGGCAATGATACGATATGATGCATATAGACCAGTAAACAAATTTTGGAAAAGAAACTAAAATCCTATTTCTACAAGACAACGCACAACACTAAGCATGGATAAAATTTAATTTTACAGCATCAAAACTACTAGTTTTTAAAAAACAAAGAAAATGGAATGTTTTATTCAAGGAAGGTTTTCTGATTCTTGTCCCATTTAAACAATCTCCTCAGATCTTTTTCAGAAACAATCAATCCAAAATCTCGCTTCTAGGGATCTCGTCAGAAATAATCGGTTTGAAACAAACGATCAGAAGCATAAAAAAATATTTTGAAGAGTCAGCACGATTAGGCAGTTAAATCAGTGATTGGTATGGTATGATGCATGTCGATCGTTAAAAAACTTGGGAAAAGCTACAAAAATCTTATAGCTATTGCAAGATGGTGTAGAAGTTCATAAAATAAAAGAAGATTGCAATAGCTGTATTTAAGGGAAATAACGGAAGGAACCACTTTAGAGACTAACTTATTAGACAAACCTATTCACAACTCCTAATGATTTTTATTCGATTCCTAAATTTCGATTAGGGGGATTAAATGTCAGGCAATAAAAATGAAGATACAGAATTTTTTACTATAGTTCGAAGTATTTTTTTGATATTCAATAAGTGTTTTGATGATATCTTAATTCACCATATTCTTCAGCACTCTACTGGTCTGTATACGAGTCGAGCCGTAAGACTAAAGTTGCATTGAACTATTTCAATTATTATATTTCTAACAAGAAACTAATACTCCAGTAATATAATAAATATTTCAAGCAACACTTTGTTTCAATGAAACTGATTTTTTCAAATTTTATAAAAAATATCTTGTGGTGAAAGTAGCTGTTGCTTTAGTTTTTAATGAAAATATATCTAAATAACCGTTTTGCTATCTATTTTAATTAATTAGTAACCAATGCAACACTAAAAATCAACTAATGGGGTGATATATTCGTAAACAATTTAAAGTCCAATGAAGTCCAAATAAAAATTAAATCCCATTAAAAACATTACTGTAAAAAGAACTAAGTTCCTCTTCAAACAATTAGATTTTCAGTCATTTTGTGTTTTATGCTTTGATATATTTCTGTAGGAAGTGACTTTGAAGGCTTTATACACTTAGTTAAACGTATAATTTTAATCTAAAACTTAGTTTATTATGCTATAAAGGGTAATTAAAATTAATTAGATTATTAATGTTGATATCTCATTACGACCATTGAGTAATTATGTCTAATTTAAAAAGGATGCACAAACTAATCTCATTAGAATAAGTATAACTTAAGGAAAGTATCTTTGAAATAACATATATATTTACTTGCCACTAATTAGTTAATTAATGAAATAAACAGTTGTTATCATTTATAAGATAGATGTGGCGAAACATAATGTCAGTATACATTTTAAAATCTTATACGTCTGACATAACTTAAGAAGAAGAAGTAAGAGTTTTTATTACATATGTGTTAAATATTTGTTATTTAAACAACAGAACAACATTACGAACTTTGCAATAAACGTGTATAACATGTACATTGATGTCAATATTTATAACTGGAAAAAACTTGGACGCCGCATAAAGAGTGCTTTCAGTTTTAACATTACCAAGCCTATCGAACGAAGAGAACCCGACGATTACACCCAAGGTTATTATTTTTGTGACTGCAAAAGATACAACGTAAAACTTGAAAAGGAATTTTCTGTCCAAACGTTCAATCAATAACTAATCCCGTGCTTCGAGACCAAATAATTCGTCCATATTTGGATACGATTTATTCCCGATATTCAGTTGTAGATCCTAGTTTTGAAAATAAAGGCAATCCAGATCAGAATATGAGACGGAACCAAATCAGATTTTGGATAAATTCCTGAGAATCCGCAACTATTTTCTCAGTTAAGGGTGAATGATTTGGCAAGATATTTAAGACTACACGAAGATGCACGTGTAACGTTTGTACATATGGTTATTGCTGTAAAAGCCGTCTCTTCAAGTCAATCACAAACAAATAATATAATTATTTATTTCAGAAGTGGACCATAAAATATTGTAAAAAAATGAAACTACGTGATGTAGTAATATTTTTGCTGTTAGCAAAGATCTTTGCTTTATACCGCATTTTGTTGATTTAAATAATTGGCTCTATACTTTGTGTTCTCAATGTATATTATCCAAATTGTTTGGTAAATTAATAGTCAACGTGAACAAAGCCGCTGTGGAAAGCTTGGTATATTATAAATTACTGCGACTAATCAAAATTCGGCGACTCGAGAAAATCCTAAAATTTAAGGATTATTCTAGAAAATCCTCTTAAGGAATGAAAAGTAATTAGGACGTAGATGTTCGACGAGATTATTTGAAAACTAATGCTCGCTTTGCTCGCAGACGTACGAATAAGAGGAATGAGGAACCAGTTAAGCTTAATTTAATTTAGAGCACGAGGTACAAATTAGAATAATATACATTAGCATTAAATAAAAATATATATATATATATATATATATATATATACATATATATATATATATATATAAATATTATTTGACACTGCAAAACAAATTCAACCGTAAAAGTGTCAGAAGTTTCTATTATTCAGTTATTAAATCCGCGCATTTAGTTCTTATTGAGTCCTAAAATTTACTTTGAAATCCCTTGGAAAATATTCTGGCGGATTGTAAAATATATTCTGAAATGTGATCTAGATTTTAATTTTTCGTTACGCTTTAATTAAGAGGCAAAACTACGGACTTATAAATGGATACACTTTCTGAAAAAGTAGGTTTGGATTCCAAAACGTTAATGCTCAAATTCTACCTCTTCGAGATTTTTAACATTATTTTTTAAAAATGTATTTAACTGACCCCACTATATCGTGCGTTGTTTTTATTTTTACCATTCATGTCCTTAGTAAATACCTTTTGTAGGCGAGATACGTGTGTTCCATATGTATTATTTATTTAGAATTTTCAAATTCAAATATTTGTATTGGAATACTGTTAGTTTGCTTTGAATTCAGGCGATTAGTATGACTTACTAATTTAATAGATTAAGCAGATGTATATGGAAAGAGCAGATAATAATTTAGTGATATCTGAAAGAACAACTGTGTCCCAATTGCCATTAATCATTTAAAATGATTTTCTAGAATAGTAATTACAATTTTAGGAGTTTTCGTTAGGTCACAGTAGTAAAATTTTCCACAAAAGTAGTTTATTATGTCTCCTATAATTTCTTCCACCGAATTACGTCATACATGTAACATAGATATAAATCACAATTTTATTACTCCACTTTTTTTTTAAATTATTTGACCTCAAATGATTTACAATAAATTGTTTAGTGGCTTGCAGTATTGAATTAATTATTCATTAAGAATTAGTAATTAATAAAACAACTATTGTGATGTCTTCATTAACAATTTATGCGACTATGATTCTGCTATTAAATATTAATGTGAACTCATGAATTATATCAAGAACTTATGCACTATTCCCGGATACCGTGTACAGCGTGAGGTATCGCTTGAAAGGGCTATTTTACACATACTGAAAAATATGTCTGCCCCCTTACTTCCGAAACGACTTAAGCTAGAATTATAAAAAACTATAGATTTTCAAAAGCTTGCACAAAGGTTATAGGAAAACTAATGTCATAATTCCAGATGTCATATTTTTTTAAAAGCGCACACGTTTTCACGGCTACGAATTATATAGTGGGCAATATATTTAGTCTTTTTCATATTCACAGCATATTTTCTCCACAACCCCGCGATATAGAAGCATAATATTTGGCAAAGTAATGCATCTTATTAACTCATATATTTTTCATTTTCGAAGTGATAATAAATATATATAATATGTTAAAAAACATACATATATATATATATATATATATATATATATATATATATATATATATATATATATAAGAATTGTTGTATAGATATCACTGTTTATTATTGTTATAGCGAATCGCGTGTAAATAGCAGAACGCCACAAGAAAGATAAAACTTGTTAAACTTTAAGTAATATTCAAATCTGAGAATATATTATAGTATTAAATGAATTGTATTACCAAATTTAATAAATTATTAAGCAAAATATTTAAAAATAATAAATCTTTGTGAATAATAATTAATTTTTAAATTTAAATAATATTAAGTTTTAATGAGCAATAAATCTCAATCCTTTATACGACAAAACTAAATTCGCCACCTATATAAAAAATTGGCATTCACTGATCGATTCGAAGTCTTTTACAGCTCCACTGGTCCCCTGAAGTTGGTGGTACTGAATCTCGACTCAAAGCTAGTCCTCGAGTGGTACCGATACGAGGATCGATCGTCGTTGGTCCACAGGATAATTACGAGGTGTAATTTAATTTCGAAAAAAACCTTTCTGATAAGGATAGAATAAAATATCAAGACCAGTGCTCATTCTTTATTTTATAATACGAATTTCAACAATCTTCTAGATGATCGTGCTTTAATATCAGGATGTAGAACCTTTCCCGAGTGATCCATTTTAAATTTGTTGCACGAATCCAAGAAATATTTACGCGAATATTATGAATTCATTCCATTTTACGACTCGGATTCACTATTCATATCCGAGCAATTTTTAATTTTACAGAACTTCCAGGTTAGGATTATTATCGAAGCAATTATTATCCAAGCACTTCGAGAACTTAATCAGGACATTGCTGCTAGGATTTACAATTAATATCCAAACGCCTTAAGAACTCGATTAGAACTGCTGCTAGGATTTACAATTAGACCTTCAAAACTAAATTAGCACTTTCTAGAGTGATCCGTTTTAAATTTGTTGCACGAATCCAAGAAATATTTACGCGAATATTATAGATTTATTCCATTTGAAGACTCGGATTCACTATTCATATCCGAGCAATTTGAAACTTATATAGAACTTCCAGGCTAGGATCTACAATTATAATCCAAGCACTTTGAGAACTTCATCAAGACAATACTGCTAGGATTTAAAATTAATATCCAAGCCCCTTAAGAACTCAATCAGGACTGTAATATTTGTAAAACCATCTAAAAACTGAATATGCTGGATACTTGTAAACGGTATTGAAAAGATAGAATGGAACATGTTTGCTGAAAGAATAACGCGTAAAAACAAAGGATAATTTTATTATCTAAAGCGAATAGAAAAGAAATTCCTTCGAGAATGTTTAAAAAAAAACCTTATAAAATTATTTCATTTTTCAATTAAATTCAATGCAATGTTGTTGGCACTGAAACATTACAAAGTCATACAAAAAATTAAACATTGAAACTATTAATTATTTGACAAAACGTCAAGTCGCAAATGTCATTTTGCAATAATAAAAAAAAGGTAAAAATAAAATATAATTTTGAATTATTACAATTTTTAACTTATTATAAAGGGAGATTGGGATATTTTTATGAGTTCCAATTCGATATTTATAAAGATATTCCCAACAATATGCGAAACAGTATTTTCGAAGCTCCTGAATCAAAAGTGAAGTTGAAAAAAGGCAGTGTTGGTGAAATCTGACTAGAAGATTAGGGGAAAATTAAAACTATTACCCTAATTATTATAATTTTAAAAATATGCATCTTGTTTTAATGCCTCTGAAAAACATCGGAGGCAATATATTTACGTCGTGAAAAATTAATGTTGTAAATAGTTTAATGGAAATGGTATAGGGCACACAAATGTTTATAAATTGACTAGTTCCACGCGATAACATTAATTTCATGTCTTACTTATTACGGCGCTGAAAAAAAGGAAAGAAAATGAAAAGCTTGGTAATTTCATAACTTTTGACGACTTTTTAAAAACGTTTTTCGTGTAACAATTTTCTTTTTAATTTTATCCCTTACTCTCATCCCGTAAATTTCTTTCTCCTCTGAATCCTTGGACACCCATTTTGTTAGAAGGGGACGAGGATTATTTTATCAATAATGATATTTTTGGTGATTTTAAAATAAATTTTACACCTGAACTGTTTGGGATTTACTTTATTTTACGCTTTTTATTTCTTTGACGATGCGTCATACATTGAACTGGATAACAATCTAGGTTAGTATTAAAAACTTAATTTGGCCAAATTAATGAACTATAGAATTACTAAACGGTTTCGGCTTGATGTCGTTGCTTGGAACCAAAAATCATCATATCTTCATCTTCAAGGTTTTTTTCATAGAGGCTAGGCAAGGATGTACTATCACGATAGTTATGCGAAGGGAAATACTTCAGAAGCAGCCAAATTTTACAAGAGACATGTAAAACGTAGAAGTCGATCTTAAACAGGACGATTCCTTCACCACCGTGTGATCTTAAGTGTTCATAACGCCTACTTGGATGGTTGCAAACCAGGTTTGTGAGTACAGCAACAACGATGGATCCAGACGTAGTCATTATCGGGGAAATTGAAAGAGATTCTTCCCGCAAGTATCAGAGCTACGACACGCGGAACCGGAAGCCCAAAATCTGTGGTATATTGCATTATCCCAACAGAGCAATATCCTAAATACAGTTATTGTGTCAGATGAGAACAATTTTATAAGGAAATGTTGAGAAGTAAATTTAGTTTTTTGTGTCTATGTCTTATAAATCGATTAACACCGGCTGCACGCATGAAAAAGTGTCACGTTCCGCCTGAGCCTGAGCGTGCAAGCGAGAGCGCGGAACAAGTGATAGAGAGGCACGATCGACCCAAGCGTCGGAATTTGTCTCTCTTCTCGCGTGACGTGATTTTCAATTAACTCCTTTTTGCATTATACAAAATAATAATAATTCAGTGATAATAATTCAATTTATTTCATAAAAGTATGCAATTGTTTATCAATGTTTCTTTATGACGTTATCACGTAAAACTATCGTCAGTAAATCGACAACCAATTTTTTTTTATATACAGACAAATCACTTTTATATGAATTATCTGTATTTCATTATAAACACTATTATATTATATACAATTACCATTTGTTGAGTATTAAAAATTCATCCAACTCCTAAAAACAATTAAGTGTTAATATTTGGTCTAACATACTGAATGGGCAACTTAGTTCTTTTCAAATTTTAGATCTCTTGAGCGTCCAGTCTAACTTGCAAATTTTCAGTAACACTTCTACTGAACCTACTAGAAGACGTTGATAATAAACATAATGATGACTCACTGTGTCATTATTCCTAGAAAGTCAGGAACCGTTTAAACCAATGATACTCCAAGAAATGACTTGCTCACAGCGCGACCAGCCTAGTCACCATGAATCCTATCCCTATAGATAAACCCTATCGATTTTTTCGTGTGGGGATTTTACTAGCAGTACAAGGAATATATAAATTAAGGCTAAAATTGAAAGAAGTATACTAGACAAGGGGTATCGAACAAATAATTTTAAAAAAGAAAATAACTTTCAGACGTCTGAGAGAGAATTTATCTTGGCGATGCCGTATTTGTATTGCACCAGGCTTTAAACTCTAGAATTTGTCTTATTAATCTATTTTTACTAATTAACCTTGTTTTAGCAACTTTTTATGATTAAATCAATTGTTTAATCCATGAATTCGTAGGTTAATTAACTGATACTAGGTTAGAAACTTTTTGAATTAGATAAGAAGAAATTATATGAAAATTTGTGGAAAAGCCAACCCTTTTCATTTTTCATTATCTATTTCTTTTTGAAGATGAGTTAAAATCGATAAAAATAAATATTATTATGCCGGGTAAGTCAGTCAGTCACCTAAACTGAAAAATAATACAAATGGTTATGACAATTCTCCGTGGCATCTTAAAAAAATTCGCCGAACTTGAAGTGAAAGAACAAAATTTCAAAACCAAAACTACGAAATTCACAAAGATCACTTAAAATACGTGGCATAGGCCTTAAGGTTATTATTTAAAAAAGAAACTTATTTCTCTACCAGACAAGAAATGTTAGCATTAAGAGCAAATTAAAGTTCACAAAATTCCAAGTCGTATTATTTGATTCTGCATATTTTACTAGAAAATCTTTGCAAGTACTTTGCACGCCTTATAATACAACTTAATCACTTGCTAAAATTAAGATTTCTCAAAAAACTTTTGAATTAGTCTGATTTTTTAGATTTTTAGCATTTACTATAACATTTTAACATTCTAGGTGTGGCATATTATATTATAATATATTGGAAATAAAATATTTGAGTCTATAGAAGTTTCCGAGATATTCGTCATCGAAAATCAACAATTTTGTAACTTATACATTCAGTCACTTACTCGCTGATAGACCATCAAAATTTATAGGTCATTTCCAAAAGTGCTAGAAACTTGAAATTTGGTACATTTGTTGTGTATTATATATATATATATATATATATATATATATATATATATATATACATATATATATATATATATATATGTATGTATATATATACATATATAAACCATATATTTACCTATTCTGGATTTTAAATTTGCTTTGTAATGTTATGGTTAAATAAACTTATAATCTTTTACATTACTAAATACTCGTATAGGCCATTTCTTTAGGTATATCAACCTTCCTGTTATTTACTACGTTTTATAACTGTGATAGATTTAATTTTCAAAATTAATACTAGTTTGTTTTGTTTTGTTTGTGGTTTTGAAAAGAAATAGTATTTGAATTGATCTTTAAGGTTTCAAGTCGATTACAATCATATGGTACGGAGCAGATTTGATGGTGGTGCTGGTGATCCTGTGGTATATATGCCTTTCTCGGGGAGTTACAATAAAGGGAATTATAATGTTTATTTAATTATCAATCATTATGATGTTTTGCGCTGATGCAACGATATGTGATAAATGAAAGTGTCATCAAGACACAATTTACATGCATTTGCAAAATGAAAAGTGTTCATCAAATTCAAACATGGCTTGATGCATGAATAAACCTATTACACTATATGTAAGAAATACATTATAATTTTAGGGCCGTAATCTCAACGATACCTTATTGGGACTTAGTCTCAACAATGCCCGGACCCAACGATCCGTTGTTTTCTAATGTGATCAAGTTAACGGTGCGTTGCACGGGCGACGATACTTGATGGCGTTTATTTAAATAATTTCGATTCCAATAACATTAAGGCGCAAAACTGGCTTTTGTCCGATACAAACAAGACAACCCTGCAGTCGGGATTTGTCTTCCGTAAAATTGAAAAAGCGTCGTTTCAAAGAATTTAAAGACAATTATTGGGCAATGCGGTTAACTATTGCTTAAATACAATATCAAGGAAGAGGAAAAGGAAACGATAAGCAAAAGCAAAAGTTAAAATTTAGGAAAAACATTAAACATTATCTTCTCTGTATCACAGCTTAAAGAAATTCGAGAGAATGAAGTGAAGGTCCATCAAAAACATTACTGCAAGAAAGACAAAGTTCTTCTTCAAAAACGTTGGCTTTAAAAAATAGTGAGATAAAGCAGGACAATCCTAGTAGAGCTTTCCTGGAGAAATATAGATGAGCAAGTTCGAGCTATGCGTCTATATTTATTGAATATTATATCTAGCACGGCTAGGCTGTGGTAAAGTTCCCCTTTAAAAACCAAAGTCATGTAAATGGAAAATTCTAATGGTTTTGTATATATTATCACATAGCAAAATAATAGACATAAGGATTTATTAATTTGTAATTACGTGTGTTTTATAAATATCTAAAAAGGTTTTGTTTATTTTATTATAATTTCGTAATTTTAAGAATCAGCCATATAAAAAAGATAAAAATTATTTCCTTTTAGAAGGGCTTAATTGGTTGTTTTAGAATTTGCCAGATAGTTATTACTTCGTAACCAGGCGAAATAATGTGGCACAATTCGCTTTTCTAAAAAAGTTTTAATTTTACTACATTTTTTATGAAAGATGGGTACACAATGAGCAAAAAAAACACAAATATTTGATAAACCCAAAAATTAAATAAAAAAAATTGAATTTTGCTGCAACAACACAAAATATATACGATTATATAAGATCATAGGCTCGCGTTTCACGAGGAAATGAGTACAGCGCTATCGTACAGTTTATTTTAATTACAGAGTTAAAAAGTGTTAATGCTTGGATGCTTTTAAAAACGCACGACTTGACAGAAGCAATTGACACGTTCATTTTTCTATTTATTCGTTTATTTATATTTAAATATTTTTTATAACTTACATTATAAACTGTAAACTTTGGACAAGTTGTATGTCATAATTTTACTAGTAATAACAGGAAAATATTATGCTTTTGATTATCATAACATGAATATATTTAAGGTTTTTGTAATAAAAAATCTTACATTATGTAAAATTCTTTAATTTATGTAAATTATTTTTGTTACTATGCGTTATTATAATGTAAGTTAACGTAAAAATTGTTTAATTTTCAGTAAATATTTTTAAATAGAATTCTGGTGGTAAAGACTCAAAGTAGTGTAGGCGAGTGGATAGTGTCACAGAATATTTGTTCATGTTTGTGGCAAATACAACTAAACAACTAAATTAAAACTGCCTACACTGAACTTAGCATCAAAGATTGCATAATAACAAAAATAAAGCCAAAAATTATCTCTAAATTAAAGTCATAAGTAACATAAATTTTAGTATTATGAAAATTTGGCGGGTAGAAAGATATATTTTTTGGACATGAGAACGATTGAAAAGTCCATTTTTTTATATAGTTTTCAACGCATCAATAATCTCAGTTACAGCTATGCGTATATTTTAGCAACTGTTGATTTAAATAATATAGATACATACCGAGCGTACAACACGTGTTAAAATATATGTGCGTGCTTCACCAGTCATAATATTTTTTTCGAGAAAATACAATTCGTAGGAGCCAATACAACTTGTATTTATATTTATATATATATATATATATATATATATATATATATATATATATATATATTGACATTTATTCATGTTATAACACTTAGAGAATGTGTATTAAATCATATTGGCTCCTACGAATGTGTTTGTTGTGTATGTGTTTTTACGAGAAAAAAAAAGGCACGACCGCTTTTTACGTCCGTAAGCAACTACCGCAGATAAGTTTGCCTGCACACGATCCATTTTGGATGCTTTTTGTGCTCTTAATATATACACAGATCCCATCTAGTATTACCTCTCTACTATATCTCTATCCTATCCTATCTACTATATTTGCCATATATATTTGGTAGCAATTGTATTAGTTTTATGCCCCCGCTAAAAAGGAATAGTATTATAAGTTTGATGGGTATGTTTATCTGTGATTTCATGTATTGTAATCTGTCCTTTTGAGAATTGCAATCTGTCCTTTCAGACATCCACTTAATTTTTTGTCCACTGATATCTTAAGACAGCCCCCAACTCATCAATGCGTGAAAGAAAGCATAGCCAGATAACATTAAAGCTGAACTAGCTTAATAAAACTCAATTTAATTTATGATCAATAAAACTCCTTTCCTTTCGTACTTTTATAATATACTGTTAATTCTTCTTTAATTCGTAATTTATTACATTTTTTTAGGACCCTGTGACAACGAAAAAAGCAGAGCCCTTATATGATCACTTACGTGTCTACTCCGTCCCGTCGGTTTGTCGCAATCGTTTTATGCAGTAATCGTTTGACATAGAAACTTGAAATTTGGCATAGTGGTAAAGTCTATTAACCTACATATATCTTAGTAAATATGGAAATTATAGAGTGGGTAAATAACATACTGGAATTTTGTTTTTATTTCGATTATTGTATGGTTATTGAAATGACGGGTAACTTATAAAGCCGTGAGCAAGGCAGCTGGAAATAAAAGTGACATAAGGTAAATAGCGGTTTAATATCTTTTTTTTCTTTTAGTATGGTGACCACATGTGTGGGTACGGATTTTTGGCTCACTTTTCTGAAAACGATAAATAGAACTAACTTAACAGAAATTAAGAAGAAAAGAGTTTGAATGTGACCATTTTTTAGACTTTTTTGAATGAGAAGTATTTAAGGGTACGTAGCAAACTCTATTAAGCTGAAACCTTTTTATAAGAGGACATCTTTAAATGTTGTTTAGTGATTAGACATTTATTAAATGTTTGTTACATTGTGTTTCAGTTTAAAGTTCAAGTTACTCAGATGCTATAAGGTTTGCAATATGGTAACTGATATAAAATTTATTAGTAGCTTCACATTCATTTAATTTCATAAAAGAATGTTTATACACAATGTTCATAAACAAAGCAAAACGACAATTCAGTTATTGTAAACATTTTTCTTGTTTTCACGTTAATGACATAATATGAATTGAATTGCTATTTGTTATTAAAAAATATAATTTTTTATTGGTATACACATTTGCGTTAAATACCACAATGCGTTTAAATATTGACACTAAACTTTTTCTAATGTTATTTTTTTTAATAAATAATATGTATGTCAATCATCGGTATATACAACCAGATACGAGCAAAAGCTTAACTACTATAAAAACGGTGCCCTCAACATGTATTCTACATTGCAAAATACTATTAATACTTAATTGAAAATAAAATATATTTTTTAAACTATCCTTGCACCAAATATCTAAGTATACGCAGAGTATATCTAAGTATAAGTATACGTAGAGTATATCTAAGTATAAGTATACGTAAATATCTAAGTATACACAGAGTATATCTAAGTATAAGTATACGTAAATATCTAAGTATACGCAGAGTATATCTAAGTATAAGTATACGTAGAGTATATCTAAGTATAAGTATACGTAGAGTATATCTAAGTATAAGTATACGTAGAGTATATCTAAGTATAAGTATACGTAAATATCTAAGTATACGTATATTTTTTACATAGCTGCAATATTCTGTCTCGTTTACTTCTGCCTCGCTTAAGCGTCACGTAGACAGACTGTCGGATATCTTCTATATCAAATTGAAACTGATTTATTGAAGATACTTTGCTTCAATATATTATAAAGTCATGTGTAATGAATAGCGTATTTGAATACAAACTTGTACGTTTCGGAACGTCTAATATTTTCCATAATATTTTAAACTTCTATGTAATATGTGATTGAAAACTAGGGTTATTCATTTTACAATTCATGTTAATAAAATATCCGTATAATATTGATATTTATAATATTATTATCATGATAGTTTATTGAGTTAAAGTAGATAGTTATATATAACACATGGTTTAATAATGTAATAAGTTTCGTGATTAGTCGTCCACTGATTGAATACATATTTGTGGCATACTTTAACCGGCAATTGGTTTGCTCGCAAACGTTCTTTTTTGGAACGGAATGGTATGTAGTATCTGAGAAATAATATCGAGAAAATTTTTTACCCATTTTATATGATGCAAATATTAAGCTATGTCTTATATAGTATTATCATAATTAAAAAACTGATGTAACAATACAATATTACAACTTGAACACTAGAAGTACTATTATATGTTGAGACAAATCTTTGTAATTCCTGTCGCATTTTATAAAAACACGTTAAGTACGCTGTCTTTATGTCTAAATTTTATGATGCAGATATTAAAGTATATTTTATATAGTATTATGTTGATTAAAAAGACAGATATGACAATACAATTTTACACTACACTACTTGAACACAAGGCTTATTATATGTTGATACAACTCATTGTAATTCCTTTCTCATTCCATGAAAACATATTAGGTATATTCTCTTTATTTCTAAATTTTACGACGCTTATATTAAGGTAAGTTTTATATAATATTATCATGATTAAAAACATTGATGTAACAATACAATATCATAATGCAAAAACAAGGAGTATTATATGTTGGAACAATTCTTTGTAATTCCTTTCGCATTCTGTAAAAATGTCTTAAGCACGCTCTCTTTATTTCTAAATTACTTTTAATTCTGCACGTGTAGGACGTAAAAATCCATAATCGCTTTTGGAATGCCACTTGGCAGTCAGAATGGAGTGAGCAGGTGCCGCGTCCATTATGTGCGAAGTTCTAGGGACGACGATAAACTTCACAAAGTTGATTTAGTCCCAACGCGCTATTTAAGCTCCTCTGGACGGAGAAGTGAAAGCTTAAGTGCTGGCGCTCAAATGTCTTTAGTTATATAGGTATTTGCGTAGACATTATCTACCTAGTGCCGAGTATATTTTATGGATTTGTTTTTTGTTATAGTTTTGATCTTGTAATCATGTTTAATTTTTGTCTTAATGTTTAATTTTTGTTAAACTCTGTTCCTGTCTGTTCTTTATTATGCAGACGTGTGTCATTCTAATTTTAATGAATATTTACTTAATAAATTGGATAAAAACACAGGTGTATTCCATATATTTTCGGCCTTTAAAAATTTAACCATACATGTAAGCATCAGTCACGACTTGAACGGTCAAAAATTATTTGATCTAGATTCCAATACTCCTCAGCCCAAGAACTCGAATTTGAATCGGTCTAAAAACACACTAATACACCCTCCTATCTCGTCAGTATGGAACTGAATTCCCCTACTGTTTGCGCTCCAGGATTATGGAATCAACTGTGTTTTTGAACTGTGTTCAAAAGTTGTTTGAAGTTACATTACATGTCATCGTAATCGGAAGATCGTAATCTTCCGTAATCGTAATCGATCTTCTATGTCCCATCCTTATCCCTTCTCTATTCCTAACCTGTCGCTGTTTTGCTTCTGTTTCCTCCATTTTTCGATGTTGAACCTATGTAAAATAACTAGAATGTATTTTGTTTTGCTAGTCTTTTTAATTAGCGTATAAACGATCATTTAAAGTCTACTGCAGTAATTGTTTTTTTCGTTTAATTTATCGTGGTTAATGATGGTTTAAGTGATTGTTCTTGTAGGAATAAGTCCACCATAGTATACTTTGTCTTATAAGCTTTCAGTAAAGTACCATTAATAAATGAATAGACAAATAATAAAAAGTAGAATTAATCGAATAATAACCATTCCAGCAAGTAATGATGATATTTAAGAAGCTCTAGCAAGGGAGTCGCAAGAGTTCGAGTGTATCTTTCGGATTTTTGTAAATATCACATGTGATATTTGTCTCTCATATCTGAAACCATTTATTTGTATAATAAAATCATCTTTTTTTTTATGAATAGTTCTTTGTGTATATTTTTTTTATTTTAAACTTGATTACTGAAGCAACAGAAAACATTTCGACAACGCGTAATATATATTGGAAGCTTTACGTCCGTCAAAACCTGCATCTTTCTACCACCCTGGTCAAATTAGAGTCAAATATATATTTGACTCTAATTTGACTCTTGTCGAGAAAATTGTTCTTGTTATTTTATGACGTGGCTTACCTGCTTCTAAGCTTAGTTTAGAGAATTTTAGTTTACCTTTTTAGTTTTTTTGGTGCCTCAAACATAATATTCTGACACTATCCAATCGCCTGTATCATTTTAGGTCTTTCAATTCATTGTTGAATAATTCATAGGATTTTATAATTTCCTGTTCCTCAAGTTGCGTTGAGAGTTTGATATGTAAAAATTCTTTAATTTTTCGCGATTTACAAAGATTATTTAATACAAAAACATTTGCACATCTTCATTTTGTTCTAATAAAGCTTACTATTTCCCTGTTATTATTAGTAGAGTTATAAAATAAACTTGGCCAACATTTACAGTTTACGATATAAGTTATAAAAAATATTTAAATATTAATAAATTAATTAACAGTAAAATAAATTTATCAGTTACTCCTGTGTGGGCTTTTAAAATTAACACTTGTTAGAGCTATAATTAAAATAAACTGTACAATAGCGCTGCACTCACTTTCTCGTGAAAGGCACGTATGTACTCTTACTTGTATATACTCGTATGTCTTTTGTGTTGCTGCAGCAAAATCCTTTTGTTTCGTTCAATTTTTGGGTTTATCAAAGGTTTGCGGTTTTTAAGCTCATAATGTACGAATCTTTCATATTAACGTAACCAAATCTAAAGCCTTTTTTAGAGACGTATCAAGTCAAATTTTTAGGAAAATGTTTTCCGGCACATTGTTTAGCTTATAAACTAGTAATAATTTGACAAACCGAAAAATATCGAAAATATTAAAATGATATTTTTTGTATAGCACATACTTGAAATTTTTAAATTACAATGTAGTGAAAACAATCTTAAAAGGTTGATAAAACACTTTTAGAGAAGACAAGTTATTACGGGAAAACTAAATGTAATTACGAATTAATAAATTCTGTCTCCAACGATTCCTGCGTACCAACATACGTATGAAAAAATCTGTACAATTCCTTAAAATTCAAAGGCGTAAATAAGTACTTTTTTATTTTAGGTATATATAAGAACTAGTATACTCAAATAGCGCGCCACTCGGCTCAAACTAAGTGATTAGGAAGTGTGAAATGAATAACGAAGACTGCAATAGTATTAGAGTTCTGTACCTCTAAAGAAAAAACAGCACTTGAGGTGGTTCACTGCTCAATGGTGGCAAAAAGGTCATTAATGTTTCAGGTCAACAATGTAAAGGTTATTAATGTTTCAGGTCATTAATGTAAAGGCCATTTATGTTTGAGGTCATTAATGTAAAGGTCATTAATGTAATGGTCATTAATGTAAAGGTCATTAATGTTTCAGGTCATTGATGTAAAGGTCATTAATGTTTCAGGTCATCAATGTAAATGTCATTAATGTAAAGGTCATTAATGTAAAGGTCATTAATGTAAAGGTCATTAATGTAAAGGTCATTAATGTAAAGGTCATATATCTTTGCCACAAGCTTTTTCGCAGAAACCGTTTCACGTAGAAAATTTAAATTACGGCACAGGGATGAAGCACATCAGCTGCAGATATTTCTTTTGCATACACCATCCCGTTAACTCACCTTTAAAAATATTTATATACAAATTTTAGTGGTGGCAAACAGAGTAATCGACATTTTTTTTTAATTTGAATTGTCTGATGTTAATTTAAAGCGCAAATAACAAGGATTCCAAAACTTTTTTTCAGCATTTTACATCGCAATTCTTTTCAGAAATAATTTGATGTCGAAACTGGAACTTTGGTTTAAAGTATTAATCCACACAAAATTTCAGTAGTTATCACTCAAAAACATTCACATGAAAAATTCTGCGGAGGCAAATGAAATAATCTATTTTTCTATTAAATGTCATGAAAGTATACTAATTAAATATAATGAATACTAATTAAATTTTTTAAAAAATTCACAAAAATATTTTCTCTCCTTTAACATTGAAACTGTTAATGTCAAAATAATGAAAAAAAAACATTACTAAAAAATTACCATAAAATTTTAACAATAATTCTAAACGACATTGTTTTTGAAAAATTCACAACGTTTCAGCTAAACATACGTCAGATATACCAAACTGTAACTACAAACGACTAGCACTCGAATATTATATCGTATCGACATCGTACGAAATAGCAACCGTTATCACCATAACCAAACCAAACCGTTCTGCTTCTTTGCAGTAAAACGACGAAGAAATGGAAACGAAATAAAAAATGACAAACTCCATAATAAAATGCAAGATATTTGCTACTTTTCCATTCCCCTACACGTTCTCTTGGGCGCGAAAAAGAGTCAAAGCAAAAATCATGTGTGCTGCAAACGCGTTTGGTTTGCGCTATTCGTTCGACTTTAATCTGTTTTCTATATTATTTTCCGATAAAATTTATACAAAAATATAACTTTCCTAGGCTAAAATAAGATCGTCTTCAGATTATTATTCGCATTGAACCTAGATAATCAAGAAATTAATTCGTCCATATCAGTACTCACTTAACAAATAGAATTAAAACAATGTCCATCTGAGATAAGAATATTAGATATTGAAAACTTCTAACTGGCGCCAACCAAACGCGAGCCTCGTTAGTTAAAGTAGTTAATATCAAAGACCGTCTTTGATATTAATATGAAAACTAAATATTGATTGTACAATCGTTTGCGTTTAAAACCGATAACGTCCATGTACAATTATTGCGCCTATAAGAGATATGCTAGGCATACATTTGAATGATGAAAAATAATATTAATATTTGTAAACAGTCAAGAGTGTTTATTGTGCTATACTCACGATTCTAGCCTGTGATGATGATTAATTCTGTAAAAATACTGGCTGAGGTATTATGAATAATCGACTATCTCATATCAGGTATGGAATGGAGAGAAGGCTGGCAATTATCCAGACTCGCAGACGTGGTATTCATAACTTTTTTCTATCCATACATCCTATACGCAAGATAAAAGGCAGTGATTTTATTTCAGACGAAGACCGTATTTTTACTGATGAAGCTATGTTATCTAGGTCTGTCTACAGCATCTAAATATTTGAAGCATGATAACACAATACTCTGCTTATACACGAAAAGGTCGTTTTTATATTAAACTGTACCAAAATGGCAATAACCAAAACCTATATGATATTAAATAAAGTTTGCGTACCTATATAACTAAAGAGCGACTTAGTTTGGGCGCCAACGCCTAGGCTTTCTGTTTTTTTTGTACACACAAAGTTAAACGTTGCGTGGTGCCTAAATAAACTTGGTTTAGTTTATCGTAGCGGGCAAAGCCTTCTACGTAATACGCGTAGCCCTACTTATACCAATCTGAATGTCAAGTGGCTTCCAAGAAGGGGTTAAGGATTTTTGACGTTTCATATTTATGTCTGCGACGGAAAGATATCTGATATTTTAAAACAGAAATAGTTGACTTGAAATATTGCCTTTGAAGAGCAATCATTTCGTTTCAGAATTTATATTATGGTATTATTTATGCGATGAATTCACATCTTAAGTGTTAATATTTCTTAAAATATCGTATTTTATTTTTGGACTAGGCGAACGACGTGAAATCGTTTTTAAAAATAAAAATCTTTCTTAGATATTTTCTAAACCTATTCATTTTTAAGTATTTTAGTGGCAATAGCAGAAAAAAAATTACACATATTTTTCATTTTTAATAATAACATTAAAAATAATTATTTAAATTCAATGAAGTGAAACTTATTTTGAATTAAGAGATGAAACACGTATGGCTGATTCCATTACGTTTCACTTATATATGGAGCTATTTTGATGTCATTTATCAAATAATTTATATAAAAATGTCTATGACGCTATCATATTTGTGGATTGAAATTTGAACCATAGGTCATAGTTGATACAGTTCGTTATTCTCATAACTTAAAACTAATAGTTTTGTTTGAACTAATGCCCTCAAGTATATTGTTTTCTGTAAAAATAACCATCATATTTACGATCATTATTTTACCTGGAGTTCACAACAAATATATTTATAAATAAATTACTTATTGGTAACAATTTGCAATATGAATTGTGACTTTTTTATTTATAATTATTGATTTATAGTTGTTGAGTGACTAATATATATACACGGTGTTAATGTATAAATTTTATCACTTTTAAATTATACCTCCTTGGCAGAACATCACACTGGAACTAAAACAGCCGTGTGACACTCCCTGCCAAGACGATCCTAACGCCATCTGTGGTCTGCTAACAAATGACACAGAAAAAGTTGGTAAAACATTGCTTATACATATGTGGACATTTTATAAGGAATATACAAGGGGATAAAATGGCCGACATATAGTTTAGAAAAATTTTTGCGAAGCGTATATTAGATCACAAATAATAATTTTCTCAATATAATCGTAATGGAGCCATAAAATTTGAATTGGCTGTCAGAAAATCTATATTCAGAGATTAATACTCGTACTATGACAGACCAAGCTGCAAGAGCAACTTTATAAATAACGCTTTTTAAGACTATATCTGTGATAAGTTAAATATAGATAATAGTATGGAGTATTACTTGAATTTAGTATTTATAATTGTGTTTACACAGGTTGCCCAATTACAGTGGCTCTCTTTCTAATACGTGCACAATATTAAAACGCTCTATTTAGTAGAGTCAATTTACTTGAACACATTTTGTGTATGTTAGACATTGATTTTCATCAGCAAACATTGATTTTCGAATAATTTAGGTAAATCCGAGTTGAATTAGTCCTTTTCTTGAAAAAAAACACACTTAGTATTGCTAAAATTGCGATTATGGCAAAGTTTCACATTTAGTTACTTAGTGGCATGATGTTAATTTCTGAAAATGTTGCAATAGTTACATCACTACAATTTCTTGTCTAAACTATCATCATATCCTGAGGTAGTTTTTAAGATTATAAGCAAATCCCTACGGGTAAAGATTTTATTTTTTTTAAATGTATACTTTCCTTTTGAAAACAGAAAAAAAATAACATAAAGTTGTAAACAATAGCAGAAGCTAAGGATAAACACAAAAATCGCCCATTTCATGCTTGCTAGATGATTAAGAATGTGGAAACTTTTGTAGAAAATTTCATGTGATTTAGTGGAATAGTTTTTAAACAAAAGTAATTTATGTGGAGCAAATATTTTTCAAAAAAAGTACAAAAAAATCATAATTCCTAAACAATTGATTTTCTCAGAACTTGTCTTTTTTTGATGGCTTATCACGATGTTTTCTAGCTAAAAATTGTTAGCTAAAAATTGCATTTTAATTTTATCAACATTGGTTCCTTTTTCAAACAGAACATTTTAATTTCTTTTCTTTATTTTTACAAGTACATACTTAGTTATAATTTCAGCATATGTTATGTCAATGTCAATGTGAGTTCGAATAAATATCGTCAATCGAGATGCGCTAATTTTAGTGTGGCCATTACAAAAAAAAACATTGACAGTCATGGGGATTGCCGACAGAAGTGAATACATAAAACCATGAAATAACAGCAGTTTTTTTTTAATTTTCAAATTAATCGCAGTATAAATAGTTAAAATTCTATAATTTGTAAATTAAAATTATATATAAAAATATTAATATATTTAGTACTCACTGTTATACTGCAATTAATTTGAGCGATCTTACAATTAAATAATTAAAATAATACAGACAAAAACACATTTTAAACTTTCCACGTAGTCAATGCAACTTTAATTGTGTAGATATACACAGCGCTAATGTTGCACAACACGTTACTCTTATGCAGTTCACGTCACCATGTTGGTGACGCGAACTCACAAAATTTTACCCACTCAAAAAGCGTCCAACGCGTACATCATACAGTCGGGTATATAAAATATACGTATACACAGGCTGCCGCATGTGCCAATTTGATGCCAGAGCAGTAGATATATATATATATATATATATATATATATATATATATATATATATATATATATATATATGTATATGCTCCACCTTTAATTTTTAAAAGTTCGTATTATTCTATTTATGAGCATATTTATCGTTAAGGATAACAAGGAAAATCAAATTATACTTGTATAAAACCCCACGCATACACACAAGAGAGAATCTTAAAATAGAATTCGAAGTTGCGAATACCTAGAACTACTCAGTATCATCGCACATCTCTTTTCGTTCCTTATTTTTGTACTAATATACTACATAGAATTTTAATGATATTGTGAAAGTCATTATAAATCATGGAATTAAATTTTGTAATATGAACAAATAAAAAATAAATTCAGAGATAAAACATTTCTAGTGCAATATTGGACGACTCGGCTTTTAATTGCATTTTTACTCTTGCCATCAATGAGAAGAATGCAATTTTTTCGCATTTTAGATTCATAGCGTTCAGGTATTTGTTCAAACGGCATTTTTGGGAACATAACTATAGTTACGAAAAAATTGAAATTTGCTATTTTTAATAAAAATTGCCATGCAATCTTCTCAGCGAGTGAAGATGTACAGAGACATCGACAAAATAGCGCTATTTTAAATTTTTAATATTAGTGGCACACCTCACTTAGTGGAAAAATTATTAAATAAATACATTATGTTCTGTGAGTTAAATGGATTAGATGTGGGTTAAGATTTTTAAGCATGTTCTCTTTTTTGGTCTAATACTGATAACGATAGACAGGGATATTTTCTGGAATGATTGATTTCATGAAATAATCGTAGCTGCCTCTTATTTGATGTTGATAATAAACTAGCAAAACTGATATGAGAGCACCACTACGACTAAGGTGTAATTACAACAAATATGTGTATCTCTACTTTTTAGAAAGTTCACGCTCTCAGTTTAGGTGTGAAGATTTGGTTCCATAATATGCATGTTCATGGAGATAAACGAATGATTTTACTTTGATTTTCCGAATGATTTTTATTAAATTTTGGTCGATTAATTATTTATCCAAATTAGTTAACCAGAGCGCCTCAAATAAATAATTTATGTTTATACGTTTATGAAATTGTTAGTTAATGTATCTTTCTTATTGGTTTTGTGTATATTTCAAACAAAATACTCTCATTTGGTTTTGTTAAACGCTATATCCATTATGTTTTTATTTTATTCAATATATTATGAACGTAGTTATTTTCCTTTGTTCTTTGTAAAATACAAGTTTATATTTTGTTTACAGTCCACGGTGTTATGGTGTATAATAGTTTGTGTTTTGTCTTTAACATTAAATAAAAAAAAATTCATTAATATGTTTATCTGAGTTTATTAGATATTAAAGAAATAAAGTATAAAATATTGTCCTGTTCATTTTTAAAGCAATAACTTGTATTCAGTTATAGTGCAGCAAAGAATTGATCTTGTCCACTAATGATTTATGCAAAAATTAATAGTCCTATAGGAAAATATTGAAAAACCGGTCAAACACGTGGAGTGGAACTCGTACTACGAGGGCTCCATACACATTTAGGAATTTATAAACATTTAATGGTACATAATATTCCTGTTAAACTATTTACAAAATTTAAATTTTTTAGAACGAAAATAGATTGCCTACTTTATCTTTCACAGGCGCATATTTAAAAAAAATTATGCGATATAACTACAGATCTACGATTTTCAGATTTTTTCTTTACTTGTGTGAGACCCTACCTCTTGCCGACTTTCATGATTCTAGTTTAACGGGAAGTATGCGGCAAAATATGCGGCATAAATAGCCGTATTTTTAGAGTTTTTCTTGATTGCGTTGACTAAAAAACTTGTTTTTTACAGTTGTAAGGAACCATAGACCTAAGTAGATAATAATATTTATTTCAACATAGTACCTCTTCGCGTTCCTGAGAAAAAATACCTTGACAGATGGACATCGAAGTGATCCTATAATGGTTCCTTCTTTGCTTTTAAGGTACGGAACGTAAACCAGCGTTTAAAAAAGTGTCGAATGCGATGTGGATGTAATAGGTGGAGTATAAAGGTGTTTCTTTATATTATACATGTACAGACTTCTCCTTATGACGACATATCATACATCTCAATACAAATCACCCATTTGCTATTATTATACTGTACTCTTAATGAAAATTCACCATTGGTGAATATTCATGGATGAAATGAATCCTGAAAAGTTTTTAAATATTTCCTTTTTTGTCTAACTCTGAATAAAGGAAACAAAACTTCGTCAAAGAGCTCATCAAATGATAATTTACTTTTGAAACGACATCACGAAAGACATTAGGATTACGAAAGCCTCATTAAGGATTACGAAAAGAAATTGAAGGATTACGAAAGCCTCATTTTCCCGTATGTTGCCAATTATTATGAAGAGCTGTTTGTAAATATTTTACGTACATATATAGATATAATTTAAATTATTCAAGGTTGGTCCCCATTTTCATTTTATCCAATTTATGAGCCACTTTCCGCTGAAACGAAATGCGAGTAAGTCATATTTGCTTTTCTGTTTGCTATTTTTATGGAAATTTATATCAACATGTAATTTGTCAAGATGAAATTGTGTTATAACATTCGATCATATTTGTAAATATTCTTCTAATTTTAAACGAAATTGTAGACATTACCGTCTTCGTTCATTGAATGTTTAAATTAATTTGTAGTGAAACGAAAAAGGTAAAGTTGTTTTTAAATATTGATAAATTAGTACTTATTTATGTACTATCCAAAAATATGTGATGATGAGCACAATTTAAAAAGTAAAGTCTCTTCATATGATTCTATTACAATAAAAGACTTTTTAATTGGTCTGCGTCTTTAGTGTCGTCATTACGGTGTTAATAATTAAAATATATACTTTAGAATACAACTAATTGACTTTAGAATAGTTTGCAATTTTAAAGTGTTTGTATTAATAATAAAAAACTAGATAAAGAACGATTTGAATTAGCTTTTTGCCACAAAATCTATACTGATACATGAGGAGAATAGTTTTTACATTTATTTTTCTATATTAATCTCTGGAACCTCACGCACTAGAAAGCTCAGACTTTGAGAAATATTATAGCAGTGATAAAAATGTAATAGAAGTTGAGGAACACTCCTTAAAGAGAGCAAAGTAGAGAGAGGTCGGCTTATATATTGACTGGTCAACTCCAATATTTCCGCTGATACACACTCGACTCCAACGATGATATGGTTTGACCAACGGAGTATAGGCATTTAGTGAACGCGCGAGGAAGAGCAGGGTGACAAAGATAATTCTGCGCTGGTGAAACCGCGGCTGAGGCCAGTATAATATGTTTGTCTAGTCACAACATGGATGTGATAATAAAAGTTCTTGAGTTTCTAATTCAAGATAGATCTTTTAGATACTTTCAAGAAATTTTGTTTTTAATATCTGTTAAGCCAAGTCTAAATTGGTTTCATGATTTCTGTATGAAATTTTTATTAACAAATTTTGAATTAACCTTTCGGGAATCATATTTTAAATTGGTATTAAATGCATGGTGCCCCAGTTATAATTCAACACATACATACACATTACTAAAAATAGATTTAGTTGCTTTTATACTGTACTCGAACACAGAAACCAACTGACATTCAAAAATTTTAATAATATCGATTTTTTTGTCCATCGAAAAAAATTAAACAGAACTTCGAAATAATATTTTTAAAAATATCTTTAATCTACAGACTTACCCTTAAATTAATAAATAGATGAAATTGTTTAAAAGGAGCCAGTACATTTACTGTAACAACCTGACTTAAAAAGTAATGAGTGAAAATCTTTAAACTCCTATTTAATATTTGAAAAATAAATTTATTTTTAAGAATTTTTACTTTTCAAAATTTTATTAAGCATTAAAATTCTTTTAAAAAGTATTCAGGAAAACAATAACAAATACCTTTTTCATATTCTACAATAAACGATACCTGTTCTTTTTACCATTTACATATTCATCATTTACATATCAAGTGTCTAGAAACTGAGAATATTGATAGTTTAACAAGAATATAATTTTGGATAAGGAAATGGATCCATTTGAATATGTTTAATTCAATCTTTGACCGGAAACGTCGAGAGCGCATCACAATCCCTACTATATAAATATATATATATATATATATATATATATATATATATATATATATATATATATATAGATATATATATATATATATATATATATATATAATATACATAATATATATAATAAAAATGAAACGTTGTCAGTTTGTTTATCATACTTTCCCGCTTAAATGGCTCAACGGACGGCAATATGACTCCTCGAGTAAATGATGTAGACTATATGTAATTAAGCTTTCATTTCCAATGGCAGATCTATGAACAGAAATGCTAAAAAAGTACATAATACAAGAAAAACTGAATGTGTAGATAAAAAAATTTATACTACAAATACCTACCGGCAATAGGTAACACATAATAAGCTTTTAAATTGTAAACAAAATATCATTGTTGAAAATCTTGTTCAAGGATATTTATTACCAAAATTTATGAATCCTTAAATAACTATGTTTCACTGTTGGTAAGTAAATATAGTTAGTTACAAAAATTTTACACTTTATACTTTTCATTTATAGTTTAATATTTATAAAGGCAATCATTTATTCTCATATACATCTTTAATGCTTCTTTGTATTTGAGACTGACGATGAACATTTTTAACATATAAAAGTAACCCCGAAAATACTTGTCATGCGTCAATACATCTAGCATCGAATTTAGTGTCCATTGGGCTAGGAGCTTTACGAGAGCTTCGAGTATTTGAACTGATTGCGGATTACTCCATATGAATTGAAATCGTGACCCGAGTTTGATTCAGATGAGCTGTTACATTTTTACAGCTAGATGACGCTTACCGGTTATTTTCGCTCCGTGTTAAAGCATGCATGTGCCAATGTCGATAACGAGAGATGAATATGTAAAGAAATCAATCTGCGGTCTCTCGTAAATATTAATTACCTTAGCTGCTAGATTTTTGCAGAAATATCTAGGAATATTGAGGCTTTCGACGTAAAAAATATACATTAGCATTGGAGTATTATAAAGTCATCTATTTAGAGATTATGCTGTTAACTAACGGTTGGGGATTTTTTTCAAATAAAATGTCTTTATAGCTTCTTTGTATTATTTTTGCTCTATTTAAAATTTATTTTTATTTTCTAT
This sequence comes from Druceiella hillmani, assembly GCA_039881145.1. NCBI lineage: Eukaryota > Metazoa > Arthropoda > Insecta > Lepidoptera > Hepialidae > Druceiella > Druceiella hillmani. Next base: position 3,770,391 of record JAYKKI010000014.1, read on the forward strand.
TATTTATTTAACTTTAAAATCGGGTGTTAATACTACCATATTACAAATCAACCAAATCCACCATTAGGGTTAACTGATTCACAATCAGTTTTTTTTTTTATATTTTATTCTTTCTACTTTTTCCACTAAATCATGACAAAATTTAATTGTGATTAATAGATTGTATGGAAAACAATCCTTTCCTTGATAATTTTTATAGCCTAAAATATAAAAAACGAGTTCACAATTCCTGCTCTCCTCCACCTTTCCCTTTATCCATCTTATTATATATAATCGCTGGTGCGTCAGTTGGTGGTCGTGTAACTTCTGAACGACTTGACCGATTGAGGTCATATTCACAAAATGTATATGTTTTATCAAGAGGATGGTTCATAGTTACGGTGGGATTTTTTTAAATTTATGAATCAATATGACTTTTATCCACAATATAGGTCGATTTAGTGCCAAAGAAGACAATCATAAAATCTAAACCCGATAGGGGACGCTCTGTTTCAAAGGGCAGGACAAAGTCTACCGGGTCAGCAGTTAGTAGATTATATATAAAAAAATGATTAATTTAGTGCAAATTATTATAAAAATTAGTGATTCACAGAATGTATTCGATATCATTCTATATTTTTTTAAAAAATATATTCTATATTGTAACTCTTCTAATTATAAAGTTTGTTATTATTCAAGTAATGATCAATATTTAAGCTCCGAAAATTTAAAATCTTAGATTTGTTTTATTCTATTTTGTGATTATTTCGGTAAATGTAACTTAAATTCATAGATCGTACACATTAGATTAATATTTAAATATTAGAATATAAGTAAATATATTAAAATATAACAAGTATATGGTACCATTTAAGATCTAACGAAAACAAAAATATAAATCTTAATGAAGTCTTTAGTAGTCGTCCTACAATTTCTTTGTATCAATACGTAATTTACTACGTAATTTATATCCAATTCAGGCATCGTTTTTTGTCGAGAATTGCTTTCAAGAGATAAACAAAACATTTAATCTTAAAAAGGACATAATGCTATGAAGGAGAACTGACGGATGTTTTAACATCGTAAAGTAAATATTGGCACTGATTGAGCTAAATACCAAAGTTAGAATAATTTCACAGTCTGCTTTTTCATTTAACTACTAGGAACAGAATCTTCTTTTTCCCGAAAAGAAAAAGATTTCCCGAAATATTTCACTGAATAAAAAAATATAATTTTTCTTTTTGGCAAGTTTAAAATGTTAGATTGTTAGATAGACTTGAAGTTCGATATTTAATTTAACAGAATGTTTTGTATATAATTATGTATTTGTCAAGAATTGAAGTATAATTTTCGGAAATCATATTCGGTGGAGATTTTTCCATCAGAGAGTTTTATTTTAGAACGCGTGATGTTATGAAGAATAAATATCGTATCCTGTTATTTAATTAAAGTTTATAAAGCTTTTCGGTTGTAAATATTTTCCTAGGTTTTCAAAATGTTGAATTTTAACTGAAAGCTTACAAAATTTTCGAACGGATGTCATTAAGCGCGTGCATAAGCTGTTGAGAGGATGTCATTAAAGCTAAGCTTAGCGGTGTCGCTTGTGTGCGTGAGTTGGTGCAAAGCTGAATCGCTACGTGCTCCGTTGGCATTCTCGAGCATATGGTTTAGACGTATACTTAAATTTTCCAATACGTTTGATGTGCAGTCATAATGTCAATTGTGCTCCTTTTCAGTTAGAAATAATTGCGATTGTACCACACCTGTTGGTTGAAATTAAAATAGGTGATGTTTTTTAGTATCGGAAGGTTCTTACAATATTAATTTAATTAAAAATATGATAATACTTTAAACGTGTATTGTTTCAAAAAAGACTTTATAAAATTACCGTGCTAGTATTGTTTTTGGATACACATACAAACACACGAATACATCCACACATGTAATACATGTACGCATGCACAAGCAGGTACACACACTGCACTTTTTCGGTAATATTGCTATAAATATTAAAACGAAAACAAATTAAAAAACTGGTCAATGAATACAACGAATTCTACAGAATTAATTTTGTATATAGTCATATATTATGCTCTTCTTTTCAAATTCAATCTTTTGTAATTTGATAATTTTTGAGTAAGAAAAAACTTTTTTAAGGACATTGATAATTTTCAATATACTGTTATAGATTTTTCGTCTGTCAGTTTTTCATAAGGAATACACTACCAGGTTTGCAGCTATTAAACTTACCACGTTTTTATAGCCGTTTTTTGAATGTCACAGAACGTTTTCTAACATTTTTGGTAGTGTATATAAAGAGCATGGCATTCGATTCTTTATTCAGTTGCAACTGAGTTTCAGCGAATAAAGAACAAACGACCTGGCGAAAAGCGAGTGAAGCACACACAATATATATATACCCACAATATATGTATATATATATATATATATATATATACAGTGATACACCCTCTTCCATGCAATACAGAAAAGTTTTAGTTTCAAAGATTAAGAGAAGGAAATGATGATCTCTCGGATAACATTTATACATGGGGACCTCTTAAATTAAACATTAAACATATAAACATTAAAAAATGTTATTATTCATATATCTCGTATTAAGTTTGCGATATCTGCAAGACCTATCCTTGGAGTCTCGTATTGCAAAAAATGATTTCATATTTTGAAATCTTATGTTTGGCTACCACGAACGCATAGAGTTACTTTGTTCCCATCATGACGCGTGAAAAAATATTTTCACTTGGGTCGCCCAGCTTTCCTTGCTCAGACTCTCCAGACCTTTGGACTTCCAAAAAAATTTTTTTTCGCGTCTGTCTAATTTGAATTTGTATCTGTCATAAGCAATGTGAAAAGATATAGAAGAGTTATTTATATAAACAATATGAAAAGTTATAGAAGAGTTATTTATAAGAGCGATGTAAAAAGATATAGAAGAGTTATTTATAGAAGCAATGTGAGAAGAGTTATTTATAAAAGCAATGTAAGAAGTCTCTCTTGTCTCACATTTGTCTCAATATTAATTCTTGCCGACGTATTTTTAATAAACCTTTATTAGAATGACTTTTACTTAACCAAGTATGTAAACAAAAATAATATATAAACTTTTTTTAATGTGTTCAATTCTGATGGCAAAACAATAATATATTATATTCGAACTTGCATGAGGATGAAGGAGAAGGAAGTGGATATTGTATCATCTCAATGACTAACAGTAAATCCAGTGAGTTTGGACCCGTTTGATTTCTTTTACTGAGACCTTTGGTTACATGCTATAATCGGAAGGATGTGTTGATGGAGAAAAGAGTGGTCATGGGCACATTTCAATGGCTAACAGCATATGTTTTTGGGTAACAAAAGCGTATTTATATAATTTTTGAAATAATAAATTTTCTTATTCAATACTTCGCCTGAATTTGATTTTAACTAGATTTAATAGTACACAAATAACTTCACCCTATGTATGTACATACTAATCCTAACTAATATTATAAAGGCAACAGTGAATTTAAATGTTTGTTTTTTTATCTCGTCTTATACCTCTAATCTAATCGACCGTTCCATATCAAATTGTTTGCATTGATCGGACGTATTCGAGACTAACAAATAGTTCTACGATTGTACACTTACGACTTTTGGGTTTAAAATACGTAGTTTCCTAAAGAAAGATGAAAAACTTTCTTAGATCGCACTTCTTTATGCTATTACTTTATGCACATTAAAGTCGAGGAATAAATAAAGCTTTTGCCCGTAGATAAGCATAAAGTAGTGTATTTTCTCAATCACGTAGCTAAATATATTAACAGAGATAGTAAATAAAACTGACCTGAAATTCAAATCCTGTTTTTTTCTTGATAGTATGTGCGTGGTATATTCATAATTCAGAGCAAACTAATATATTTTATAATCATTTTTTGGGTACTATTTATACTAAATTTGAAAATTACTTGGAAAAACCAATCCCAAAATGTAAATTGACTTAGAATTTGAACTTCAAATTATCTTAAATATTTACAAATAAATACAATATATATTTATATATGAATTAAATAAACTCTCTAGTTATGTATAAATTGTCGATGGCAGCGATATGATTCATTGAAATAGTAACAAGTTAACTCACAAATCTAAACCGGTGCTTTAATTACATTGTACAATTGATATGGATTAAAACAATGTTTTATATTCCATAACACCTTGTGATACAGAAGACACGTGGTCTAATTTCTTTAACAATTTTATTGTCGTTTCATTTGAAAATAAAAAATCAAACGGAACTTTTTATCATAATCGAGACGATTTAATTAAATATTAATAGCCCATCTTAACTTTCTCTCAATTTATTTGACAGTGATCTTCTTAATAGAAATTCGCTCAACTGAAATATAAATGAATACCTCAAGTATTAATAATAAACTAGATCTCAATTTAACATTTCAATAGACCTAGAATAACCGGAGAATTAATAAGCCGGCGTGGGAAGTGAGATACGGTATTAGAGACAGAATTCAATTCACGTATTTGAATCGATTTCAACCGCACTTTGCCATTTATAAATAATTGGAACCTGATGGAAAAGTCACTATAGTTATCTGTCCAAATAAAATAACAATATTATAGTTATTCTAATAATAATATTTAGGAAAATTTATTTAGAAAGTACAACACAAACTTAACTTCCATGAGCAATTATTCCAATGGTACTTTTAAAGTAGGTAATCAAATGAATACTTCTTAAGAAAATGTAATTCATCATTTATACAATAGAACAATATCATATATAGTATTGCACCGCTCTGTCTTAAATTACATTTAAGCCAGATCTGTTTGTTTCGAACCCGATTTTCTACAAAGAAATTTTTAGTATTATAATAGCTACAAAATAATATCAATCCAACCCACAGCAAATTATTTATCACAATCTGAACGAATCTTAAAACTTATAATAATATGGTAAGCAGGAAGTGGTATTAAATATCTTCATTTTGGTATTACGGATCAATGATTAACGATACATGATATACGATCGAAGTCAGCCGAAAGACCATTTATTGTTAACTATTATTACGTATAGTTTTCATATTAGTTTTAGATTAGGAAAAAGTAATTCAATATCTTTTCGTGCTTCTATACTCCAGTAGCTCAGCAACGGAAGTACTAGAATGAGGTTTTGTTACATGAGTTCTTCAACGTACTTCTACATCCTTACGTGAAACTATGACTTCTGTCACCACTCGAAATCACCATGAAATAGTGAGTCTTAAAACTATCTTCATAAATCTCTAGACCTTTAAAGGTTACCTTCCAAATTACTTTCATATGGTACGGAGCAGATTTGATGGTGGTGTTGGTGGTCCTGTGGTATATATGCCTTTCTTGGGGAGTGACAATAAAGGGAATTATAATGTTTATTTAATTATCAATCGTTATGGTGTTTTGCGCTGGTGCAAGTATATGTGCAAATGCATGTTTAATTGTATTTTGGTGATAAATGAAAGTGTCATCAAGACACAATTTACATGCATTTGCAAAAATAAAAGTGTTCATCAAATTCAAACATGGCTTGATGCATGAATAAACATATTACACTATATGTAAGAAATACATTATAATTTTAGGTCCGTAATCTCAACGATACCTTATAGGGACTTAGTCTCAACAATGCTCAGACCCAACGATCCGTTGTTTTCTAATGTGATCAAGTTAACGGTGCGTTGCCCGGCCGACGATACTTGATGGCGTTTATTTAAATAATTTCGATTCCAATAACATTAAGGCGCAAAACTGGCTTTTGTCCGATACAAACAAGACGAGCCTGCAGTCAGGATTTGTCTTCCGTAAAATTGAAAAAGCGTCGTTTCAAAGAATTTAAAGACAATTATTGGGGAATGTGGTTAACTATTGCTTAAATACAATATCAAGCTGAAGGGACGAGGAAAAGGAAACGATAAACAAAAGGAAAAGTTAAAATTTAGGAAAAATATTAAATATTATCTTATCTGTATCAGAGCTTAAAGAAATTCGTGAGAATTAAGTGAAGTTCCATCAAAAACATTACTACAGGAAAGACAAAGTTCTTCTTCAAAAACGTCGGCTTTAAAAAATAGTGAGATAAAGTAGGACAATCCTAGTAGAGCTTTCCTGGAGAAATATAGATGAGCAAGTTCGAGCTATGCGTCTATATTTATTGAATATTATATCTAGAACGGCTAGGCTGTGGTAAAGTTCCCCTTTAAAAACCAATGTCATGTAAATGGAAAATTCTAATGGTTTTATATATATTATCAAATAGCAAAATAATAGAGACATAAGAATTTATTAATTTGTAATTACGTGTTTTTTATAAATATCTAAAAAGGTTTTGTTTATTTTATTGTAATTTCAAGAATCAGCCATATAAAACAGATAAAAATTATTTTCTTTTAGAAGGGCTTAATTGGTTGTTTTAGAATTTGCCAGATAGTTATTACTTCGTAACCAAGCCAAATAATGTGGCACAATTCGCTTTTCTAAAAAAGTTTTAATTTTACTACGTTTTTTATGAAAGATGAGTACACAATGAGCAAAAAAAACACAAATATTTGATAAACCCAAAAATTAAATAAAACAATAGAATTTTGCTACAACAACACTAAATAAATACGATTATATACGAGCATAGGCTCGCGTTTCACGAGAAAATGAGTACAGAGCTATCGTACAGTTTATTTTAATTACAGAGTTAACAAGTGTTAATGGTTGGATGGTTTTAAAAGCGCACCGCTTGTCAGAAGCAATTGATAAATTCATTTTTCTATTTATTCGTTTATTTATATTTAAATATTTTTTATAAGTTACATCATCAACTGTTAACTTTGGACAAGTTGTATGTCATAATTATACTAGTAATAACAGGAAAATATTATGCCTTTGATTATCATAACATGAAGATATTTAAGGTTTTTGTAATAGATAATCTTACATTGTGTAAAATTCTTTAATTTACGTAAATTATTTTTATTATTATGCGTTATTATAATGTAAGTTAACGTAAAAATTGTTTAATTTTCAGTAAATATTTTTAAATAGAATTCTGGTGGTAAAGACTCAAAGTAGTGTAGGCGAGTTGATAGTGTCACAGAATATTCGTTCATGTTTGTGGCAAATACAACTAAATTAATTTGGAGATACCGTCTGTTGATTGGGAAACAGATCTACAGCATCAAAGACTAAAATAATGTTTTAAGATTTATTTGTATTAAAATATTGTTATTATTATTAGGCTATTATTATTATTATTATCATTGTTTCTAATGCGAAAAGAGTTCGTTGGATTTTTTACTTTTTTGAATGAGAAGTATTTAAGGATATGCGGCAAACTTTATTAAGCTGAGACCTTTTTATAAGAGAAAATCAGGACATATTTACATGTTGTTTAGTGATTAGACATTTATTAAATGTTTGTTACATTGTGTTTCAGTTTAAAGTTCAAGTTACTCAGATGCAATAAGGTTTGCAATATGGCAACTGATATAAAATTTATTAGTAGCTTCCCTTCATTTAATTTCACAAAAGAATGTTTATACACAATGTTATGCGACCAATGCGAACAAAGCAAAACATTTTTCTTGTTTTCATGTTAATGACATAATATGAATTGAATTGCTATTTGTTATTAAAAAATATAATTTTTATTGGTATATAAATTTACGTTAAATACCACGTGTTTAAATGTTGACATTAACCTTTTTCTAATGTTATTTTTTTTAATAAATAATATGTATGTCAATCATCGGTATATACAACCAGATACGAGCAAAAGCTTAACTACTATAAAAACGGTGCCCTCAACACGTATTCTACATTGCAAAATACTATTAATACTTATTTGAAAATAAAATATAATTTTTTAACTATCCTTGCACCAAATATCTAAGTATACGCAGAGTATATCTAAGTATAAGTATACGTAGAGTATATCTAAGTATAAGTATACGTAAATATCTAAGTATACGTATATTTTTTACATAGCTGCAATATTCTGTCTCGTTTACTTCTGCCTCGCTTAAGCGTCACGTAGAAAGACTGTCGGATATCTTCTATATCAAATTGGAACTGATTTATCGAAGATACTTTGCTTCAATATATTATAAAGTCATGTGTAATGAATAGCGTATTTGAATACAAACTTTGTACGTTTCGGAACGTCTAATATTTTCCATAATATTATAAACTTCTATGTAATATGTGATTGAAAACTAGGGTTATTCACTTTACAATTCATGTTAATAAAATATCCGTATAATATTGATATTTATAATATTATTATCATGATAGTTTATTGAGTTAAAGTAGATAGTTATATATAACACATGATTTAATAATGTATTAAATTTCGTGATTAGTCGTCCACTGATTGAATACATATTTGTGGCACACTTTAACCGTCAAATTGGTTTGCTCACAAACGTTCTTTTTTAGAACAGAATGGTATGTAGTATCTAAGAAATAATATTGAGAAAAAATTTTACCCATTTTATACGATGCAAATATTAAGGTATGTTTTATATAGTATTATCATAATTAAAAAACTGATGTAACAATACAATATTACAACTCGAACACTAGAAGTACTATAATATGTTGAGGCAAATCTTTGTAATTCCTGCCGCATTTTATAAAAACACGTTAAGTACGCTGTCTTTATATCTAAATTTTATGATGCAGATATTAAAGTATATTTTATATAGTATTATGTTGATTAAAAAGACAGATATTACAATACAATATTACACTACACTACTTGAAAACAAGGAGTATTATGATATGTTGATACAATTCTTTGTAATTCCTTTCGCATTCTGTAAAAATGTCTTAAGCACGCTCTCTTTATTTCTAAATTACTTTTAATTCTGCACGTGTAGGACGTAAAAATCCATAATCGCTTTTGGAATGCCACTTGGCAGTCAGAATGGAGTGAGCAGGTGCCGCGTCCATTATGTGCGAAGTTCTAGCGACGACGATAAACTTCACAAAGTTGATTTAGTCCCAACGCGCTATTTAAGCTCCTCTGGACGGAGAAGTGAAAGCTTAAGTGCTGGCGCTCAAATGTCTTTAGTTATATAGGTATTTGCGTAGACATTATCTACCTAGTGCCGAGTATATTTTATAGATTTGTTTTTTGTTATAGTTTTGATCTTGTAATCATGTTTAATTTTTGTCTTAATGTTTAATTTTTGTTAAACTCTGTTCCTGTCTGTTCTTTATTATGCAGACGTGTGTCATTCTAATTTTAATGAATATTTACTTAATAAATTGGATAAAAACACAGGTGTATTCCATATATTTTCGGCCTTTAAAAATTTAACCATACATGTAAGCATCAGTCACGACTTGAACGGTCAAAAATTATTTGATCTATATTCCAATACTCCTCAGCCCAAGAACTCGAATTCGAATCGGTCTAAAAACACACTAATACACCCTCCTATCTCGTCAGCATGGAACTGAATTCCCCTATTATTTACGCTCCAGGATTATGGAATCAACTGTGTTTTTGAACTGTGTTCAAAAGTTGTTTGAAATTACATTACATGTCATCGTAATCGGAAGATCGTAATCTTCCGTAATCGTAATCGATCTTCTATGTCCCATCCTTATCCCTTCTCTATTCCTAACCTGTCGCTGTTTTGCTTCTGTTTCCTCCATTTTTCGATGTTGAACCTATGTAAAATAACTAGAATGTATTTTGTTTTGCTAGTCTTTTTAATTAGCGTATAAACGATCATTTAAAGTCTACTGCAGTAATTGTTTTTCTCGTTTAATTTATCGTGGTTAATGATGGTTTAAGTGATTGTTCTTGTAGGAATAAGTCCACCATAGTATACTTTGTCTTATAAGCTTTCAGTAAAGTACCATTAATAAATGAATAGACAAATAATAAAAAGTAGAATTAATCGAATACTAACCATTCCAGCAAGTAATGATGATATTTAAGAAGCTCTAGCAAGGGAGTCGTAAGAGTTCGAGCGTATCTTTCGGATTTTTGTAAATATCACATGTGATATTTGTCTCTCATATCTGAAACTATTCATTTGTATAATAAAATCATCTTTTTTTTTAAGAATAGTTATTTGTGTATATTCTTTTTATTTTAAACTTGATTACTGAAGCAACAGAAAACATTTCAACAACGCGCAATATATATTGGAAGCTTTACGTCCGTCAAAACCTGCATCTTTCTACCACCCTGGTCAAATTAGAGTCAAATATATATTTGACTCTAATTTGACTCTTGTCGAGACAAAATTGTTCTTGTTATTTTATGACGTGGCTTACCTGCTTCTAAGCTTAGTTTAGAGAATTTTAGTTTACCTTTTTAGTTTTTTTGGTGCCTCAAACATAATATTCTGACACTATCCAATCGCCTATATCATTTTAGGTCTTTCAATTCGTTGTTGAATAATTCATAGGATTTTATAATTTTCTGTTCCTCAAGTTGCGTTGAGAGTTTGATATGAAAATTCTTTAATTTTTCACGATTTACAAAGATTATTTAATACAAAAACATTTGCACATCTTCATTTTGTACTAATAAAGCTTAATATTTCCCTGTTATTATTAGTAAAGTTATAAAATAAACTTGGCCAACTTTTACAGTTTACGATATAAGTTATAAAAAATATTTAAATATTAATAAATTAATTAACAGTAAAATAAATTTATCAGTTGCTCCTGTGAAATAGTGGGCTTTTAAAATTAACACTTGTTAGAGCTGTAATCAAAATAAACTGTACGATAGCTCTGTACTCACTTTCTCGTGAAAAGCACATCTGTACTCTTACTTGTATATACTCGTATGTCTTTTGTGTTGCTGTAGCAAAATCCTTTTGTTTCGTTCAATTTTTGGGTTTATCAAAGATTTGCGTTTTTTAAGCTCATAATGTCTTTTATAATGTAAAAATCTTTCATATGCACGTAACCAAATCTAAAGCCTTTTAAAGACGTACTAAGTCAATTTTTTAAGAAAATGTTTTGCGGCACACTGTTTAACTTACAAACTAGTTTGACAAACCGAAAAATATCGAAACTATTAAAATGATATTTTTTATGTAGCAGATACTTGAAATTATGAAATTATCTAGTAGTGAAAAAAATCTTAAAAGATTTATAAAATACTTGTAGAGAATACAAGTTATTACGCAAAAACCAAATGTAATTACGAATTAATAAATTCTGTCTCCAACATTTCAACGAATCCTGCGTACCAAAATACATATGAAAAAATCTGCACATTTCCTTAAAATTCAAAGGCGTATATAAGTATTTTCTTATTTTAGGAGTAGATAAGAACTAGTATACTCAAATAGCTTGCCGCTCAAATGGAGTTTTCAGGAAGTACGAAATTGACAGCGAAGACTAAAACAGCATTAGAGTTCTGTACCTCTAAAGAAAACAGCGCTTGAGGTGGTACACTGCTCAATGGTGGCAAAAAGTCATTGACGTTTCAGGTCATTAATGTAAAGGTCATATATCTTTGTCACAACCTTTTTCGCAGAAACCGTTTCACGTAGAAAATTTAAATTATGGCACAGGGATGAAGCATATCAGCTGCAGATATTTCATTTGCATACACCATCCCGTTAACTCATCTTTAAAAATATTTATGTAAAAATTTTAGTGGTGGCAAACAGAGTAATCGACATTTTTTTTTAATTTGAATTGTCTGATGTTAATTTAAAGCGCAAATAACAAGGATTCCAAAACTTTTTTTCAGCATTTTACATCGCAATTCTTTTCAGAAATAATTTGATGTCGAAACTGGAACTTTGGTTTAAAGTATTAATCCACACAAAATTTCAGTAGTTATCACTCAAAAACATTTACATGAAAATTTCAGCGGAGGCAAACGAAATAATCTATTTTTCTATTAAATGACATGAAAGTATACTAATCAAATTTAATGAATACTAATTAAATTTTTGAAAAAATGCACAAAGATATTTTCTCTCCTTTAACATTGAAACTGTTAATGTCAAAATAATGAAAAAAACAGCATTACTAAAAAATTACCTTAAAATTTTAACAATTATTCTAAACGACATCGTTTTTGAAAAATTCACAACGTTTCAGCTAAACATACGTCAGATATACCAAACTGTAACTACAAACGACTAGCTCTCAAATATTATATCGTATTGACATCGTACGAAATAGCAACCGTTATCACCATAACCAAACCGAACCGTTCTGCTTCTTTGCAGTAAAACGACGAAGAAATGAAAACGAAATAAAAAATGACAAACTCCATAACAAACCGCAAGATATTTGCTACTTTTCCGTTCCCCTCTTGGGCGCGAAAAAGAGTCAAAGCAAAAATCATTTGTGCTGCAAACGCGTTTGGTTTGCGCTATTCGTTCGACTTTAATCTGTTTTCTATATTATTTTCCGATAAAATTTATTCAAAAATATAACTTTCTCTAGGCTAAATATGATCGTCTTTAGGTTATTATTCGCATTGAACCTAGATAATCAAGAAAGGAAATCGTCCATATCAGTACTTACTTAACAAATAGAATTAAAACAATGTCCATCTGAGATAAGAATATTAGACATTGAAAAGTTCTAACTGGCGCCAACCAAACACGATCCACGTTAGTTAAAGTAGTTAATATGAAAGACCGTCAAAGAGGTCTTTGATATTAATATGAAAACTAGATATTTATTGTGCAATCGTTTGCGTTTAAAACATATATAACGTCCATGTACAATTATTGCGCCTGTAAGAGATATGCTAGGCATATGTTTGAATGGTGAGAAATAATATTAATATTTGTAAACAGTCAAGGGTGTTTATTGTGCCAATACTTACGATTCTAACCTGTTGATCATGATTAATTCTGTAAAAATACTGGCTGAGGTATTATGAATAATCGATTATCTCATATCAGGTATGGAATGGAGAGAAGGCTGGCAATTATCCAGACTCGCAGACGTGGTATTCATAACTTTTTTCTATCCATACATCCTATACGCAAGATAAAAGGCAGTGATTTTATTTCAGACGAAGACCGTGTTTTTACTGATGAAACTATGTTATCTAGGTCTGTCTACAGCATCTAAATATTTGAAGCATGATAACACAATACTCTGCTTATACACGAAAACGTCGTTTTTATATTAAACTGTACCAAAATGGTAATAACCAAAACCTATATGATATTAAATCAAGTTTGCGTACCTATATAACTAAAGAGCGACGTAGTTTGGGCGCCAATGCCTAGGCTTTCTGTTTTTTTTGTACACACAAAGTTAAACGTTGCGTAGTGCCTAAATAAACTTGGTTTAGTTTATCGTAGCGGGTAAAGCCTTCTACGTAATACGCGCAGCCCTACTTATACCATTCTGAATGTCAAGTAGCTTTCAAGAAGGGGTTATGGATTTTTGACGTTTCATATTTATGTCTGCGATGGGAAGATATCTGATATTTTAAAACAGAAATAGTTGACTTGAAATATTGCCTTTGAAGAGGAATCATTTCGTTTCAGAATTTATATTATGGTATTATTTATGCGATGAATGTAAAATTCAGATCTTAAGTGTTAATATTTCTTAAAATATCGTATCTTATTTTTAGAATAGGCGAACGACGTGAAGTCGTTTTTAAAAATAAAAATCTTTCTTAGATATTTTCTAAACCTATTCATTTTTAAGTGTTTTAGTGGCAATAGCAGAAAAAAAATGACACATATTTTTCATTTTTATTAATAACATTAAAAATAATTATTTAAATTCAATGAAGTGAAACTTATTTTGAATTAAGAGATGAAACACGTAATGCTGATTCCATTACGTTTCACTTATATATGGTGCTATTTTGATGTCATTTATCAAATAATTTATGTAAAAATGTCAATGATGCTATCATATTCGTGGATTGAAATTTGAACCACAGGTCGTAGTTGATACAGTTCGTTATTTTCATAACTTAAAACAAATAGTTTTGTTTGAACTAATGCTATTAAGTGATATTATTTTCTGTAAATATAACCATCATATTTATAACAATCATTATTTTACCTGGAGTTCATAACAAATATATGTATGAATAAATTACTTATTGATAACAATTTGCAATATGGATTGCGAATTGTTTATTTATAATTATTGATTGTACATATATTACACTAATGTATATACACGAGGTTAATGTATACATTTTATCACTTTTAAATTATACCTCCTTGGCAGAACGTCACACTGGAACTAAAACAGCCGTGTGACGCTCCCTGCCAAGACGATCCTAACGCCATCTGTGGCCCGCTAACAAATAACACAGAAAAAGTTGGTAAAACATTTCTTATACTTATGTGGACATTTTATAACGAATATACAAGGGGATAAAATGGCCGTCATATAGTATTATCTGATTGATTCATAGTTGACATATTAGAGTATAAATATATGAAAATATATTTAGTTTTGTTTTATGCCTTTTAAATTTCTTTTATTTTTATTTGTATCGTAACCTTGTTTATAATGTGGACATGTTGAGTTTATTCGATATTATGGACGTTCAACCGTAAATTATCTTTCGCGTTTAGCTAGATATACCATAAGTTTTAAGAATAGAAGAGATCTCTTTAAATTGAATGAAAAAGGTTTACAATCAAAATACAGGTTTAGAAAAATTTTTGCGAAGCGCATATTAGATCACAAATAATAATTTTTTTTTCCACCGGTTTATTCAAAATTGCCATGCAATCTTCTCAGCAAATAAAGATGTACAGAAACAGAGACAAAAAAGCGCTATTTTAAGTTTTTAATATCAGTGGCACAACTCACTTAGTGGAAAAATTATTATATAAATACATTATATTCTGTGAGTTGACTGTATTAGATGTAGGTTAAGGTTTTTAAGCAAGTCCCCTTTTTTGGTCTAATACTGATAACAATAGACAGGGATATTTTCTGGAGATGATTAATTCCATGAAATAATCGTAGCTGCCTCTTTTTTGATGTTGATAATAAACTAACAAAACTGATATGAGAGCACCACTACGACTAAGGTGTAATTTGTACAACAAATATGTGTATCTACTTTTTAGAAAGTTCACGCTCTCAGTTTAGGTGTGAAGATTTGGTTCCATAATATGCATGTTCATGGAGATAAACGAATGATTTTAAATTTTGGTCGATTAATTATTTATCCAAATTAGTTAACCAGAGCGCCCATAATAAATAATTTATGTTTATACGTTTATGAAATTGTTAGTTAATGTATCTTTCTTATTGGTTTTGTGTCTATTTCAAACAAAATACTCTCTCATTTGGTTTTGTTAAACGCTATATCCATTATGTTTATATTTTATTCAATATATTATGAACGTAGTTATCTTCCTTTGTTCTTTGTAAAATACAAGTTTATATTTTGTTTACAGTCCATGGTGTTATGGCGTATTATAGTTTATATTTTTTCTTTAAGGTTAAATAAAAAAAATAATTAATATGTTTATCTGAGTTTATTAGATATTAAAGAAATAAAGTACAAAATATTGTCCTGTTCATTTTAAAGCAATAATTGTATTCAGTTATAGTGCAGCATAGAATTGATCTTGTCCACTAATGATTTATGCAAAAATTAAAAGTCCTATAGGAAAATATTGAGAAAAACCGGTCAAACACGTGGAGTGGAACTCGTACTACGAGGGCTCCGTACACATTTAGGCAATTATGAACATTTAATGGTACATAACATTCCTGTTAAACTATATACAAAATTTTAATTTTTTATCTTTTAGAGGCGCATGTTTAAAAAAAATTATGCGATATAACTACAGATCAACGATTTTCGCATTTTTTCTTTCATTTTTATGAGATCTTGCCTCTTGCCGACTTTCATGATTCTAGTTTAACGGGAAGTACCCTATAGGTTTTGATATATATACGAGTGTCAAAATATGCGGCATAAATAGCCGTATTTTTAGAGTTTTTCTTGATTGTGTTGACTAAAAAACTTGTTTTTTACAGTTGTAAGGAACCATAGACCTAAGTAGATAATAATATTTATTTCAACATAGTACCTCTTCGCGTTCCTGAGAAAAAATACCTTGACAGATGGACATCGAAGTGATCCTATAATGGTTCCTTCTTTGCTTTTAAGGTACGGAACGTAAACCAGCGTTTAAAAAAGTGTCGAATGCGATGTGGATGTAATAGGTGGAGTATAGAGGTATTTCTTTATATTATACATGTACAGACTTCTCCTTATGACGACATATCATACATCTCAATACAAATCACCCATTTGATATTATTATACTGTACTCTTAATGAAAATTCACCATTGGTGAATATTCATGGATGAAATGAATCCTGAAAAGTTTTTAAATATTTCCTTTTTTGTCTAACTCTGAATAAAGGAAACAAAACTTCGTCAAAGAGCTCATTTGAATTTACTTTTGAAACGACATCACGAAAGACATTAGGATTACGAAAGCCTCATTAAGGATTACGAAAAGAAATTGAAGGATTACGAAAGCCTCATTTTCCCGGATGTTGCCAATTATTATGAAGAGCTGTTTGTAAATATTTTACGTACATATATAGATATAATTTAAATTATTCAAAGTTAGTCCCCATTTTCATTTTATCCAATTTATGAGTCAATTTCCGCTGAAATGAAATGCGAGTAAGTCATATTTGCTTTTCTGTTTGCTATTTTTATGGAAATTTATATCAACATGCAATTTGTCAAGATGAAATTGTGTTATAACATTCGATCATATTTGTAAATATTCTTCTAATTTTAAATGAAATTGTAGTTGGACATTACCGTCCTCGTTCATTGAATGTTTAAATTAATTTGTAGTGAAACGAAAAAGGCAGTTATTTTTAAATATTGATAAATTAGGACTTATTTAAGTACTATCCAGAAATATGTGATGATGAGCACAATTTAAAAAGTAAAGTCTCTTCATATGATTCTATTACATTAAAAGACTTTTTAATTGGTTTGCGACTTTAGTGTCGTCATTACAGTGTAAATAATTAAAATATACACTTTAGAATACAACTAATTGACTTTAGAATAGTTTGCAATTTTAAAGTGTTTGTATTAATATAACTAGATAACGAACGAAATGAATTAGCTTTTTGCCATAAAATCTAAACTGATACATGAGGAGAATAGTTTGTACATTTATTTTTCTATATTAATCTCTGGAACCTCACCCACTAGAAAGCTCAGACTTTGAGAAATATTACGGACTGTATATTATCCTGATAGAATTAACAGAGGCAGAGCAGTGATACAAATGTAATAGAAGTTGAGGAACACTCAAAGAGCAAAGTAGAGAGGGATCGGTTTATGTATTGACTGGTCGACTCAAATATTTCCGCTGATACACACTCGACTCCAACGATGATATGGTTTGGCAAACGGAGTGGAGGCATTTAATGAACGCGCGAGGAAGAGCAGGGTGACAAAGATAATTCTGCGCTGGTGAAACCGCGGATGAGGCCAGTATAATATGTTTGTCTAGTCACAACATGGATGTGATAATAAAAGTTCGTGAGTTTCTAATTCAAGACCGATCTTTTAGATACTTTCTAGAAATTTTGTTTTTAATATCTGTTAAGCCAAGTATAAATTGGTTTCATGGTTTCTGTATGCAATTTCTATTAACAAATTTTGAATTAACCTTTCGGGAATCATATTTTAAATTGGTATTAAATGCATGGTGTCCCAATTATAATTCAACACATAGATACACATTACTAAAAATAGATTTAGTTGTTTTTATACTATACTTGAACACAGGAACAAACAGACATTCAAACATTTTAATAATATCGATTTTTGGTACATCGAAAATAATTAAACAGAACTTCGAAATAATATTTTTAAATATATTGTCAATCTACAGACTTACCCTTAAATAAATAAATAGATGAAATTGTTAGTACATTGACTGAAAAAGTAATGAGTGAAAATCTTTAAATTCCTATTTAACGCTTGAAAAAGTAAATTAATTTTTAAGAATTTTTACTTTTAAAAATTTTTATTAAGCATTAAAATTCTTTTAAAAAGTATTCAGGAAAACAATAACAAATACCCTTTTCATATTCTACAATAAACGAAAGCCTGTTCTTTTTATCATTTACATATCAAGTGTCTAGAAACTGAGAATATTGATAGTTTAACAATAATAAAAATGTTGGATAAGGAAAAGGATCCATTTGAATATGTTTAATTCAATCTTTGACCGGAAACGTCGAAAGCGGATCACAATCCCTACTATATATATATATATATATATATATATATATATATATATATATATATATATATATATATATATATATACATATATAGATATATATATATATACATATATATATATACATATATATATATATATAATAAAAATTAAACGTTCTCAGTTTGTCTATCATACTTTCACACTTAAACTCAACGACTCAACGGACGGCAATATGACTCTCGAGTAAATTAGGTAGACTATATGTAATTAAGCTTTCATTTTTCCAGAAATGCTGAAAAAATACATAATACAAGAAAAACTGAATGCATAGATTAAAAGTTATATACGACAAATGCCTACCGGCAATACATAATAAGCGTTTAAATTGTAAATAAAATATCATTGTTGAAAATCATGTTCAAGGATATTTATTACCAAAATTTATGAATCCTTCAATAAATATGTTTCACTGTTGGTAAGTAAATATAGTTAGTTACAAAAATTTTACACTTTAGGCAATAATTTATTCTCATATACATCTTTAATGCTTCTTTGTATTTGAGACTGACGATGAACATTTTTAACGAATAAAAGTAACGCCGAAAGTACTTCTCATGCGTCAATACATCTAGCACCGAATTTAGTGTCCATTGGGCTAGGAGCATTACGAGAGCTTCGAGTATTTGAACTGATTGCGGATTACTCCATATGAATTGAAATCGTGACCCGGGTTTGATTCAGATGAGCTGTTACATTTTTACAGCTAGGTGACGCTTACCGGTTATTTTCGTTCCGTGTTAAAGCATGCATGTGCCAATGTCGATAACGAAAGATGAATATATAAAGAAATCAATCTGCGGTCTCTCGTAAATATTTATTACCTTGGCTGCTAGATTTTTGCAGAAATATCTAGGAATATTGAGCCTTTCCACCTGAAAAATATACATTAGCATTGGAGTATTATAAAGTCATCTATTTAGAGATTATCCTGTTAACTAACGGATGGAGATTTTTTTTGAAATAAAATGTTTTTATAGCTTCTTTGTATTATTTTTGCTCTATTTAAAATTTATTTTTATTTTCTATTATTTATTTAACTTTAAAATAGGGTGTTAATACTACCATATTACAAATCAACCAAACCCACCATTGGGGTTAACTGATTCCCAATCAGTTTTTTTTTTTTAATATTTTATTCTTTCTACTTTTTCCACTAAATCATGATAAAATTCAATTGGGATTAATAGATTGTATGGAAAACAAACTTTTCCTTGATAATTTTATAGCCTAGAATATAAAAAACGAGTTCACAATTCCTGCTCTCCTCCACCTTTCCTTTTATCCATCTTATTATATATAATCGCTGGTGCGTCAGTTGGTGGTCGTGTAACTTCTGAACGACTTGACCGATTGAGGTCATATTCACAAAATGTATATGTTTTATCAAGAGGATGGTTCATAGTTACGGTGGGATTCGATAGAGGGCGCTGTAATCAAGTTATTTACAATTTTTTTTATTTATGAATCAATATGACTCTTATCCACAATATAGGTTGATTTAGTGCCAAAGAAGACAATCATAAAATCTAAACCCGATAGGCGGTACTCTGTTTCAAAGGGCAGGACAAAATCTACAAGGTCAGTTAGTAGATTATATATAAAAAAATGATTAATTTAGTGCAAATTAGTATAAAAATTAGTGATTCACAGAATGTATTCGATATCATTCTATATTTCTTAAAAAATATATTCTATATTATAACTCTTCTAATCATAAAGTACGTTATTATTCAAGTAATGATCAATATTTAAGCTCCGAAAATTTAACATCTTAGATTTGTTTTATTCTATTTTGTGATTATTTCCGTAAATGTAACTTAAATTCATTGATCGTACACATTAGATTAACATTTAAATATTAGAATATAAGTAAATATATTAAAATATAACAAGTATATTGTACCACTTAAGATCTAATGAAAACAAAAATATAAATCTTAATGAAATCTTTGGTAGTCGTCCTACAATTTCTTTGTATCAATACGTAATTTACTACGTATTTTAAATCCAATTCAGACATCGTTTTTTGTCGAGAATTGCTTTCAAGAGATAAACAAAACATTTAATCTTAAAAAGGACACAATGCTTTGAAGGAGAACTGACGGAAGTTTTAACATCGTAAAGTACATATTGGCACTGATTGAGCAAAATACCAAAGTTAGAATAGTTTCATAGTCTGCTTTTTCATTTAACTACTAGGAACAGAATCTTCTTTTTCCCGAAATATTTCACTGAATAAAAAATATAATTTTTCTTTTTGGTAAGTTTAAAATGTTAGATTGTTAGATAGACTTGAAGTTCGATATTTAATTTAACAGAATGTTTTGTATATAATTATATATTTGTCAAGAATTGAAGTATAATTTTCGGAAATCATATTCGGTGGAGATTTTTCCATCAGAGAGTTTTATTTTAGAACGCATGATGTTATGAAAAATAAATATCGTATTCTGTTATTTAATCAAACTTTATAAAGCTTTTCGGTTGTAAATACTTTCCTAGGTTTTCAAAATGTTGAATTTTAACTGAAAGCTTACAAAATTTTCGAACGGATGTCATTAAGCGCGTGCATAAGCTGTTGAGAGGATGTCATTAAAGCTAAGCTTAGCGGTGTCGCTTGTGTGCGTGAGTTGGTGCAAAGCTGAATCGCTACGTGCTCCGTTGGCATTCTCGAGCATATGGTTTAGACGTATACTTAAATTTTCCAAAACGTTTGATGTGCAGTCATAATGTCAATTGTGCTCCTTTTCAGTTAGAAATAATTGCGATTGTACCACACCTGTTATTTGAAAGTAAAATAGGTGATGTTTTTTGTATCGGAAGGTTCTTACAATATTAATTTAATTAAAAATATGATAATACTTTAAACGTGTATTGCTTCAAAAAAGACTTTATAAAATTACTGTGCTAGTATTGTTTTTGGATACACATACAAACACACGAATACATCCACACATGTAATACGTGCACGCATGCACGTACGCTTTTATTTGTACACAACAAGCAGGTACACACACTGCACTTTTTCGGTAATATAGCGATAATTATTAAAATGAAAACAAATTAAATGACTGGTCAATGAGTACAACAAATCTACAAAATTAATTTCGTATATAGTCATATATTATGCTCTTCTTTTCAAATTAAATCTTTTGTAATTTGATAATTTTTGAGTAAGAAAAAACTTTTTTAAGAACATTGATAATTTTCAATATACTGTTATAGATTTTTCGTCTATCAGTTTTTCATAAGGAATACACTACCAGGTTTGCAGCTATTAAACTTACCACGTTTTTATAGCCGTTTTTGGAATGTCACAGAACGTTTTCTAACATTTTTTGTAGTGTATATAAAGAGCATGGCATTCGATTCTTTGTTCAGTTGCAACTGAGTTTCAGCGAATAAAGAACAAACGACCTGGCGAAAAGCGAGTGAAGCACACACAATATATATATACCCACAATGTATGTATGTATATATATATATATATATATAAATATATATATATATATATATATATATATATATATATATATATATATATATATATATATACAGTGATACACCCTCTTCCATGCAATACAGAAAAGTTTTAGTTTCAAAGATTAAGAGAAGGAAATGATGATCTCTCGGATAACATTTATACATGGGGACCTCTTAAATTAAACATTAAACATATAAACATTAAAAAATGTTATTATTCATATATCTCGTATTAAGTTTGCGATATCTGCAAGATCTATCCTCGGAGTCTCGTATTGCAAAAAATGATTTCATATTTTGAAATCTTATGTTTGGCTACCATGAACGCATAGAGTTACTTTGTTCCCATCATGACGAGTGAAAAAATATTTTCACTTGGGTCGCCCAGCTTTCCTTGCTCAGACTCTCCAGACCTTTTGACTTCCAAAAAATTTTTTTTTCGCGTCTGTCTAATTTGAATTTGTATCTGTCATAAGCAATGTGAAAAGATATAGAAGAGTTATTTATATAAACAATATGAAAAGTTATAGAAGAGTTATTTATAAGAGCGATGTAAAAAGATATTGAAGAGTTATTTATAGAAGCAATGTGAGAAGAGTTATTTATAAAAGCAATGTAAGAAGTCTCTCTTGTCTCACATTTTTCTCAATATTAATTCTTGTCGACGTATTTTTAATAAACCTTTATTAGAATGACTTTTACTTAACCAAGTATGTAAACAAAAATAATATATAAACTTTTTTAATGTGTTCAATTCTGATGGCAAAACAATAATATATTATATTCGAACTTGCATGAGGATGAAGGAGAAGGAAGTGGATATTGTATCATCTCAATGACTAACAGTAAATCCAATGAGTTTGGACCCGTTTGATTTCTTTTACTGAGACCTTTGGTTACATGCTATAACCGGAAGGATGTGTTGATGGAGAAAAGAGTGGTCATGGGCACATTTCAATGGCTAACAGCATATGTTTTTGGGTAACAAAAGCGTATTTATATAATTTTTGAAACAATAAATTTTCTTATTCAATACTTAGCCTGAATTTGATTTTAACTAGATTTAATAGTACACAAATAACTTCACCCTATGTATGTACATACTAATCCTAACTAATATTATAAAGGCAACAGTGAATTTAAATGTTTGTTTTTTTATCTCGTCTTATACCTCTAATCTAATCGACCGTTCCATATCAAATTGTTTGCATTGATCGGACGTATTCGAGACTAACAAATAGTTCTACGATTGTACACTTACGACTTTTGGGTTTAAAATACGTAGTTTCCTAAAGAAAGATGAAAAACTTTCTTAGATCGCACTTCTTTATGCTATTACTTTATGCACATTAAAGTCGAGGAATAAATAAAGCTTTTGCCCGTAGATAAGCATAAAGTAGTGTATTTTCTCAATCACGTAGCTAAATATATTAACAGAGATAGTAAATAAAACTGACCTGAAATTCAAATCCTGTTTTTTTCTTGATAGTATGTGCGTGGTATATTCATAATTCAGAGCAAATTAATATATTTTATAATCATTTGTTGGGTACTATTTATACTAAATTTGAAAATTACTTGGAAAAACCAATCCCAAAATGTAAATTGACTTAGAATTTGAACTTCAAATTATCTTAAATATTTACAAATAAATACAATATATATTTATATATGAATTAAATAAACTCTCTAGTTATGTATAAATTGTCGATGGCAGCGATATGATTCATTGAAATAGTAACAAGTTAACTCACAAATCTAAACCGGTGCTTTAATTACATTGTACAATTGATATGGATTAAAACAATGTTTTATATTCCATAACACCTTGTGATACAGAAGACACGTGGTCTAATTTCTTTAACAATTTTATTGTCGTTTCATTTGAAAATAAAAAATCAAATGGAACTTTTTATCATAATCGAGACGATTTAATTAAATATTAGTAGCCCATCTTAACTTTCTCTCAATTTATTTGACAGTGCTCTTCTTAATAGAAATTCGCTCAACTGAAATATAAATGAATACCTCAAGTATTAATAATAAACTAGATTTCAATTTAACATTTCAGTAGACCTAGAATAACCGGAGAATTAATAAGCCGGCGTGGGAAGTGAGATACGGTATTAGAGACAGAATTCAATTCACTTATTTGAATCGATTTCAACCGCACTTTGCCATTTATAAATAATTGGAACCTGATGGAAAAGTCACTATAGTTATCTGTCCAAATAAAATAACAATATTATAGTTATTCTAATAATAATATTTAGGAAAATTTATTTAGAAAGTACAACACAAACTTAACTTCCATGAGCAATTATTCCAATGGTACTTTTAAAGTAGGTAATCAAATGAATACTTCTTAAGAAAATGTAATTCATCATTTATATAATAGAACAATATCATATATAGTATAGCACCGCTTTGTCTTAAATTACATTTAAGCCAGATCTGTTTGTTTCGAACCCGATTTCCTACAAAGAAATTTTTAGTATTATAATAGCTACAAAATAATATCAAGCCAACCCACAGCAAATTATTTATCACAATTTGAACGAATCTTAAAACTTATAATAATATGGTAAGCAGGAAGTGGTATAAAATATCTTCATTTTGGTATTATGGATCAATGATGAACGATACATGATATACGATCGAAGGCAGCCGAAAAACCATTTATTGTTAACTATTATTACGTATAGTTTTCATATTAGTTTTAGATTAGGAAAAAGTAATTCAATATCTTTTCGTGCTTCTATACTCCAGTAGCTCAGCAACGGAAGTACTAGAATGGGGTTTTGTTACATGAGTTCTTCAACGTACTTCTACATCCTTACGTGAAACTATGACTTCTGTCAGCACTCGAAATCACCATGAAATAGTGAGTCTTAAAACTATCTTCACAAATCTCTAGACCTTTAAAGGTTACCTTCCAAATTACTTTCATATGGTACGGAGCAGATTTGATGGTGGTGTTGGTGGTCCTGTGGTATATATGCCTTTCTTGGGGAGTGACAATAAAGGGAATTATAATGTTTATTTAATTATCAATCGTTATGGTGTTTTGCGCTGGTGCAAGTATATGTGCAAATGCATGTTTAATTGTATTTTGGTGATAAATGAAAGTGTCATCAAGACACAATTTACATGCATTTGCAAAATGAAAAGTGTTCATCAAATTCAAACATGACTTGATGCATGAATAAACCTATTACACTATATGTAAGAAATACATTATAATTTTAGAGCCGTAATCTCGACGATACCTTATACGGACTTAATCTCAACAATGCCCGGACCCAACGATCCGTTGTTTTCTAATGTGATCAAGTTAACGGTGCGTTGCCCGGGCGACGATACTTGATGGCGTTTATTTAAATAATTTCGATTCCAATAACATTAAGGCGCAAAACTGGCTTTTGTCTGATACAAACAAGACAAGCCTGCAGTCGGGATTTGTCTTCCGTAAAATTGAAAAAGTGTCGTTTCAAAGAATTTAAAGACAATTATTGGGCAATGTGGTTAACTATTGCTTAAATACAATATCAAGGAAGAGGAAAAGGAAACGATAAGCAAAAGGAAAAGTTAAAATTTAGGAAAAACATTAAACATTATCTTATCTGTACCACAACTTATTGAATATTATTTATTGAATATTATATCTAGAACGGCTAGGCTGTGGTAAAGTTCCCCTTTAAAAACCAAAGTCATGTAAATGGAAAATTCTAATGGTTTTATATATATTATCAAATAGCGAAATAATAGGGACATAAGAATTTATTAATTTGTAATTACGTGTGTTTTATAAATATCTAAAAAGGTTTTGTTTATTTTATTATAATTTCGTAATTTCAAGAATCAGCCATATAAAAAAGATAAAAATTATTTCCTTTTAGAAGGGCTTAATTGGTTGTTTTAGAATTTGCCAGATAGTTATTACTTCGTAACCAGGCCAAATAATGTGGCACATTTCGTTTTTCTAAAAAAGTTTTAATTTTACTAGGTTTGTGTTTTTTTCGCTCACTGTGTACTCAACACAGTGAGCGAAAAAAACACAAATATTTGATAAACCCAAAAATTAAATAAAAAAAATAGAATTTTGCTGCAACAACACAAACTATGTACGATTATATACGAGCATAGGCTCGCGTTTCACGAGGTAGTGAGTACAACGCTATCGTACAGTTTATTTTAATTACAGAGTTAACAAGTGTTAATGGTTGGATGCTTTTAAAAACGCACGACTTGACAGAAGCAATTGATAAATTCATTTTTATATTTATTCCTGCATTTATATTTAAATATTTTTTATAACTTACATCATCAACTGTAAACTTTGGACAAGTTGTATGTCATAATTTTACTAGTAGTGACAGGAAAATATTATGCGTTTGATTATCATAAAATGAAGATATTTAAGGTTTTTATAACAGAAAATCTTACATTGTATAAAATTCTCTAATTTACGTTAAAGTAAGTTAACGTAAAAATTGTTTAATTTTTAGTAAATATTTTATTTGTATTTATATATATATATACATATAAATACAAATAAAATATTTACTAAAAATTAAACAATTTTTACGTTAACTTACTTTAACGTAAATTAGAGAATTTTATACAATGTAAGATTTTCTGTTATAAAAACCTTAAATATCTTCATTTTATGATAATCAAACGCATAATATTTTCCTGTCACTACTAGTAAAATTATGACATACAACTTGTCCAAAGTTTACAGTTGATGATGTAAGTTATAAAAAATATTTAAATATAAATGCAGGAATAAATATAAAAATGAATTTATCAATTGCTTCTGTCAAGTCGTGCGTTTTTAAAAGCATCCAACCATTAACACTTGTTAACTCTGTAATTAAAATAAACTGTACGATAGCGTTGTACTCACTACCTCGTGAAACGCGAGCCTATGCTCGTATATAATCGTACATAGTTTGTGTTGTTGCAGCAAAATTCTATTTTTTTTATTTAATTTTTGGGTTTATCAAATATTTGTGTTTTTTTCGCTCACTGTGTTGAGTACACAGTGAGCGAAAAAAACACAAACCTAGTAAAATTAAAACTTTTTTAGAAAAACGAAATGTGCCACATTATTTGGCCTGGTTACGAAGTAATAACTATCTGGCAAATTCTAAAACAACCAATTAAGCCCTTCTAAAAGGAAATAATTTTTATCTTTTTTATATGGCTGATTCTTGAAATTACGAAATTATAATAAAATAAACAAAACCTTTTTAGATATTTATAAAACACACGTAATTACAAATTAATAAATTCTTATGTCCCTATTATTTCGCTATTTGATAATATATATAAAACCATTAGAATTTTCCATTTACATGACTTTGGTTTTTAAAGGGGAACTTTACCACAGCCTAGCCGTTCTAGATATAATATTCAATAAATAATATTCAATAAGTTGTGGTACAGATAAGATAATGTTTAATGTTTTTCCTAAATTTTAACTTTTCCTTTTGCTTATCGTTTCCTTTTCCTCTTCCTTGATATTGTATTTAAGCAATAGTTAACCACATTGCCCAATAATTGTCTTTAAATTCTTTGAAACGACACTTTTTCAATTTTACGGAAGACAAATCCCGACTGCAGGCTTGTCTTGTTTGTATCAGACAAAAGCCAGTTTCGCGCCTTAATGTTATTGGAATCGAAATTATTTAAATAAACGCCATCAAGTATCGTCGCCCGGGCAACGCACCGTTAACTTGATCACATTAGAAAACAACGGATCGTTGGGTCCGGGCATTGTTGAGATTAAGTCCGTATAAGGTATCGTCGAGATTACGGCTCTAAAATTATAATGTATTTCTTACATATAGTGTAATAGGTTTATTCATGCATCAAGTCATGTTTGAATTTGATGAACACTTTTCATTTTGCAAATGCATGTAAATTGTGTCTTGATGACACTTTCATTTATCACCAAAATACAATTAAACATGCATTTGCACATATACTTGCACCAGCGCAAAACACCATAACGATTGATAATTAAATAAACATTATAATTCCCTTTATTGTCACTCCCCAAGAAAGGCATATATACCACAGGACCACCAACACCACCATCAAATCTGCTCCGTACCATATGAAAGTAATTTGGAAGGTAACCTTTAAAGGTCTAGAGATTTGTGAAGATAGTTTTAAGACTCACTATTTCATGGTGATTTCGAGTGCTGACAGAAGTCATAGTTTCACGTAAGGATGTAGAAGTACGTTGAAGAACTCATGTAACAAAACCCCATTCTAGTACTTCCGTTGCTGAGCTACTGGAGTATAGAAGCACGAAAAGATATTGAATTACTTTTTCCTAATCTAAAACTAATATGAAAACTATACGTAATAATAGTTAACAATAAATGGTTTTTCGGCTGCCTTCGATCGTATATCATGTATCGTTCATCATTGATCCATAATACCAAAATGAAGATATTTTATACCACTTCCTGCTTACCATATTATTATAAGTTTTAAGATTCGTTCAAATTGTGATAAATAATTTGCTGTGGGTTGGCTTGATATTATTTTGTAGCTATTATAATACTAAAAATTTCTTTGTAGGAAATCGGGTTCGAAACAAACAGATCTGGCTTAAATGTAATTTAAGACAAAGCGGTGCTATACTATATATGATATTGTTCTATTATATAAATGATGAATTACATTTTCTTAAGAAGTATTCATTTGATTACCTACTTTAAAAGTACCATTGGAATAATTGCTCATGGAAGTTAAGTTTGTGTTGTACTTTCTAAATAAATTTTCCTAAATATTATTATTAGAATAACTATAATATTGTTATTTTATTTGGACAGATAACTATAGTGACTTTTCCATCAGGTTCCAATTATTTATAAATGGCAAAGTGCGGTTGAAATCGATTCAAATAAGTGAATTGAATTCTGTCTCTAATACCGTATCTCACTTCCCACGCCGGCTTATTAATTCTCCGGTTATTCTAGGTCTACTGAAATGTTAAATTGAAATCTAGTTTATTATTAATACTTGAGGTATTCATTTATATTTCAGTTGAGCGAATTTCTATTAAGAAGAGCACTGTCAAATAAATTGAGAGAAAGTTAAGATGGGCTACTAATATTTAATTAAATCGTCTCGATTATGATAAAAAGTTCCATTTGATTTTTTATTTTCAAATGAAACGACAATAAAATTGTTAAAGAAATTAGACCACGTGTCTTCTGTATCACAAGGTGTTATGGAATATAAAACATTGTTTTAATCCATATCAATTGTACAATGTAATTAAAGCACCGGTTTAGATTTGTGAGTTAACTTGTTACTATTTCAATGAATCATATCGCTGCCATCGACAATTTATACATAACTAGAGAGTTTATTTAATTCATATATAAATATATATTGTATTTATTTGTAAATATTTAAGATAATTTGAAGTTCAAATTCTAAGTCAATTTACATTTTGGGATTGGTTTTTCCAAGTAATTTTCAAATTTAGTATAAATAGTACCCAACAAATGATTATAAAATATATTAATTTGCTCTGAATTATGAATATACCACGCACATACTATCAAGAAAAAAACAGGATTTGAATTTCAGGTCAGTTTTATTTACTATCTCTGTTAATATATTTAAATATTTTATTTGTATTTATATGTATATATATATATATATATATATATATATATATATATATATATATATATATATACAATATATATATATATATATATATATATATATATATATTATATATATATATATATATATATATATATAGATTTTATTCATGTTATGATATTCTTGCACTTACAGAATGTGTATTAAGTCATATTGGCTCCTACGAATTGTGTTTGCTCGAAAAAAAAGCGCACGAACGCTTGCAACGTCCGTAAGCAACTACCGCAGATATGTGTGCCCACGATCCATTTTGGATGCTTTTTGTGCTCTTAATATATACACAGATCCCATCTAGTATTACCTCTATACTATATCTCTATCCTATCTACTATATTTGCCATATATATTTGGTAGCAATTGTATTAGTTTTAGTTTTTTTAGCCCCCGCTAAAAAGGAATAGTATTATAAGTTTGATGGGTATGTTTATCTGCGATTTCATGTATTGTAATCTGTCCTTTTGAGAATTGTAATTTGTCTTTTCAGACGTTCACTTAATTTTTTGTCCACTGATATCTTACGACAGCCCCCAACTCATCAATGCGTAAAAGAAAGCATAGCCAGATAACATAAAAGCTGAACTAGCTTAATAAAACTCAATTTAATTTATGATCAATAAAACTTCTTTCCTTTCGTATTTTTAGAATATATTGTGAATTCTTCTTTAATTCTTAATTTATTATATTTTTTCAGGACCCTGTGACAACGAAAGAAACAGAACCCTTATATGATTACTTACGTGTCTACTCCGTCCCGTCGGTTTGTCCCAATCGTTTTATGCAGTAACCGTTTGACATAGAAACTTGAAATTTGGCATAGTGGTAAAGTCTATTAACCTGCATATATCTTAGTAAATATGGAAATTATAGAGTGGGTAAAAAACATACTGGAATTTTGTTTTTATTTCGATTATTGTATGGTTATTGAAATGACGGGTAACTTATAAAGCCGTGAGCAAGGCAGCTGGAAATAAAAGGGACATAAGGTAAATAGGTGTTTAATATCTATTTTTTCTTTTAGTATGGTGACCACATGTGTGGGAACGGGTTTTTGGC
Source organism: Druceiella hillmani (assembly GCA_039881145.1). NCBI lineage: Eukaryota > Metazoa > Arthropoda > Insecta > Lepidoptera > Hepialidae > Druceiella > Druceiella hillmani. The sequence goes on from JAYKKI010000014.1 coordinate 3,800,924, forward strand.
TCACTTTTCTGAAAACGATAAATAGAACTAACTTAACAGAAGTTAAGAAGAAAAGAGTTTGAATGTGACCATTTTTTAGACTTTTTTGAATGAGAAGTATTTAAGGGTACGTAGCAAACTTTATTAAGCTGAAACCTTTTTATAAGAAGACATCTTTCAATGTTGTTTAGTGATTAGACATTTATTAAATGTTTGTTACATTGTGTTTCAGTTTAAAGTTCAACTTACTCAGATGCAATAAGGTTTGCAATATGGCAACTGATATAGAATTTATTAGTAGCTTCACATTCATTTAATTTCATAACAGAATGTTTATACACAATGTTCATAAACAAAGCAAAACGACAATTCAGTTATTGTAAACATTTTTCTTGTTTTCACGTTAATGACATAATATGAATTGAATTGCTATTTGTTATTAAAAAATATAATTTTTTATTGGTATACACATTTACGTTAAATACCAAAATGCGTTTAAATATTGACACTAAACTTTTTCTAATGTTATTTTTTTTAATAAATAATATGTATGTCAATCATCTGTATATACAACCAGATACGAGAAAAAGCTTAACTACTATAAAACGGTGCCCTCAACACGTATTCTACATTGCAAAATATTATTAATACTTATTTGAAAATAAAATATAATTTTTTAACTATCCTTGCACCAAATATCTAAGTATACGCAGAGTATATCTAAGTATAAGTATACGTAGAGTATATCTAAGTATAAGTATACGTAAATATCTAAGTATACACAGAGTATATCTAAGTATAAGTATACGTAGAGTATATCTAAGTATAAGTATACGTAGAGTATATCTAAGTATAAGTATATGTAAATATCTAAGTATACGTATATTTTTTACATAGCTGCAATATTCTGTCTCGTTTACTTCTGCCTCGCTTAAGCGTCACGTAGAAAGACTGTCGGATATCTTCTATATCAAATTGAAACTGATTTATTGAAGATACTTTGCTTCAATATATTATAAAGTCATGTGTAATGAATAGCGTATTTGAATACAAACTTGTACGTTTCGGAACGTCTAATATTTTCTATAATATTTTAAACTTCTATGTAATATGTGATTGAAAACTAGGGTTATTCATTTTACAATTCATGTTAATAAAATATCCGTATAATATTGATATTTATAATATTATCATCATGATAGTTTATTGAGTTAAAGTAGATAGTTATATATAACACATGGTTTAATAATGTAATAAATTTCGTGATTAGTCGTCCACTGATTGAATACATATTTGTGGCACACTTTAACCGTCAAATTGGTTTGCTCACAAACGTTCCTTTTTAGAACAGAATGGTATGTAGTATCTAAGAAATAATATCGAGAAAAAATTTTACCCATTTTATACGATGCAAATATTAAGGTATGTTTTATATAGTATTATCATAATTAAAAAACTGATGTAACAATACAATATTACAACTTGAACACTAGAAGTACTATTATATGTTGAGACAAATCTTTGTAATTCCTGTCGCATTTTATAAAAACACGTTAAGTACGCTCTCTTTATCTATATATATATTTCTTTTCTCTAAATTTTATAATGCAGATATTTAAGTATATTTTATATAGTATTATGTTGATTAAAAAGACAGATATAACAATACAATTTTACGCTACACTACTTGAACACAAGGCTTATTATGATATGTTGATACAACTCATTGTAATTCCTTTCTCATTCCATGAAAACATATTAGGCACACTCTCTTTATTTCTAAATTTTACGATCATTTATATAGTTAAGGTAAGTTTTATATAATATTATCACTATTAAAAAGATTGATGTAACAATACAATATCATAATGCAAAAACAAGGAGTATTATGATATGTTGATACAATTCTTTGTAATTCCTTTCGCATTCAGTAAAAATGTCTTAAGCACGCTCTCTTTATTTCTAAATTACTTTTAATTCTGCACGTGTAGGACGTAAAAAAATCCATAATCCCTTTTGGAATGCCACTTGGCAGTCAGAATGGAGAGAGCAGGTGCCGCGTCCATTATGTGCGAAGTTCTAGCGACGACGATAAACTTCACAAAGTTGATTTAGTCCCAACGCGCTATTTAAGCTCCTCTGGACGGAGAAGTGAAAGCTTAAGTGCTGGCGCTCAAATGTCTTTAGTTATATAGGTATTTGCGTAGACATTATCTACCTAGTGCCGAGTATATTTTAGGGATTTGTTTTTGTTACAGTTTTGATCTTGAATTTTTGTTAAACTCTGTGCCTCTCTGTCCTTTATTATGCAGACGTGTGTCATTCTAATTTTAATGAATATTTACTCAATAAACTGGATAAAAACCTGTGTATTCCATATATTTTTGGCCTTTAAAAATTTGACCATACATGTAAGCATCAGTCACACCTTGAACGGTCAAAAATTATTTGATCTAGATTCCAATACTCTTCAGCCCACGAACTCGAATTCGAATCGGTCTAAAAGCACAAAAATATACCCTCCTATCTCTTCAGCATGGAACTGAATTCCACGAGGAATCCCCTACTGTTTACGCTCCGGGATTATGGAATGTATTTATGCAACTGTGTTTTTGAACTGTGTTCAAAAATTGTTTGAAATTACATTACATGTCATCGTAATCGGAAGATCGTAATCCCTTCTATATTCCATCCTTATCCCTTCTCTATTCCTAACCTGTCGCTGTTTTGCTTCTGTTTCCTCCATTTTTCGATGTTGAACCTGTGTAAAATTACTAGAATGTATTTTGTTTTGCTAGTCTTATTAATTAGCGTATAAACGATCACTTAAAATCTATTACAGTAATTGTTTTTCTCGTTTAATTTATCGTGGTTAATAATTGTTTAAGTGATTGCTCTTGTAGCAATAAGTCAATCATAGTATACTTAGTCTTACAAGCTTTCAGTAAAGTACCATTAACAAATAAATAAATACACAAATAATGAAAGTAGAATTAATCGAATACTGACCAGTTTAGCAAGGAATGATGATATTTAAGAAACTCTAACAAGGGAGTCGTAATAGTTCGAGTGTATTTTTCGGATTTTTGTAAATATCACATGTGATATTTGTCTCTCATATCTGAAACTATTTATTTGTATAATAAAATCATCTTTTTTTTGAAGAATAGTTCTTTGTGTATATTCTTTTTATTTTAAACTTTATTACTGAAGCAACAGATAACATTTCAACAAGGCGCAATATATATTGGAAGCTTTACCTGCTTCGAAGCTTAGTTTAGAGAATTTTAGTTTAACTTTTTACTTTTTTTGGTGCCTCAAACATAATATTCTGATACTAGCCAATCGCCTATACCATTTTAGGTCTTTCAATTCATTGTTGAATGATTCATAGGATTTTATAATTTTCTGTGAGAGTTTGATATGAAAATTCTTTAATCTTTCGCGTTTTACAAAGATTATTTAATACAAAAACGTTTGCACATCTTCATTTTGTACTAATAAAGCGTAATATTTATCTGTTATTATTAGTAAAGTTATAAAATAAACTTGGCCAACTTTCACAGTTTATGATATAAATTATAAAAAATATTGAAATATAAATAAATTAATTAACAGTAAAATAAATTTATTAGTTATTCCTGTGAAATGTGGTTTAAAATGAACACTTGTTAGAGCTGTAATTAAAATAAACTGTACGATAGCTCTGTACTCACTTTCTCGTGAAAGGCACGTCAGTACTCTTATTTGTATATACTCGGATGTCTTTTGTGTTGCTGCAGCAAATCCTTTTGTTTCGTTCAATTTTTGGGTTTATCAAAGATTTGCGTTTTTTAAGCTCATAATGTCTTTCATAATGTAAAAATCTTTCATATAAACGTAACCAAATCTAAAGCCTTTTTAGAGACGTACCAAGTCAAATTTTTAGGAAAATGTTTTGCGGCACACTATTTAACTTACAAACTAGTTTGACAAACCGAAAAATATCGAAACTATTAAAATGATATTTTTTATGTAGCAGATACTTGAAATTATGAAATTATCTAGTAGTGAAAAAAATCTTAAAAGATTTATAAAATACTTGTAGAGAAGACAAATTATTACGCAAAAACCAAATGTAATTACGAATTAATAAATTCTGTCTCCAACATTTCAACGAATCCTGCGTACCAAAATACATATGAAAAAATCTGCACATTTCCTTAAAATTCAAAGGCGTATATAAGTATTTTCTTATTTTAGGAGTAGATAAGAACTAGTATACTCAAATAGCTTGCCGCTGAAATGGAGTTTCCAGGAAGTACGAAATTGACAGCGAAGACTGCAACAGCATTAGAGTTCTGTACCTCTAAAGAAAACAGCGCTTGAGGTGGTACACTGCTCAATGGTGGCAAAAAGTCATTGATGTTTCAGGTCATTAATGTAAAGGTCATATATCTTTGTCACAACCTTTTTCGCAGAAACCGTTTCACGTAGAAAATTTAAATTATGGCACAGGGATGAAGCATATCAGCTGCAGATATTTCATTTGCATACACCATCCCGTTAACTCATCTTTAAAAATATTTATGTAAAAATTTTAGTGGTGGCAAACAGAGTAATCGACATTTTTTTTTAATTTGAATTGTCTGATGTTAATTTAAAGCGCAAATAACAAGGATTCCAAAACTTTTTTTCAGCATTTTACATCGCAATTCTTTTCAGAAATAATTTGATGTCGAAACTGGAACTTTGGTTTAAAGTATTAATCCACACAAAATTTCAGTAGTTATCACTCAAAAACATTTACATGAAAATTTCAGCGGAGGCAATCGAAATAATCTATTTTTCTATTAAATGACATGAAAGTATACTAATTAAATATAATGAATACTAATTAAATTTTTGAAAAAATGCACAAAAATATTTTCTCTCCTTTAACATTGAAACTGTTAATGCCAAAATAATGAAAAAAAAACGTTACTAAAAAATTACCATAAAATTTTAACAATAATTCTAAACGCCATTGTTTTTCAAAAATTCACAACGTTTCAGCTAAACATACGTCAGATATACCAAACTGTAACTACAAACGACTAGCTCTCAAATATTATATCGTATTGACATCGTACGAAATAGCAACCGTTATCACCATAACCAAACCGAACCGTTCTGCTTCTTTGCAGTAAAACGACGAAGAAATGGAAACGAAATAAAAAATGACAAACTCCATAACAAACCGAAAGATATTTGCTACTTTTCCGTTCCCCTACACGTTCTCTTGGGCGCGAAAAAGAGTCAAAGCAAAAATCATTTGTGCTTCAAACGCATTTGGTTTGCGCTATTCGTTCGACTTTAATCTGTTTTCTATATTATTTTTCGATAAAATTTATTCAAAAATATAACTTTCTCTAGGCTAAAATATGATCGTCTTTAGGTTATTATTCGCATTGAACCTAGATAATCAAGAAAGGAAATCGTACATATCAGTACTCACTTAGCAAATAGAATTAAAACAATGTCCATCTGAGATAAGAATATTAGATATTGAAAAGTTCTAACTGGCGCCAACCAAACGCGATCCTCGTTAGTTAAAGTAGTTAATATCAAAGACAGTTTTCTTTACGGTCTTTGATATTAATATGAAAACTAGATATTGAGTGTGCAATCGTTTGCGTTTAAAACCGATAACGTCCATGTACAATTATTGCGCCTGTAAGAGATATGCTAGGCATATATTTGAATGGTGAGAAATAATATTAATATTTGTAAACAGTCAAGAGTGTTTATTGTGCCAATACTCACGATTCTAGCCTGTTGATGGTGATTAATTCTGTAAAAATACTAGCTGAGCTATTATGAATAATATACTATCTCATATCAGGTATGGAATGGAGGGAAGGCAGGCAATTATCCAGACTCGCAGACGTGGTATTCATAACTTTTTTCCATCCATACATCCTATACGCAAGATAAAAGGCAGTGATTTTATTTCCGACGAAGACCATGTTTTTGCTGATGAAACTATGTTATCTAGGTCTATCTACATCATATAGTTGAAGCATGATAACACAATATTCTGCTTATACACGAAAATATCGTGTTTATATTAAACTGTACCAAAATGGTAATAACCAAAACCTATATGATATTAAATCAAGTTTGCGTACCTCTATAACTAAAGAGCGACGTAGTTTGGGCGCCAACGCCTAGGCTTTCTGTTTTTTTTGTACACACAAAGTTAAACGTTGCGTGGTGCCTAAATAAACTTGGTTTAGTTTATCGTAGCGGGTAAAGCCTTCTACGTAATACGCGCAGCCCTACTTATACCAATCTGAATGTCAAGTGGCTTTCAAGAAGGGGTTATGGATTTTTGACGTTTCATATTTATGTCTGCGACGGGAAGATATCTGATGTTTTAAAACAGAAATAGTTGACTTGAAATATTGCCGTTGCAGAGGAATAATTTCGTTTCAGAATTTATATTATGGTATTTTTATGCGATGAATGTAAAATTCAGATCTTAAGTGTTAATATTCCTTAAAATATCGTATCTTATTTTTAGAATAGGCGAACGACGTGAAGTCGTTTTTAAAAATAAAAATCTTTCTTAGATATTTTCTAAACCTATTCATTTTTAAGTGTTTTAGTGGCAATAGCAGAAAAAAATGACACATATTTTTCATTTTTATTAATAACATTAAAAATAATTATTTAAATTCAATGAAGTAAAACTTATTTTGAATTAAGAGATGAAACACGTAGGGCTGATTCCATTACGTTTCACTTATATATGGTGCTATTTTGATGTCATTTATCGAATAATTTATGTAAAAATGTCTATGATGCTATCATATTCGTGGATTGAAATTTGAACCACAGGTCGTAGTTGATACAGTTCGTTATTTTCATAACTTAAAACAAATAGTTTTGTTTGAACTAATGCTATTAAGTGATATTATTTTCTGTAAAAATAACCATTATATTTACGATCATCACTATTTTACCTGGAGTTCATAACAAGTATATGTATGAATAAATTACTTATTGATAACAATTTGCAATATTTATAATTATTGATTGTACATATATTACACTAATGTATATGGTGGTTAATGTATACATTTATCACTTTTAAAGTATACCTCCTTGGTAGAACGTCACACTGCACCTAAAATAGCCGTGTGATGCTCCCTGCCAAGACGACCCTAACGCCATCTGTAGTATAAAAATATATTTCGTTTCGTTTTATGCCTTTTGAATTGCTTTTATTTTTATTTGTATCGTAATCTTATTTATAATGTGAACATATTGGGTTTATTCGATATTATGGATATTTTCAACCGTAAATTATCTTTCGCGTTTAGCTAGATATACCAAAAGTTTTAAGAATAGAAAAGATCTCTTTAAATTGAGTGAAAAAGGTTTACAATCAAAATACAGGTTTAGAAAAATTTTTGCGAAGCGCATATTAGATCACAAATAATTTTTTTGTCCATCGGTTTATTCAAAATTGCCATGCAATCTTCTCAGCAAGTAAAGATGTACAGAAACATCGACAAAATAACGCTATTTTAAATTTTTAATATCAGTGCCACACCTCATTTAATGGAAAAATTATTATGTAAATACATTATGTTCTGTGAATTGAATGGATTAGATGTAGGTTAAGGTTTTTAAGCAAGTCCCCTTTTTTGGTCTAATACTGATAATAATAGACAGGGATATTTTCAGTAGATGATTGATTTCATGAAATAATCGTAGCTGCCTCTTATTTGATGTTGATAATAAACTAGGCAAACTGATATGAGAGCACCACTACGACTTTAATGTAATTTGTACAACAAAGATGTGTATCTCGACTTTTTAGAAAGCTCTCAGTTTAGGTGCGAAGATTTGGTTACGTAATATGCATTTTCATGGAGATAAACGAATGATTTTATTATGATTTTCCGAATGATTTTTTTCAAATTTTGGTCTATTAATTCTTTATCCAAATTAGTTAACCAGAGCGCCCATAATAAATAATTTATGTTTATACGTTTATGAAATTGTTAGTTAATGTATCTTTCTTATTGGTTTTGTGTCTATTTCAAACAAAATAGTCTCTCGTTTGGTTTTGTTAAACGCTGTATCCATTATGTGTATATTTTATTCAATATATTATGAACGTAGTCATTTTCCTTTGTTCTTTGTAAAATACAACTTTATATTTTGTTTACAGTCCATGGTGTTATGGCGTATAATAGTTTATATTTTTTCTTTAACGTTAAATAAAAAAAAATTATTAATGTGTTTATCTGAGTTTATTAGATATTAAAGAAATAAAATATAAAATATTGTCCTGTTCATTTTTAAAGCAATAACTTGTATTCAGTTATAGTGTAGCACAGAATTGATCTTGTCCACTAATGATTTATGCAAAAATTAAAAGTCCTATAGGAAAATATTGAAAAAACCGGTCAATCACGTGGAGTGGAACTCGTACTACGAGGGCTCCGTACACATTTAGGCAATTATAAACATTTAATGGTACATAACATTCCTGTTAAACTATTTACAAAATTTTAATTTTTTAGAACGAAAATATATTGCCTACTATATCTTTCACAGGCGCATATTTAAAAAAAAATTATGCGATATAACTACAGATCAACGATTTTTGGATTTTTTCTTTCATTTTTGTGAGATCTTGCCTCTTGCCGACTTTCATGATTCTAGTTTAACGGGAAGTACTCTATAGGTTTTGATATATATACTAAGGATTATATTAAGGATTACGAAAAGAAATTGAAGGATTACGAAAGCCTCATTTTCCCGGATGTTGCCAATTATTATGAAGAGCTGTTTGTAAATATTTTATGTACATATATAGATATAAATTACATTATTCAAAGTTAGTCCCCATTTTCATTTTATCCAATTTATGAGCCACTTTCCGCTGAAACGAAATGCGAGTAAGTCATATTTGCTTTTCTGTTTGCTATTTTTATGGAAATTTATATCAACATGCAATTTGTCAAGATGCAATTGTGTTATAACATTCGATCATATTTGTAAATATTCTTCTAATTTTAAATAAAATTGTAGTTGGACATTACCATCTTCGTTCATTGAATGTTTAAATGTTTGAATTAATTTGTAGTGAAACGAAAAAGGAAGTTATTTTTAAATATTGATAAATTAGTACTTATTTATATACTATCCAGAAATATGTGATAATGAGCACAATTTTCTCATGTTTGTAATGTAAACTCTCCTCCTATGATTCTATTACAATAAAAGACTTTTTAATTGGTCTGCGACTTTAGTGTCGTCATTACAGTGTAAATAATTAAAATATATACTTTAGAATACAACTAATTGACTTTAGAATAGTTTGCAATTTTAAAGTTTTTGTATTAATTTAACTAGACAACGAACGATATGAATTAGCTTTTTGCCATAAAATCTATACTGACACATGAGGAGAATAGTTTGTACATTTATTTTTCTATATTAATCTCTGGAACCTCACGCACTAGAAAGCTCAGACTTTGAGAAATATTACGGACTGTATATTATCCTGATAGAATTCATAGAGACAGAGCAGTGATAAAAATGTAATAGAAGTTGAGGAACACTCCTTAAAGAGAGCAAAGTATTGAGGGATCAGTTTATACATTGACTGGTCAACTCAAATATTTCCGCTGATACACACTCGACTCCAACGATGATATGGTTTGGCAAACGGAATGTAGGCATTTAGTGAACACGCGAAGAGCAGGATGACAAAGATAATTCTGCGCTGGTGAAACCGCGGATGAGGCCAGTGTAATATGTTTGTCTAGTCACAACATGGGTGTGATAATAAAAGTTCTTGAGTTCTTGAATTCAAGATCGATCTTTTAGATACTTTCAAGAAATTTTGTTTTTAATATCTGTTAAGCCAAGTCTAAATTGGTTTCACGGTTCCTGTATGAAATTTTTATTAACAAATTTTGAATTAACCTTTCGGGAATCATATTTTAAATTGGTATTAAATGCATGGTGCCCCAGTTATAATTCAACACATAGATACACATTACTAAAAATAGATTTAGTTGTTTTTATACTATACTCGAACACAGAAACAAACATTAAAAATTTTAATAATATCGGTTTTTTGGTCCATTAAACAAAAATAAACAGAACTTCGAAATAATATTTTTAAAAATATCTTTAATCTACAGACTTACCCTTAAATTAATAAATAGATGAAATTGTTTAAAAGGAGCCAGTACATTTACTGTAACAACCTGACTTAAAAAGTAATGAGTGAAAATCTTTAAACTCCTATTTAATATTTGAAAAATAAATTTATTTTTAAGAATTTTTACTTTTCAAAATTTTTATTAAGCATTAAAATTCTTTTAAAAACTATTCAGGAAAACAATAACAAATGCCTTTTTCATATTCTACAATAAACGATAGCCTGTTCTTTTTACCATTTACATATTCATCATTTACATATCAAGTATCTAGAAACTAAGAATATTGATAGTTTAACAATAATATAATTTTGGATAAGGAAAAGGATCCATTTGAATGTGTTTAATTCAATCTTTGACCGGAAACGTCGAAAGCGCTTCACAATCCCTACTATATATATAATAAAAATGAAACGTCAGTTTGTTTATCATATATTTCCCACTTAAACTCAATGGCTCAATGGACGGCAATAAGACTCCTCGAGTAAATTAGGTGACTATACGTAATTAAGCTTTCATTTCCAGTGGCAGATCTATGAAAAGAAATGTTAAAAAAGTACATAATACAAGAAAAACTGAATGCGTAGATAAAAAGTTATATACGACAAATGCCTACCGGCAATACATAATAAACGTTTAAATTGTAAATAAAATATTATTGTTGAAAATCATGTTCAAGGATATTTATTACCAAAATTTATGTATCCTTCAATAAATATGTTTCACAGTTGGTAAGTAAATATAGTTAGTTACAAAAATTTTACACTTTATACTTTTCATTTATAGTTTAATATTTATAAAGGCAATCATTTATTCTCATATACATCTTTAATGCTTCTTTGTATTTGAGACTGACGATGAACATTTTTAACATATAAAAGTAACCCCGAAAATACTTGTCATGCGTCAATACATCTAGCATCGAATTTAGTGTCCATTGGGCTAGGAGCTTTACGAGAGCTTCGAGTATTTGAACTGATTGCGGATTACTCCATATGAATTGAAATCGTGACCCGAGTTTGATTCAGATGAGCTGTTACATTTTTACAGCTAGATGACGCTTACCGGTTATTTTCGCTCCGTGTTAAAGCATGCATGTGCCAATGTCGATAACGAGAGATGAATATGTAAAGAAATCAATCTGCGGTCTCTCGTAAATATTAATTACCTTAGCTGCTAGATTTTTGCAGAAATATCTAGGAATATTGAGGCTTTCGACGTGAAAAATATACATTAGCATTGGAATATTATAAAGTCATCTATTTAGAGATTATGCTGTTAACTAACGGATGGGGATTTTTTTTCAAATAAAATGTCTTTATAGCTTCTTTGTATTATTTTTGCTCTATTTAAAATTCATTTTTATTTTCTATTATTTATTTTACTTTAAAATCGGGTGTTAATACTACCATATTACAAATCAACCAAACCCACCATTGGGGTTAACTGATTCACAATCAGTTTTTTTAAATATTTTATTCTTTCTACTTTTTCCACTAAATCATGACAAAATTTAATTGTGATTAATAGATTGTATGGAAAACAATCCTTTTCTTGATAATTTTAATAGCCTAAAATATAAAAAACGAGTTCACAATTCCTGCTCTCCTCCACCTTTCCTTTTATCCATCTTATTAAATATAATCGCTGGTGCGTCAGTTGGTGGTCGTGTAACTTCTGAACGACTTGACCGATTGAGGTCATATTCACAAAATGTATATGTTTTATCAAGAGGATGGTTCATAGTTACGGTGGGATTCGATAGAGGGTGCTGTAATCAAGTTATTTACAATATTTTTAATTTATGAATCAATATGACTTTTATCCACAATATAGGTCGATTTAGTGCCAAAGAAGACAATCATAAAATCTAAACCCGATAGGCGGCGCTCTGTTTCAAAGGGCAGGACAAAGTCTACAAGGTCAGTTAGTAGATTATATATAAAAAAATGATTAATTTAGTGCAAATTAGTATAAAAATTAGTGATTCACAGAATGTATTCGATACAATTCTATATTATTTAAGAAATATATTCTATATTGTAACTCTTCTAATTATAAAGTATGTTATTATTCAAGTAATGATCAACATTTAAGCTCCGAAAATGTAACATCTTAAATTTGTTTTATTCTATTTTGTGATTATTTCGGTAAATGTAACTTAAATTCATAGTTCGTACACATTAGATTAATATTTTAATATTAGAAAATAAGTAAATATATTAAAATATAACAAGTATATGGTACCATTTAAGATCTAACGAAAACAAAAATATAAATCTTAATGAAGTCTTTAGTAGTCGTCCTACAATTTCTTTGTATCAATACGTAATTTGCTAAGTATTTTATATCCAATTCAGACATCGTTTTTTGTCGAGAATTGCTTTCAAGAGATAAACAAAACATTTAATCTTAAAAAGGACATAATGCTTTGAAGGAGCACTGACGGAAGTTTTAACATCGTAAAGTACATATTGGCACTGATTGAGCAAAATACCAAAGTTAGAATAGTTTCATAGTCTGCTTTTTCATTTAACTACTAGGAACAGAATCTTCTTTGTCCCGAAATATTTCACTGAATAAAAAAATATAATTTTTCTTGTTGGTAAGTTTAAAATGTTAGATTGTTAGATAGACTTGAAGTTCGATATTTACTTTAAAAGAATGTTTTGTATATAATTATATATTTGTCAAGAATTGAAGTATAATTTTCGGAAATTATATTCGGTGGAGATTTTTCCATCAGAGAGTTTTATTTTAGAACGCGTGATGTTATGAAGAATAAATATCGTATCCTGTTATTTAGTCAAAGTTTATAAAGCTTTTCGGTTGTAAATATTTTCCTAGGTTTTCAAAATGTTGAATTTTAACTGAAAGCTTACAAAATTTTCGAACGGATGTCATTAAGCGCGTGCATAAGCTGTTGAGAGGATGTCATTAAAGCTAAGCTTAGCGGTGTCGCTTGTGTGCGTGAGTTGGTGCAAAGCTGAATCGCTACGTGCTCCGTTGGCATTCTCGAGCATATGGTCTAGACGTATACTTAAATTTTCTAATACGTTTTATGTGCAGTCATAATGTCAATTGTGCTCCTTTTCAGTTAGAAATAATTGCGATTGTACCACACCTGTTGGTTGAAAGTAAAATAGGTGATGTTTTTTAGTATCGGAAGGTTCGTACAATATTAATTTATTGAATATATTTGGCAAAGATCTTTGCTTATATCCCACCTGAAGATGTTGTAATACAACGAAACCTAGGTCGTGGTAAAGAAATTATAGATAGTAGAAATAATACTACATCACGTAGTTTCATTTAATTGTGAATATTAATTTAATTAAAAATATGATAATACTTTAAACGTGTATTGCTTCAAAAAAGACTTTATAAAATTACCGTGCTAGTATTGTTTTTGGATACACAAATAAAAACACATGAATACATCCACACATGTAATACATGCACTCATGCACGTACCCTCTAATTTGTACACAACAAGCAGGTACACACACTGCACTTTTTCGGTAATATTGCTACAAATATTAAAACGAAAACAAATTAAAAAACTGGTCAATGAGTACAACGAATTCTACAGAATTAATTTCGTAAATAGTCATATATTATGCTCTCCTTTTCAAACTAAATCCTTTGTAATTTGATCATTTTTGAGTAAGGAAAAACTTTTTTAAGAACATTGATAATTTTCAATATGCTGTTATAGATTTTTCGTCTATCAGTTTTTCATAAGGAATACACTACCAGGTTTGCAGCTATTAAACTTACCACGTTTTTATAGCCGTTTTTGGAATGTCATAGAAAGTTTTCAAACATTTTTGGTAGTGTATATAAAGAGCACGGCGTTCGATCCTTTGTTCAGTTGCAACTGAGTTTCAGCGAATAAAGAACAAACGACCTGGCGAAAAGCGAGTGAAGCACACACAATATTTATATACACACAATATATGTATATATATATATATACATATATATATATATATATATATATATATATATATATATATACATATATATATATATATATATATATATATGTACAGTGATACACCCTCTTCCATGCAATACAGAAAAGTTTTAGTTTCAAAGATTAAGAGCAGGAAATGATGATCTCTCGGATAACAAAATTAAAAAATGTTATTATTTATATATCTCATATTAAGTTTGCGATATCTGCAAGCCCTATCCTCGAGGTTTCGTATTGCAAAAAATGATTTCATATTTTGAAATCTTATATTTGGCTACAATGAACGCACAGAGTTACTTTATTCCCATCATGACGCGTGAAAAAATATTTTCACTTGGGTCGCCCAGCTTTCCTCGCTCAGACTCTCCAGACCTTTTGACTTCCAAAAAATTTTTTTTTCGCAACTATCTAATTTGAATTTGTATCTGTCTGTAAAAATAATTTGGAAGGTAACCTTTAAAGGTCTAGAGGTTTGTGAAGATAGTTTTAAGACTCACTATTTTATGGTGATTTCGAGTGGCTACAGAAGTCATAGTTTCACGTAAGGATGTAGAAGTACGTTGAAGAACTCATGTAACAAAACCCCATTCTAGTGCTTCCATTGCTGAGCTACTGGAGTATAGAAGCACGAAAAGATATTGAATTATTTTTTCTCTAATCTAAAACTAATATGAAAACTATACGTAATAATAGTTAACAATAAATGGTCTTTCGGCTGCCTTCGATCGTATATCATGTATCGTTCATCATTGATCCGTAATACCAAAATGAAAATATTTTAAACCACTTCCTGCTTACCATATTATTATAAGTTTTAAGATTATTTCAAGTTGTTATAAATAATTTGCTAGGGGTTGACTTGATATCATTTTTGTAGCTATTATAATACTAAACATTTCTTTGTAGGAAATCGGGTTCGAAACAAACAGATCTAGCTTAAATGTAATTTAAGACAGAGCGGTACAATGCTATATATCATATTGTTCTATTATATAAATGATGAATTACATTTTCTTAAGAAGTATTGATTGGGTTACCTACTTTAAAAATACTATTGGAATAATTGCTCATGGAATTTAAGTTTGTGTTGTACTTTCTAAATAAATTTTCCTAAAAATTATTAGAAGAACTATAATATTGCCTTTTCTTTGGACAGATAACTATAGTGACTTTTCCATCATGTTTCAATTATTTATAAATGGCAAAGTGCGGTTGAAATCGATTAAAATACGTGAATTGAATTCTGTCTCTAATACCGTATCTCACTTCCCACGCCGGCTTATTAATTCTCCGGTTATTCTAGGTCTATTGAAATGTTAAATTAAGATCCAGTTTATTATTAATACTTGAGGTATTCATTTATATTTCAGTTGAGCGAATTTCTATTAAGAAGAGCACATTCAAATAAATTGAGAGAAAGTTAAGATGGGCTATTAATATTTAATTAAATCGTCTCGATTAAGATAAAAAGTTCCATTTGATTTTTTATTTTCAAATGAAACGACAATAAAATTGTTAAAGAAATCAGACCACGTATCTTCTGTATCACAATGTGTTATGGAACATAAAACATTGTTTTAATCCATATTAATTGTATAATGTAATTAAAGCACCGTTTTAGATTTGTGAGTTAACTTGTTACTATTGAAATGAATCATATAGCTGCCATCGACAATTTATACATAACTAGAGAGTTTATTTAATTCATATATAATACAATACACACTATTTATTTGTAAATATTTAAGAAAATTTGTAGTTCAAATTCTAAGTCAATTTACATTTTGGGATTGGTTTTTCCAAGTAATTTTCAAATTTAGTATAAATAGTACCCAACAAATTATTATAAAATATATTAATTTGCCCGGATTAATAATAAATTACGCATATACTGTCAATAAAAAAAACAGGGTTTGAATTTCAGGTCAGTTTTATTTACTATCTCTGTTAATAGATTTAGCTACGTGATTGAGAAAATACACTACTTTATGCTTATCTACTTACAAAAGCTTTATTTATTCCTCAACTTTAATATGCTTAAAGTAATAGCATAAAGCAGTGCAATAAAGCAGTGCCATCTAGTGCGATCTAAGAAAGTTTTTCATCTTTCTTTAGGAAACTATGTATTTTAAACCCAAAACTCGTATGTGTACAATCGTAGAACTATTTGTTAGTCTCGAATACGTCCGATCAATGCAAACAATTTGATATAGAACGGTCGATCAGATGAGGTATAAGGCGAGATAAAAAAACAAACATTTAAATTCGCTGTTGCCTTTAGAATATTAGTTAGAATTGGGTATAGGGTGAAGTTATTTGTGTACTATTAAATCGAGTTAAAATCAAATTCAGGCTAAGTATTGAATAAGAAAATGTATTGTTTCAAAAATTATATAAATACGCTTTTGTTACCAAAAAACATATACTATTAGCCATCCAAAAGTGCCCATGACCGCTATTTTCTCCATCAACACATCCTTCCGATTATACCATGTAACCAAAGGTCTCAGTAAAAGAAATCAAACGGGTCCAAACTCAATGGATTTACTGTTAGTCATTGAGATGATACAATTTCCACTTCCTTCTCCTTCATCCTCATGCAAGTTCGAATATAATAAATGATTGTTTTGCCATCAGAATTGAACACGTTAAAAAAGGCTTATATATTATTTTTGTTTACATACTTGGTTAAGTAAAAGTCAATCTAATAAAGGCTTATTAAAAATAGGTCGGCAAGAATTAATATTGAGAAAAATGTGAGACAAGAGAGACTTCTCACATTGCTTTTATAAATAACTCTTCTCACATTGCTTCTATAAATAACTCTTCTATATCTATTTACATTGCTTATATAAATAACTCTTCTATATCTTTTTACATTGCTTATATAAATAACTCTTCTATATCTTTTTACATCGCTTTTATAAATAACTCTTATATAACTTTTCATATTGTTTATATAAATAACTCTTCTATATCTTTTCACATTGCTTATGGAAATAAATGTTCTATATCTTTTCACATTGCTTATATAAATAAACCTTCTATATCTTTTGACATTGCTTATATAAATAAATCTTCTATATCTTTTCACATTACTTATATAAATAACTCTTCTCATATTGCTTCTATAAATAACTCTTCTATATCTTCTTACATTGCTTATATAAATAACTCTTCTATATCTTTTTACATTGCTTATATAAATAACTCTTCTATATCTTTTTACATTGCTTTTATAAATAACTCTTCTATATTTTTTCACATTGTTTATATAAATAACTCTTCTATATCTTTTCACGTTGCTTATGTAAATAAATCTTTTATGTCTTTTCACATTGCTTATATAAATAAACCTTCTATATCTTTTGACATTGCTTATATAAATAATTCTTCTATATATTTTCACATTGCTTTTATAAATAACTCTTCTATAACTTTTCACATTGCTTATATAAATAAATCTTCTATACCTTTTCACATTGCTTTTATAAGTAACTCTTCTACATCTTTTCATATTGCCTTTATAAATAACTCTTCTATATTTTTCACATTGCTTTTATAAATAACTCTTCTATATCGTTTCACATTGCTTATATAAATAAATCTTCTATATCTTTTCACATTGCGTTTATAAATAACTCTTCTATATCTTTTGACATTGTTCATATAAATAACTCTTCTATATATTTTCACATTGCTTATAAAAATAACTCTTCTATATCTTTTCACATTGCTTTTATAAATAACTCTTTTATATGTTTTCACATTGCTTATATAAATAATTCTTCTATATATTTTCACAATGCTTTTATAAATAACTCATCTATATCTTTTCACATTGCTTATATAAATAATTCTTCTAAATCTCTTCCCATTGCTTATCATTATAGCTTTTTACATTGCTTATCTAAATAAGTCTTTTAGTATTTTTCAATTAGTTTTATGCAATGCTAAATTTTTCTGTGTTAACGCTTAATCATTCCCTATAGAACCCACTGGTTCTCATTATGACATTAGCATTGACATTAGTAAAACGCTATCTCAGAATTAAAGGAATATACAAACATTCTTAAGATTTTGATGTACAAAACGTGAAAATAGGTATTGCAAAAAATATAAAACGGAAAAATATTAACTGCAAATTAACGATGTCTAACGACAATTTGAATTTGTCTCCTATTCTGTTCCATTATCTTCGATATGGCAAACTTCTATTCGAATGTAAAATAGAATATCAACCGTAAAAACGGCATCTCAGTAATCAATGCACGAGCCAATTGCTTATTGAAGTGAAACTTCTTAGGCGGCGATTCGATAATCGATATATGGGTGAGAATTAAAAGTAAGATTTTAAGGTCCCGTTACGTTTAGGCACACTTCGTTACATGAGAGAGAAGAAAGATAGTATGAGTAAAGAAAGAGAAAGAGACGGAGTCGAAAAAGAAGAGACGGAGAAAGTGGATCAATTGAGAGCGACGTATATACAACGATACAAAGCAATTGAATAAGTTAGCGTCAGGCATGCGCGCTTTGTAGATGTACGCCTCAAACGTTACATATGAACAACTGAGGTGCCACGGATACGTTGTATTATTAATAATTATCATTATGTTTTGTGATTATTTAAACATAATTTCATAATTCGGCTTCAGTATTGTAATTTTCATGATTCCATAAATTTATTTCTTATTTGTTTAAAACGTAATAAGTTTCACTTCTGTCGTGCATCCTCTGACATTCCACTTACATGAAAAAATTCAGTGAACTATAAAGTAAGTGTAATAGGAAAACATATAGTCAAAATTAAAATGTAATGTCGACACATACTTTCTATTTAAAAAGAATGCAATAGGATTACTTCCTTTTCTAATTAATACTTCTTTTCTCCACATTACGGCAAACATACATTCTTTAGTTTTAAAGTCATGCACCGATTTTGAAAATTGTATGCTTTAAATTTCGTTATTACTTATGAACTTTCTGGAACATATTATGGTTATCGTACTATTATCATCATTACTTTTTTATCGTTAATAAACATTGACCTTTTGAACTTCGAGGGGAAATAAAATTAGTTATGTTTATTTTTGAGCTTTTTTGCAGAAAACACTCGTGTCCAGTACTATTATTTCGGTTATAATTATTTGTTACCGAAGAATATATATTCATAATTACGGGCGAGTTACCATATCCCCGTTCTATACTAATATACACGCTGTAATAAAGAAGTAATCATACGATTTAATTACCAATATAGTTGATTATATCAAGTTTAGTAATACAAAGCGAGTTTTGTAAAAATATCTTGTCTGTTTTTTTTCAAGAAACGGCTGATAATTATTATAGACAATTTGATGCGCGGAATCACTTGTATAAATAATGGACACGCTTCATTCAATACCCACTGTACGAAGGTGTACCCAAAATGGTGTTTTTTTTAATTCCTTCTAATTACAACTTTGACGGAGAATTTTTAGAAAATGTTCATGTAATCAAACCTTAGTAGAAAATTAAAAAAAACACATTTTCTGCCAATATTAATGCATAGAATTACTTGTATAAATAATAGGCACTTTCTTTGTTACAGCCTGTGTATTACGTCTTGTGAAGGATTTCGCAACGAGGAATATAGGTTATCAACATATATTAAAACTTACCCTATTCAGTTCTAGTCATTCTATTAGATTTAACGTAGTTTATATATATATATATATATATATATATATATATATATATATATATATATATATATGTATGTATATATATGGCCAGTTAAATCATCTCTTAAACTAGCCACTGACGAACGTATCAATTCAGCAAGACTCCAAATGAATGAGCGAATAACGTGTACCATATTCACATACTTATCATGCAGTTCAACTGTGCGTACCATATTCACATACTTATCATGCAGTTCAACTGTGCGTATATGCGTCCATTTACTGAGCTCTCGACGCCATTTCCCTAGTACAATGACTATGGAATATAGAACTACAAGGATTACTCTATCCTGCTCATATAATATCCTAAATTAATCACCTAGTACCATACATCAATCACAGACTTGGCCGTGGAGCAGTACAATTTTAAATAGTTTAGAGATTCATCGCACCTACGCCATTCGATCGAAACGGTAGATGGTTTTGTTATTTAGGTCGGTGATCACGTCATTTGGATCTTTTAACTGTTTGTCAGTGGTCGCTTTAATTTGTTTGAAAATCGTTAGCGGCACTTCACGAAAGTTGTATACGTTTTGAGCAGATTTTGACACTTCACGAAAGTTGTATACGTTTTGAGCGGATTTTGACTTGCAATTGCGCATTTTGGTCGAACGGTTCGCCAATGGCCACCTTTAGTTTTCATGATATTAAATTAGCCTATGCGTACGTATATTTAAAGTTAAGAATGTTCTAATGGATCAAACGTAATCAGAGTATGAAAGTAATCGCTCTCTTTTTAGTTTTTATCTTCTAAACAATATATGAAATCTGGTTTGATTGACAAACTCTCATTACTAATGGATCGATCTGAGTTCAGTATCTTCGAGATTTTACACAATTTTGCTTTATATAAGTCTTCGGGGAAGGTGTTCCCTTGTTTCATTTATTGCAAACTAGCCTTCGCCTGCGACTTCGGTAGTTTTTTATTGAGGCGACAGAGTTTTTACCCAAGAATCCTTAAAGGAAATATATAGGACGTTTTACAGGCGTACGAATAAATGAAAGAACAAATGAAATACTGAATTGAAGAGCATATTTGTAGAGTTTTAATTTATGTATCCTTCTTTCTCTGAGTCATAAGTTATATTTAGTTTTCAAAATTAGCCTGTCTATTAATAAAGAAACTACATCTTAGCTTAAACTCTAAGTTGACTCGCTGTGACAGTATTGATAATTTCAATTTATCAGTTTTTAAACCAGAACGCTTAGTTTTACTTCACAAGAAATTATGAATGATTAATAGAGTGAAATAATTTCCATTTTGGTTAATTGTTACTACCTACTTGTTTAAAAACTATTTATTTCCCAAAGATAAATATTTTAATTATTTACGTATTTTTGAAGAAAATAATTTAAAATGAAAATAAAACTAAAACAATAACATGTAGAGAATAAGCAAAGTTAAATATTTTTTTTATCGATATAGAAAATAACCATTTCGAATGTTTGATTTAGATATCGGACACATTCAAAGTTGTATGTATAAAATTTCTTTCTATAACTCTTTTTTTATATCCGTTAGTCATTATAAAAATTAATAATATAATATTTACTGCGACTTGACTATGTGTATGTACGAATGAACATCACATAATAAATTCCGTTACACGAATAAATTCAGTCACACGATAAAGTCCGTCGAAGAAAAACAAAATTTGCAAGGATATTCCTTAAGCTGTTGTGCAATTTATTTTCAATTTTGACGAAAATCCCCCAATTCAATTGATCGATTTCTAAACCGGAATTCTTAGTCTTACTACTCAAGAATCACGCTCAAAAATGTAATTTTTTAAGTCTGGAAAAAACCTTGTCTAAATTTTAATTTAAACCCCAAGCATTTATTAAATAAAAATCTCATTTAAATCAATTTGGCGTTATGTTCTAGAAAATAGACAAACTGACAAACACACATACAAAAAAAAGGTCGAGAAATAGAAACAAGTCTTAAAGAAGACATAAATTTGTATTTAATTCATTCCAAACTTAAAATTATTCAACAATATTCAACGTGTGCCCTAATCCGCCAACTTCTTGGAACGATTTAAAATAATTTGAATTGTCTCATATGTTACGCTAATACTAGTGATGATAATAACGATGCTAATTGTCACGCTAATGCTAATAATACTATTAACGATATTACACTAATACTAATGACATTAAACTAATAAAATTTTGATGTCATCACTTTTCAATTACTACTTTACATACAAACACGGAAACTAACTTATTAAAATGATGATAGTCTCTGACCTAAAGTTTCATGTTGTTCTTGGTCTGGCTCAATCAGAAGAGAATATTATTGGCAATAAAATATCCTCATCAATAAGTTGTTTCGCATCGTGTTATATGAACAGAATATCAGTTAATATCATGAACAGAATATCAGTTTCATATTCATTTTCGTTGTTGCTTTCTATATCGTATATCGGCTCTCTGTATGGCTCTCGTCACTGCCAAAGCTTTTACATTCTCATATTCGCCATATATACATATTTGTTAAATTACGAGCAGGCAGATGTGCTAATAGGCCAAATTTGTATCTCATTTTAAATGTATTCAATTTGTGTCGATTTTACAGAACCAAATTGAGCTTGGAGAGTAGTTAGTGCACGGCTCTTTCTCCATTATTTGCTTGCCGAACTTTAAACCATCGTTAAAACCCTAATGGCCGGTCATTGGCATTAACGCTAAACTTCCATTTAACTTATTTTCATAAGCTTGATCTAAGACAGGGTATTAATTCCTCGTGGGAGCTCAATGAATTGAAGTGCGTGGTTGTTAACCTTATCAAATTATTGGCTCGCAGTTCGATTAATAGGAGGATTTATTAGCGCACTTATCGTTAAAAGGCGAATAAGGAAAATTATTTTATTAATAATAAATGTTACTTCTAAAATAGATGTGACCTAGTAGAAGAAGTTATTGAAACGTAAATGTTCAATGTTTTGATTAAATTCCATGCTTAGTTAAATTAGAAATAGTAAATTTTATCTGAGATGAAAATAAATATATCTAATAAAATAGCATAAGAAAGAATCTGACTCGCGCATGGAAAGTTGTTTATTTTGTTTCGAGAAAAACTGCTTTATCTGTAACAAGTAAATTAATAAAGATTTTCTAGCGCAATAAATATTTTGTAACGCCTAATATAATTAAATAAAGATATACATGTAATCGTGAATATATCAAAAACCCCGAATTTAGTTTCACGGTTATATTTCATCTACAACTTTGCGTAGGCTTCTTAAGACTCACTTCTTTCATAATTGTATAATCAGTAGTCCGACACAAGTATAGATACTATCAAAAATAATATATCATGAAGATGGACATAGATGGAATTAAATAAATATTCCAATAGTTAATTTGCCCCCCTTTACAATATTTTGTACATCTTTGACAGTTTAATATGCCAAATATAATGTTCTACTTTAAGCGATTTCTGAGAAAATAGAATGATTCGTTAGAAAAACAAAGGAAGCGATGTTAGCACAAATGCTGAAGAAAGTAGAGAAAAAAATGAAATGATTAGATGATTGATATTGTGGAAGCAAATTGGAAAGATGAGAGTTTCAGATAAAAGTACGTTATAAATATTTTATGTCAAAAAGTATAAATTTATCTTTTATGAAATGCAAATTTTGTAAGTATATTCGACTGTGAAAAATAGTTTCATGTCCCATAAAATTTAAATTAAGTT
This sequence comes from Druceiella hillmani, assembly GCA_039881145.1. Classification (NCBI taxonomy): domain Eukaryota; kingdom Metazoa; phylum Arthropoda; class Insecta; order Lepidoptera; family Hepialidae; genus Druceiella; species Druceiella hillmani. The sequence goes on from JAYKKI010000014.1 coordinate 3,824,516, forward strand.
GTTTTCTCTGGACTCTTAAAAATCTTAAGTCATAAAATATACCTAAAAATGTTAATCTATTTAAAAAAAATTGCAGTGCTGCAAATACCATATGGAACTGGCCGTTGTTTATAATGGTAATAGCACGCAATAAAATAGTATTATTTTCTCGGCTTTTTTCAAAATTTGTCTTATATTTCACGTGTTATTTTGTATAAAGGCTGATGGAAACTATGTAAAGGTACTATCTGAATTAGAATGGTGTCGCAAATAAATTGAATTTTTGAATTATCGTTGTTTATTTAAACAAACACGAAAGTGAATTATTTTATAAATTGTGATTCGTTTTACAATAGAATTTTCTTCAAATTGTTTACTTTAATTGTTTGTTGTGGTTATAAAAAACATAATTAAAAACATCAAAAGGTCTTTTTTATTTTGGTAGTGAAATAAAAGAAAAATAATATTTTTTAAAGAACATAAACAGTTATATGAAATTGACGCTGTTGAAATATATGCGAGCTAGTATGCTATATAAATTTAAAGTTTCCTTGTCAGATATTTTCTGAGAAAAATTACTGTGGCAGACAAACATACGGACGAACATGTGAGCTACTCGTATCTTATAGGAATTGTGTTTTTAACTCCTTTTAAAATCAGGAATCGCACATTTTGCACAATAAAATATGAAGATATGGATTTAATTTAATTAAATATGTCAAGATAGTTTTGCGCAAAATGTCATTACCTTTTTGTGGATACTATTTTCTTTAAGTTCCTATCAGAGCATCGAATAATTTATTTTAATTGAATCCACGAGTTACGAAGAATCTGTTTTTATACCTAAGTTTTACAGCCATAAATTTTGATGGTAGTATCGTAATATCGTAAGTTTGATCGCTGTGGTACAGATATCGATTTATTAATTGCAGTATTCATTTGTTTGTCTTTCACAAAAATATGGGTAAAACCAACTTTTCAGAACTTTGTTATCGGAATTTGCAACTTTAAGGACATTCTTCAAATTCGCAACTTGCAACTTTAAAGGCATCTTAATCTGACACAAGAACTTCTCTTCAGATTTACATTTCCTCATCACAGTTCTGGCAATATTCTTTCTATTTCTTCACTGCTAATTTAAAAGGAAAGTTTTGGCCTTAATATTGTGAGGGAATATTGGTATTTAATATCAAAAATTACCATTGGAATGTTATTAGTTGAATTAGAACTCATGTAATGAAATTTATTTCATTGTGCCCTACATATAATCCGCATTATATATGTTTTGGTTTAGTCCTATTTTTTGTAGTGTAAGTGGCAATGTTTTATTTATTTCTCTGTGATTTGTGGATCATTTGTTTCGAAAATAAATAAATAGATAAAATGAGTAGACTTTTTAAAATTGCCTTCCAAATTAGTATAGATATTAATAGCTATATCAAATATCACTCTTAAATTGTTTTTGAAGAGACTGTCATTTTGCAAAGGAGAACACTTGTGGCTTATACATTTTCACGATGTTTTACCTACAAAGTAAAATCAGAAAAGAGGGCCTTATTAAGTTTTAAGTTTTAAATTCGAGTCTCGAGTGTTCAACTAAGCACGTTTTTCTTGTGCTATGCTCTACTTCTTATTAGGGCCCTAAGATTATAGAGTATTTATAGAGTAATGTGCCTTAGGCATTTATAGAGTGATTTTTCTGAGGTATTTATGGAGTAATTTGTCTGAAATATTTATGTAGTAATTTGTCTGAAGTATTTGTAGAGTATTTCGTATGAGGTGTTTTATAGAATAATGTGACTTGTTGCTATCAAATTTTAGTATCAGTTTTAAGAAAATCAGTTTCGTTTTTTCCATATTAGGGATCTATTTTTCTTTAGGAATATAAAAAGTGCTTCTATATATCCACAAACTGATATTACATATCGAATTTTAACAATATCAATTGGAGTTTTTTTTTGACAACCGTATTTTTTTCTAATTCTCTCTTTTAATATGCCGGAGTAATAAAGATTAAAATAAACTTTATATTATGTACAAATTCAATAGAGGAAAAAACGAAACAGAGGGTAGTTTTAAATAGAAGGTGGTAGAACATTTCTTGAAAATGGTAATAAAAAACAGTAAAATGAAAAATTCATCATATACGAGTAAAATTTGGTTTAGATTATACTTAGAACTTTTGATTGCCCTCTGCTGTTGCGAAGTGTTAAAATATTTTATAACTCTAGAGTTTTTTGAATTTAGTGAATAGTATATTCAGTCATGCGAATATCAACTTTTTTTAAATAATTGAAAGTTTGGCACTTAAACAAATATAGGATGGATTCGTATAGGATATTTGACGTTTGTTGAAAAAGACCACAATATTTTACACCTTATTATCTGTGTCGCGCGGTTTCACTCGCGTAGATGATTATAATTAGGCAGCTCTTCCCTTCTGCCGTCACTAAACGTCTCTGTTGTGTTTGCCAAACGACGATGATCGTCGGAGTCGAGGGAATATCAGCAGGAATACTCAGTATGATCATTCAATGAGCATCTGGTCTGCTTATACATAGTATAGCTTGATAAGTGTTCTCCGACTTCTGTCATATTGTTAATGATTGCTCTGATTCTACAAATCGTGGCATGATGATATAATCTTTCGCAAGTAATGACTGTCTTATGTAATAAAATTAAATTAAAATTGGATGCGTTGTTTTAGAAATTAGCACGAACAATGAATAAACGAAGTGTTCTGCTTTATACACCAGTATAGATATTATGCTTGTATTTTAATGGGCAAGTGAAACAAATTCTCAGTTGAAATGATGTTTAACAAAAAATTGTAATTCAAATAACAAAAAAAAATGTATTAAAATACGACGTCCATTATCAGATAAGCCTGCATTCGATATAAAAATTAACGAATACAATGGCTTTATGAAAAATAAAAAAATTAGTGACTTCAATTGAGTTCTTCGACCACATATTCATTTAACAATAAGTTTAAATCGTGAGTTGACATTGCCCACACCTTTAAGTTTTACGCTTTGTTTAAGTACTGTCCCAGCAAAGAACTTTGCCAGTTTTACAAAATTTCTTAAAAATTATATTATTCTATAATAACGATTATAATAATACCTTAATTTCTTGCTGATTGTAACTTTTTACTGTGCCACACTTGTTTGATCAATGGCTTTACAATAATTTGCCCTAAAAATGTCTACAAAATGGCTTTACAATAATTTGATCTAAAAATACAAAACAGTTGAAAAATGACTCGAATTTGTTATGATTATTCCTTTTACTTATGTTTTTCCTTTGCTTTTATTTCTTTTCCGCATATCAGCAACTTTCCTTGGTCAACTTTTTCCTTCATTTTGTAAGATTATAACGTTTCTATTTTAACATCATATATCTTCTCTTACTTTTTTGTTCATTTTAAAAAATTATAACGTTTCTATTTTAACATCATATATCTTCGCTTACTTTTTTGTTTATTTTGAAAGATTATAACGTTTCTATTTTAACATCATATATCTTCGCTTACTTTTTTGTTCATTTTGAAAGATTATAACGTTTCTATTTTAACATCATATATCTTCGCTTACTTTTTTGTTCATTTTGAAAGATTATAACGTTTCTATTTTAACATCATATATCTTCGCTTACTTTTTTGTTCATTTTGTAAGATTATAACGTTTCTATTTTAACATCATATATCTTCGCTTACTTTTTTGTTCATTTTAAAAAATTATAACGTTTCTATTTTAACATCATATATCTTCGCTTACTTTTTTGTTCATTTTGAAAGATTATAACGTTTCTATTTTAACATCATATATCTTCGCTTACTTTTTTGTTCATTTTGTAAGATTATAACGTTTCTATTTTAACATCATATATCTTCGCTTACTTTTTCGTTCATTTTGAAAGATTATAACGTTTCTATTTTAACGTAATATATCTTCACTTACTTTTTTGTTCATTTTGTACGATTATAACGTTTTTATTTCGACTTCATATATATTTATATTTTTTTTTTCATTTTATACAATTGTAATGTTTCTATTTTAATCCCACATACCTTGGTTCATTTTTTGTTCATTTTGTAAATTAAAACATCACTATTTTAACGTCATCATTCATTTTCCCGAAGATGTTTTCCGGAAATTTGTATTTCCGGTGTTTTAATTCAGGTTTTGAACTCACTTAGGTCTATCCATATTTGGCCTTAAACAATTTTAAATCGTAGATTTGAACTAAATAAATAAAATTATATATACGTTTATATATATATATATATATATATATATATATATATATATATATATATTGCAAAAATTTATTAAAATATCAGAATATATGTGTTGAGTTTAATATATGTATGGCTAATAACCAAATGAACGGGGTTATGGCGCGACGTCTCCCAAACGCACGTCAATGGCTCCAAAATGCATACTTGTTCTTTAGGCTGTACCTATAATTCTTTTATGAATTTCTTTGGAATCATTATAAAACTTTGAGGTTGCGTTTTACAATAATTTTACAAATGATTGAAAAAAAAAATTAAAAAATTGTAATTCTCTGTAACAGGTGTAAATAAAATATATGTATTACTCAAGAATAAATAAAGTATAGGAGAAATACGTAATTACAAGGCACTTGAATTTGAAATATTATTTTTTTTATAATTAAAATTATCCGCAACGAGGCAAAGTTTATTTTAAAAAAGAAAGTATTTTGGTTCTTCTGTTCATTGATGGTTGATAAAAATGTTATGTTAAGAAACTATTCATTAATCGTTCGTAAAAATGTTACATTAGATGGCATCTCTACGTAACATTTTTACCAACCAATAACCTTTTTACTGTTCATTAATAGTTCGTAAAATGTTACGTTAGATGGCATCTCTACGTAATATTTTTACCAACCATTAACCTCTTCACTGTTCATTAATAGTTGGTAAAAATTTTACGTTAGATGGCATCATTTCAAAATATCCGATAATGAGAAACGATTAGATATTTGGTTTCGTTATTCCATTTAGTTTCTACTTAGTGTTGCTCAAAAGTAAAAAAAATATAACTAACTTTTAAATCCTTATTAAAGAATAGCAAAATTAACTTAATTTGTATTTCTTTGGACTTTATTTGGTAATGTCCATTGATTTCATCAAAACACATTATCAAACAAATCGCACAATGTCTGTATGTACGTGATTTTCTTAGTAACTACCAAAAGGTTTTTGTTCTAATTTTCATAATGAGTACTAAAAATTTATATTTTAAAGTGCCCGACAGCATATGCGTATATATTACATCAAATCCATAATAAACATTTTACTGTCTAAGAAAAAATAGTTATTCAACTCAATTTTCTAGAATTGTTTGTGAAAAATTGTCTTAAACTCTGTCTAATTAAATTTAATAGAGATCTTCCTCATATTTCAAAGAGAATCTTCCCATTTTTGTTATGGTTTTCTAACAAATAGTTTAAAATATATGACAGTTTTTTAAGTAAATTTTTAAAATTATACGCTCGGTCTTTCACGCATTGACTATTTTACCAGTATAACAACACCACTCATACAAAATCGGGGCTCAATATTTTGTAGCGTGGTATAAGGGAAGTGGTAGTTTAGAAATAAAATGTCTGCCTACCCGTACAAAGTGTGCGTAGGTCGCTGATTTTATATATATACCTAGGAACCCTTTAATGTATCGTTTTTCTACTTTTTAGTGTCTCAATCTACTAAAAAAGCCAAAAAGATTAGTAAAAGTATTTATGACCCCTCACTTAAATATTTAATTTAACGTTTATCAAAGTTTTACATTGCTAACGTGACAGGCTTGCCACAAATACCGACAAATAACAAATAATTATCATATTAGGTAATTTTGTGGGCACACACCTGAGAGCTGCGCTTGCACGCACTTGTTAAATGAGTCGCACGCGCCGTCTCGCGTCATTACAAGGCGGTGCGGCGCGCTCTTTCATCCCATGCACCAGCACAGTTAGCCGCCCTAGCTACACAATCGTAGAACGGGATGAAGAGTTTAATTGTTAATTACGTTTTTTATGGAAACAAGTACGATTTGCTTTCTGATAGAGAATTAAATAAATTAGTAACAGAATGATGTGCGTCGCGTAAAATCAATATTAAAAATCAATATAAAAAAATAAACTTCACTTAATCTTTCAATTAAATAAATTAAACAACATTAATAGAATAATTCACAGAATATATTATAATTATAAATTTATATATATATATATATATATATATATATATATATATATATATATTATATGTATTTGCCGATATTACAAATTATTTACTTTCAAGGACTCGTTTTGATTGGGTAATCGTTGAAAAGATATTAATTCATCACGAACTATAAATTGCGGAACTAACACTTCTAAGATGCTAAGTAAACGACATTATAAACTTAAATTACATCGACAAGAATTAAGCTCTTAGCAATTCATATGAAAACTACTAACAAACCTAATAATAATTTGAAGTAATAATTGAATTGATGGAAACGGCTCTCAAAGGTTATCTAAAATTAGTCATTCCGGTGGGATTTGTAATTATATTCCACAAATACCGAAGGACCATAATTTAAAGTTATAAAAAATTGTCTGTGACGTTATCAGACTTTTAACCAATAACAGGGCGTTTGCGATGCTGATTAAATCATGAAAAACTTTTAAGTGAAAAATAAAGCAAACCGTTGCATTAAGAATTTGTGGTAATTATTTGAAGCAACTATGGCTATTAGTTTATTTTATTATTATAACTATGGCTATTAGTTTGTTTTATTTCCTGGTGAAATTTCATTTTGTAGCACTTGACTATAATTTAAAATACTTTATTTAATAAAGCGATGCTTCATATACGGGTCTCATTTTTTGGACAGACTAACTTTATTTGTAAAAGCGACTCATTTAGGGTTGCGACCGCCAGATTGAGAAACGATGCTTTAATCACATTATGAAAGTGATAGTTGTTTGCTTCCTTTATTTTAATTTTATTCAAATTTTCTCACTTATAACATTTTCAATCAATTGATAATTTTGTAATTCAAATTTACTCCCGTGTAGTATTTTCAATCGATTGATAATTTTTTAATTAAATGTTAATTACTGAAAGCATCATTTTATTCTTGATCTCAAAATTATATATTTATTTCACAATTAAATGAAACTACGTGATGTAGTATTATTTCTGCTTTCTTTAATTTTATTACCACGACCTAGGTTTCGTTGTATTACAACATCTTCAGGTGGGCTATTAACAAAGGTTAACTCTTAGGAACTTACAACCATTATTCTCTAACAAAGTTACTAATTATAACAGCATTAATATATTTCACAAAACAATAGCGGAAGTCGGGTTTGTGCGGGTTTTCCCACTGCTTACGTTAGTAGGTTATTGTAGGAGAGCGGTGTAGTTTTCATTATACTTTCGGAAGTTATACAATATACAAGAATTTTAGTGAGTGTAATAAATTAAATAGAAGTTATTCTATGAGGTTATACAATGTAAATGTTCCAGTTTATGTAATAAAATTAAGTGAATATTATTCTCAGTTAAATATTTATACAATGGCAAGGGTATTTGATAGTTCACAAAATAATATACCACTAATTATAATATTTATTTATTAAACATAGGTATAATTTTACATAATCGCTTCTTGTAAAGTTTCCAAGTGAATTATTGATTTTCTTTAAGGTCTTAAATAATTATGATTATATTGATTTCAAAAATTGATTTATAAAGGAAGTTGTTACAAGAGTTGACTTCAACAAGGAGGTAGACTTCTCTTCTAGTCTAACATTATTTAAAATACTGTACCTAATATATCTTGTATATAACATGGAACGTGTTACGTTATTCATAGAGGTGGTCCTATGCACCAAAGTGGGTATTTTATTAAAAAATACGTATTTTTTTTGGATAAAATCCTAACTTTCTTACTAATTTCTTCAGAAACGACACACTAATTTCATAGGTGTGTTAATTTTTTAAAAACAAAAATTATTAATCTTTTGTTTCATACTCATGAAATGGTTTGCTATTACTGAACTTAAATTAAATGTGATATACTTTAAAAAAATGTTAAGAAACGAAGACGAATAATAATAAGATTTGTTATTGCTGGAAATCGCGAGCTTATTACTTGAATTTATTACACAAATTAAAAAAAGTTGGCCATCATCACACTCCTTATAGACGGTATCACAAAATCTCCATGAAAACCAAAGGTCTGTATTTGAATTGATTGTTTCAGTTTCGTTTATTTTTAATTAAACATAGTAAACAGCATCACATTCAAAAAAGAAATAAGTACCGTAGGACATATGTTTAAAATAATTGTCACGATTTTATGTTAATTACTAAAACCTTTTACAAAATATTTTGTATCGATTGCTTGATAGATAGGCAGCTATATGAACGAAGAAGCGGAATTAAAACCCTTTCAAGGGGAATCTAGATAAAATCTCAACCATCCATAAGCTCTAAAAACTTTTCTGTAGAAATCTAAATCACTTTAGTTGCAGTAAGCTTATTTTAGAATAACGATCGATTCTGGACAAAGTTTAAAATTATAGCGCTACCGCTGTTCACGATGGTGATAAAAGTTCTATTCAATTATGGTCTTAAAACTTTTTGTAATTGCATAACTTTTCCAAAATGGGTACTTTGATCATCCTGCAATTATGTTGCAATTATGTAGCTTTTATGTTTCAATTTTATCTCAGGCTTTGAAAATGTTCGGACTTTCTGAATAATATTCTGTAACGTTTGGGAATTCATCCGTATAATATTTTCTAGGGTTGTGTGTCAAATGTTTACATAATATAATATTTCACTAAAAATCTTTTATGAGACACAAGTCTTGTGCTTATCACTGTTTGGGTTTAAAATTTAATTTTAGGTGTTTATGTTGCATCAGCTTGGTCTTCGCAAAAAAGAAAGGTTTCGAGTGTTTGAAGAGATTAGAGTATTATTTAGGTTAGCTATAGTTTTTTTTTATTTTCGTGTTTTATTAAATATATTTTCGACAAAAAATATTTTATATATATAATTGTTACGTACTTTTTTGGTGATTGAAATAATTATAACTCGAGTAAATATCAAAGTAATCAACCTTTTTGGAAAGATCTTTCTCTGATAATTGATACCATTATTAATTTTTTGAAATACTTACAAATTAAACTTACGTCATTTGAGACTTAAAATTATTATAATGTTACTTAATAAAAAATTCACTTTGAGTTATTGATTTTCACTATTGTTTTGCACTTTTTAAATAGCCATAAAAAGAAGTCATGGTTATTGGCAAACTAATTTCTGTTACGGTATTAACGCCATAGAATAAAGATAAGATCTTATGATGATGACGATTAGGGCCACCTACGCCATGTTCCAACTTTCAAGTATTCTGCTTTACCTTGTTATTGAATTTGTTAGTTTCTTGCTGTGCTGTATGATTCAAGCGTATGTTATTTGAAAGATTAAAATGGTTGTAATAATGTGTAACAAATATTTTAATAATGATGCTATTAAGAATATCAGTAACAATTATCATTTCTGTGCCGATGATCTGCAAATATATATAGATTCAAACCATTATTCTCTAACAAAGTTACTAATTTGTAGAATTTATAAATGTTTTTAAAAGTAGATCGTGGTTATATAGTTTTAGCGCCATCTAATATCAGTTAGCGCAATTTTCGAGTGATCTGCTTTACCATTCCATTTTTTTTATTTTTACACTGTCAGATACCATTGAGCAACATTTTATAATTAAATAAATTATTATTATATACATTTATTTCGACCCATTCACGAACGAGAAGAAATTAATTACTTGTCATTTCATCCTTTATGCACTCGTGTGCATAAATGATACTTATAAAAAAAACATAATGAAAACCTTAAATTCTGGTAGTTAATATAGTTAACATTATAATATTTATATTGAAATTATTGATAATATTCTCCACTATAAAATAAAAACTACGTCGAAAGTATTAAAATTGATTGCTGTACTCAGCCGTGATGTCAAATGACGCCCATTTGCACCACATACGGTCAGGACTATCAGTCAAGCTTACTGACAGTTAAAACTGTATTTCGTATGGATATTTTAGCGATTGGACCGTGTAATGGGGTACAATTAGTAAAGTAAACTCTTGGTCCGACTGGACTGACAGTTAATCGTCGTGACAGGTAATCGTGACAGGACTAAAGTTATCGGTAAATCCGACTGGTAGTCCTAATAGTGTGTAGTCTATACGGGTATGAGGGTCATTGTATGAACAGCCAATAGTCGCCTTTCCGTTCCAACAATAAACAGTACACAAATCGGAATCGTATCACTAAATACAATTAAATTAGTGTGTTTTTACTGGTACTACGTATGATGCCAAAATGACAGGAACAAAATAGTGTAAACGGAAATCGATTGACAATCGGCGTAATGGACCCGGAAACGTAATTTTTTTGTTTTCCTGTTATTAAAACGTTTTTATTAAATTAAGAATTTGAACCCAATGATCTTTAATTATGAGTAGTATGGCAAAATAATCGAATATTTAATTTTTTTTTTTCAGCATAAGCGAAATGTTAACCATTTTTTTATTTTTTTTCCATTGTGGTTCAATTTTGGGCATTCTACTTTCTTCCTCTTCTGAACCCTAGTAGTTTTGCGTTATTGTCTTTCCTTTTTCCATTATAATTCATGTCAATATTTGTTTTCCCATTTGTCTTTCTAACTCTAATTTACTATAATTATCATTTAATACGATTTTTTATATGCAGACTACGAAATTTTTTTACAGACTGCGAAACACCAATTTTTCAAAACTTATTACTATGTTTGACTGAATTAACAATAAGTTAATTGTATGTACTGTATATGTAAGTTATTAAATAGATAAATAAATATTAATGTTTCACTTTGCAAACTTTTAACTTTTGTTACGTAGCTCGTGCAGAAAATTCGCATGTACAGAAACTTGATTTTTATTGAAAGGAAATAACTGAGAAAGTTTCATCTTTTCGAGTCTATATATGAATATGTTTTATTACCCGCAGAGTGGATTTTATGTTTGTGTAACACCACTACTTTAAAATATTTTTTCTCAATAAATATTTTTTAAATCGCATCGCTAGCTAGTTTCACGTTTCGCAATAATCTCGTCTGCTGGGAGCAATAACAGGATAGAAACCCACTAGACCGTCATCGAGCTCGCCAAACTTTAACCCAACCCCATTTAAAATTATTAATAACCGCCTATTGACATTAAAGATCAACTTTCATTAAAATGATTATAATTAGCTTAATTCCATCTAAGACGCGCTCCTGATCCCTAAAGTAGTCAGAGTGATATTAGAATACTGTGGTTGTTAACATTTATGCATTATTGGTTCTTGGCTTATTAAGGGTTGCCAATGGAAGAGTTTTGTGTCAGTATAAATAATATTAAAGCATGTATACACATATGTAATATATTCGTACATCTTTAATTTTCTCCATGATTTTGTTCACGTTTTACTGTTGTTTCTTAAATTTTCTGATCTAATATTTATGTTTTAATTATTATTGCGGTTGCATTATTACCAAAGTGCAATATGTCCCTGATGAAGGATATACAATCTAGCCCCTACCATTCTGATTTACCGGGAAGAGTAAGACCTGCAGGAGAACAGAGATCTATTGAAATGGAGTTTGAGGAACTCATTCTCCATATGCTCTAAGGGCAATTTCTTCTTTGCATGAGAACGACATAAACGATGAACAAAAGGAAATGCCTTAAAATTCTGAAATTAGATTTCTGTGAGGCACTTCAGAAGATAATAACAATGAAATTAAAGAGAGTACTAATGCAAGTACTTAACTTAAAGTAAGATGCAGGCTTTCAATGTAAGATATCAAGTCCAGAAAACTGAATTATTTTGATACTACGTGACATACACTTTTATACATAGCAATACTGTGACAGGGATGGATCGAAAAGAAATCAAGAAACTTTTAAAATTTTTGTCCCTTTGGCTTTTTTAATAATTTTTAATGTATAATGTGTGGAGTTCGGTTAAAAATGTAGGCTTGCTTTTGCTTCCATCGAACATTCCCTAAGCGATTTTTTACCTTTCTCTTCGTTTTTCTGCTCTTCTGTTTGATGTATTGCACAAAAAGTACTAGACCAATTTTTACGAGACAAATATATGAAATTCAACTTAAAACCTAAGCTTCCTTATTTCCGATCAAATATCCTCTAAAGGATTTGAAATTTAGTTATTAATGCTCAAATATTAAGAACCAACTACGTAGGATTAAGATGTGATGAATGCAATTGCATTCATCAGTTCTTCAGTTCATCAGTGAAGACTGGTTCCATTTTGTAACTTAAAATGTTGCCTAACATGTAATATATTTTTAACCCGATTACGAGCAATTTTGAGGTGCAAACGTTATTATTGGGTAAAATTGCAGTTAAAAATTTCCAGGTTCCTTACTCCAAAATGAAAAATGGAACCCTTAGAAGATTATTTATGTTAATATTATTAAAATTAATAGATTATTGTGTTCTGGGACGCATGCATAGAAACTTGAAATTTGTCATATTAATAAAGCATATTAATATCTCAATAGCTTTAAAATAGTTATATGGAAATTAAGGGAAGTTGAGAGGGGAAGGGCTAAATTAAGTCCACGAATTTTTGTTAAATTCCTTAATATAGCGTGCCGTAATAAAAGGGTTAGTAGAGGTAACACTAAGTCACGTAGTTTCATTTACTTGTTAATCAAAATTAAGTGACTTAATATTTCGTTACGGCATTTTGCGGTTCTTGTATCGAAAAAGTGTTCATAACGTGATAATGAATTTCTACGAACTTAACGCCAAATATATATTTGAAATAGTAATTTTTAAAGTGGTCATATTTGTTACAGGTACGTGTCCACAATACTTGTCAGTTGAAGCCCTGTTAAATCGCTGAAAAGTACCCAAAATAGTGGTATATATAACGAAATTTAAAGGCAAATTGTGAAAGCTAAGTACGACGTTACGACTAATAAATAGTTGATGAATTTATACCAAGTAGTTAGTAAAAATCCATACAGATGATTTAAATCAACTGTACAAATAAAATTAATTTCAAATAACACATTTATTATGTCTGCAAAAAATGTATTAAGTAACATATTTATATATTAACATGAATTGAGGTATAATATACATACATATATATATATATATATATATATATATATACATATATATGTTTTGCGAACGTGATTTGTTACTTAAATTACATTAATATTATTACAAAGAAGAAATTATAATTTATTTAAATGGTAAATGAAACAATATCATATTAATAATTGTTTAAACAAGTTTAGTTTAAAAATCGAAGATAGTGTAGATAGGTGTATTGCAATCTACCCGTGATGCACTATTACTGATTGAAGTGGCACTATTTAGTGATGATTCATAATGTATATGGCTCCAATGACAAAGCAACATTATGGCCTTCGTAATTGAGATGATTTATAAACAAAATAAATAACCTACTTAATACTACAAGAATTTCATCACTTTTTTAGTTTGTTTTTTTCATAGTTTTAGGTAGATTAACTAACGAGTAATATATATTTATGACTCTAACTCTCAGGGCTTATAGTATGTATAGTGCTAGTAGTATTCATTAAAAATTAAACCACGTTATTTAAAAAAAATATTTAATTTTCGCAAAAATATTAAATAAAACAATTCCTTGCGTAATAATACTTTTTCCCATGTCTTTAAATTTCTATATACGTCGAGTTTTGCTTTATAAAGCAAAGCTCTGCGTATATGGGTATTAAGTCTAGCTTTAAATTAGCGAAATATTTGTTTGACGAATACCGTGTAGCATTAAATAAAGACTACCCTGCTCATGTATTGACCACTTTTCTTTAACACTAATGTACTGCATATATATATATATAGTTCTTGCTTATAAATGGTCCGTTCGAAATTTGAGAGCGTGGCAAATATTTTCCGATATAGGGATCACAATTCCATTTCTGGAAAATGTCTTTTTTTTATAAAACTCCTCACGTAAACTCTTTTCACTGATAGTCTGTAATGATCTCATTTCAGAGCGGTCTTTAACTTAATATTTTGGTCGTACGTTTTTCTTAATGTTTTGTATCAGTGACAATACATCGAATTGAGCGTTAAAGTCACTTTGAAACGTTTGAGTACAATTTCATGGATGAGGCTTACGTAACTCGCAAAACATTTGAAATAATTCACCTAATTACTAGCTTGAAATCATTGAGTGATTATCCTCATTAGTGAACTAAATCAATATAAAAATATGGAAATCCTTACTGAACAATTAGTCTATCGATGTTACGGTACTTGATGTTTAAACGAACTAATGTGTACCATTCCAAATGCACCAATTTAAACAACCAACTTCAAACGAGATAACCTTTAGCGAAATGCAGTTAAACTATTGAAAGATCTTGCATGTATGTTATGCAATTTAATATAAAATAATTCGTAAATTTTCTTAAGTTTAGGGGTTCCATAGTGATACGTGGAACCCATATAATTTCGTCATGTCCGTGCATATGTCCGTCTGTCTGTCTCACTCTCTTAGTTTCTATAACTCTAGAAATATGTGTGTAAAATTTTATAAGTAAACATTTTTTCTATTTTTAGGAGCTTATTAATAATGGGGATAGAGATGAAATATTTTTTAGTGGCCCGAATGAGGATGAAACATATTTTTTAGCGATTCCATTGTATGGGGTATCGTTAGAAGTACCTTTATAATGAAGTTCAGGTTCCATATAATACTTTAAATTGTTTAGTACTGTTTATAACATATTAAGTGTTCATTTCCAAACAGTTCTACGTAAAAATTTGAAAATAATTCTGAAAGTAGGTTGTAAAAAGAGTACTTTCAAATAAAATTGTTTCAAATCATTCAACTTCATTAGTTTACGATCTGTCAACAAAAAGTGCTCAGAAATAATCGTTGTAAAAATTTATAGTTTATACAATTTTATATTATTTATAATGACTGATACGCATTTCACTTTATAATAATATTTTCAGTGAGCAGTATTCTATCTTACAACGAGTTTTACTTTTCAGGATTTCGTGACCTAAAAATTTGAGTGGATCAAATTACAAAAAGTATAAATAGAGAAAGTTAAATGAACAGGATCTTTAGTGAAGATGGGTGTTGCCTAAGGCTCTATATTAGTACCCTTTCTTTTTCTTGTGTACTTTAACGACCTACCTTTTTTGATTGAAAAATTTGCTGAAACAATATTTTTGCTGACGATATATTTCTCATAATTAATATAAATAGGCAAAAAAAAACCAAACTTACTCTTCCAAATATAAGGCTAGTTGACACTACCTTAGTTTTTGATAATGACAAAATCGAATTTTGATAGCATAACAGTCTTTCTCGGTATTACTGTAGACATTAAACTACAATAAGGAAGTATAATTTTACAATTGGCAGGGGAAATTAGTCCCGCTTCCTACGCCGTCAAGAAAATCAGATTTAATCAATTTTGAAATTACAAGCACTGTTTAGTTTAGCTACTTTCATAATATAATTTCGTACGGTATATTGTTGTGGGATGGGGCTGCTAATATTAATATACTCACTTTGCCTTCACAATATATTTTTGAAAATATTTTATATGTTAGGAAAAAACAATAACTTCACTTTGAAAATTGTTATCGTCACAATTAAAATACTAGAAAAAAAATAAACTGGACGTTGGAAACTGAAGGTTGGTAATTCATTTGTAGGGGCAGAGTTTACGCTTCGATAATAAAATACCAGAAAATGCATTGAAAATGTCAGAAAACCACTTTAAACACGTTGTGAAGTTATATTTATAAATGTGTATATATATATATATATATATATATATATATATATATATATATATATATATATAATTAATGATTATAATCGAAAAAATGACTGAAGCCATCACTCTAACCTATCAAAGTAGTATACACGTTTAATAATATAATTTGTATAAGAATGAAAAATATGAAATTTGTATATTGTTTTTTATTTATTCATTTTTTATTGTTTTATACGCTTTTTATTTAATGTTAAACAATCATATCTAACCAATTTAATGTACACTTCCTGTCTCCAATTATGTTAATAAATATTTTGACTATCAGATCTCTGTGAATGCATGTTCCGTAAATATCTGCCCCCTGAGGAAAAATTAATTTTTGGTTAAAGAACTCAAGTAATCGAAAATATAAATTTTGGTTTAGTTTTCCTCAGGTACAATTCATTTTTTCTTCACATGTTTGTACTCGTAATTTTTATTCGTGGCGTGAAGAACTCTGAAGCGAGATAACTCTGTCATTTAAAAATTTATATCTTTTATTGTCGTAGAAATATTCCAATGTTGGCATCCTAACTTCATTGTATTTGGCTAATGTGTGTGTTTATTCTTTTGGATATTATAATTATTTCATATGTCCTTCTAGTTTTACATTCCTTCTTTTCTAGTACTTATCAACTTATTTGTTTCGTAGTTACATTATGAATACTTATGTTAACATTGTAACATTGTGCGGACGTGCCGGAGTTACAAAACTTGACTTTTATATATATATGTGTACAAGCATGATCGCACAAATATTTTTTTCAGCAGAACTTCCCGCAACGTAACACGGTCCGTTAGAGTATTGATGTTCACGATTTGTTATATAGCATAATTTTTATCGTTCAGTTCCCCATAGCAGTATATGTATAGAAATATACGAGTATACAAATGAATAAATAACCTTAAGCGTCTAATAAAGTCAAATTCGAAATTTTTTTAAATATGGGTTTATTATCGGAGTTTTATATCATGGGTACCGAGTATACCCAGACTCCATAGTTATCGAGATATGATTCTATATAAAAGAGCCTTGAACTTATATTTCTACTTTCGAATGACAATAGGAATGAAGAAATCTTACAATCGTGAAAAAATCAACATTTTATTTGGGATTGATTTCAAAACATTGGTGTATACATATGTGTGTCATATAGTCAAACATTTAAACCGTCGACTAATTTCTATAGTTTTGGAAGTTTTCTAATAAATATTTTCGACGTTTAAAAAAATTAATTTTTTTTCTTATGGCAACATCCAAATTTATATTTCGAGTATTTTTATAAAAAACCATTTAACTTTGAGTACAACTCGCGGATTAAGGGTGAATTCATACCCGGAACATTATGAATTATTGTGATAAACTTACTACATTCTATCGATATATACATATTTAACGATACATACATACACACACACACACACATACACATATATATATAGATTTCCAGCTTGTAAATTTTGAAGACGGGATGGTAGAAAAGTGTTTTTACATATTTTTGGCCACGAGTCGAAAAACACGTGTTTTAAAATTAAAGAAAAAATAGGTTTTGAATGGTAAACAAAACCGTTTCCTCTTATAACTCACTTAATCCTGTTTTTCAACTTCAACCTTGTAATTTTAATGCAACTGAATAAAAATATTTCTAAAGTCCTTCAATTGAAATAAATGCAGACATGTAGTTCACGAGTTCCACAGTCGGGAAAATTTCCAATTAATAACAACGGTGGAAGTTAAGAACAACAGCCGGACATACATTTTGACAGACACCAAAGTCTCTCTATAGGAGTTCCATTTTTAATTCTTAGCTATGGAACACTAATAAACCCTAAAGACTTAAAAAAATTAATTAAAATAACTTTCATAAAAACATAAATAAATTGGTACGAGGATGGGACGTGGCGGGGGCGTGTGGCGCTGCAATGATTAACACTTTATGAGTCCAACAATACAAACACTTTATAAGTCAGCAATAAAATTGTATCGCTACTTTATGAAAAACCTATATACAGGTTTGCGTTTCGACAGAAAACTTATGCCGTCTATTTATACTCTTTATCTAACATATTAATATTAAATTGTAATAAAAGCATATAATAAAAGTTTATCATTACATACGCTCACAATTAAAATTGTGACTAAAATTTTCTGGAGATGATAAGCTCATGTCAAATATTTGGATGTCTGAACATTTTTGTACAAAAAAAAGACTTCTGAGAACATCGTAATGTACGACGAGTAAATACTGACAGATTAATATATTTGCGTCGGTGTTGGATGACGTGATGTGAGTTTGATTGAATATTTAGGTACTATATATATTTTTATTTACTTTTTACGAGGGAGGTTCATCCATTATCATAAAGTTACGGCCGGTCGTATATTTCCATCACATCGTGACGTTTAAATACCATTAGTGCGTGATCGGGTAACGACTATTGACATGGCTCTTTATCGATATGTTGTATGATATTGAAAAATGAACGAGCTTTTCCGTCTGCTATTAATAATGCTTATGCAAAAGGTTTGTGTTGAAAGCTCAGTATTATGTGTTCCTTTCGAGAGTTATAATTTAATTATTGTTATTTTATTAATGGTCTGTAACGATGGGCATGTTCGAATTCGGAAAGGGATGAATGAAATGCAAGTTGAAAAATATATTAATTTAATAAAGCGAAATGTACTGTACGTCTTGTTTGCTTGTCTATTTTTACGTGAAAACTTCTTTAAAATCGAGTTTGGGAGGTAGTCACGTTCAAACGAATGACAGTTTCTCTCATAGTAATAACTTCAATAATCTTGAAATGAAAAATATTATTTCATATCAATAAACTATACATAATTGACGTTTTTAGGAATTTATCTCCTGCGGTGTCCTAAGCCGGAATTCATGTTTTTTGAAGGTCTGATATTCGAATGATATCAAAATTTCACTGTTCGTAAAGTCTTTTAGAAAGTGTGTCGATAAACAGGTAATAATGATTAGAGTGAATGCACTCGAAATGCTCTGGTTGAATTTTCAAATAACTTTACTTAACATTTTTATACCATTTTGGCTACATTAAAATAACTATAAATTATTAATTATTGTATTTTTATATTCATAAATATTGCAGAAAATATGAAAATTTACAAATAAAAAAATTAACTGTATATATTGTAAAGTATTAACTACTCTTTTGTTAGGAGCCATTTTCTGTTGCAAAATCGGAGTATAGAAGTATTTTTGAAATAAACAAAGCTATATCAAAATTTAAAATAATTATCCGTGATTATTACAGAGTTTTTGTTTTAACAGTTTTTGCGTACAACACTTGATTAAGGCGTATACTTGATTACACTTGATTAAGGCGTATACACTTGATTACACTTGATTAGGACGTTACACTTGATTAAGGCGTATAATAAATGAGTCGACCTTTGGGATTATCGTTAATAAGTAAATTATTATTATTTAAAAAGGAGGTTTAAAAACTTGACACCATACAAGTTTTAAATTTCGGATAATTGTTTATTGTGTTACGGGATTGAATATATGAAAATAATTAGCAATAAAACTAGGAGCATTTTAACGGATATGTTTTGCAGCAAAATTGTTTTTGGTTTATATTCAAGGTATGATCTATTCAATGTTACTTAAGAATTCTTTTATTTATAAATTAAATCATTAAATTGTCTCCTAATTTTCTTTAAATTGTTTGAACGTCGTTTACATAAACTTATTAGGATAACTTTCCTTGGACGTTGTTTCACATATTTCACATGGCAAATAAGTTTATGGGGTGAAATTTTGTTATTAACCAATATGGATTTACATGAAAACGTGTTTAAAGTAATCTACGGAGAAGTTTTTCGTGTGACATAATTTGATAGTGCTCAGCAAAACGAACAATAAATGAACTCGCACTTTTCCGAGTCCGGATATCCGTTCCACTCTTGAGCTATGTGCCCGAAATATTTAAACTAATGTCCTAAAATAATTAAAATTAACACTAATTGTATTGAAATTGGACAAATTGCAAGCTACTCGTATTAGTTTGTAGATAACCGTAATAGTATTTCCGGAGAAAAAGGCAAAAAACTGAATTTTTTTTCATACTCTGGAAAGTTGCTGGCAGGTCGCGCGCGTGGAGTAAAGAAATATAATTTCCGCTTTAGTTCCGTTGCTATGGTTACCTTGTTTTACAGCTCAGATTCAATGTATATGACGTAAGATGAGTTCGTATTAAATTGTGACCGTATTATATGTTTATTAGAGTAACTTACGCTTTGCTATATTTTTCTGAAAATGTTGTCTAACTGTCTTGATAGCTCGTTTTATTTTCTTGAAGAACTGTTTGGCTTTTTCAATTGGCATAAAATTTTCGTTACTTGTTACTCTTAATTGTATATGACAATATATTCCTATTGTGTAGAAGATAAAGATTTAAAAAAAGATTGTGTTTGATTGTAGGACATAAATGAACCAACAAAAAGAAAATTCGATATGTAAATAGTTAAATACAGTTTTTATGTTTCAAAGTTAGGATAGGGTCTCATAAAAACTAAAATATATCAAACCACCAGGAATATCCATATAAATATATAAACCATTTTCGATTCGCCGTTATCCCGATTAAGGCAAATTTTAAGGATGAATCTTTATTGCCCGGACAACTACACAAGTACAGACACCTAGTGGTAAGTCTTATAATATTGAATGTGGAACCATCCTTACCATCATCTTTCTTAGTGATCACAATTGCCGAATGTTTAATATAGGAATAAAGTTTCTATTAATATCATTCCGGAATAATAACAGTTTTAGAAGTTCGTGAACGTAATGAACACAAACACTTGACGGTTTTTTTATGTATCGCTTACGTTCACTAACTAATAACTTGAAATATATTTTACAGATTCCACAATGAATCTCACAAAAAATTTAGCCATTCATTGCTTGCGTTGATAATTAAAGTTTCGTTATTGAATATGAATGAATAAGAATGTCTCAATAGATATTCATTGCTTGCGTTGATAATTAAAGTTTCGTTATTGAATATGAATGAATAAGAATGTCTCAATAGATATTCATTGCTTGCGTTGATAATTAAAGTTTCGTTATTGAATATGAATGAATAAGAAAGTCTCAATAGATATTCATTGCTTGCGTTGATAATTAAAGTGTCGTTATTGAATATGAATGAATAAGAATGTCTCAATAGATAGAATGGAGCTAAAATTCGTTATACCAAATTAAAAAGATTCTTGGTCAATCATTGGATTATTGAATGTAGGAAATAATTTTCAGTTTCAGATATTTTGATTAAACTTGAGTTTATTCAATAATGATTCGACAATTGGAATTCCATAATTGAGTTTATTCAATAATGATTCGACAATTGGAATTCCATAATTGAGTTTATTCAATAATGATTCGACAATTGCTTGGAATATGTAGAAATTGCGGACTTATTGTAAAGCTAGTTTTTTACTCGCGACGTTCACGTGGCCCGCTTGGATTGCCAAGTTGTTAGTGATATATGTGATTATGGCTAACCATGTCAATTAGTCATTAATTATTACCGTAATAAGGCCACTGTTTCCCGCAGATACTTATCATTCTGTCAACGAAATTTCACTAAAGTTCGTACGTATATATTTACGGAGTTATCTGCAAGCATTTTGATTAAAGCTAAAACATGAATTTTAACTTATCTGCTATACTATCGGCAGTATTTGTAATGCATCAGTCGAACTTACAATGTTCTAGTAACTAATTATCTAAATAATATAAATTTTATTTAAGTATTCGTGTGCGAATATCGTGCGTGCACGTGCCGCATGCACGTGCACGCACGATATTCGCACGTGCATACTTGCATGCGCAACAGTTGAAGTTTGCGCTTGTTAGAATCGTATCTATTTGGGACAATTATAACAAAATAATATAATATAATAACGGTGTTATTATGCGCGCACGTGAGCAATGCATGTAAACTATTAAGCGTGAGTAGCAGTTGAAGTTTGCACTTGTTAGAATTATGTCCACAAGGATAAGTTATATCCAAATAATGTCACTATATTTGGGTTATTGCAAGCAAATGGCGCGCGGCATCCGCTCGTTTTTACGGTGAAACCGATTTGAAGATTATGAATGCGACACAGGCAGGTAGGTTTCGAATTTCATCGTTGTGCTTGTAATACATTTTTCTTTTCCCTTTTTTTCCGGAAATATTAATTGCGCGCGATTTGGTTATTATATTTTATCCAAAGTATAATGAAATAAATTATACTTTTTGATAAAGATAATAAAATCGCTTATAATTAATCTTTTAATTATTAAATTTTGTTGGATATTTTTTTTCCTTTTAAATAATTTATGCAAACAAATCTGAATTCTTACGCGAACAAAATCTAAGAAGATTAAACCATTAATTGTTCTACCGTTGCAGAGGGAACAATTGACGCTGTCAAAACAGACGAACGAGGCCATCGCGTCGATTAGCGGAGACATCTTTGCGGCACAGCGAAGTGATTCCGTAGAAATCTGTTCGTTCATTTACCAGTTTGTGCATTTGTTAGTTAACGATTGAATCTACTTTTTGTGACCTGTACACAGTTCGTCGTTATGCAACCTGTACGCAGTTGTAATTGTACGTACAGAAATTTAGGAGGAATACTCAACTGTAACTCAAAGAACGTTATATTGTTTGCATTTAAATTAGAAAAATTGAACGTAGAGTAATTTGTATATGGAATGATTATTTATGAAACTTGATTAAAAGACTGTAAGACATATTAATATTTGAATTTTGAAGCGCTTTGTTTTTGTAATGTTGACTTGAAAACGGCACCAGATGTGGTCAAGTAATCGGAGGCAATCGATCAAATGAGCGACAGTGTCTTTGAAATGAGCGACAGTGTCGATTTCAAACACCAGAACTCGGCTAGATGCAGACTAAGTGTCGCTGTCTTGGTCTTATTTTAAAGAGAAAACATGATAGTTTCTGCCAGTACTACTTTAATATTAACCACAGTTGTGCATGTATGTAAAGTAAACCCATGAACTCTTGACGGAGAAATTTTACATTTGCAAGATATACTCATATGATTCCAAAGCTACATGTATCCCATTTGTTATATCCGTGTCCTTTATTCAATAAGTTTAAGCTGCAAATAAATGGAATCATTTAAAAAATTAAAATTTTATTTGAATTCAATGTATTGTGTCATTAAAATTTTCAAAAAAAAGATTTTGCGTGTTAGCTCCTGCACACGGACTAGAGTTTACTCCTTAAGTACGATCGTCTTGGTATGTATAAAATAGGTAACACTGTATATAAAGATAAATATCAATATTATTAAACATAAATGGAAAATTCTTTAATAAAAAATTCAGACAATATAATTATTTTCAAGTAAAATACAAATGAACAAGATCAAATTTACACAACAAGAAAATTCAAGAATTAGTAACGTCAGACTAAGAAGTTAAAATTAAAAGAGATTTATCAATTTTGTAGGACTTAAGACACCAAATATTCACACATAATTTTACAACAATTAATGATTACGTTTTGATACAAGCGGACGATAATAAACTCTGTGTGTTACACTCCGTCATTGCGTTAACACCACAATAAAATGTCAATACGGCTATCGCACTCCATTATTGCGATTACGCCATAAGAAAAAGCCAAATAAACATATTGATAACTTACTCTAAAGATGCGCATAATACAGTTTATAATTTAAACACCTTTAACGATTCATCAATTTCTCTTTTAAAATCTCAATGTGGATACCTCCATTTATTCTTATTAATAATTTCCTCATTGTTCTGTAATAAAAAAAAGGACTAAGATCCTATTCCATTCTTTAATGGTCTCAATATTCGAACAACACATTGAGCCATCCTTAAACAAATATAATTTGTTTAAAGTAAAATTGTCAACCGACCTCAAACTTTCGGCTTCACTTGACACAACTTTACAATAATACAAAAACAAAAGAAGATAAGATTACTATTAAAAGCATTTTATGAAGTTAGAATTGTTTGCACTTGTGGTAGTTTTTACAACGTTTAACCTATAGTGGTAACTTCAATAAACCTGAGTCGAATTGCAATAAGTGAAATTTATACTTTTTGACACAATTTAAATTATTCAACGTGGTTGTACATAATCAAATTAAAATATTGTAAAATTAAAAAAAAAAAAGAAAATACCGAATAACAAACACAATTTTCTACAAATTTAAAAAAAATGACTTAAGGCAAACCTGCATATACAGCAAAACAAATTTACGGTTAATTATGGTTAATTTTTTTCTTTAATTTTTCAAAAGTAATTTGGATTTGGAGCTGTTTCAGCTTTCCACTAATGATAATGGCTTAAACTTATCTAAAGTTGAAACGACCAAAAGATTCAGTGATGGTTTTAAAGCCATACCTTCATATAAATTGTTTCTAAAGCATTTTTAAAATTAAAAGAGGTTTTTAAACGCTATTTTGAATTTATAATTTATTGGTTATGCATTTCAAGTAATGTCGTTTAGTATACCTTTTACTCAGCGTACGTCATAAAAAAGTGCATTTGTGTAAAATTGACCCAATAAAGAAAACGAAGTAATTTACTTAAACGAATTGGTTATTTTCATTATTAAAATTTTAAATGCTAAAGGTTAATTTACGTAACTTCACTTAGAAAATGCTTGTTTAAAACGTTAACGATGGATACAAGTATACGTTTTTTAAAATATCCGGAGTCATATTTAAAAAATATTTTTGCCTAATCGCTCCCTCTACATAGTATTTGATTTTTCTAACTATAAAATTTATTTTGGCTTTTACTTGTATTTACGAACTAAGCTTTTGATTTAATCCTTTTAAGATAAATTATTCATCGGTCAGTTTAAGCCGTTAACCAATAAGAAATCTATTTTTTGATAGTAACATTTAGCTTGTTATATAATTGTCATATTTTACATGATCAAATTATCATATTTTATGCAAATTTGTAATATTTTATGTTGATTTATAATACATATAATATAATTTTTTGTTAATAAAAACACGATTCAATTTATAGCTTTCACTTGTCATCGAATTATTTTTCTGATGAGCACCGTCTGGATATAATCTAAGTAACGTAATCATTTTTTTTAATTTAAAAAAAAACAGTTTTATAAATATATTATATAAATATCCAAAAAATTCATATTACGCTCTCTCCATTATGAAACCGCTGAAATCATAAATTGTGAAAAGGGAGCATTGATAAAAAGTATAAAATAATATATTAATTTATAAATAGAAATAAATTTTTAAGTTAAAATAAACATTACCGATATATAAACAGCATTCAGTGAGACATGCCAAGGCAAAGAGAATGCATTTGGTTAGATACCATAAAAAAAAAGTTACTAAAAGACATGACTAAGTTCGAGAAATATGAATAGAATCATTTTTGTACTGTTTCCGATGACAATCCGCGCAATCTAACATCCATTTGGACTCACCTTGATTCTCTTATTTTTAAATTCTGATTAGCCCACGTAAAGACTATTCACTTTTTTTTGGATGGACAACATATAAGTCAGCCACGGCATTGTTTACGCTTCAGAATCCGACTCCGAAAATGAACCGATTGTTCAATTAAAATCTTCTACTGACAAGGCCTTAGCAACAACATCAACTGAAGCAGAGAAGGAAATAATTAAAAAGGAGAAATTCATCCCAGCAAGATTCACAATGATGTCCATTTAATCTTTAAAAATATGTAGTGAAAAAATAAGGAATATTCTTACCCCGGTGTTGTAAAAGCGGCGTTGAGGAAGACGAAGAGATGAGGGTAATATTTTATGAGTAGATAGGCACTATTGCAAAACGATTTAAATGTATTGAGACTGATATTTCTTATGAACCATACGAAAACATTTTGGAAATCGTTGAAACTCTAAAGATTGTATCAAAGGGCAAACGAATATTTTACCTTTAAATATTTTTTGAAAAATAACGTTTACTATAAACCAGAATTGATTTATTTTTTAGGTTTTCATAAAAAAATTTCCAGTCCATTTTTATAGGTTTCATTTAATTGTGCGAATATAATAATATATTTTTTCTTATGGTAGCATTTTTAAGTGGACGACAAGTGTTGTATAGTAGTACCACTGAGTTACCTTAGCTACCATTACATTACTGATCGCCCCTACATCTCGAAATTTATAAGAGCATGATTCAGCTATATTTTCTTCTTTTCTAGTTTTTTATAGCAACTATCATTTTTATACGTTTAGTAACAGTCGTTTATAGAATTCTAATTTGGTGATTATTGGCCGATTAAAATGTGATTGAGGCTAACTAATAACGATAATATACGTAGTGTAGACCATGTTTCATAATTATAATAAGTAAAAAATTGACGATTGACCAATAAACCTAACTGTTAAATAAAGTATCGCAGTTGTTTTATTTCAGCTACCATTACCTACCATTTTTATAATAAATCAGGTTCGTAGCAACTATCAGCTCGGCCAAGCCAAGTACCACAAACTAGACACAACATACAACACGAAGGATTAGTTAAATTTATAAAATATCCAATTTCATTTTATATACTTTTTTAATTTTTAGGATTGCAAATTGTCCCTCGAAAAGTAGAATGTTCGAACTACGATTGTATTGTATTTACAAATGCTAACAAGTGGTAGTTTAGAAAGTGTATGAGATAAATCTTGAAATGAGAAAGGCTAGATCTACTACTTAGTGGGTAAATCTATGAAAATGATGTCATTTCTTTCCATAAAAAAGTTCGATATTTATATGAAGGTATGTGTGTATATTCTTTATGGGCTCCTACAATTTTAAAAACTTACTCTCAAAAACTTAATCTCAATCCCCTCTCGCAACAAGTATTAAGGGAACAACAATCCTCTCTTCTGCCCATTACTCGCACATAGAGATGAAAATTTGGACAATATCGGGCATTGCTGGATATTCAGCTAGTACCGTTATATATTTTATGAAATTTTCAATCCGTTTTAAAATGATGTTAGCGAAATTTTTTTGTATATGTTGGACATAAGTCCCTGCCCTTAGGCAATAGTTTCCGATTTCGTGTTTACCTCCTTTCTTGTACAATAGGATAATGTTAGACATTGCTGGGGAATTATTTCAGTGTTTATGATATTGTTAAACATATCTGTCAGGACAGGTATTAAGACTTCCTTACCTTATGTTGGGATTTCGATGTTTATGCCGTCGGAACCTGGTGTTTTATCTATGTTTTGGATATCTATAGCTTTCTCGACTTCAGCTTGAAGAATGCTAGGAATTCTTGAAGAATCCTCGAAATCAATTTCACCTTCTATTATGTTATTTTCGTACAATTTCTTGTAACAAGATGTTGCTGTTCTTAATATATCTGTTCTACGATGATTTCACTTTCCACTGTCGTTTTTAATTTTAAAGATCCAATCCATTGAATTCTTCAATTCTTTATATGTTTTTTTGGCTCTACCCGTTTTACTTATATACTTTCCTATAATTTCCATTCTGCTTTGTTTCTTATCCTATCTTTAATTTTTTTACTAATCGTTAAATGTTTACTGCTTTCGTTAAATGTTTTCTTCTGTCTTGAGTATCTTTAGCACTGATTAAGTGATTCCTCACCTCTAGAAGTTTTGTGGTATTTGTTGTTGGCCATTTTAACGGTACAATTTTAATATTTGGAGTACATTGTATTTAGGTTTTTATGGTATTTTCTATCCAGTTGTATTTTTCTTGTGTTCTTAATTCCTTTGTGGGAAGTCTGTGAAATTGTCCCTTAGTGCTATCGTTCTTTGTTCTAACTGATGTTTTCCGAGCTTTACATTTGTTGGGTCTTGGTCTATGCTTGTTGGTTTGCTAACAATTCTGCTCTAATTAGTTCATGATTAGTGGTAAAGTACAATTTATTTATTACGGTAAAGTTAATGAAGTAGTTGTTTCTGTTAGTCATTATAAAATCAATTTGGTTTTTTGTTTTGCAAGTATTTACGAAGGTTAGGTTATTTTCTAGTGCAAAGTTCGTGATATATTCTCCATTTCTACTTCTGGTTTTGTTGTATGTGGATGGTCCTAGTATCTTCTGTTCTCCTGGACGCCTATCCCCAATTTGACCATTGCCGTCTCCCATTAATATAAGGTTTTTATGAACGTGCTCTTGAATCGCATCGTTTAAATCAAGGTTGAATGTATTTATTGTTTCTATATTCGATTGTTCAGTAGGCGAATATATTTATACAATAGACGAGGATCGTTACATCCAGGTAATTTCAAATTCATCATCACAATACGTTCCGAGATACCAACAAATCCTTCCACATAATTTGTTTTATATTTTCTAAAAATAAACTCAACCCCGTGAAGGCCCGAGGTCTCGCCTATATGGTACAATATGTAGTCCGGATAAGATATGATATTATCACCCAATATTCTCACTTCACTCAGGCCAATGTGTTTTAATACATACATTAGTTCTGCAGAATTTTCTTTATTTTTCAGGGTAAGTACATTGAAGGTTGCAGTGTAGATTTTAAATATCTTTTGTTTATGATTTTTGTTATCATTAATATAATAAATATAATAAGCGAATTATTGTTGGAGGGTTATGGTCTCTATCCCCCGCGAGGACCAGTCGGCTTGAGGGAGGTTGGTGTATTCTTGTTTCGTTATTGCCAGTTTCTTCGGTTGGTTTTGGGTTCCGTTTACCGATTTTTAATTGTTATTGTTTTTTAGAAGTACACTCCTTAGTATTCCTTTTCTTTAAATATTAGTTTATTTGCAACTGGATTATTTAAAAAACTAGACAACAACAGCGTGTCGGAGCTATAATTCTACACATATTGCTCAAGATTGTTAAGATACACTTTTTGTCTTAGTTTAAAAACACAACATACGTACGTCACCACTGTCTGGGATTAATATCAATACACCTATTCAATAGAAAGTATCCGAAGAAACATAGGGATAATTATTTTTAAAGAATTTTTTTGCACGGAGCACCCGTGTTAATGGTCGCCCGCGACAGGTAAGGACTTAAAAGGTATAAAAGTTCGAAGTGTATGAAAATTAATTACAATTTTACGTGGTAAAGTTTAAGAATTTTACTGAAAAATACCAAAATGAAATATTATCCCCCTGCTCATACTCCTTATTTACCCTTTGTACAAAACCTACACAAGAGTTGTACGAAAACTATATGATGATTCTATATATCACATTTTCTGAGAAATTAATGATAATGTATACATGGACACCAATTAATAATATCCATTAGGCATTTTATTGAGCTTGGAAGTCCGTATTAGAGATAACTTTTAATATATGATGTAATTTATTTTCAAGCTAGGTACAGAACTTTCGGGACAGACTCAAAATTAAATGGTTTTTTTTACAAAGTTAAGTTTAGTCGCTTATTTGCATTATGTTGCGAACTTTAAATGGCATTAGATAGATAACGATTCTTGAGTGATTCGATTCGACTTGTTGTGTGGATTCAATATGAAGACATTTATATTACGATAGTCAAATCGGTACAATAAAAGTGGTTTTTGATTGGTTATAGACGAAGATTTTTAGATACAAAAATTGCACATAATTCATATTACAAAGTTCTGGGCCCGAACTTGTTGCTAAAGCTAAAGTTTTTTTTAAATTTTTGTGAATAATATAAGTTTTTCTTCGATTATCAAAATGTCCAAGTTCCAAGTATTTTTTTTGTAAAAGGCAAAAAAATTTTAAAAAAATACTTGGTAATTTGGTGATGGTCCAACTGTTTTAATGATGTGTTATTGAGTTAAACCAGAAATTTACTTTCAAATATTTCTATTTATTGAATATTTATTATAGAATAGAAGCAAATTTAAAATGCTGTATTGTCGATTATGTTATAGTATTATTTTAATTCCCTATACTAGCCAGATATTAAGTTAAAAGCGGGTTATAAAAGTGCTGTATTTTTTGTTCTTTTAAATATTTAAAAAGTTATTATATATTTGAAAAAAATTAAAATATAAAAACATAATTGCATATTTTTTCATAATGACACAATACATAAGTATGATAATTATTTCAAACTGATAACTATAGCGATAACATAAAACTTTAATTTTTAGTTAAACTCTGACTTACACTTTTATCTAAAAAAATTCAATAAAATATGCTGTTGAGAGGTGTGACATTAAACGATACCTAATACAGCAGTCAAACCAATACCATAGTTAACTAAAGTTTGTTTATTTTATTCCGAACAATAGAGAAAAAAATTTGTGAGCCTTCACGGGACGCCTGGCAAAAGTAAAACTTTTAAATATTATTAGATTTTCATATTAAAATATTTAAATTTGAACGAATTGAAAACAAATATTCAAAACAAATATTTAATAATAAAATATTAATTTAAGTTAATTATAAAATATTAATTTAATTTTATGACGTTATTTTTATGAAATAATTTATTATAAAAATATTTATTAACAATCTACTGAAAATATATTTTTGATTTCATAATATTGTTAATCGACAAGACGCGAAGCCAAATTAAGTCGGAAAGAGCAGATAAGACGCGAAGCTGGCCGAATAGCAGGTCATGACGTGATATCAGAACGTTTTAACTCCCATACAAATGCGGCATTACATGTTTCACATAACACATAAAAAAATTGATCCTGGTTATTTTTTTTTTAAATGACCAACATTTGTGCGTTGTCGCTTACACTATTGAAATTATTTGAAACTACCTGTATCTGCGAATTCATTCATGTGGACGTTTGGGTTAGTTTGGACAAGTTATTTAAAAAAAAAAATTCGAAATAAATTATGAACATAAGTAATTAATCAAGACTTTAGGTATTGCGTCATACATTGAGCCTTATATACTTTCATCGAAAAAAACTTTTAATAATCAAGAATTCCACTGTTGAACCAGAGATGGCGTCTTTTGTATATATTGTATAATAATATATAAATTAGACACTCATTAATGAGTAAATTAATTATGTAAACCAATACAGAGTGAGTTCTAGATTTCAATGCGTTTAAGCGCATATCCGTCCTTCATTAGTAGATTTTTTCAGCATTAGGTGTATAGTATGGGCACACAACGAGTATGTGTTTGTACTACAGCCTTAAAAATTATATATACTTTACTAATATGATTATAAATTAGGAACCGTTTGAGATATTACGATGAAACAAAAACACCCAGGTTGTCCCAGGGTTAATATCTGTAAACTTGTGCCAAATGTTAAGTGCTTTAATATTTTTTGAGTGAAATCTGTACGTACGTACAGATTCACAGAGTCACGGAGAGAGACAGAATTTTTTTAACTTTAGATTCGTTTCATATTTGAATATGTAGGAGGAAAAATATTTAAAAGCTGAAAATCCGAAAGTCACAGAAACTTCTGTTTCGTTTTTCTGTATTGATTTATAAATTGAGATATGTTGCTATTTTATTGGATATGTAGATATAAAATTAGTAAATGATCTTTGCAATTTTTATGAGATTTGATGAAATATTGTTAGCGAGAATTTGTGAGAGGTTTGGTTAACAAGATTTTTATGAGATTTTGTTATCGAGCAACAATTATCTCTTTTATGAACAGTTAAACAGATGCAATGCCAACGGACAAATAATGCTAGTCAACAAAATGTTTAAACAAGAAAGGTGCTGACTAATTTTGAGTTATCTAGACTCATATTGTAAAACTATGTTTTGTTTTGTAAACCAATTATTTTTAGACCATATTTATAAAGGATTATATTTTATGTTTGCCGAGCTGAGTGATTCTTGAATGAAAACTAGAAAGTTTAAAAATACCCTGACACGTTTTGTTATAGTTTTAGTTAAATTTATATTAAAATTCGACGGAGAAATTTTACATCATCAGTAAAAAAAATATATAAATATTATTTTGGCCTTTCTTTAGGACAACAAGACAAAGTATGGGTTCCTGATATCTGTTGTATTTATTACACGTGTGGGTATTCTTACTGTTTGAGCAAAAAGATCTTAACCTATACATTTCGAAATTCCTGCGATTTTCCTTATAGATACAAAAGCGTATTAGAGAGGAAAATTTAAAAAAAAATAAGTATCCTGACCTACCGTCGGCTAAAACATCGATTCCTTAAAACAAAGAACTACTTGTACCAGATCCTTTTCAAAGCTCCAATCTGTCCAATCTTTGTGCTGAATCGAATGATCTAGATAACGTAATGTTTCATGCTGACTTTGCTTCTTCATCTAAAGGCCACATCTACTAGTTCAAGAAAATCTCAATGATTAAAATTTTTCCAAATAAGAGGTAGTAGTTTTGAGGTCTCGATTCGTCGAAGAAAATTACTGCAACCAACAACAAAAATAAATTACTTTTATCATCGAAACAAAGAGCTGAAAAGCTACTTTGTACAGGATAATGATCTGTAATTTGGGAATAATATGGATGGCGTGATGAATGCTTTAGGCACAGAATATAAAACAGAAATATGTCGTTTATTTCTTGATTTCAAAAATTTGTTTAAAGGTTTTTCTTTCCCTCAACGATAATGAACTACTTTCCGTGTAAATAGATCATGCTACTAATATGAAAGAGTTAAGAAATTTCTCTTGGAAAGATTCTATATGATGATTACAAATGAAAAATTTATGGAGATATAAAAGTTGTTGCTTTTCCTTTAGGATTACAGCTTGGATATACAAAATTCTTTAGTTTTCCTTGCAAATAGGAAAAACTGATAAAAGAGATTGGAAAAAAATGTGTGCTAAGAAAGGACAGGACTTGTGTTAAGAAAGGATAGGACTTTCCTCCAGGAAAGAAACTTGGCATAATGAAAAATTACATCTTTTGAATTAATTTCCAACGTGATATCATAGAGAAAACTGACTCTTTTTAAAAAAATTACTCAAAAATTAACAAAAAAATTGCTTTTAAAATTTTTTTAAGGGCTCTCATATATAAAAAGAAGGAGGATGAGGGGAGGGAATTGAACAATCGTGTCTATCTATGTCTAGTAGAGTTAAAAGAACCCTTTCAATAGATTATGAGTGGATTATAAAAATAAAAAAATTTCGTTAAAAAATGGCGATGTACGAATCTGGAAAAATTTCATTCATTTTTGTAACTAGTTCCATATAGAGAATCTTCATATTTTGTCACATGGAATTGCTGATCTATTTTGTAAATAGCCTATATTTAAACAATAAAGATTAACTTTACGTTTAATATAATAGTTTATATGTAACGCGTAATACAAATGACAATTTTTTTCATGTAATTTGAGTTTTCGCTCTTATAATATCACAACATAATAACTATTCCAGTTAATATTAGAGACGTCGAAGTTTCTTTCTTTTGTGGATTCCATTGAGTGGAGTGTCATCGAAGGAGTTTTTTTTTAAATACTTTTTTTCCAATGAAATGAAATAAAATTCTTTCCAATGTTTCATTCACATACGTCAAAAATCTGAAAGAAAATCAGGTTAAGGTGTCATTAAAGATATATATATATATATATATATATACATATATATATATATATATATATATATATATATATATATATATAAATATATATATATATATATATATATACATATAATATATATATATATGTATATATACATATATATATATATATATATCCGACCATCCGATGAATATTCGATATATCCGACGAATATTTTGACTCGAAAAGATATTTAAGCCGAGAAGACTCGCTAAACCCACTAAATGAAGTTCTCATAGTGCACAATAAACGCTTCAAATGGAATTCCATTGGCCCTACGGTTCGAAGAGACACGTTTATATTCTCAAACAGGCTTTGGATTGGAACTATCAAGGAAAGAGGAAACACGGTTCTCCGAAGTGGACTTGACGGCAGTCTCTGTTGGAGGAGATTGAAAAGCATTAGGAAGATGTGGGATGAAGCAATTCAGCAAGATAGATAGAGCCAATCAGTGTGGCAACTTTACCACACTGTTTACCATTCATGGTACTCACCATGGGTGTCCTTTGATCCATTAAGAAGACAAAGGATATGGTGAGAGAGGTTCCATAAAAAATCAGACTAGGCGACTACGAAGATAAATTTGCCATAGGTACTTTGGCCAATTTATCCATCATTAACTAGAAAGTACATAATATATAAACGAGGTCATAGCTTGCTTTACCTTATGGCTCTAATCGTGTAATTGTCTCTCAACACATGGATAAGAAAATTAACCCATGGAGCGTACATGGGTCTTGAGACACATACTTTCATCTCACATTTACATATTAGTGACGCTAGTTGCCGCGTTACTTATAAGTAACACGCACGCCCGAGGTGTTAATGTTGTATTAATGTTTGACGTTCACTTAGTTGGTTTTTTAGCTATCATCATATTTAAGCTTGTTACTTTCAAAATATAGCAATAGGCATATTTTTGTTATTTTCTTTCATTTTAATTCGATAAAAAACTCGGTATGTGTTGTAATGATATCACAAGATTTTGAAAAGGCCACTTAACCACTACACTATAAACTTAAGAAATATGTGAGTTGACTACAATAGATTTTTATTAGTCAACTATCATGAGTTTTTGGAGAGATATCATTTGATCACTTTGAGTTTTTAAAATATATCAGTTAACCAATGTTCGAGGCATAGAAACAGTTTGCATTGGTTTATAACTGTTAAGCCTATTATTTATAGATAAAGCTTTAAAATTTTCGAAATTAGTTTCACGTAAATAAGTCAGGATGTTCATTTCAAGAACAATTATTTTAATATGAATATTTTCTCGATTATATTCGGAAAAAAATCTGTCAATTTTAACACTTTGGTATGAAAGCACAGGAAGGGTTTTTTTTGTTATGAAATGTTAGCTAACTTGGTAAATTACAATCTATATTTAGCCCAATTATTACGTCATTTTAGCGTTTCCCTTTCTCTTATTATGTATAAACCAATAAGTGTCGTCACTTCCTCCACGGAGAACTTTCCCATAGTAGCGCGTCAGCGGGTTATATTTTTGGGTATATGCATGACATTATACGATAGTATTGACAGCGGTATAGATCTTATCTTATCTCTTCCATTTAGGGAATAATTTTTCTCAATATATCTTTCCTGATTATGACAAATTTGCTAGTAAAACAATTTGATAGGCAAATGGTCGATAGTTTATAATATATTTCCCTATAAAATTAATTTAAATATTTTATTGCTCGAAAAATGGTAACACCCTCATTCTGTATATCTCTAAAGACAGTATCTTTACATAGAAAACGCAATTTAAATTGACACATAAATATATACTCATAGTGGCCGCCAGCACAACACTTGAACTGCATCACAATACATTCCAATCAGTATAAAGGCATGAATAAAATTCAATTTTTCGCTGAAAAATGAATCTCGTCAAACAAAGAACGTTGATTAAGGTTAGCGCATGCATCGACCGCTTCAATTCTCGCATGTTCGAGTAATTCGGTTCGCGCTATAAAATACCTCTCAGCGATATTGCAGTGGTCACGCTTAGTATATTGGAGAGATATGTCAGTTATTGCAACATCACGAGTTGAGTGATTGAATACTTCCAATACTGACAATGTAGTTCGGGACAAAACCGTATTTTCTGCTGTCATTTATTTTTGAGTTAATAATCAAGAATTTACTTCGAATTAGGTAATTTATTTCTTCCGTGGTTTGAAATATTTCTCGTAACGTGAAATACTTCTCAGTAATTGTATAACCACCAGGCTCGGCGTATTGGAGAAATATGTAGGTTAGTGCAACTTCACGAGTTAAGTGATTGAGTATTTCCTATACTGAGAATGTTAGTTTCGAGCAAAATCGCATTATTTACTGTAATTTATTATTAAGTTAGTGATCGAGTGTTTCGTTTCAATTAGATAATTTATTGCTTCTGGGGTTTGAAATACCTCCCGTGTTATGAAATACTTCTCAGTAATTTTATAATGGTCACGCTTGGTATATTCAAGAGATATGTCAGTCAGTGCAACGTCACGAGTTAGGTGATTGAGTTCCTCTTATAGTGACAATGTATGTCGGGGGTAAAATCTTATTGTCTCCCGTAGGTAGTTTTTCAGATAGTGATCGAAAGTTTAGTTTCAATTAGATAATTTATTTTTTTGGGGTCTGAAATACCTCTCGTGTTATGAAATACTTCTCAGTAATTTTATAGTGGTAACGCTTAGTATATTAGATATGTCAGTTTGTGCAATGTCACGAGTTAAGTGATTTAGTATCTCCTATACTGACAATGTAAGTTTGGGGCAAAATCGTATTGTCTACGTTAATTTGTTTTTGAGTTAGTAAACGAGAGTTTAATTTCAATTAGACAATTTATTTCTTCTAGAGTTTGAAATACCTCTCGTGTTATGAAATACTTCTCAGTAATTTTACAGTGGTCAGTTAGTGCAACGTCACGAGTTAAGTAATTACATATCTCCTATACTGACTATGTCAGTTTGGGGCAAAATCGTATTATCTACCGTAATTTATTTTTCAGGTAGCGATCGAGAGTTTAGTTTGAAATAAATAATTTATTTCTTCTAAGGTTTGAAATATATCTCGTGTTATGAAATACTTCTCAGTAATTTTATAATGTCACGATTTAAGTAATAAGTTATTGGGTACTTTTATTGCTGTCAATATACGTTCGGAACAAAACAGTGGTCTACTCTAATTTATCTTTGAGTTCATTATCCAGAGCTTACTTCTAATTAGGTAATTTATTTCTTCCATAGTCTGAAATTTTTCGTAGCATGAAATACCTACGTCGCATTAATTTTATAACAGTTACACTCGGCGCATCGAAAAGATGAGTATGTCAGTTAATACGACGTCACGATTTAAGTGATTGGCTACTTCCAATACTGACAATGTAGTTCGGGACAACATCGTATTGGCTACTGTCATTTATTTTTGAGTTAATTATCCAGATCTTACTTCGAATTAGGTAATTTATTTCTTTCATAGTTTGAAATTTCTCGTAGCATGAAGCACCTACGTATCATTAATTTTATAACTGTGATGCTCAGCGCATCGGAAAGATACGAGTATGTCAGTTAGTGCGACATCACGATTTAAATGATTACTCCCAATACTGACAAAGTAGTTCGGGACAAAATCTTATTATCTACTGTAATTTATTTTTGAATTAATTATCCAGAACTTACTATGAATTATGTAACTTATTTCTTCTGTAGTTTAAAATTTTTCGTAGCATGAAGTACCTGCGTCACATTAATTTTTTGACAGTGACGCTTCCGTTTAAGACAAAATTATTAGTGATCGAGATCCTACTCTGAATAATACTATTCATTTCTTTCCTCGATCATTTAGGATCGAGACTGTCTTTTCATTTTACTGGTGAATGAACATTTGAGAAATCACATATTTTAATAATGATGAATAAATGAATTCTGAATTATATCATGATATGTTAAAAACTCTGTACTGTAACAAAGAACACTAATAAGTTAGTTATGTCCGTCCATCTAACGAATAGACATTCATTAATATATCACAGTCTCATATTTTCTATAATATATCATAGTCAACTTATATTTATTTTACTTTCCTATGGTTTAACCTACATGCATGCAGTTTTACAATTAGTTTCTCCAGATAGAGGTCTCAGTCAATAAGCAGCAAAAAATGAAACAAAAATTAGTGCCTCTAATTTATATAAAATAAAGAAGTAACTTTACAGAGTGAAAGTCATTAGAAAGATCTTTAAAGTAAAATTATATTTCCGTTCATAATTCTTCATTTTGAAGACAAAATATTAAGCTCCAAAATGACCTGCGATAAGCATTTTCCTCCTATTTTCCAACAGTTCCTTTGAAAAATTTTAAAACAATCTACATGCTAACATTCTGTCAGAACATTCAATCAAAATTATGTTAATTAACCTGCGACAACAATTTTAAGAGATGCGACATGAACTTACAATCATAATACGGCAAGAACACGTTAAGTTACGTACTTACCCGCTTTTTATAATAAATAGGCTTAATTTCATCGAAAATTATTCATTACGCTTTAGTAGGATTGCCATCAGTGAGTTTGGGGGGAGTTGTTAAGTTGCAATAGCTTGACGTGAGTACTTGACTTAAAGTCGTGTAGATTACGATTTAAGATAAGGACCAGATAACTAATACTGAAGAAATTTCCTAATCGTGATATGCTCTTTATAAACTCGTTCAACAAAGTCAGCAACACTTTAAACCTAAAATAGCACTCTGTGGTCGCTGAACGAGACAGCATACGCCGCGATGCGGGCTGAACAAAAAAGCCCTCATTTCCACTCGTTGCCGAAGCATATAGAGTTCTCCATGCGTTGCACTGCATAATATTGCACCATCAATCGTCCAAAACGTTTTGATGCGAGAGGCTATTGCGATGATTTTGTCTTCGAATTTTATTATTTTAGATTGTCTTTCGTTTCATTTATGGGCAAGGTAAATGCAGCTACCAACTCGAAGGAACTATAACATATAAGTGATGAAGAGCAGAAATATATTAGGAATAATAAATTTGTTGATACAAGTAGAAATCCTACTACAAAGATATCGTAAATATATCGTAAATATTTAAGACTCCGTTATATATATACATATGTACGAGCAATAAAATTATTTTCTCTAAAGTAAAATATCGAATCCTTAAAGTCAGAATCATTGTTATAGTTTTGTACTAAACCTTAGATAAACTTAAAGCAACGTTTTTTTTCATGATTTTGACTTTGGCAGTGCCGGCGATGAAGGGGATGGGAAACATATTTTTGGTCTTTTTCAACCATATCTCTAGAAGTATATTGAGTAAAATTCTTATTGAATATTTTTTATTAAGTGAATAAAATATCGTTTCCGAGTTATAAGTAGTAGAAACCTAGCATGGTTAGGAGAAAATAGGTACGAAATAAAAAAAAGTTATTGTATTATACATTGTAGGGATGAGTGTTGATACATTAAGAATTGATTCATCCCATTTGAATTTGATTCCTAAATTAATGACTTCCCCGGTACCTTTAATTATAACCAACTTATTATTAAAACTAAACAATAAAACAGGTCTTAAAATGGCAACAAAACAACAAATCGGATCTTAAATTAGCAACAAAACAGGTCTTAAAATGGCAATTTTATTGTTAACCCAATTGTTGTTTCTTTAACGATTAATGTTAACAATAATTTTTTCAACATTACTGCAGAAAAAAATGTAACCCTTCCTTACTAAAATTTATTTTTAAGCCAGATAATATTCCACTTCTAATTTTGGGCCAAAGAACTATATATGATATATTAATATAAACTCCCTAGCTCATTTCAATTATAAATTTGAAGCCTCTGACATATAGACAGACGCACAATGAATAGCCGGATAATGTTGCTATTATATCAGGGTTTCCATTGGTTTTAGTTTCATAGAAATGCAAAAATTAAAATGCTTCATCAATTAATTTATTATTCACAATTAAATGAAATTACGTGATGTAGTATTATTTCTACTTTTTTTTAATTTCTTTACCACGACCTAGATTTCGTTGTATTACAACATCTTCAGGTAGGATATTAGCAATGATTCAAGTGTTGTGAAAGTGTTGTAATACAACGAAACCTAGGTCGTGGTAAATAAATTTTAAAAAAGTAGAAATAATACTCCATCACGTAGTTTCATTTAATTGTGAATAATGAATTTAATGATTTAAGCAAAGCCGTGAAACATTTTATTTAATTATCTTTAATTTATGTATATAAAATACATATGTGTCCATCACATAAGAAAACATTAAGAGTTAAGTAAGATTTTCTAATAGGCATATATATTATTGATACGGTCAGACTAAGTGTACTAGGAAGATAAACCTGCCAAAAAAACCATATGAACCCTATTGAGAATTCTTCTACTAAAAATTTTAAAACGAAATGAAAAATAAGGAAATCACTTGACTATAAAACAAAATGCTTTATAAACTTGCAGTCAGTTAACTTTTTAATTAATAGCACGTCAGCGTATCGATACTCAGTACGCAATGTTCGGAACGCGGTGAAAGTTATTTAATCTCCGTACGGTCATGAAAAATTGTCAGGCAAAAAATTAATTGCCCGTAACAGTGAACCTTAAATGAAAAATTGTACATTGACTAATATATACTGCAAACGCATATATTTATATATATATATATATATATATATATATATATATATATGTATATATATATATATATATATATGTGTATGTATGTATGTATATACCGTATTAATACATTACTTTTGTATAACTATGCAATTGTTTATAGAAACAATGCATCGAATTTTATACTAAAATAACCGCTTCCGCAGAAGAAAAAGCTAAAGCGTTGCTATAAATTTAATTTCTAAAAAAAGTGAAACATGCCAAATTCATGAGTTAATTATTAACCCTGCACGAAATTTTCGTCTGTAATCATGCTGCATAACAACACAGCAAAAAAGATCACAGCAAGTATCTGACAGATTATGTTAAAAATAGTACTTACTTCGCAACTATATAACTAGCCTAATTGAATATATATATATATATATATATATATATATATATATATATATATATATATATATATATATATAGTGGTGGTGGTGGTGGTGTCTTTTTTAATTTTTATTTTGTGTTTTTATTATTTGGTATTTTAAAAAAAACAATTTCATTTTAATTTTTACCGTATTAAT
The DNA here is from genome assembly GCA_039881145.1 of Druceiella hillmani. Classification (NCBI taxonomy): domain Eukaryota; kingdom Metazoa; phylum Arthropoda; class Insecta; order Lepidoptera; family Hepialidae; genus Druceiella; species Druceiella hillmani. The sequence continues at coordinate 3,865,187 of JAYKKI010000014.1, forward strand.
TACGAGTTTTTTAATAATGTTTTTTTTGCGATTTTACCTTGCACTCTTTCGTGTATTGTAATTTCTTTTTTTATCTGTAGTTGATGTATATAAATTTATTAGTGGCATGGTGCTTCTCTTTACACAATATTTGACGTCGTGTTATTTTTTGGTAGCAAAATGTGCTGTTTCTCTAAAGTTCCAACTCATGATAAACCAAATATAGTTGACCATGGGAAAATCGCTCTATGCGTAAATCGATTCCAACAAAAGAGAAGGTTTGTCCTTGGGGCTTATTAATAGTCATCGCAAACGCTGTTTTCATTGGAAATTTTAGCCATTTGAAAGATATCGTCTAGACTGTAGGAATCATTGGAACCTTCAGGATGTTTGTCAGCTGGTCGGCAGCAGGGCCGGTGAGAATGGTCGCCACAATTAAGTTGTCTTTTAAGTCTTTAATTAGTAGCCTGATTATTCGGGCTTAAATTTTTTAAAAGCGTGATAGGCCTAGCAACTTTTAATAGTGATTAGGATTCCAATTATGAGAAAGATTAAGGGAATTTAAAAATACTTGTGGATAGTGGACTGCATCCTCGATGTTGGTGACTGTGTCAGTCGACTTATAATTTTTTATTTCACCTGGGACTTTTTGCATAATCAGATTATTAATTACATTGACAATGTCGTTCCTAGGCAATACTATGGTTCTTGAACACAGCCCTTTAGAATAAATTTTCGATGGCAGGATACACTGCATGTATAACATGCTGCAGACTGTAGACTATCTGGCCTTGCGATTTCAGCACAGTCGGTCTCCATATTTGGAGAAGGAAAAAAGTAAGTGCAGGGTTTGAATGGAACACCATAAGGGAGAAAATTTAAGGCATACTTTGTTGATATTTGAACACGTCCCTTTTGTAACTACAGGGACTGTCTGCCAAAAAATACCAGCAAACATAAATGTACCTCCCCCATGATGGCACTAAGTTTCTAATGTCCTTTAATGTACGGTCATTTAATACACAGCTTCAATATGGACTCTGAGACTCATAGTATATTTTTCGTACATTATTAGAGACTGCAACTATTTGCCAAGAGGCCTGTTTTTGAGTATGGAATATACGGATTGTTGCTCCAAAGATTCTGATCACGGGAGTTTAAATATGGAGTATGCAGTCTTCCCGTCGTTCAATAGAGTAGCATCAATCTTTGAAGAAGCAACTACTAGATCTATTTTTACAGATTGCCTTACCTGTGCAAGTAATAAATTGATGAAGCATGTCTCTCTTGTGTTTCTTAAGGCGTCCAAAAATACTTTGCCTTTATTATTCGTCACACTGTCAATTATCGTATCAAACACCTTTAATTGGTCTGTGACTAATTTTGACGATTTTCTATTGACAAAATCTATCAACTCACTGACGTTGTACTGACATTCCAGCATTGTATAATTTCGTGAACGAATAGGAGATGATGATCCGTAATTACTTAAACTTTTGTTATTCGGTTCCAATAGATACATGCACCACATTTTTGTTTACAATATCGAATATTACTGAATCGTCATCTTCATCCGGTAATTCAGCAACTATTACACTATCAATTTCATCTGGTTGTAACCAACCAAAACAACATATGGCAGTGTGGCATTCCGCGTTTTTACTACTCAACCCTGAGCATATTGCATTTGACTTTAACGAATATCTCGTCTTTATAATATATAATTGATATATTTCATATACGAATATCTCGTCTTTATAATAATAGCTTTATAATTTTCTCCATCTTTAAATGGAGTACTCTTGAAATTATGACATGATGATCAAATGGCCAAGTAATAGCTCTTCCTTTATCTTCAAGCCATTCCGGATTGCAAGTAAATGTCAGAAATAAATCGGACCTCCCGTATATTCAGACGTCCTAGTTTTTTTTGTATAGAACACGCAGATCTCGTGAAAATTGAAAGCAAGTCGACGTACTGTCCAATATTTGCAAGGTTTGCATTAGCATCCTGATTTAAAGCAGCTCGTGGATTTATCCAGTCGTCAGCTCTCATATCCTGTTGACTTTCACATATGTAATTTAGTCCTTCTGATATAATTATAGCCATCACGTAGACACAGTATTGACTAAACAAATCTCTATTCTAATGTAAGAGATTAAAACAGTCAACTCTGATTATCATCCTATACGCATAAAACTGCATACAAGAATTATTTTTATTCCTCGCTGAATTACGTTGAGGGACTATCAAATAATAACAGTCCTCGCCTTTTAAAAACATTAAAGGGTATTGCAAAGGATCAATTCGGATGTAAATCAGATACTTTTTTCGGTGACCATCTTTACAATGAATCAATATATCCCTAGGTCCTTCGTCTTCATCGACTAATAAAACTGCAACTTCGTTTACTGTAGATGAATTGTACCTTCCTTGATGTTGATCTTGTGGAATGAGGTCAGCGTAAATTATTAATTTTAAGTTGTCCGATTAAAAGTTATGCTCTAAGTTGTATTTGGAACTGTGAATGTATATATTACGGCGACTCAATGCAGACTGCAACTCGTTGATGAAATCTATTTTTAGATTGGGAGAAATATTATAGCGCAACGATAATTGATCGGCATCAGATATGAAATGGGGAATTTGACCTGAAAGTGGGAGGAAACTACCAATCAAATGGTATACCTGCCCTCCTACCTTAAATGTAGGCATACAATTTCCTTCCCGAATTTTTTTAGCACCGAATGACGTCATCTGAAACTGTGTTATACCTGCGTATTTTAATTGAAAATTGCGCAGATAATGGATGATTGCATAACAAAAAATATTTTATTGGTTGTGGTGGTTCCTGCATATTAAGAAGAACCACCTTGTCTTCAGCACAACACATACCGTTGCTTCGTCACTCCATTTTTTAGCACATAGGGCAAATTTTCTTCATTTGTCCAATTTTTACAGTGTTTTGCAGAAAATAATCTATATTTGAATCATAATTGAAAGCTGATGTATTCCCGTGAGCAACAATTTGATTACAAGCTCTAGCCGTAAATATCCGTTGCCTTTCTGCGGCTAGGCGATGGGAGCGTTTGGTGCTAGATTCCCTATCAAGTGCATTTGAGACATGCTGTCATAGGCTAGCAAATTTCTCGGAGCGTTCACATCTAGATTCCCTAGCATGGGCTTGCCATGTTCTTATATTTTAGCTAGCGAGTCGCTGCGAGCTATCGGTGCTAGATATACTATCACGTGCTTCTGAAACATGATGTCTAAGGTTATTAAGCCGCTCGGAGTTAGATTCCCTAGCACGAGCATGCGATGTTCTAATGTTTTGGCTAGCGAGCCGCTATGAGCGTTCAGTACTGAACTCCTTATTGAGTACTTGTCATATATACTCTCTATAAGTGGCGAGACGCCGTGTTATTTAAGTGGTGGACTGTTTCGCTCAACGTATTTTAGCTTGTCTTGTCTGAAATGTTTACCGTGAAAGTTGTAATTTTTTTAGACGCGTTTATTATTTGAACGAAGTTCCATATAGCACATTACACGCTTGGCGAATGAGAGCTAGCCAGAAAAAAGGGTAAGATTTCGAACACTATTTTTGATACATTGTAAAACGACATTTTTGCTCCATTAAAAGCACAATCGTATGTCATTTTTTTTCTGCTGGCTTTCTATTGTAAACCAATCATCTGCCAGACCGTTTCCAATTTAGTATATATTTATTTGGATTATAAATTATAACTTATTACTTTATCATTTATTAAATGTTTATAATTAATAAATTACAATAAATTTCTAGCATATCAATTTATTCCTATTACTAATTAAACTTTATTTAAATTGTTTTAACAATTCATCATATTCACATTCATTTTTAAAATACTTCAATTATTTTTAAATTAATATGAAATCTAATTTAATTTTAATCATTTTAGTTTTTAAATAACTAAATTTAAAATAAAGTAATTAAAGTAAAAATAATTACATTTTTTTTTAAAAAACATTTAATTTAATTTTAAAATTGATTTTCAAACTTGGACATCACTCGTAACTTACATTTTAAATATTTTATATGAAATTAGGAATGAGCGCAATCAAGAAAAAAATAACTATCTGATGATTTATTAAAAATAATAACGTACGACCAGAAAATTAATCAAATTAATATATTTTCGTTACCAAGTCTATTTAATAATTTTCAAACCTGGACACCACACGTAGTTTATATTGTAAAATGTCTTCTACAAAATTAATAACGAGCGCAATTTATACGGAATAATCATCCAATGATTTATTTCATGATTTATTAAAAACAATAACATACGATTGGCAAATTACCCGAATTAGTATATTTTCGTTGCCATGTCTATTTTAATCATTTTTAAACCTAGACACCATTCGCAATTTATATTGTGAAATATCTTGTATGAAATTAATAACGAGCGCAATTTACAAGAAACAACCATGTGATATTTTATTAAAAATAATAATGTACGAGCAGAAAATTACCCAAATAATTATATTTTCATTACCAAGTCAATTTGAATAATTTTCAGACCTGGACACCACTCGTAATTATTATTGTAAAATATCTTGTGTAAAATTAAGAACGAGCGCAATTTATAAGTAATAACCATCCAATGATTTATTTTATGATTTATTAAGAATAATAACACACGACCAGAAAATTACCCCAATTAGTATATTATTGTTATCACATCACTTTTAATAATTTCCAAACCTAGACACGACTCGTAGTTTATATTATGAAATATGGCGTATTTAAGTAGCTAGTTATAATGTTGCCTTCAAATACAATAATTTGTAAGCTACTGCTCACACAACACAAGTCTTTTTTTGGTAATCATATTTTTTTAGTTATTAATTTTAAATATGGTGTAATGATTTACTCACGTAAATTTATCCAAAAACACGTATTTATTAAACAGCCGCAAACAGACGGTTTATTAGTTTATTGGAAGCGAATTTTTTTTAGAATCCTCTCGAAAATGTAAGACGAAAGTATTCTATAGCAATTTTAAATTGGGGCCTCTGATATTGAGAAATAATAAATTTCCCGCCAACAAAATATGTTTTATTTTAGACGTTTTCTTAATTATACTCGCATTTAAGCCTTTCATTATCATAAGCAGGACCTAGATGACAAAAGGGTAAGAATAACACTGAATTACCAGTGTAATAAATCTCTCTTTCTACGAAATAATACTGGGATCGCTAACTATTCACAGCCGAATAAATTGCGGACTGCGTCACTCTGATGTTGCCACGCGGCGCCTGGTTTGCATGCATTACAGGACGTTTAACCCTTGCGTTAACGTTGAAATAGTGTATCTAGTGAACGCAATAAGTTACAAAATGAATGTAGATATATATATTTATATATATATATATATATATATATATATATATATATATATATATATATATATATACATACGGTATAGTGTAGTATCGTTATGAGTAGATTCGGTGAGACTGGGTCTCTTTGTCTGACTCCTCTTTTAATATTTATAGACTTTCCGGTATATATGACGATTATAATATATATTATATATATATATATTTATATTTATATATTTATATATACATATATATATATATACACATATATATATATATATATATATATATATATATATATATATATATATATATATATATATATATTATAATCGTCGTATATACCGGAAAGTCTATAAATATTGAAAGAGGAGTCAGACAAAGAGACCAGCTCTAACCGAATCTACTCATGACGATACTACACTATACCATAAGGATCTGGAATAACAAAGGAATTTTTATAAATGAAAAACATCTCGAATGATATGGTGTTAATATTAGGAAATCCACAAGACATACAACACATGCAAATTTACACCTTGCTAGTAAAGAAATTGATTTAAAAATGAACATAGAAAAAACCGACCAAGTGTGAGTCGTAATCATCGCACAAAACAATTTTAGACTTGTAAATTTGTATTTCTCAAAGACACTGTAAAAAGCAAAGTTATTGCTGCGGTCGGTATTGAACATATTCCATATCCCAAAAACTACTGAAAATATTCCATATCCTAAAAAATTTCTTCAGAACTTTATACATGTTAGTTGAAAAATTAGAAGAGGAAACCCCCTCTTTAAGACTTCAGAAGTTTCATATTTTAAGTACCAACAGTCTTCGATTAAAATAGCGATAACATATGGACCCACACACGAACAGACAGACAGATGGACAGACGGGCAGGATGAAATTATAAGGGTTCAGCTTTATCATTTACCTACGAAATCCTAAAAATAAAAATTATGAGAAAAAACATCAAAAAAATATTTTAATAAACAACATACATCTAGAATATATGAAAGAGTATATGTTCCTTCGAAAATAACAGTCTGTAAGTTCTAGCCACAATGATAAAAAAATTGGCAGAAGAGTTAATAAAACCTGGAGCAAATACTGGAAGTTCGCAGAAGTTCTCAAAATTTCATTACAGCTAAATCTATAACAGAAGATAATAGATTCTGGTTTTGTACCAACACTGACGTATGGTTGTCAGACTTGGAAATACAATAACAAAGTAACCGCGTACCAGAGAGATATAGAGAAGAGCATTCTCTTTTTCAACTTAGGGACGAGTTTAGACATATGAAAATAAGAGAGAAGGTAAAAGTAACAGATACACTAGAATACTGCATGAAACAGAAATGACAATGGGGAGATCACATTGCCAGGATGCACGAAACCAAATGGATAAAAATAGTGAAGCTATGGAAGGGACCAATAGGCAAAAGGAAACAAGGCAGACCACACGCAAGCTGGGCGGAAGAGATATAAAAAGGTGCAGGAAGAAAGGAGTATTTTAGTTTACTAACAACTAACATTTTTTTTTCAATTAATTATTCATTACGTAATAAATAGGTTTTTTAATTTGTTATTTTAATTAATCTCCATAATTGCTGGTAGTCGAATTACAAACACACATTTGAATTATTCACAAGTGGACAAATTTCTTAATATCCTAATTATCTGAAATGTTTATGAAATATCCTATTACACAACAAACAAAAATCAATTGAACACTTCTGATTAAAGTAGACATGAGATTTAAGCAAATAAGAATAGTATTTAATTTTTAATAAGTAAAAACAAATAAAAGACCTACAGATTGAATTTTTCAAATTACTTTTGAAAACATTTATCGAGACACATTAACAATTAAAGACAACATTCATACACCATGAGCAAATTAATATTGCGCACGGTGAGCCTAAAAAAGTAGTTTACTTGACCGATAATGAAAATAACCGACTTTATCCATTTCAACGTCACTGACCCGAGCATGACGGCTCACCGTCACCGACCCGAGTGTTACTGTTCATTTTCGTACGCTGCTCAAAAAAGTGCAAAGTGCGCAGGTGTGCCAAAAGAAATTTTCACTTCCAAAAATTACTTTGAAAAAAAAATAATCAGGAAAATTTCTGCAAAATAATTTGAATAATTTCACAATCTCGAACGTTAGTTACACGGAACAAAACTGCGAAAAGTAATAATGCGTTAATATGAATTAGTTTTGTCACGTAACTTAATCACTTTTGCCAAAACGAATGATGTAATAATAAATAAGCGTCATACGAGAAGCCTACGCACCGGTACGTAAACTTAAAATCCGGCAAAAATTTAGTTAATTGAACTTTTAATTAAAATTAAAATATGGAAAAAAAGTAATAGAAATTAAATGAGGTTTAAAGCTTTTAAACTAAAGCTTTAATTTTATTTAAATTAAAGCTTTTTATATAGAAGTGTTCTTAAATTGGCGTAGCAAACCGGCTTCTATGAATTAGTAAACACAGGATTTGGTGAGGAATTTTTAGTGATTTTATCAATGGTTTAATTCTCTTGGACCTTATATTTTTCTGAAATTTATTCAGTTTTCAATTACGAACGTATTTACGTATTGTAACTCTATATATATATATATATATATATATATATATATATATATATATATATATATATAAATATATACACAGATCCACACACACACACACACACACATATATATATATATATATATATATATATATATATATATATGTGTGTGTGTGTGTGTGTGCGTGTGTGTGTGTGTGTGTATATGTGAAAGAGCTACAATACGTAAATACGTTCGTAATTGAAACCTGAACAAAAAGGTTAATTTAAGAAATGGGCCAATTTTTAAATATAAGTTGATTAATAATTTAATTAATTAATAAGGAAGAACACACAAGAGAGAAACAAATCCTAAAATTTTTAGTTATCAGTAAGAACACATTTAAAATTTGTAAATGATTTTGTTTCGTGATTTAAATATTCATTAAATTCATCTTTAATTGTAAATCGATTAGTTTTTCTTCAAAAGATTTTTTTTTACGTCTTTTGCAGAAAAACTAGTTTTTTCACACTTAAAAATGAATATATGAACAATTAAGACACGAGAAATAATCAATTTGGGAGAAAAACACTTAAAAAAATATCACAAAACACAAAAACCTCGAAATCTCAAACAACAATGTTACCATAGTTGCGACGACGATGTAACAACCCCCTTTCGAGCAGATTGCAAGCATGTGGCTTATTTACAATTCTGGCGCCGAATTTGTCAATAATTTCTAACATATTCCCCGTGATTATCCTCGTATAGAAACTTTGACAGTGTTCTCAAATATTGGAAAAATGTTATTTACAGCCAAAGTTTTGATAAAACATAGATAATTGCAATGTTTACTTTAGTGCTATTCAGTAACAATAATAATAAATAATATTAAAAGTAAGGTAATTATCCACATATACGTAAATAAAAACGTAAATAAAAAATATGATAGACTTACCACTAAATATATAAACTTACCACTAAATAATATCTACAAACCATCTGGTATTACTGATGAATATTAAATTTTATATGTATAGACATAACATGGCATTGATGAAGTACAAAACAGACTCGTAATGTTGACACTAAAATACGTATATATTGACAGACTGATATTATACTGGCAGTATCGGCGCTATAATAAGACACGTTCGACAATTTTAACAAGAAATAATGCTTTATTCTTTTTTACGAGAGTTACCATCCATTATAAAACAGTTATCATTGTTGGTATAATCCATCTCACTGTGACGTTTAAATAATATTAGTGCGCTATTATGTAATGAATACTGACATGGTTTTTTATCGACAATACATTTGATACTGTAAAAGGGACTAATATGCTAGAGACTAGTTATGAAGTTATTATTATTTTCGGTCATATTATCTAAATTCATTATTCAACAGATATTTCCATATTCTTTTCAATCTCATTAATGAAATGTAATAAGCTATGGATTTTTGCACAATACAGTGGAATAAGCAGACGATTTAATAATCTCTATATATTATTTCTCAAATGTGTTTTTCTTTTTTTGACGGCACGTGTACTTTTAGACTAGACACGAAATTGACGCTAATCGTGGCAGGGACTCCAAACTAACAGCATTTTATTGAATTATGAAAATATTTAATAACGAAAATATTACCGCTCGCCAGTGCCTTTACCACGAAATTCCAAAACATTTTCTATGGTCAAAAGGATAATGGAGTATTAGCTAGAAAAATACCAAATGCCTTGGATGGATCCATACTTTCGATCTAGCTGTCATCGAAAGGTATATCTCTGAGTAATACTTCAGCACGTCAAAGGGCCGCAATCGTTTGACAATCTGCTTGCTTTTTCACGAGTTCGTAGATTCAATGATATTGACGTTTATTTTAAAGATATTTTTAGCCAAAAGTAAACAATTATCACATTATAATTTCTAATATTGTTTTTAAAGAAGTTTTGTAAACTAATAATTAAAAAAAAACATATCTGAGAAAACCAATATCTGTTTTTTAATGTTTTACTATAAAACATGCTGCACATTTTATTAATAGCAATTTATTTACAATGAGACGTTTATTATTACTTTTTCAAATAAAATACCTTTCTCACTTATTTTCACATTATATTAACATTCAGTTAATTGTAAATAATTCACACAGACCAACTAGTTATTTCAAATTTCTTTTTCCTCTTAAATGGAATATCATTCTTCGCGTGAACTCATGTCATTTTGTATATACTAGCATTATCTACTTTTAACTTCACTTTGATCCAATCATTATTTACATTTAGTTAATATTTTGTTCAGTATCTATTTGTCTCCAATGAATTCCTTCGGCGTTTTTAGATGGACGTTTTTATTCTGAAATTTAATTTTTTACGCATAATTCTTTTACATGTTTCTCAAAGCACCCATTTACAAAGCGTTTATATTTCAAAAACTGAATTCGGGTCGTTAATAGACACTAATGTAGTAGAAATTACAAAATTTTTACGGGGATTCATAATTTTTACGGTTTTCACTTTTGGACATAATCTTTCAATTACAATTGAAAGGATATGAGCAATAATCATTGATGAAGAAAGAAAAACGTTCAAGTATAAAAACTTAACGAAATCAGTGAAACTCACTTAATATATTTCATACAGTCATAAAACACACATTTTGGTATTGTTTATTTTTTCTTATAAATTAATTAAGAACATTCATTAGCAAGCCCATTACGGTGAAAGGATTGATAAATTAATATGTTCAATTTATCTTATATAAACTATCAAATATGTTAAATAAAACATTGTTTGTATAATAAAAAATAATAAATGAGTAACCTATAACCAATAACTGACGAATACATAGTACATTACCGCCTGGCTTTAGGAATTAAAAATATATTTTATATCAAGAATTAAAATTTTAGTCAATACGCCATTTATTAAAATATTGAGGCGATGAAGTCAAACGTTTTGGTGAAGTTTAAAAAAATTGGTTGTCTATAAAGTCGGTTTACGGACGATAGTTTTACGAGATAACGTCATAAAGAAACATTGATGAAAAATTGCGTACTTTTACGAATTAAATTGAATTATTATCACTGAATTATTATTATTTTGTATAATATAAAGAGGGAGTTAATTGAAAATTACGTCACGTGAGAAGAGAGATAAATTCCGACGCTTGGGCCGATCGTACCTCTCTATCACTTGTTACGCGCTCTCGCTTTCACGCTCAGGCTCAGGCAGAACGTGACACTTTTTCATACGTGCAGCCGATGTTAATCGATTTATAAGACGTTATCACGTCAATAATACTTTTTTACAATACTTTAATGTTATTCATCGTTTACTATTATTGTTCAAAAAGTTATTTTTTTGTTTATTGGAAAAAAAATAACAGCACATACAACATATTAATTACAAAAAAATAACTAATGTGTAATATATAATTTTCAAAGTATCGGTTAGATGGGAAAGATTTGCAAACTCGAGTAACATATGCAAGGTAAAGGCCTTATTTTAATATATAAATATTTTAATATATATTTTAATATATCTTATTTTAATATATAAATTTGGACGCATATTACCTAGTACACGTAACAGAAGTGAAACTTCTTTGGCGATCTAAACCATGATTTGTAAGTATACAGTAATGGATAAAACGATAGAGAGGGAGGGTGAAAAATTTACCAAGTGTAAGTTCACAGATTGAACAAATTTTTAACACTATACGTTCAGAAAAATTAATAAAATGTTGAATATATTTGGCGTTAATTTTGTACAAATTCATTATTCACAATTAAATGAAACTACGTGATGTAGTATTATTTCTACTTTCTTTAATTTCTCTACCACGACCTAGGTTTCCTTGTCTTACATTTTCAGGTGGGATATTAGCAAAGAAATCTTTCTTTGCTAATATCCCACCTGAAGATGTTGTAATGCAACGAAACCTAGGTCGTGGTAAAGAAATTAAAGAAAGTAGAAATAATACTACATCACGTAGTTTCATTTAATTGTGAATAATAAAATGTTGTTACCAATCGACCTAAACACCTAATAAATTCTTCATGTAAATTTATATGGACAATTGTTAATTAAATAATAGAAGGCTAAATGCGGCTGAAGGAAGCCGGTAATACATTGCCCCTGTTGTAAATTATATTTATGATATTTATATGTAAATTGCGGATTGATAAATAAATTAAGTACATGTGTTGATAGCCTTATAATAGATGAAGTTTGTTTTCACGCATGCATACACTTCTTGTCTTGTTCTATCGCATTCATTTGTCTCTCCCGGTTGTACCTACTTTCCGTCATCCTTTCGATAGATTTGTTACATAGAGAATTTACAACTAAACGTTGCAATACAAACGTTACGCAAAATCCGGCCTTGATATTTTACTCTCATCGCACTCAAAGAAGTTTCATTAAAAAAATTATATATTTATTAATCTTCTTAAAATAATGTAAAAACATTCCTAATCAAATGTTACTTTAAACATTAATCCAACTAATTTCATCACCTCATCGATGCTGATGAAAAAGATTGTTAGCTTTCCTACTAATTTTTTTTTCATTACTTACGTAGAAACTTTGCTTACGGGTCTATTAACATCCCAAGTAAATAAACTATGCGGACCAAACGCTTACTATTTCACTCACTGTACATAATGAGTTTTATTACGATTCTACAATTATCATTAAATTAGATAAATTTACTATACATAAATAAACCAAAAATTATTTTTAGTCATAAATTTAATAACAAGTTTAGAAATACCTCCTTTAAAGATTTTATTAGAAATATTTTCCTCCTATTTTTTGTAAATATCGTTGTGTAGTATTTCATTTCTTCAGTAGTAGATATCATGTTTACATTCGTTTGTATTTTTATATTATTGAAGATAGCTACACAAATAAAACCAATTTAATCAACGACATATAAACTCCTAATGGACTCGTATAACTGTAAAAATCTGGTTGTTAGATAATTAATTAAAAACTGACCAAGTTCAAGTCTTGCTCAGGCATTGAGGATTCCCTATACTAATTGAATTGAAACTATTTATATATATATATATATATATATATATATATATATATATATATATATATATATATATATATATATATAAGTTATCTAATATAATTACGTAGGTAAAACATAAATATTATCGTTGATATTTCAAAAACTATGATATCTGGAAACGTCGTTATAATTTTCATACTACATTTCTTGTTTTTTTTTTCGTAATTATAAGTTCAGCAATTACAGAAATATGAAAGAAAACATATTTTTTGTATAATAAAATCCGAAGATATACTCCGAAGATATACTATCTCATATTATGAGCATCAACTTTATCTTAGCATCAAAGCAATGCGACCTTTATATCATCCTACAATACACTAACCAGTATAACTCGCCAACACACCGCGCGCAACAAAGCGCGAAAGCACGAAGCAGCCGATGTGTGGCACTAAACTTAAACGACCTTTTTTATTCGACGAGATTCACTTTAACAACACAAATTAAATCAACAAAAATCCATATGGTGTTGAGTTTAGATGTTAAAAGAATAAATATGATAACTCTTGTTTAGAGAACATGAAAAATAAGCCAATTAAAATTTTTATTTAAATAGTCAATCCACGAATAAGAAATTTTGTATTTTTATAAAAAATCAAGTCGTTATGAACTATTATGAAAATAAACTGACTTTACAAAAATAAATACAAATTTTTAATTTTTCTGATGAGTTAAATGAAACTTCTGGGTGACTTATTTTTTCATATTTTCTGTATATATGTCTTATGTTGTAAATAACATTTCTCTATACATCGTAAATGCTATATCTACGAAACTCTCTTAATCAGCACAATGAAACAAAGTACCGATTGTGTCCTATTGTATCCTTTATAAACACATATAACATAATAAATCATTAAACTCGTCGATCCGAACGCTCATAAAAAAAAAACCCGAGTTCTGTTGGGTTAATCACAAGACACGGGCCCGGGTTCGATTCCCGGCCGCTCGTCGAGCGGGGCTGGACTGTTAATCTGCTTGACTGTAAGAGATAACTATTGTATCAATAAGCCTGCCATATGTGTCAATTAAATACATTCAAGCAGGTAAATAAATAAATACAATTTAAAAGGATAGAAAGAGGTGTTCATTTTTTGCAACAATATGACAACAGTTTATTTTTAATTAATTTAGACAATGGCTACACATTATTCTCTACATTGTTATATTTATATCATTATTTTGTTCCTTATTAATAATTCTTGATATATTAAAAATATAATATATAATATATGAGCGCTTATGAAAATAATTGTTTGGTGTGTATAATGGTTACAAATATTACATTTAATTTCTTGGGTCTCTCCTGATTATTAGTCGCTGAATGGTTTGGATTTTCATATTCTAAAAATTATCAGTATTTTTAAAAATAAGGTGTGAAACCAGGCTCATTTTGATTAGCTTTCTTTTTTTTTTAAGAAATTTATTGGAATACACTCTAAATTGATTGTAAATGTGTGTCAAATATGGTTAAATATCAATTTTTACTCTTCAAATTAAATTATAATCTTCAAATTACATAATAAGTTTATTTACTGATTTCTTTGTTTGAATAGGTAAAAAGTAAATACAAGCTACTAGAAACAACCTGTAAAAGTTAAAGTATACACATATTCATAAATATTCAAGATGTAAAACAAAATAATTCTGAGACAATATATAATTAATTAATTGTACAGAATTTAAAGTTGAATGAGAAAATGTATCATAAAGAAAATAATTTTAAAATGGAAATGACAATCAATTGGCAATTCCCATTATCCATTTACCCACCGCAATAATATCCAGATACATTGTCTCGTTATCACACAGGTCACACATATGTTGCAACCCTGCTCTGACACCGGCATTCCTTCACGCGTTATGAACTTGAAATAAGGAACCACTACGAGTTGTATGTTTAGGACTATTGTAGTTACTGTGGTGTGTTATCTCTAACAATGAACGTCTTTGATCGAGGCTGTTACAATCTATCAATCAAGGTATTTTAAGTTAGTTTAGAACCAACGGTATGACAATTTAATCCTATTATAAATAATTTTTGTATACTTCCTATACTGTCGAAATAAGTAGAACATAGAGGATAACATATAACGACAGAATAGTTTATTTAAATTGTCAATCCGCGAATAACAATTTTTTGTATTTTTATAAAATATAAAATTGCTATGAACTATTACAAAAACAAACTGACACACAAATGCTCTGGTAAATACAAATACATTATATAACATAAGATGTATTTCAACGTTTATTAAAACCTTAATTATTCCTAAGATGGAGTTACCATAATAACTTTTAGAAAACTAGAAGTTTTGAACTAAAACACAGCACATTTTGATTATAACGTCGCATGCTTAAAGCTTTAAAGTAAAAGCTCATATTATATTAAAATGAAACAGTACTAATTATATAATACTAATCAAGATTATTTTTTCTTATTCAAATCACAAACAAAAAATATACCTATTGCATATGAAACTATTTATACATGAAACAATTATAAATTACATTTGAAATAATTATAAAGTTTCGCCTATTGCATAAACCATAAAAAAATTCAAATCCAATCGACATTCTTAACTTAAACTCTGAAACATAATCAAAAGGTAACGCTTACAGCAAGAAATTTTAAAAATGTAATCACCTATAAAATAAATTTGAAAACTCCTACGAATTTTATAATTACTGAAAAGTCATTGTAATTTTATGCTTAATCTTACAAATTTTAAATACACTCTCTGGTTATTATTTATTTCTTCGGTTGATCCACAGATTAAATTAATATGGAAATAATAGAAACCTGTTATCTTTCAAATCCCGGATACTTTAAAAAATCCACCAGATGACTCTTTTAAAAAAAAAAGGACAGTGTCCGGGGAAAACAGGAGGTTGGCAACTCTATCCTAATACAAACTCAATCATTCAATAGGCATTGACTACAATATGAAAGTTTAAATATTTTGTATTAGTAGTCTTTTGTAGAATATAACACTAACGGCACGTATGCTGTCGACAGTTTAAGTGAGTTCCCTCTAGTGTAGCCGAAAGCGAGTTGCTTTTTTGTATAGAAACATGTATGTTTATACCTGAAGAAGCTCAAGTGCAGCGTGGAGTTTATGGAGAGCGTGTAAAATGTTTGATGTCGTTACGGGGGTAAATATTTTGCGATCATTGGCATAAACCAAGAATTATTTAATATTTATTTATTTATGTACTTTAATGTATACAGTTGATACATATGGCGGACTTATTGTTATGAGGGTAATCTTTCACAGCCAACCAGAAATGACCGTCTTGAAATCAAATACCAATGTTATGGCAAGTAAAATAAACAAAAATCGGCCTAGAATAGGTTTTTTACAGTACAACAGAAGTTTTTTGAACGTATGGTGAGAAAAATCCAATCAGTTTGATAGCTTGATTCCTGGTAGTTAGGTATGATATGAACCATGGATTGCTGTAATTAATATTCTAATATAATATAGAAAAGCATATTTTCTTTTATTTGTTTCCAGATAATATTAGCAACAATAAAAGTATTTCATTAAAAATTAATAATTTGGATTTTTTAATTAAAAATCACATTATTGTGTATGGTTCAACCAACTATGATAATTAAATAAAATAACTTATATCAATAATCAGAGACCAAAAGACGCAAACCCTGCCTTTCTATGATGGTGGTAAACGGAACAGTATTACAAGAAGATAAGTGTTCTATTTTTTTATTACATAAAAAGTATACAATTTCGAAGAATATTCGATGATTTATTTACTAAATTCTAACTCCTATAATAAAGCCGTCAAAAATTTAGGCTTATCTGATTACGATAATTCACTTAAGTCATTTATATCAGTAATCAGAGATCTAAACACGCAAACACCAGCTGCCTTTCTATTTCGCCTAAAACTGTCATGTCACAATAAAAGTACAGAATCTCGAAGAATATTCAATGATTTATTTACTAAATTCAAACTAGCTCATATAATATAGCCGACACCAATTTAGGCTTATGCGACTATGATAATTAACTTATATCAGTAATCAGAGAACAAAACACGCAAACGCCAGCTGCCTTTCTGTTTCACCTAAAATGATCGTCAGTTCTAGTAAACAGGACAGCATTTTCAGAAGTTTACTCTACTCCTAGAATCTCGAAGAATATTCGATGTTTTATTTACTAAATTCAAACTAACGCATGTAACACAGACGTCAAACATTTATATAATTTTTATAGTTACTGTTATATACAATCATTCACGTCGTTGAAGAACATTTTTAAATTATATTCTTTTAATTTTTCATTTACTATATTTTTTTGGCGTCTACAATCATTAAATTCGTTTTTTTTCCTCTTTTTATATTTTCTCGTTTTTTTTCTTTTTATCTTGCATATATCAGGGTTAAATACGTGTAGTCACTTAAAGTATGGGTAATCCAAAAATAATACTACACAATATGCTAAGACTACTAACAATATGTTACTTTTACTTTTTTATTATTGCTATAAAATGCGAATTTAAAAGTATTATTAATTGCTGATAATTAAAATATCAAAACTACCGGTCTGTTTTATTAACTTGTCAATTACAAACCTTTTCATCTAAATTATTTTTTTAGATTAGTGACTCGTCATAAGTTATTGTTTAGACGACGATCATATTTTAGGGAGAATCTTTAAAACTACTCACTGGATATGGTGTTTACTTTCAGTGATGATATTTTTGGGACAGTCATTGCAACACACTTGATATCAGTGCTAACATTACGTGGTGTTATTTTAAAGCCAATTTTTACAACTATCTCACGTGATATCAGTGCTAACATCACGTGATCGTATTTTAAAGCCAAATTTTGCAACTACTCACGTAATATCAGTGCTAACATCACCATATTATATTGCACATAATACACCTAACGTAGCATGGTTAAGAAATATTAACATTAAGAGAATATGTAAATATTTTCTATATCCGATTTTACTCATCTTGTAGAGTTTATTAAAATCTAGTACAATAAAAGAACTCAAAAAATTCGACAGATTCCATTAATACTGAATTTAAAAACTAGTTTAAATTCCTTAGGAATTCTTGAGGATAACTAAAAGAATGCATCACAATCAATACATGAACATTTTTTGTAAATTTCAGAAAAAGTAGTCCCGCTTTTTTCTATGGCAAAATTATTGATATAAAATTGAAGATAAGTTAGTTGCGCAAAACGGTTTTCTCTGTGATCAACAAAAGATAAGAAAACTTTGAATTATTTATAAGTTATTTCAAAAAGATGAAGCAGCTTATCGGACAAGAAATATGACAATCGGAACTGTAATACGTTTGTCGTACGCATTAATGTGAAACGTTACACTACCATCATAATTAACAGGATTTAATGTAAATATGCCTAATCACATTTATCATTCAGCTCATCATTTTAACTTGTCGCTCTATAATAATTGTTTGCTCACCTCACAAAAGCGTGAGGACAAAAATTCAAAAACAACCTCAGACTGCTACCATAATTAATAGAAATTGACGCAATTGTGTCTTATCGTCATTTATCATACTTCCCCAAATTTCAATTTATCGTTATTTGATTATCATTTGCTCACCACACGAAAGCGTGAGTACAAAAATTCGAAAACAACCTCAGACTGAAACCATAATTAACAGGAACTGATGTACTTATGTATTATGGTCGTTTACCAATATTCTCCTAATTTCAATTTATCGCTGTGTGATAATCATATGGTCACCTCACAAAGCCGTGAGAATAAAAATATGAAAATAACCTCGCGTTGGCACCATAATTATCGGACAAGAAATATGACAATCGGAACTGTAATACTTTTGTCGTACGCATTAATGTGAAACGTTACACTACTATCATAATTAACAGGATTTAATGTAAATATGCCTAATCACATTTATCATTCAGCTCATCATTTTAACTTGTCGCTCTATAATAAATGTTTGCTCACCTCACAAAAGCGTGAAGACAAAAATTCAAAAACAACCTCAGACTGCTACCATAATTAACAGGAATTGACGCAATTGTGTGTTATCGCCATATATCAGTCTCCTCGTAATTTCAATTTGTTGCTTTGTGATTATAATTTGCTCTTCTCACGAAGGCGAGGGGACAAAGATTGGAAAACAACCTCAGGCTGCTACCATAATTAACAGAAATTGACGCAATTGTGTCTTATCGCCATATATCAGTCTTCTTGTAATTTCGATTTGTTGCTTTGTGATTATAATTTGCTCTTCTCACGAAGGCGAGGGGACAAAGATTGGAAAACAACCTCAGACTGCTACCATAATTAACAGGAATTGACGCAATTGTGTGTTATCGCCATATATCAGTCTTCTTGTAATTTCAATTTGTTGCTTTGTGATTATAATTTGCTCTTCTCACGAAGGCGAGGGCGCAAAGATTGGAAAACAACCTCGGACTGCTACCATAATTAACAGGAATTGACGTAATTGTGTTTTATCGCCATATATCAGTCTTCTCGTAATTTCAATTTGTTGCTTTGTGATTATAATTTGCTCTTCTTACTAAGGCGAGGGGACAAAGATTGGAAAACAACCTCAGACTGCTACCATAATTAATAGAAATTGACGCAATTGTGTCTTATCGTCATTTATCATACTTCCCCAAATTTCAATTTATCGTTATTTGATTATCATTTGCTCACCACACGAAAGCGTGAGTACAAAAATTCGAAAACAACCTCAGACTGAAACCATAATTAACAGGAACTGATGTACTTATGTATTATGGTCGTTTACCAATATTCTCCTAATTTCAATTTATCGCTGTGTGATAATCATATGGTCACCTCACAAAGCCGTGAGAATAAAAATATGAAAATAACCTCGCGTTGGCACCATAATTAACAGGAATTGTCGCAATGGTTTTTTATTACTATTTATCAATCTTTTACCAATTTCAACTTATTGCCATGTGATTATCATATGCACACTTCACGAAAGTGTGAGGACAAAAATTCTAAAACAACCTCACACTACCATCCTAATTAACAGGAATTGACGTAACTGTGTCTTATTAGTCTTTTCGCAATTTCAACTGACACTGTGTGATTATCATTTACTCACTTCACAAAAACATGAAGACAAATTTCGATAACAACCTCACACCGCCACCATAATTACAAGAAGTATTTTATCACCATTAATCAGTTTACCCGCAAATTCAATTTATTGCTAAATGATTATCATTTGCTCACCTCGTGAAAGCATGAAGACAAAGATTGGGCAACTAACTCACACCGCCGCCATCATTACCAGGAATTGACGCCATTGTGTCTTGTCACCATTTATCATTCTTCTGGCAATTTCAACTGTCGCTGTGTGACTGTTATTTGCTCACTTCGCGAAAGCATGGAGACAAAGATTCGTTTACAACCTCACATCATCACCATAATTAACAGCAGTATCTTATCATCATTCACCAGTTTTCTCGCAATTTCAACTGATTGCTATGTGATTATCATTTGCTCATATTATGAAAGCATGAAGACAAATATTTGGCAACAACCTCACACCGCCGCCATCATTACCAGGAATTGACTCAATTATGTCTTGTCACCATTTATCATTCTTCTGGCAATTTCAACTGTCGCTGTGTGGTTGTTATTTGCTCACTTCGCGAAAGCATGGAGACAAAGATTCGTTTACAACCTCACATCACCACCATAATTAACAGCAGAATCTTATCATTATTCATCAGTTTTCTCGTAATTTCAACTTATTGCTATGTGCTTATCATTTGCTCAAATTGTGAAAGCATGAAGACAAAGATTTGGCAACGACATCACACCGCCGCCGTCGTTACCAGGAATTGACGCAATTGTGTCTTGTCATCATTTATCATTCTTCTGGCAATTTCAACTATCGCTGTTTGTTATTTGCTTATTTCACGAAGGCATGAAGACAAATATTTTTTCGTTTTGCTGCTAATGAGTATTAAAATAAATTTAGCTTGTACGCATAAATTTCCATTCAAATTATATTTGTAATTATTTCTCCATATTTTTACGCAGCATAAATTCATCACCTACCAGAATTCTAATACCAATTATTTCCTATAAAACACAGAAAGTCAGTCTGATAGTTCACAAGTAACTACAGAAAAATAAAATTACAAACCATGTTTGGGAAAAATATTCACTAGAGAACTTAGTAACCAAAATCGTGACTGTAATAATTTTTCCGTCTTTTCTAACCTGCTTATAACTTTATAACCTACTATAATCATTACACAAATGTTCCATTGAAAATACTAACAATTAATATCCGTAATCAATTTACGAGGAACCACGGACGAACATATATATATATATATATATGTGTGTGTGTGTGTGTATATATATATATATATATATATATATATATACATATACGAGTATATATACACTTAACAGCCGAGAAAAATTCACATGAAAACTTTCATAGTCACGATTTTGAACCGTTAATCACAAGAAAGAGAACGGCAAAGTAATAATTCATTCCATTATTCATTTGAATTAGGTGTATCACGTAACTTAACCGCTTTTGCCAAAACAAATGATGGACTAATAAATTAACTAAGCGTCATGCAAACAACTCGCTTCTCATTACGTTTTCACCCGACTTACGAGTTGGATCCACGCACTATTCGTAACGCTTAATTTGAAAAAAATTTAATTTGTTAAACGGTCTGATGAAAATTTAAATATGAGAAAAAATAAATAACGATAACGATACGGAGTTAAAACTTTTTACAATTACTGTGACACCTTTTAAACTTCCTATTTCAACGAAACATTGCATGTCAGCAATAATACAAAATAAACGAAACGAGGCATAATTACAAAATAAACGAATTAATAAGTTCAACATCCTAAACAGACGAAAGCAAAGAAAATTATCAAAATAAAGGAATATCCACAAACAAGAATGTCAAGACAATGTCCATAACACAAACACTGAGTTCCGCGCACCATCATCAAAGCAAAGCTGTAAACACCTTATCAGTCTATGATTATTTAGTAATAGGACTGTTATTTAGCAGAAAGAAAAGTAGATTAAAATGGTAAGCCATCGTTTTTCTTAACTTTTTTGATGGCGGTTTATTCGTGATAATTAAACGTTTAAATATAATTAGGTACAATTCAAAAGATATGAAAATGAAACAATGCAGGTGACGTTTTGGTACATAGTTCTATAAAATAATATAGTGATAATAGACATCCACATCCTGTGAGTCACAATTCACACTAAATGACAGCTAAATATATATGTGACAGATTACATCATCTTTTGAGGACCACTTTTAAAGCATTTTTTACCTTCAAAGAACTTATATCAACCAAAAGAGGTCACTCTTACAGCAAGCAATAAGACCAATCCATGTGCACATCGTATTTATTTTGTATCATTACTTCAAATTAAATCTCTTATGTCATAATTTCAGAGCAAATATTACAAAAAATATAAAGATATACATTCGCAATATACCTTGAACATTTAGTTCAAACTTTCATTTAACGTTCACTCTTACGAAAATTCTACTTTTTCGTGTGAAAATTTTTCAGGAGCTTACGAATATTAAATAACTTTCGCCGCGTCCCGAACGTTACATATTGAGTATATATATACGTCGACATGCTATTAATTAACGAGTTAACTGATTGCCAGTTTACAGAGATTATATACATTATATGTTATAGTCAGTTGATTCAGTCACTTTTTACTTTGTTTTAATATTTTTGATAGAAGAGTTCTCAAACCGGTTCACATATGCTTTTTTTAGATGTGTCGTTCTAAGACATATATCGATTTGTGCATAATGCTATTCGTTTTTCAAGTAAATACCGATATTTGATTCATAGTGCCAATAAAATGCATATAATAACAAATCTTACTTAGCACTTGTGTGTTTGTGATGTTTACTTTGTGTCTTACAGTATTTAATTAAAAATGGAAAAAGAAAACAATTTTTCTTGAAAAATGCTTCGTTGCCTTTATAAGCCATTAAATGAATATAAATTGAATGCATTTTGAGGAATTTATTGAATTAAGAATCGAATTCAAACTCGATTTCAACACAGATTCCTTTCGAACCAATTTTCTCCTAGCCACACTAAGTTTTTACTCTGTATAACTCATGAACCATATTTTTCAATATTTTCGACGCAACGTTATTTTTCGTACGGGACAACTTATTGCGTTAAGCAAAGTAAAATATTCCTACAATAATGTTGCATTTAAAATTGCATTGTATAAAAATTATCCAGTTTTTAGAGTTCCGTACCTTAAAAGGATATATAAATATTACTCACGTAGAAGCTAGTCTGTCCTTCTATTCATTTACCACAGTCCACTGTCAAATAAACCTTTTCCCATAGATTTTTAAAATTCGGCATAGTGATAAAACATAAATCTCAATAGTTAACTCTTAATAATATTCGTGAAAACCCCCATATATCTCAATAGTTAACTCCTGATAATATTTGTAAAATCCTTCATATATCTCAAGTAATAAATAAGTCTTAATAATATTATTAAAAACCCGCATATATCTCAGTAAATAACTCTTAATATTATTCATAAAAACCCACATATATCTCAATAGTTCACTCATTATAACATTTGTAAAAACCCGCATATATTTAATAGTTAACTTATAATAATATTCTTTAAAAAACGCACATGTCTCAAAAGTTAACTCAAAATAACATTTGTGAAAACCCGCGTATATCTCAATAGTTAACTCATAATAATATTCTTAAAAAACCACATATATCTCAAAGACTAACTTTTAATAATATTCATGTAGAAATTTTGGACAGAGTAAATAAACACCCAAACATTTTGTTTCTCGTAAACTATGGCGACGATTACTATGGCGACGATTACTATGGCGACGATTACTATGGCGACGATTCTAAGTTTTATATCTCGGAAGATATAAAACTTAGAATCGTCGCCATAGTTTTTTGGTAAACTTTAGGCAAATTTTTAGTAACGCTCTTTTCTTTATAATTGTGATTTCGGTAGTTTTGATGATGAAAAAGATTTGAATACAATAATAATGTGCTTATCATGAATAAACTAGGCAAAAAACTGTGTGGTGAAGTAATATTAATATTTGTAAATGTTGTAATAGAAATACTAAATACTCCTAAAACATTACATATGCCTAAGTGTATAGATACATCGTGTGAATTCTACTCGTACTAAACAAATTAATTATTCATAGTATATCACTGATAATCTACCTCTAATATGTATCTTACAGTTCCATCGAGCTATTGAAACTCATCAACTCCCCTCAAATTTACAACGTTTACTGATTATTACCGTACCGTAACAAATAATTGTCCGTAAATTTAAAGTTATTTATAAAAAGCGACGAGTGTCTATCATAAAAATAATTTTAATCGAAAGCTCTAATCGAACATTGGCTTCCAGAATGATTTCAAATTTTTCAAATTAACTGTTGAAAAATTAGAGGAAAAAACACATTGAAGCTCCTTTTGGAGCTTAATATTTCTGCCTAAAAATGTTAAATTATGAACGGAAACTCAATTTTACTTTAAAGACCTTTGCAATGACATTTCACTCTGTAAATTTTCTCCTTTATTTTACATAAATTAGGTGCACTAATTTTTGTTTAATATTTTAATACATATTGGCTTAGAACTCTATCAGGAGCAACCATTTGCGAGACTGCATGCACATAGGTATAAAACTGTAGAAAATATAGGATTGTAACACACGAGCAGACATACAAATGTACGGACG
The DNA here is from genome assembly GCA_039881145.1 of Druceiella hillmani. Classification (NCBI taxonomy): domain Eukaryota; kingdom Metazoa; phylum Arthropoda; class Insecta; order Lepidoptera; family Hepialidae; genus Druceiella; species Druceiella hillmani. Next base: position 3,890,002 of record JAYKKI010000014.1, read on the forward strand.
GACATTACATAAATTATAACGGGTCCTTCTTCTATTACGAAGTTTTTGTAATATTAAGAATATCATAAAATTCACTCACTAAATATGTGATTTCGTAAATGTCACATTTACCTAGAAATATAACAGAAATGCGATATTCGCATAATCACTTAACATGTGAAATAAAAAAAATATTTTCTATTCTGAATAGACAATAGAATAATTAAATTACATAATTCAAAACAGACAATTTATCACTAATAATATTCTAAAATATCTAAAGTAAACAATGCGATTTATTCCTCAAACGTACATTGTCAGTATGGGAGACACTCAATTACTTTACTCACGCCGTTGCACTAACTGACATATCTCTCAAATATAATGAGCGTGGCCATTATAAAATTATTGAGAAGTACTTCATAACACGAGAAGTACTTCATAACACGAGAGGTATTTCAAACCCCTGAAGAAATAAATTGTCTAATTGAAACTAAACTCTCGCTCACTATCTCAAAAATAAAGTACGGTAAACAACACAATTTTTCCCCAAACGTACATTGTCAGTATGGGAGACACTCAATTACTTTACTCACGCCGTTGCACTAACTGACATATCTCTCAAATATGCTGAGCGTGGCCATTATAAAATTATTGAGAAGTACTTCATAACACGAGAAGTACTTCATAACACGAGAGGTATTTCAAACCCCTGAAGAAATAAATTGTCTAATTGAAACTAAACTCTCGCTCACTATCTCAAAAATAAAGTACGGTAAACAACACAATTTTTCCCCAAACGTACATTGTCAGTATGGGAGACACTCAATTACTTTACTCACGCCGTTGCACTAACTGACATATCTCTCAAATATAATGAGCGTGGCCATTATAAAATTATTGAGAAGTACTTCATAACACGAGAAGTACTTCATAACACGAGAGGTATTTCAAACCCCTGAAGAAATAAATTGTCTAATTGAAACTAAACTCTCGCTCACTATCTCAAAAATAAAGTATGGTAAACAACACAATTTTTCCCCAAACGTACATTGTCAGTATGGGAGACACTCAATTACTTTACTCACGCCGTTGCACTAACTGACATATCTCTCAAATATAATGAGCGTGGCCATTATAAAATTATTGAGAAGTACTTCATAACACGAGAAGTACTTCATAACACGAGAGGTATTTCAAACCCCTGAAGAAATAAATTGTCTAATTGAAACTAAACTCTCGCTCACTATCTCAAAAATAAAGTACGGTAAACAACACAATTTTTCCCCAAACGTACATTGTCAGTATGGGAGACACTCAATTACTTTACTCACGCCGTTGCACTAACTGACATATCTCTCAAATATGCTGAGCGTGGCCATTATAAAATTATTGAGAAGTACTTCATAACACGAGAGGTATTTCAAACCCCTGAAGAAATAAATTGTCTAATTGAAACTAAACTCTCGCTCACTATCTCAAAAATAAAGTACGGTAAACAACACAATTTTTCCCCAAACGTACATTGTCAGTATGGGAGACACTCAATTACTTTACTCACGCCGTTGCACTAACTGACATATCTCTCAAATATGCTGAGCGTGGCCATTATAAAATTATTGAGAAGTACTTCATAACACGAGAAGTACTTCATAACACGAGAGGTATTTCAAACCCCTGAAGAAATAAATTGTCTAATTGAAACTAAACTCTCGCTCACTATCTCAAAAATAAAGTACGGTAAACAACACAATTTTTCCCCAAACGTACATTGTCAGTATGGGAGACACTCAACTACTTTACTCACGCCGTTGCACTAACTGACATATCTCTCAAATATGCTGAGCGTGGCCATTATAAAATTATTGAGAAGTACTTCATAACACGAGAAGTACTTCATAACACGAGAGGTATTTCAAACCCCTGAAGAAATAAATTGTCTAATTGAAACTAAACTCTCGCTCACTATCTCAAAAATAAAGTACGGTAAACAACACAATTTTTCCCCAAACTTACATTGGCAGTATGGGAGATACTCAATCACTTAACTCGTAACTTTGCACTAACTGACAAATTTTTCTAATATACTGAGCGCGACTATTATAAAATCATTGAGAGGTATTTCAAACCCCAGAAGTAATAAATTATCTAATTGAAACTACACGAAACTACTTGCACTAATTAACATATCCCCCCGATTGGACCGAGTGTTACCTTTATAAAATTATTCAGAGGTAATTCGGGCCACGAGAGGTTTTTCAAACCCCTGAAGATAAATCAACTATCATAATTCGAATGATTCATATCGATTACATAATTCGAAATAAACTCTCGGTCACAAACTCAGAAATAATTTAAAGTAAACAATACGATTTTGCCCCAAACTTACATTGTCAGTACAGAAGACACTCAATCACTTAACTGTGACGCTGCACTAACTGACATATCTCTCCAATATACTGAGTGTGGCCATCATAAAATCGCCGAGATTACGAATTACTCGAACACGCGACAATTGAAGCGGTCGATGCATGCGCTAACCTTAATCAACGTTCTTTGTTTGACGAGATTCACTTTTTCAGCGACAGATTGAATTTTATTCATGCCTTTATACTGATTGGAATGTATTGTGATGCAGTCCAAAAGTTATGTTGCTAGCGACCACCATGACTATATGTTTATGTGTCAATTTAAATTGCGTTTTCTGTGTAAAAAGAATGTCCTTAGAGAGATATATAATGAGGGTGTTACTATTTTTCGAGCAATTAAATTAATATTTTAGGGAAATACATTACGAATTATCCACTCTTTGCCTTTAAAATAGCTTTACTAGCAAAATTATAATAATCAGGAAAGATATATTGCGAAAGATTATTCTCTGAATGGAAGACAGAAAGCCGAAAGTAAAAAATCCGTTGCATTGATTCGACCAGATCTATATCGCTGTTAATAATACTGTCTATAATACCATGCCTACAGCCAAAAATAGGATCCGCTGATGCCACACTATCAGAGATTTCTCCATAGAAGAAGTGACGAAACTGAGCATGGAGAAGGAGGAGAGTGAGGTTATTTGTAATTATTGTTTTCGACGTACTTCATTTGCTATACAGTCCTAGTCAAGTTAAAGGTGTATCCTATAGTTTATTTATACTCCCATTACTTATTTTTTAAGCTTCCTTACCACGAATGGGAAAGCGAAACCTTTATAAGATCACTCATTTTCACAGAACACGATTGACGTAGAAACTTAAAATTTGTTATAGTAATAAAGAATATTAATTTGCGCAGATACCAAGTAGTAATACTTACACATATTTACACTGAAATTTTAGGGGAAGAGGTTCAAATCAAGTAATTAAAAGTGAATTTTTAAAATTGCTTGCATGGCATGGGATATCATTGGAAAAGGCTATTTATAAGGGTCTCAGAAATATTTTTCAAACTTTTACGTAGTATATCTTCAGAAATATGAAAAATATGTGCACCTCATTAATTGTAAATTGACTAAAACTTAAAATTATCAAAAACAGAGTTTTAGGAGCCGACGCAAAGTCGTAAGGAAACTGTAACGATTATCCTAAGTGTCACAGGACAGTTTTTGCGATATTGATAGTAATATTTGAGATATTTATGTTAATATACATATATCATATGTCCCCTTACTTAATTATATTAATTATTATGAAATATTTATTGTGCTAGGAAACCTATGTTAGTGATGACCTATAACAAATAAAGTAATTTCACTTCAAAGGAGATACTGAATACTTAATGCACGAATCTGCCTCATACTCAGCAAATTTAATCTAATCTTCTCAATTAATATAGAGATAGGTAAAAATCGAATGTACCTTCTCATATTTATGGGAATTTTTCACAATTCTTCTTAAAATTTTCAAGATAATTAAAGAAATACATAAAGTAAACATTAGTATACTGACGACTTCAAACGATATAAAATATTTCAATAAAGAAAATAATAGAATTATATATGACAAACGGACATGATTATATTTATAATATTTGTAAAAAAAATTGTTTTATCTGAATGGATTTTACTTTATTCAACATTCGTTTATTCAGGGGGAAATTTTCATGTGGGAATTAATTTTCCATTACGTTGGACGTTAGAATGTGGTGCTTTAAACTCCATTTACCGAAGGTCAACACATGATACTATTTATTGACGAGTAAGCCGATTGACAGCTTACAACGCTCATTGTTTTAAAACTCTAAGATTAGGATATTATTTTTCACTTTTTCGCCATTGATATTCGGAGGTCTATACCTAATAAGAGAAAGGGAAACGCTAACATGACGTAATAATTGATCTAAATATAGATTATGATTTACCAAGTAGGCTATCATTTCATAAAAAAATAATCTCCTGTGTATTTATAGCAAGTGTTAAAAATAACAGATTTTTTTCCGAATAGAATAGAGGAAATATTCAAATTAAAATAATTTTTCTTAAAATGAACATCTTGACATTTGTTTAACACCGTGAACATTTTTGTAGACAATTTTAGAGCTTTATCTATAAATGCTAGGCTTAACGGTTATAAAGCGATACGAACTGTTTCTGTACCTCGAATAATGGTTAACTGATATATTTTAAAAACTGAAAGTGATCAAATGATATCTCTCCAAAACTCATGATAGTAATAAAAATCTATTGTAGTCAACTCAGATATTTCTAAAGTTTATAGTGGTCAAAAATATATTTTCAAAATACGATAGTTTTAAATACTATGACCTTAAAATTGATTATAGTCTGATGATGTCATCGGAAAGACCTTAATTGTCAACTAATATCTTTTTAAATCTCGTATTTGTTAACTGACATAATTCCAAAACACAGTTGCAGATATTTTCGTAACCCATGGCAGCTAACTGATTCATTTTCTAAAACCGTGATTGAAACTAATAGTTTTCAAAAACTCGTGGTGATCAACTGATGTATTTTCAAAACTACTAACAATTGAAATTGAAAACTTTTGCCTGTGAACTGATATCGTTTCAAAATTGCTAGCATTCAACTGATTCTTTCATGACGACCAAGTGAACTTTCCTAAATTTGTAGTGGTCAACTTGTGATGTCATTAAAATACATATTGGGATATTATCAAATTAAAATGAATAAAATAACAGAGATATACCTATTGTTGTATATTGATAGCAAAAAGCTGAAATAAAAACTAACCAAGTGCACATATATCGTTGTGTGGGGATTCCATAACAACATTATTTAATATTTATGTATATATATATATATATATATATATATATATATATATATATATATATATATATATATATTGTATTTCTTTCTTTTTGAGTTTAAAAAACATCATGCATTTAAAAAAGTGCTTATACCGACTAAGTGAACGTCAGACATTAATACAAGATACACATTAACCCCTCGGGCGTATGTGTTGCTTATAAGTAACGCGACAACTTGCGCCGCTCATAAATAGATGTGGGATGAAAGTACGTTTTTCAAGACCCCTGCACGCTCCATGGGTTAACCTCCTTAACCATGTGTTCAGAGACAATTACACGAGTAGTTTCGAACTAAGATATTAGTGGGATATATCTAAAGAAGCAATTTGCGAAAACTCGAAGTCGCCTTGCAACGTTTCTTGTTGCCTTCCATTACTCGCACTTGGTGCCGCTTTAACCTGATTTTCTTTCAGATTTTTGACGTGAATGAAAAATTTGAAAGGCGGTGAAACACGATATATAATAAGTTGAAGACTTGTATTTCTTGAAGAAGACGACAAAAGACAATACGAGATATTTTCTATTATATTTAAAAAAATCTTCAATTGCACTCCATTCGATGGAGTTCATAAAAAGAAAATTTGACATCTCCCACTTTAAGCAAAATAGTAACTGTTTTGTGATGTAATAACCGCCATAAGGACAGAGAGACATGGCGAAATTATTAGGGCGTGATCTTTGTTAACACTTGCCTACGGTATACCAAAAGCTCAAATTATATAAAAAACTGTATTATCCATAACAAATAAACCTCTTACTCTAAATGTAAAATTAACATTTGGTGTTTAGATACGAGCTATTTGCAATACAAACTAGCAATTCCACATACCAAAATATGAATATTCTCGTAAGAAAAATTAATTTGTTTTCCAGTTTTTTACATCGTTGTTTTTTCGAAGAAAAATATTTTTTAAAAAGTCATGCTCTACTGAAAGAACTCTTCGGACTCTACTACGCACGCATAGATAAAAACGATTATTCGATTACCTCCCCCCCCACCCCCCACCCCTTCTTTACAGGTATGAGAGCTCCCTCAAAAATAAATTTCACGACATTTTAAAAACAACTTTTCTGTCAATTTTGGATGAAAAAAGTCTTTTCGCTCTGTAATATTACTTTGGAAATCAATTTTAAAAAATCATTTTTATTAGGCCAAATTTTATATGTAGTGATTTTTATGTTCTTGAGCGAGAGATTCTGTTTTGGGCCAGACTTCTTAATATAATGTTTTTCCCTATCCCTACTATCCATTTCACATTACATTTCCATCATTTTTTTACTAATGGTGTAAAATTTCTGCTTCGAGTTTTATAAGTCAGCGTCATGTTTATACTTTCTTGACATTATTCAAGAATCAATTAACTTAGCAAACATAAAACAACCACTTTGCTTAAAAACAAAATACTTTAGAACTAAAAAGATAAGTCAAAACGATAAACATTCAGTTTTGCTGATAGTAGCTGTAACACAAAAACTAGACCTGACCGTATCAAAATAAATATGGTTTTATAATATGAGTAGAAGTATTTTAAAATTAGTAAGCACCTTCTGTGTTGCGAAATTTTATTGATCAGTATTATTTGTCTTTTAGCATTGTATCTGTATGAGCTTTAATGTACGAGATAATTGTTGCAACAAATCACTTAAAGGCCCATCCAAATCTCATCAAAATTTAAAAGATCGTTTAATGATTTTATATCTACATGTGCAATAAAATATCAACATTTCTAAATATATAAATCAACACAGAACTAGTCTTTCTGAGTGTGACTTTCTAATTATCAGCTTTTAAATATTTTTCCTCCTACATATTCGGTTACATAACAAATCTAATGTTTGAAAAAAATTCTGTCTCTCTGTGAGTGTATAAATAGATTTCAGTAAAAAATTATTAAAGCCATTAACATTTGGCGCAAATGTACAGATAGTAACCCTGGGACCCACTTGGGTATTTTTGTTTCATTGTAATATCACAAACGGTTCCTAAGCTTCAATCATGTTAGTAAAGTATTTCTACACACTTTCAATATTTAGGGCTGTGGTACTGACACATACTCGCTGTGTAGTTCACACTGTACACCTAACACTAATGCTGAAAAAATGTGAAAAACTGTACACTAATGCTGAAAAAAATGTATAACTGATGTGGGTCGAATATGCGCTTAAACGCATTGAAATCTAGAAATCTTCCTGCATGGTTTCAAATAATTAATTTACTCCTTGATGAGTGCCTAATTTATATATTTTTATACAATATCTACATTTTCGATTTAATTCTATAGGGCGCCATTTATGATGCAGAAGCAAAAACAATTTCATAAGGGGCCATCTCTGGTTCAACAGTGGAATTCTTGTTTATCAGAAGTATTTTTCGATGAAAATCTGTAAGGCCGAATGTATGACGCAAACCTAAACTCTTGGTTAATTACATATGTTCACACTTTTTTTAGATTTTTTTTCAAATAACCTGTCCAAACAAATCCAAACATCTACTCAAACGAAGTTGCTGACGCAGGTAGTTTGAAATAATTTCAATAGTCTAAGCGAGAACGCACAAATGTCGGCCCCACTAAAAAAAATAGCCAGGACCAATTTTTATATGTGAAACATCTAATGGCGCATTTGGATGAGAGTTAAAACGTTCTGACAGCACGTCGTGACGTGCCATTCGGCCAGCTTCTCGTCTTGTCGAGTCTTTCCGACTTGATTGTCTTGTCGACTAACAGTATTATGAAGTTAAGAATATATTTTGTAATAAATTATTTCATAAAAGTAAAATCATAAAATTAAATTAGTATTTTATTATAAACAGCTGTCTGAATATTTGTTTTATCGTTTTTAATTCTTTCAAATATAAATATTTCAATATGAAAATCTAAAAATATTTAAAATTTTACATTTTCCAGGCGTCTCGTGAAGGCTCACAATTCTTTTCTCTATTATTGGGAATAAAATAAGTAAGCTTTAGCTTACTATGGTATTGGTTTAACTGCTGCTGTATTAAGTATCGTTTAATGGGCGGTGATGTCACACAGCTCAAAACCATATTTTATTGATTTTTTTAGACAAAAATGTAAGTTACAGTCTAATTATAAATTCAAATTTTATGTCATCGCTATAATCATAAGTATGAAGTAATTATCACTCTTAGGTAATATAAAATTATGAAAAAATATATGATTACGTTTTTATAATATCATAACGCTGAGTGGTTCTACATGACGAAAGGGGATTGATATAATTTAATTTGAAATTTTTTTTTTCAAATTTATAATAACTTTTTATGAATTTCCTGTACTTTTATAACCTGCTTTTAACTTATTATCTGGCTAAAAGTAAAATATTACTATAACGTAATCGATTTAAAAAAAATACTATTTCAAGTTTAATTATATTCTTTAACATATTTTCAATAAATAGAAATATCCAAAAATAAGTTTTTGGTCTAACTCAGTAACAGATCATCAAAACATTTTGACCATCATCAGCTAAGTTAGAAAATTCAAATTATCAAAATATAAATTACCAAATACTTTTTTTGTCTTTTACAAAAAAAAATAATTGGAACTTGGGGTTTTGATAATTTAACAAAAGCTTATATTTTCACATTAATCTTAAACAAAACTTTCGCTTTAGAAAAAGTTCAAGCCCAGATCTTGTGTCTTTAACCAATCAAAAGCCACTTTCATTTTATCGATTTTACTATCGTAATATAAATGTTTTCATATCGCATCCATACAACAAGTCGAATCGAATCAATCAAGAATTGTTATCTGCTCATAAGCTAATGTTATTTAAACGTTGCGATATACTAGAAATAAACTACCAAACTTATTTTTAAAAAAAACATCCTATTTTGAGTCTGACCCGAAGGTTCTGTACCTCGTTAGAAAACAAATTACATTATTTATTAAAAGTCATCTTCAATGCGTACTTCCAAGCTCAATAAATACTTGAAAATGCCTAATAAGTATTATTGAGTGGTGTCGAAATATACATTATCATGAATTTCTCAGAAAATATGATATCTAGAATCATCATATAGTCTCCGATCAATCCTTTTATAGGTTTTGTACAAAGGGTAAATAAGGGGTACGAGCAGGGGGGATAATATTTCATTTTGGTATTTTTAAGTAAATCTCTGAAACTTTACCATCTAAAATTGTAAATATTTTTATACCCTTCTAACTATTCCTTTTGGACAACACTCCATAGTATGTAATTTAAAGAAAAGTTGAGTATCTAAATTAAGAAGTACCCCTGCTCCCTCCACCCCCAGGTATAAGTTTCCTATAAATATTTTTGGTTGTTAGATTAATATAGATTATGCCAAATTTCAAGTTTCTACGTCAAGCTGTTTCTGGGAAAAACGACTGTGACCGACGGATAGACAGACACGTAAGTGATCTTGTAAGAGGTACCCTTTACCTCTTTGAAGTATAGAACCCTAAAAGTACGTCACGTGGATAGGAGATCCCGCACCTTTTTTGGAGTGATATTAATGTATTCATCATAAACCGTTACTAATATGGATTTGGTGAACAAAAATATGTAAATACGATTAAGTAGGGTGCATATATCTAGAATCGTTGTTCTAGTATTCCTACAACTTTTACGTAGGCTTCTAAAGTACTACTTTCATAATTTTAAATTTAACAGAATTTCTGTTGTTATTGAATCTGAAGGGGATGAACATATCTTTTGTACATTTTTTTTAGTATTTCTCCGAAAATATTCTACTTAAAATTTAAAAAAAAACTGAGACCCTTATGACTACCCATTTCCAAAGATACCCCTAAAATATAAAGACTTTTAAAAAAGATATTTGGTAAAACTCAAATTGATACCCCCCCTAATATTTGTACATAAATGTAATAATTGGTTAAATTATTTAAAATAAACAAAAACTAGTCAAACCTTCTTAAAGTCTTCTAAAGTCCTTCTAACTCTTGCACAATTTCAAGAAATTAAAAGCAAATACGAACGCATGTAAAACCTCATCAAAATGTAAAATAAGCCGCGACGAAAAACGCGACCATAAGACAATATTTGACATGACGCTAATATCAACAGCTGTGGTAAGCAAATCGTGCTATTATCGCAGAGACCGGCATCAGCGAATGTCAAAACTGACGAGAGAGGCCATTACGGGCCCATTAGCAAAAACAACTGCACGTCACCAAAATAAATTTATTCCTTCACCCGCATATTCATTCATTTCTAGTAGTCACTACGTACTATTCTCGCACCAAATTATAACGTGCCCTTATATAATATCCGAAGAATTGGTTTCACCTCATCTTACTAATGAAATATTAGACATAGATACTTATAGTCAAAAGCAGTTGTTAGTCAAAACATTTAATATGTAACGGTTCTAGCTAAATATCCAGCAATGCTCGATGGTTTCCAAATTTCCACCCCTATGTGGGAGTAATGGGCAAAAGAGAAGATTGTTGTTCTCTTAAGATTTGTTGCGAGAGGGGATATAAAGTAAGTTTTTAAAATTTCAGAGAAATCGACTGAAAATTGTAGAAGCTTGTAAAGAATATACACGCATACGCACACAGCCACCTTCATACAAATATTGAACTTTTTTATGGAAAGAGATGACATCATTTTCATAGATTTTTCCACTTAGAAGTAGATCTAGCCTTTCTCATTTCAAGATTTACATAATACTCTTTCAAAACTACCACTGTATACTTGTTAACATTCGTAAATACAATCCAATCGTAGTTCGGATATTTTACTTTTCGAGGGACAATTTGCAATCCTAAAAATTTAAAAAGTTTGTAAAATGAAACTGACTATTTTCTAAATTTAACTAATCCATTGTATTATATATTTTGCCTAGTATGAGGCTTGGCCGAGCTGATAGTTGCATCGATCATGATTTATTATATAAATGGTAGGTAAAGGTAGCTGAAATAAAACAACTGCGTTACTTTACTTAATAGCTAGGTTTGTTGGTCAAATGTCAGTTTTTTACTTATTATAAGTATGAAACATGGTCTGCACTACGTATATTATCATTACTAGTTAGCCTCAATCACATTTTAATCGGCCATTAATTACCAAATTAGAATTCTAAAAACGACTGCGTTACTAAATAAATAAAAATGACACAACACTTTTGCTATATTTTTTTCAGCATTGATATTTACGAATGAATTTAATAAAACTATTAAATATATTTCCTTCATCTAACTCTATTAAAAAACTAGAATTTTGAAAGAAAATAGAGCTCAATCATGCTCTTATAAATTTTTAGATATAGGGGACGACAGTAACGTAGTGGTAACTAAGGTAACTCAGTGGTACTACGATACAACATTTATCGTCCAAAAATTCTATTATAGGAAAAAATGTACAATTATATTCGAACAATGAAATGAGATCTTTGAAAATGGACATAATTTTTTAATGAAAACCTAACAAAAACAAATCAACTTCTAGCTTATAGTGATAAAGGAAAGTTATTTTTTCAAAAATATTTAAAGGACTTGCAAACTTGTAAAATGTTCGCTTGCCCTTTGATACAATCTTTAGAGTTTCAACGATTTTTAAAATGTTTTCGTATGGTTCATAAGAAATATAGGTCTCAACACATTTAAATCGTTTTGCACTAGTGTCAATAGACTTATATAATATTACCTTCACCTCTCCGTCTTCATCAACGGCGCTTTTAGCAACACAGGGGACATTCGTATAAGAATATTCCTTATTTTTTCACTACATGGTTAAATAGACATTATTGTGAATCTTGTCGGGATGAACTCTCTCCTTCTCAATTATTTCCTTCTCTGCTTTAGTTGACGTTGTTGCTAGGGCCTTGTCAGTAAAAGATTTTAATTTAACCAGTGGTTCATTTTCGGAGTCGGATTCTGAAGCATAAACAATATTGTAAATAGCCTACCATGGCTAACTTATTTGTTGTCCATCCGAAAAAAGTGAATAGCCTTTATGTTGGGGTAATAAAATCTTATTTTAAAAAGTATTAGATTAAGGTAAAGCGAAATGGATACTGGATTGCGATAATTATCACCGGAAATAGTAGAAAAAATTCTATTAATATTTCTTGCCCAGGTTTTATGTAGATAACGCCAGTATGCAATGCTGTTTGGTTACGAGAACCACCAAAGTGATGGAACTGCTCCTCTTCAAAATATTTGCAGTTATAGTTCTCACTAAAGTCAGCTATCAACATAGCTTCGTCCTATTTCAAATCATCAATAGCACTGCAAGCTTTAGATTGGACTTTTATATTATAAATATGCACCTTCAATTGTTTGGCAGTAAAAAGTTTATTAATTCTTGAAATGTTTCTTTTTTCTTTTTCTTTAAAGTCTTAACGATTTTCACTTCCTTTTCATTTTCACTCCCTTTTCAATTGCCACCACTTCACCTTTTCTTTTTCTATGTTCTGGAATTCTAAGTTTTATGTTTGGCAAACTTTCCAATATTTTACTTTCATGTATTGTAATGAATTTGTGGAGCATACTGTACTTTAGCTAATTTTACTCATGTTGACTTCTTTAATGATCCAGATTTTATGCAAATCAGGAGTTGAGTGTTTGCGAAGAGTTTACATACACAAATTTCCCTTCCAGTTGCACGAGCACTTCATATAAATATTTTCTTTTTTAAATGATCGAAAGAGAATTTTCATAAAGCCCAAAAGGAATATTTTCTGCATTTTTTGTTTCCTAAAGGTCACCGACTCTTTTTTACAAGCAGTAGCTCTGGACACATTGTCCCTTTTATAAAAAACGTTTTTCTTTTGAATTAGTATGGGTTGTATGGGCAATGATGTCTTATGCTTGAATCTAGTGATACCCAAACTATTTTGAAGACAAAAAAAGTTTTGTCTTGAGATTTGAATGCATTTTGGTGGAATATTTCTTGCATATAATATAGGGTGACCCTATGTCACCGAAACTTTTTTCAGCGGTACTGGAACAAATTTTCAGGAAAATTAATTGGAAACAGCTTGGGATTAATATTAACGGGACAATGCTGACGCACTTGAGATTTGCAGATGACATTGCGCTATTTGCCAAAACCTCAGATGATATAAGTAGAATGATAAGGAAACTTGCGACGGAAAGTGATAAGGTAGGTTTAAAACTGAATCCAGAAAAAACAAAAATAATGAAAAACGGAATTAAAAGTACAATACAACTAGAACATAAGGAAATACACTACACAGACAAATATATATATTTGGGGCAGCTCATACCTCAACAAGAGCCTATGCAAAAAGAAGTTACGAGACGAATTACTAATGGCTGGAAGAGGTACTGGGGGCTAAAAGAAGCTATGAAAGACAAAAAACTACACATAAATATGAAAAGCAAATTACTTAATACATGTATATTACCCGTTCTCATATACGGCTGCCAATCGTGGACTCTAACTCGGGACTTGACAAGCAAGTTGGCAACCTGCCAGTACTCAATGGAAAGAAGTATTCTCAACGTGAAGAAATCTGATAGATTGGAAAATAGAGTAATCAGAAACAAGACAAACGCCGTTGATATTACTGGAAAAATTAAAAGACTTAAATGGAGATGGGCAGGGCACATGATGAGAGGTCAAGACAAATGGAGCAAAAGAGTGACTGTGTGGTACCCTAGAGAGGGCAAGCGATCGAGAGGCAGACCTCAGAAAAGGTGGTATGACGACATCAGACAAGTGGCAGGAATGACGTGGAATAGAGTAGCTCATGATCGAACAGAATGGAAAAGGTTGGAAGTGGCCTTTGCCGACTGGTAAACGGATTTATAGAAAATAAAGAAACAGGAAATATTAAATTAATAAGATAGGATTATTTTATGTTATACTTTCTTTAATTTTAAGTTTGGTTATATAAAATTGTATAATAGATCCGAATAAAAGGGCTATATTATTATTATTATTATTATTATTATTTCTTGCAAATAATTTGTTTCCTTTACCCTCTTTATCTTCTGATAGCGCTCTTTAATTGTATTTGACAAAACTTTTTATTTATCGCCGGTATTCTTATTCTTTTTCTTTGCTCTTTGCGAACGCTTCTTGGACTTACCAAGTTATCTTTTTAACTCTTACTTCAGTTTTTTGTTTTATGTGTAAACAGTTGATCTGTACTTTTTACTTCCTTTCTGGCTCTTGGATGTTGTGAAGACGGAATCTGTAAATGCGGTATAGACTGCGGTGTAAGCATTACTTGCTCCGTTGATTTTTGTTGTTCTCAACGCTTTTTATTTGCAACTGCCCATCTTCTTTTTGCATTTCTGTGCTCAAATTTAGTCATGTCTTTTACTAACTTCTTTTTTATATGGTCTCTAAGCAAATGTGTTCTCTTTGCCTCGGCATGTCTGACTGGTTCCTGTTTAAACTTTTCGCGGTACCGGCGTTGTTTTTCAGCTTTTTTCAGTGTCATGGTGTATTAGCTAAAAAATATAGAAAATTCTAAAAGAAAAAAAAAATTTCTTTCACAAAACTTAAAAACGCCTATTGACTTGACACTGCGTTACCAATACAATAACTGCATTACCGCCTCAGTAACGCAGTATAGCAGTAACTAAGTTGTAAAATTTTAAGTAATCACCAAATACACGAAAATTTATAATTCAAATAGTAAATACGGTGGTGTTTTTTTTTTAAACAACACTTTTCACTTATGGATTTTCCTGTAACGTATAATAAAAATGGTTATTATTTACCTAATATCGAAGATCACGCAGCAGACGCCGAATAAATACACGCGTCCTCCATGAGCGCAAAAGGTGACTGGTAGCGACACCAGCAGAAACTCCCCGCACTCATCCCGTGGCAGGGAAACATGCGTTGATTTGCAATTTTTATGTTGGTAGTACTTATTAGCATCGAAATCAAATCTATTATTCTATTCCAACTAAGTGACTAAGTAGTTACGATCTTTCTAGTTCTCAAGGACATTCCCTAAATCGTATGCTAAAATAATAATCTTAAAAATTCTGTAAAATTTTCATCTCATTATTTAGAGAATATGTTTTAAAAGATCTTTCCATTTTTATTTATTTTAATCCCATTTTATATGAAAATGACTGCGTTACTAGGAAGTATGACGTTATTATCATATATCTACATATTAAAATAATTAATATACTAATAATTTTCTCGACAATTGATTCATTGAATAAATAAGGTATTTTATACATTTATTCATAAAAGTAAAAAATTATAAAGGGAAATTCTTTCTTTCACTCTGGGACAGGTTTGTGTCCGTCGAAAAGCAGAATGGTCCAATTAACTTCAGATTTATACTTCAATAAAGTTTTTAACTAAACATTATAAGTTGATAATGGGACACTATTTTCTGCATGCATTATATATGCGACTAGGATATTTTCCATTCATACACTAAATTTCTTAACAACCTACTTTATCTTTTACACAAGGAAACTATTGCAGTACTTCTCTGTAAAAATATGTTAAACATTTTGTCGTGACATAACGTTGTTGTTTCATCAGGAGTTTCATCTACATATACATCGATATATTCTTTCGAAAAACGAATTTCCCCATATATTTCGGCCTGGACTATCTATATAAATATTTTTAGTGCTTATTATTGGAACATGTGCAAAACAAGTACAAACGCTTTAATATGCTTTATCACTATAACCAATTTCAAGTTTCAGCATAAAGCGGTCCCTGCGGAAAACACCTGTGACTCATAAGGGTCCATTTTCTAACCGTTACAGCACATTAAAACAGAGGTAAAATATCACTTTTCTAAGCATTTCAACTCCTTTATCTAAGTTAAAGCAGGAAAGAAACGAGAAAAAATTGATAGAGAATTACTGGAAAAACATTATCGATAAAAGTGAAATTGGAGCGGTGAGGAGGGTTGAGAGAAAATGAAAGGGAAGGGGTACAACGCCTTTACGTGAAGTGACTCTTTAAAGAGTATTTGTAATTTGCTTTAGATTTATCATACTTTAGTTCATATAGGTAGATTTGAGGATCTATTGAACAACAGGCCAATTTTAGAACCGTCACACTTAAATTATCATTATAGCCCATTCGGTGGGAATCTTTAAACATAATAACTTGAATAAGAATGATCCGATTTTGAGTAAATTGGAAACATAAACAATTTTTATATAAACAAATGCACATGGAAACATACTTTTGTCTAAAAATAATATTTTCTTGTTTGAGAGTCAAAAATAATAACAAATAAATCTCCAAATATACATTATATCGTACCTAAGAAATCTTGAATAAAAATGTTAAAGTATTATCAATCTTTAATAAAAAAAATTATTTACTGTATGGGTTAATTTTAACTAATTAAAAGATAAAAATCGTTGAATTTGTGAACCCTCCTTTGCGCGCTAATGTATCAAATGTTTTTTACCAAGAAGTGCTTAAGTGTATGGAATATAGTTCGAATTTCCCAAAAGAATTATTTCCGTCCGTTTCACCAAGCTCGGCCGGTTCTTAGAGATAACCAGGTACCGAATTTGGGAACTTTTCCTAATCTACGTAAATGCGTCTAATTGTGACTTGACTGTTATTGAGCTCCGCAACCCATTAACAAATAATAAGTCGAGGCTCTTCTCTAATAAGGTGTTATCATCATAGAATATCTAAATTTATCAAGAGGTTTAGAACAGGGTTCTTCCACAATATCATAGTCCTTGTTCTTGAATTTCCTGTAAAAACGTTTTGGCGTCATGTAGGGTACTGTTAACTCATCGTAACCCAAGCAAAACTCATAAAATGGAAGAGTTCGTACTTGATACTGACTAAAATCTACTTTTTTTATGTAACGCAGTAGAAATCGTGGCACTAACTGCCATTACAACACGCTTCTTTCTATATACATATATATATATATATATATATATATATATATATATGTGTGTATATATATATATATATATATATATATATATATATATATATATATATATAATCTTGTAATAAAATGTTAGGAAAATTTCAATGAATTTTCCAATTTGACCATAAAGCGTTTCTTTCTTAGATGATCTTTTATATAAAAAATAACTTAGCTGATCACTATAAATTGCTGCCCCTCATACAACGTATTTTGAAATTGTAAACCCTTAAGATGAGTAGGAATGTCATTACTCATTACTTCTGATAACATTTTCTCAGATAGATTTGTCAACGGCCTCATATTATCATTGTATTATGATTTAATTTTTTCCGTACATAAGTACTTCCATCGTGTAATTGTCAAATTATAATTTAAGAACCTTTTTCTATAAATCCTTACTACATTAATTAATATGTCGTTCATTTTACTTCCTACGAATAATTATGCAGCAACAACACTAGCCAAATTTTTAAAAGTGATGTTAGATAACTCCAGACGAAATTTCGCACTAAATTTATCCCCAATTTTGCATTAAAATATGTATTCAACTTGAGTCAATCCTAGAGATAAGAAATATTAATAGCTATATTTTCTAAAGACATGTTTATTCTTGTTTTTATAAGACACGGCTATTCTTTTATGTAATAAACGAAATTCTATTTTTTTCTGCCTCTTCTGCTTTTAATTAGATAAAGTAGATCAGCGATTATGTGGACTTAATGAAAAAGACCATGAAATTATACTATGACAAACTTACAAATTAGGAATATTGCAAGTAAGTACACAAAACTCTAAACCTATCTCTTATATTATCCACAAGTGCGGGTTATTTAATTATAGATAGGTTCAAGATATTTTCAAATAATCGGCGAACATATTCACAACCATCCTCTAACTAAATTTCTGAATTTTGTTTTCTAGCGCCAAAAAGGAATTTTATTCGAGACAAACATTAATAAAAATAATGAATTTAAACATATTTTTCCTCTGTAGCGTAATTTCGTACATTAAGAAATTAAACCGTAACGGAAAGTGAAACAAATTTGTATAGGTGGGAGAGCGAGCGGTGAACATAGTTTTCTGCTCCGCTGTCAGTAGCTCAATACGTCAGTGAAAACAGACTACTAGTAAAATAAGCCTGACTTGTTTGAGTTTTCATTATGCTTAGTCGTAAAACATATGTGTGTTATTCAAAAATAAATTATTTATTAGTAATAAATTTTTATTAACAGAAACAAAAAATATGAGGCTACTTTCGTCTTATATTTTCGAGGAATCCGAAGAATAATCCTTATTGTATAAATTAACCGACATCTATATACATGTCACTTCTAAAATTCTTGATGTTCAGATCTATTGATGCTTTGTTGAGCTGTATGTGTAAGAAGCTTGTCCTGTAAGTCATGGATCAACCAAAAAGGGGCTATAGGCCAAACTACGACTGGCTTACTGACAAATATTGACCTTAATAAAAATGTCTTAATTTTCAAAACATAATCACTTTTTTTTCAATTTCTGAAAATCACTAATCTCGGTCGATCTTTGGGGTTTCCCGACTTCGAATTGAGTCTTATCGTTAATATTTTATAGTTAAATGTAGTTGAATAATACGTCTTTTAAATTAATTAAAACATTCTACGACAACTAGAATGGTTCTGTGAAAAAAGTTTAAAGATTTAGTTTTCTAGATTTCGTTATTTTCATCACCCAACTTTAACTGTTTGTGCTGAAAAAAATGTACCATTCAGAACTAATAAACCATTTAAAAAAATTTATGGATATAATGTAAAAATTACAATAATAAAAATCTAATCTCTTTTAACTATAAAAGGTACTTTTAACTATAGAAGGCATCCATTATGTAATTACCTTCTGTTTGAATTTTCATATAAATGTATTTTTCTTTATAATTTATTTCTTAAAAACAATTAAATACCCCTGAAAAACAGTAATAGTAATTTAAGGTTAAAAATTTAGAATTTTTTAAAATTTCCTCAAAAAAGAAAGTTTTTATGTTTCGATATTTTAAATGTTCTAACTGCCTGAGGTTAGCTCAGAGTCTGACTTGATCTAGTTTAAAAAATATTTTGAATTTTGCAACTTTTCGAAAAAAAGCAAAACAAGATCACCTAAAATTCTTTTTTTCATTTATAAATTGTTTAGATCAAAATTCTTTCATTAAAAGTCCATAGTTCCTAAACAATATGACAATTATTCCAAAAAAAGTTATTCTTAAAATTAGAATGTTGAGATTCTCTCTGGTGAACTTAAAACTACTGCGAAAGTATACTATTTGGTTGCTACTGTAAAAACTTTTGCATTTCATGCAGTTTATATACATAAATTACATCTTCTAACGAAGTTTTGTCCTAAATATTTTATATCACGGTTATCATTTTTAATCGCACTTTGATTTCTGACGTAATTCCTGTTCACTTTTGATTCCTTTTTCTTACACTATTCTGGTATATATTATCTTACTATATATTATCCAGGGGATAATTAACAGGGTTGAGATTTAGCAAACGTGATGGTCATCGGTTGATTCCTCTTTGTCAGTCCCTACTTTTCATCAACCTTCAAATTGAAGAAAAAAATTGTCGCTAAATCGGTTTTTTTTTCGATAATTTCAAAAATTGAATATATTTTTTAAGCTACACATAAACAATTAACATGTATGTATCATTCCTATTATTCGTACATTTGCTCCTGAGGTGGCGCCATTAAACAAAAATATGATAAAATAGAGCAACAACTTTTGCTAAAACTTGAAATATTTTTAACCATAATTAAAGTTATTTCTAATCTTAAACTATTTTTGTATTGTTTTTATATCACACGTGCATTAGAACCAATTGCAAGCAGTTTGAAAATTTGTTAGGACGAAAATATAAACCTTTATTTTTTTTTAAATTGTCACAATTTGTTTAACCTTTAGTTACATTTGTGGTTTTTTGATTTTTCAATAATTTTCTTAAAAACTAGTTTTCTTGAAAATTCGAACATAGGGTAATTACATAATAATGGATAACTTGTGTGGTTAAGTGTAAATATATTTTCTTTTAGTTAAGGCAATAAAATTATTATTACTACAATTTTTGCATTAGATGTGAAAATTTATCAAATGATTTGGAAGTTTTGAGTGCCACATTTTTTTTCTCAGCACAAACAGTTAAAGTTTGGTAACTAAAATTACAAAATCGTAAAAAGCACATTTTATTTTTTTTTAAGAAAACCCTAATAGTTGTAATAAAATATTTTAATTAATTCAAAAGACGTATTACTCAACTATACTTTATAAACATCAGACTTTATAGACATCAGACTTTATAGTTGTCATGATTACAAAGTCGTACCGAATAGTGGCTACGTTTCGAAAACTAAGAGATTTTTATTAGGGTAATTTTTTTGTTGGTAAACCAGTCATAGTTCAGCCTCTCGCCATTAGGAGAAAATATAAGATACCTTTTCCATTTCCTTAGCTGGTGATAATAAAATACTAAATTCATAAATTTTGTCAGCTAACAGCAGCTGGATAAGGATGGGCTTATCATTCGCTCTGTACAAATATCATGTGAACGAAGGAATTTACTTCAAATGATAAGGGATATATTATTAAGGAATTATGCAAATTTTACTTCCGTTTTCCGGTTACAGTTACAGCTTGTATATCATAAGATGACAATTTGGAAAGTATAAACACAGAATATAGTATGACTTCAATATTTATAAACAAAAATTGTGACAGGTTGTGGACATTAAATATTTCGGCAATTTACTTCAATCGTAAAGGGCAGAAATAAAACAAAGTTTCTTCTGAAATATTAAATTCTGTGACTAATGCATCAAAATACGATATGCCAAATATATAGATAAATATTATAGTTTACTTCAATCGTTAGTCAAATATAAAGGTAATCACAAGTTAATATAAATTAAACGTGGAGAGCAATTCACGATTCTTTTCTCTGGTTTTTTTCTTTTTTCGCCTAGCATATAATAAACTCCCAAGATTGCCCGCGTAAAAATTTATGACTTACGAACCTTAATATCCATAAAGTGCTATTTTACAATTATTATAATAGTGCAGTGACAATGCAAAGATTTTAAATTATTATCATGACGATTGGAAATTCGAGGCGATGAAAATTCCCAGTAGAGGTATACGTTTGTCACTTACAATGCTTCCAATGTTTTTCAAGCTCTTTACCACCTAGATAGAATTAGAGTTGTTACATAATTCTACATCATTTACGTACGTAATTATTGCCTCTATTTCAGGAAATATCTCGAAGTTTAAATCCAAAGTGACCACTTATGAGTCAAATGCAGTCAACTTATAAAAATATTTGAAATGGTATAAGTCATCGTTATATTCTAGGGATCCAGTTCCAGGAACTGCCAGCGTGTCTCCTTGACAAGCGTACCTAATGTATTCTCGTAATTTGCCACATTGTACACTCAATAAACTTAATATTTATTGTTGCACTAAGAACCCCAAACTTACGTGGCTTACTTTTATTTTAAAAATTTCAATAGTATAATTAATTTTATAAATGTTTTCTTTGTCTGATTTTATTCTTTTGTACAATAACTTTATACTAGCACCTTGGATCGTTGTACTAATTCTGTCATAAATGTGTTTATAAATTTATTCGTCAATGGCGTCTAAGTAATAAAAAGCATTATTATATCAATAAGGGAGACTGGCAAATATGGAGGCGACGTTACTAAAATAGAATACTATTTTGAAGAAACTTGTCAAGTATAAGTGAAACTCACAATACAAAGATTGCTGTGTATCTTAGGGCATTTAAGGGTGGATAATATTAATTTTTCACAACGTAAATACGTTGCTTAATATGATTCTCTCTGGCGTAAAAAGATGGCGTATATTTCAAATGTAATTAGATCTAAAATCATCGCAGATAATATCAACTTTTGCCTATAGATTACTAAAACTCCTAATTCAAGATTGAATATTTCTAAAAATAAGAGGGAGAAGATCATATATTTTTTGCATATTTCTCAGTAATATCTGAAGATGTACCACCGGAAATTACGAAAAAAAAACGTTTTGAGGCTGCAAATGGTACTCCACACTACATACTAAAGTTTAAAAAAGTTCTAGTGCTCCATTTGCCATCGCCATTTTTCACTAAAATTTACATATGGATATTTTTTGATGTTAGCTATTGAGATATGTGCAAATTAATAAGGTTTATTACCATGTCAAATTTAAAGTTTTACTGAAAAAAACGGCTGTGACATACATACAACAGCAACGTGAGTGATCTTTTAAGGATCTGTTTTTCCTTTTAAGGTGCGAAACCTTATAAAGCTGGTTAGTATGTATAAAACCAAACAATTCAACCATCGACAATGAAAAAAAAGTTACAAATAAAAAACAATTTATCATAATTTAATTTGTTTTATTATACGCTATAATATAAACTCAAAACTCATTTACATAATATTTTAATAAATCTAACAAAATATGTAATACTTTTCAAAAACTAATACAAAATATTGTCAACATCGATCACTTTTTTTAATGCGCAGTCATTGTCTAAATTAAATAACAATAAACTGATAAATGACATTGACATTCGTTCTGTGTTGTGAAAATGAATGAATTTTCCCTCTTTTAGAGTTTATCTGGCGTTTTTGACGACCTTATCGGGTCTCCATATTTTATAGATTAGTATGTTACATGTGTCTATGGAGGAAACAGTGGGACACAATCTTCTCTTCGTTTTACCTGGCAGCTCCAAAACTTTTCACAAAAAACAATATTTTTAATTTGTCGGGTTAACGATATAAAAAAAAACTTTTAAGATGTTCTTTCTTTTTTTTTAATAGTATAATATTGATTCTTGCAACCATCTGGATCCGAGACTATTTGTATTTTTGGCAGCCTCTTTTGTTATAATTTGATAACCCTACAGACTTTTCCGGTACCAAAAGCTCACATTCCGCAATGCATCTACAAATATTTCCACAAGGTCGTATAATATTTTGAAATTTACTAATCTTTTCCATTCTTTCATTACAGTTAATCTTAAAAAGAAAGTAATCATCTTGTTTCCTTATAATTATCGTTGTCTTCATGACATAGAAGAATTTCGTAATTTATTTGAAAAAAACCGTGACAATTTATCAGTTATAAGGAAATAATTTCACCGCAGGCATAGTCGATTATAATTCTATCTTTCTTTTGGCAGAAGATTTTTAAAATCTAATTTAATTTTGATTGTGCTATTCGTAAAATCGTTCTGTAGCTTTAAAAATTACTTATCTATGGTTTAATTACATTTTATAACCCTGGAACTTAATTCAACCAGGAAGCATTTACCGTTTTATTTCTCTTAGGTATGAATCAATGCTCAAAAGTCTGTCAAGCACGAATGGAATTCTTTTCCGTACAGATTTAAGCATTTATAAATATTTAATTGTACATAATATTCCTATTCAAATATTTACGAAAATTTTATTTTCTTTCGAACGAAAATATATTGCCTACTATGTATTTCACAGGCTTATATTTAAAAAAAACATTTTTTTATGTTATAAAACTATAAATTAACGATTTTTTTCCTTTAGGTTTGCTGCAACGCCTTGCTTCTGTCAAATTCCATGATTTTAGGGCAATGTAATCCTAAATAAGGTACTCCCACCTTATGTAGGTTTTGATTTATTTGCGAGTGTCAAAATATAAGGCATAAATGGCCGTATTTATAGGGCTTTTATTAATTGCGTTGACTTAGAAGTTTAATTTTTATAGCTACAAGGCACCATATACCCAAGTATTAGACATTAATTTCAACTTGATAACTCCACACGTTCCTAAGAAAAAGGTTTTGACAGACAGAGAGACGGACAACGAAATGATCCTATAAGGATTCCTTTTTTCCCTTGAAATACGGAATATTAAAAACCACATTTTCTTATCGCACTTTGCTTTAAGGCTTTCATTTTGATATTGAGCGCTATTTGTTATATTTATGTCTGTTACTGCTTAATTAAAGTTCTCAGAATTATAATTTTTATGTGTTTAAATTTTTTGTGACCTAAAGGATGTAAGATTAATATAATAAGTGATATATTTGTTTGACAAAACATAATAGCAATACTCAAGAATGACACTCTCTTTTCGCAAATGACCTTAATGTTTTCATTTTATCATCGAGCGTTATGTGGTATGTTAGTATCTTCTGCTTAAGTAAAGTTCTCAAAATTATAATTGTGACGTTTTTAGATATCTTTTTAATATTGATAAAGCAATTATTAATTTAATAATTGGTATCTTTGGCTGGCAAAACCTTGTAGCAATAATCAGCAACGACATTCTCTTAGCGCAAATGGTCTTAAGGCTTTTATTTTTTTATTAACTACTGTCTGGGATGTTTATATCTTCTTCAGCTTAATTAAAATTTTCAGAATTAAAACTGGGATCTTTTTAAATTTTTTGTAAACTAGAGCAATGACTGATTCAATAATTTATATCTTTAGTTGACAAAACCTTATAGCAATCCTTAACAACTATATTTTCATATCACGAAATTTTTTAAGACTTACATTTTATCATTGGCTCTGTCTTAGATATTCATAATTTCTTTGCTTAATTAATATTCTCAGAATCACAATTTTGATGTTGTTAGATTTTTTGTGAACTAAAACAATGATCAATTTAATAATTGTTATCTTTTAATGAACAACAAAATTATCTCATCACAAATGGCTTTAAAGCTTTTATTTTCATTGATTTCATTCAATTTCATTCGTTGAGCGCTATCTGGGATGTTCATATCTTCTTTGGCTTAATTAAAGTTCTCAGAATAATAATAGTGGTGTTTTTATATTATCTTTTTGTAATCTAAGCAACGACTAATTTAATAATTGATATTGAAACCTTGTAGTTTTATTTCACCATACGTTTGTAATTCTTTTTTTTTAATCTAGGTCCTTTATTTATTTAATTTTAAAGATCCTTCTCTATCTATAAAATGTAGCCTAGTTAGAATCTACTTAAACCTTTAAAAAATGTTACGAAAAAAAAAGTCTATACTTAATTCAACATTGTTTATATAAAACTAGAAGAAAATGTGTGTAGCTTTGGAGCAAGAGTACCAGTTAGGTCAGTAAACTGAATTTCCAAAAAAATTGATTTTGACAAAAAAGTAAAGAATTCATAATTTTGTTATATTGGTTTTGGTTTGTAAAGAATTCATAATTTTGTTATATTGGTTTTGGTTTGTAAAGAATTCATAATTTTGTTATATTGGTTTTGGTTTGTAAAGAATTCATAATTTTGTTATATTGGTTTTGGTTTGTAAAGAATTCATAATTTTGTTATATTGGTTTTGGTTTGTAAAGAATTCATAATTTTGTTATATTGGTTTTGGTTTGTAAAGAATTCATAATTTTGTTATATTGGTTTTGGTTTGTAAAGAATTCATAATTTTGTTATATTGGTTTTGGTTTGTAAAGAATTCATAATTTTGTTATATTGGTTTTGGTTTGTAAAGAATTCATAATTTTGTTATATTGGTTTTGGTTTGTAAAGAATTCATAATTTTGTTATATTGGTTTTGGTTTGTAAAGAATTCATAATTTTGTTATATTGGTTTTGGTTTGTAAAGAATTCATAATTTTGTTATATTGGTTTTGGTTTGTAAAGAATTCATAATTTTGTTATATTGGTTTTGGTTTGTAAAGAATTCATAATTTTGTTATATTGAAGCTATTGACGAATTACACGTTATTCTTTTCTTAACTAAATCGTCCATCAGCAAAAAGATTTTCAAGATATCAGTTAAGTACGAATCGAACTCCTACTACGAAAGTTGCGTTTAAAACATAGGCATTTGTAAGCGTTTAATGATACAGTATTTGCACTAAACTACTTTCAAATGTTAATGTTTATTAAAAACTTATAAATTTTGTTTCCGAGTAAACCTTTCACAAACATGAAAATTACATAGATTTCTCAAGAACATGAAATTAAAATTTAAGTTTCTATCAATGCTGTCTTTTCACTAAATTATATTGACGAATCAAGATGGGCCATTGTCCCATCCTGATTCGTTCGCCTGTTCTATTCCTGGATTTAAAAGTAGAATATTCATGAATGAATCTATGGTAGACTCGTCATTATTTTAAATTACCTTAAATCTTTAATTTTTTATCTTAAACGATAAGTCAAAGCTATAAGTTGAATCGTGTTTTTATCAACAAAAAATTATGTTTTAGGTATTATAAATTCACATAAAATATTATAATTGAATCACGTAAAATATGAAATTATATAAAAAACCAAATGTTACTACCAAAAAATAGACTTCTTATTTCTTTATGGCTTAAACTAAACAATGAATAATTTACCCTAAAAAGGATTAAGTTAAAAGCTTAGTTCTTAATTAGGAGTAAAAGTCAAAATAAAGTTTAGGCTTAGAAAAATCAATTACTATGTAGAGCAGGCGAAAATATTTTTTAAGTATGAGTCTAGATATGTTAAAGAACGCATTACTTGTATCCATCGTTAAAATTATAATTAAGCATTTAATAAGTGAAGTTACGTCAATTAACCTTTAACATTTGAACCTGTAATAACGAAAATAACCAATTCGTTTTAAATAAATTACTTCGTTTTCTTTATCGTACTAATTTTACACAAATATACTTTTTTTATGAAACACAAATTCCTTTACTAAGTAAAGGAATTTACTAAAGAACATTACTTGAAATGTATACCAATACATATATAAATACAAAATAGTGTTTAAAACCCTCTATTAATTCAAAAATTACTTCATAACAAATTCGTACGAAGGGTATGGCTTCAAAACCATCAATGAGTCTTTTGGATTTCTATTTTAAATAAATTTAAATCATTATTATTAATTGAAAGATGAAACTTCCAAATTCGTTGTGCCTAAAAATTTGTTGGATTTATTTTTGAAAAAATTGGACGAAAAAAAATTAATCATAATGAACCATAAAAATGTTTTGCTATATATCTAAGATGTTAAAAGTTGTTTGTTTCTGATTCGGTATTTTTGCTTTTGTTTTAAATTTCATTATATTTTAATTTGGTTATATTCAGCAATGTTCAATAATTTAATTTTATTTAAATTTTATTTTTTGTTCATTTGGGTTTTACCTGAAAATAATTATAA
Source organism: Druceiella hillmani (assembly GCA_039881145.1). Classification (NCBI taxonomy): domain Eukaryota; kingdom Metazoa; phylum Arthropoda; class Insecta; order Lepidoptera; family Hepialidae; genus Druceiella; species Druceiella hillmani. The sequence continues at coordinate 3,917,323 of JAYKKI010000014.1, forward strand.
TGTCAGCAAATTTCATTAAAAATTTTCCATTTACGTGATATTGATATTTATATTTATATACAGTATTAACTATTTTATACATTCCAAGACAATCGTACTTAAGAAGAAAACTCCAGTCGCGCGACGGAGCTGACACGCACAATTTTTTTTCGTGAAAACTTCAATGACATAGTGCATTGAATTTAAATTTTTTTTTCTTTTTAACGGTTCCATTTATTTGCAACTTAAACTTATTGAATACAGAAAAGGACATAAGAAATAGGATACTTAGAGCTTTGGAATTATATGAGTATTTCTTGCTATTGTCAAATATCTCCGTCGAAAATCATGTTTACTTTAGATACCCTCGCAACTGTCGCGAATATTAAAGTTATACTGGCACGAACTATAATACTTAATCTTTAAAATAAGACCAAGATGGCGACACTAAGTGTATTTAGCCGAGTTGTTGGTGTTTGAAATATCTTCAATAGGAACTATCGCTCATTTGAGCGATTGACTTCGATTGCTTCCCTACATCTTGTGTAACTAATCAGAGCCGGAGCCAATTTGAAAAACCTTTTCAAGTCAATATTTCAAATGCGAAGCGTTTCAAAATTCAAAAATTGTTATGTCTTTCAGTCTTAAAATCAAGTCTCATAAATAATCATTCCATATACAAATTACTCTAGGTTCAATTTTTTATTTTAAATGTAAAAGATATAAAATGTCTTGGATTACAGTTGAGTATTCCTCCTAAATTTCTGTACATATAATAACAACTGCGTACAGATTGCATAACGGCGAACTATGTACAGGTCACAAAAAGTAGATTCAATCGTTAACTAACAAATGCACGAACTGGTAAATGAACGAACAGATTTCAATGGAATCACTTCGCTGTGCCGCAAAGCTGTCTCCGCTAATGGACGCGATGGCCTCGTTCGTCTGTCTTGACAGCGTCAATTGTTCCCTCTGCAACGGTAGAACAATTAATGGTTTAATCTTCTTAGATTTGGTTCGCTTATAAATTCAGATTTGTTTGCATAAATCCAACAAAATATAATCCCTAAACGATTCATTACAAGCGATTTTATTATTATATTTTAAGAAAAAATATAATTTATTTCATTATACTTTAGATAAATATAATAATCAAATCGCACGCAATTAATATTTCCGGAAAAAAAGGGAAAAGAAAAATGTATTACAAGCACAACGATGAAATTCGAAACCTACTTGCCTGTGTCGCATTCATAATCTTCAAATCGGTTTCACCGTAAAAACGAGCAGATGCCGCGCGCCATTTGCTTGTAAGCACCCAAATATAGTGAGATTATTTGGATATAACTTTCCATATAGACATAATTCTAGCAAGTGCAAACTTCAGTTGCTACGCACGCTTAATAGTGTACATGCATTGCTTGTGTATGTACACTATTCACGTGCGTGCATGAAATCTGTCAACGTCGTACATGGATGCAATGACCTTAATTGAATACCGTTTCACATATTTCTTATAGCAAATAAGTTTATGCAGTGAAATTTTGTTATTAATCAAATATAGATTTACATGAAAACATGTTTAAAGTAATCTACGGAGAAGTTTTTTGTGTGACATAATTTGACAGTGTTCATCAAAACGAACAAAACAAAGGTAAATGAACTCGCACTTTTCCGAACCCGGATATCCGTTCCGCTCTTGAGCTATGCCACCGAAATATTTAAAGCAATGTCCTACAAAAACTAAAAGTAACACTAATAGGATTGAACCTGGACAAACTGCAAGCTACTCGTGTTGGTTCATAGATAGTGTCTAGTGTTTTTTGTTATAACGGGAAAAGTATTTCCGGAGGAAAAAGCAAAAAATGTAATTTTTTTCGTGCACTGGAATATTGCTCGCAGGTTATTTAAATAAATATTTTATTACAACTGTCCTATATAGACTCGACTCTAACATGTGCAAACTTCAACTACTGCGCATGCAACCCGCACGTACGTGCACGCAAGCTATTCGCATGCGAACACTTCAATACAGTTGATGTTATTTAGTTATATTAGTTCCAAAAATGTCGTAAGTTCGACTGATGCATTACAAATACTGCCGACAATATTGCAAATAAGTTAAAATTCATGTTGTAGCTTTAATCAAAATGCCTTCAGACGGCTTCGTGAATTTATACGTACGAACTTAAGTGAAATTTTGAATCAGAATTATAAGCATCTACTGGCCTTATAATGGTTTTAATTAATGAATAATTAACATGTTACATATGTCAATAACAACTTGGGAATCCAAGTGGTCCACGTGCACGTCGCGAGTAAAAAGCTAACTTTACAATAACTCCGCAATTTTATTATATTCCAACCAATTATCTAAAAACTAATTATCAAAACATTATCGAATGAACTCAGGTTCTAAATATAAGTAACTGAAAATTATTTACTATTTTCTATAATATAATAATTAATAAGAAATCTCTTTAATTCGATTTACTGAATTTTAGTTCCATTTTATATATTGAGACATTCTTATTCATTCATATCCAACTACAACACTTTATCGAATAAACTCAGGTTCTAAATATCAGTAACTGAAAATTATTTACTATTTTCTATAATATAATAATTAATAAGAAATCTCTTTAATTCGATTTACTGAATTTTAGTTCCATTTTATATATTGAGACATTCTTATTCATTCATATCCAACTACAACACTTTATCGAATGAACTCAGGTTCTAAATATCAGTAACTGAAAATTATTTACTATTTTCTATAATATAATAATTAATAAGAAATCTCTTTAATTCGATTTACTGAATTTTAGTTCCATTTTATATATTGAGACATTCTTATTCATTCATATCCAACTACAACACTTTATCGAATGAACTCAGGTTCTAAATATCAGTAACTGAAAATTATTTACTATATTTTCTATAATATAATAATTAATAAGAAATCTCTTTAATTCGATTTACTGAATTTTAGTTCCATTTTATATATTGAGACATTCTTATTCATTCATATCCAACTACAAAACTTTAATTATCAACGCAAGCAATGAATGGCTAAAACTTTTTATGAGTACTACCACAATGAATCTGTAAAATATATTTCAAGTTATTAGTTAGTGTTCATTACTTATCCTCATTACTGTTCATTACATTATTCCGGAACGATATTAATATAAACTTTATTCCAATATTAAACATTCAGCAATTGTGATCATCAAAAAAGATAATTGTAAGGATGGTTCCAAAGTCACTATTACAAGACTTAGCACTAGGTGTCTGAATTGACTTTATTCGGGCAAGAAAGATCCATCCGCAAAATGTACCTTAATCGGAATAACGGCAAATTGCAAATACTTTATTTATTTATATGGATAATCCGGGTGGTTTGATTTTTTATTTAAATTTTATACGAAACCCTTATTTCCTTTTTGAAACATTAAAAAGGATGTTTAACTACTTACAGCCTGAATTTTCTTTTCGTTGGTTCATTTGTGTCCTACAATCTCTTCAAACACCTTTTTTTCATTTTCATCTTCTACACAATGGAAATATTTTGCTCTATACAATTCACAACTTAAGAAAGTTTCGCGCCAATTGAACATGCCAATCGGTTCGTCAAAAAGATAAAACGAGCTATCAACAGAGTCAGACAACATTTTCAGAAAAACGTAGCAATGCATTAGTTACTCTGATCAAAGTATGGTCGGTCACAATTTAATACTAATTCAACCAACCTCGTGTTACGTGTATCTGAGCTCTTGAACAATGTAACCATAGCAACGACACTAAAGCGGAAATTACATTTCTCCACCACAAGCGCGCGACCTGCCAGCAACATTCCAGTGTACGGAAAAAAATTCAGTTTTTTGCCTTTTCCTCCGGAAATGCTTTTTCGGTTATAACCAAAAACACTAGGCACTATCTATGAACTAACACTAGTAGCTTGCAGTTTGTCCAGTTTCAACCCAATTAGTGTTACTTTCAGTTTTTGTAGGACATTGGTTTAAATATTTCGGTGGCATAGCTCAAAAGTGGAACGGATATCCGGGTTCGGAAAAGTATGAGTTCATTTACCTTTGTTTTGTTCGTTTTAATGAACACTGTCAAATTATGTCACACAAAAACTTCCCCGTAGATTACTTTAAATATGTTTTTATGTAAATCTATATTTGATTAATAACGAAATTCCATTGCATAAATTGATTTGCCATAAGAAATATGTGAAACAGTATTCAATTAAGGTCATTGTAATAAGGTAAAAAGGCGTTTGAATAAAGTAAGGCGTTTGAATAATTGAAAGAAAATTAAGAAAAAAATTAGTGAATTTAATTTGGAAATACAAAAATTCTAAAATATTTTTGAATAGATCAAACCGTGAAAATAAATTAAAAACAATTATACTATAAAACACACCCTTTAAAACGCCACAAGTTCTAATTATTTTCATATACTCGATCCCGTAACAAAATAAACAATTAACCGAAATTTAAAACTTGACACCATACTAGCACTTTTTTAACCCCCTTTTTAAATAACAATAATTTACTTATTAACGATATCCTCAAAAGGCGATGTATTTATTACAAGCCTTAATCAAGTAGAGAATTATATAGCCCTATCCTGTGAGGTAGAACTGTTAAAACAAACATTTTGTAATAACTAGCCGCACATGTTCTACAACTTTTTATAGATTTAATTATCACGGACAATTATTTTAAATTTGAATGTAGCTTTGTTTATTTCAAAAATACTTCTACACTCCAATTTTGCAACAGAAAATGGCTCCTAACAAAAGAGCAGTTAATAATTAACAATGTAGACAGTTAATTTTTTTGTAAATTTTCTTATTTTTTGCAATATTTAAGAATATATAAACACAATATTTGTACACGAAATTTAATAATTTATAAAGTTATTTTAATGGACCCAAAATGGTATGAAAATGCCAAGTAAAGTAATACAGAAATTCAACCACAGCACTTCGAGTGCCTTCACTCTAATCATTAATACCTATTTATCGACACACTTTCGAAAAAGACATTACGAACAGCGAAATTTTGATATCATTCGAAGGTCAGATCTTCAAAAAATAGGAATTCTGGCGTTGGACACCGCAGGAGATAAATTCTTAAAAATGTTGATATTAAATAACATTTTTCATTTCAAGACAGCATTATATATTTTAGGCGAGTTATTCAAGTTATTACTTTGAGAGAAACTGTCATTCGTTTGAACGTAACTACCTCCCAACATCGATTTTAGAGAAGTTTCCACGTAAAAAGAGACAAGGAAACGAGTCGTACAGTACATTTCTCTTTATTAAATTAATATATTTCTCAACCTGCGTTTCATTCACCCCTTTCCAAATTCAAGCTTGCCCATCGTTACAGACCATTAATAAACTAGTAATAATTTAATTATAACTCCCGAAAGTAATACATAATACTGAGCTTTTGCATAAGCATTATTAATAGCAGACGAAAAAGCTCGTTCATTTTTCAATATCTTACAACGTATCGATAAAGAGCCATGTCAATAGTCGTTACCCGATCACGCACTAATGGTATTTAAACGTCACGATGTGATGGAAATATACGACCGGCCGTAACTTTATGATAATGGATGAACCTCCCTCGTAAAAAGTAAATAAAAATATATATAGTACCTAAATATTCAATCAAACTCACATCACATCATCCAATACCGACGCAAATATATTAATCTATCAATATTTGCTTGTCGTATATTAACGACAAAAAGTTCAGACATCGAAATATTTATAGACATGGCTTTATAAAGTGTTTATATTGTTGGACTCATAAAGTGCTAATCATTGCAACACCGTACGCCTCCGCCACGTCCCACCCTCGCACCAATTTATTTATGTTCTTATGAAAGGTATTTTTGTTCAATTTTGGAGTTTTTAGGGTTTTTTAGGGTTTCATACCTAAGAATTAAAAACGGAACTCCTATGGAGAGACTTAGGTGTTTGTCCGCACGTATGTCCGGTTGTTTTTCTCAACTTCCACCGCGGCTATTAATTGGAAATTTTCCCGACTGTAGAACTCATGAGTTATGTATTGGCATTTATTGACACTGAAAGGATTTCTGAAACATTTTTACTCAATTTTATTCCAATTAGAGGGTTGAAATTTTAAAACGGCAATAGGATTAAGTGAGTTATAGACGAAAATGGTTTTGTTTACCATTCAAAACCTATTTTTTGAAACAAAATTCTTTTACGCGGCTTACAGCAGAGCAAATTGGCAGAAATCGTCACGTAAAGAAAAAGCTTTATGCCCCCTCCAGACGACCTTTCCTTCTCTTTCTCTCTGCTTCTTTCTATTATATACAGTTTTATGTGTGTGTGTGTTCGTGCAAATATCGACTATCGAGCAGTAAACATTGTGCGCGGTCAGCTATATCACTTCAATTCTAAACACGTGTAAATATTATTTAAACTTATTTTTTTTTTATCTTACTGGCTTTCTATTGTAAGTCAATCATCTGCTAGATCGTATGTATTTATTTGCATTATAAATTATGAATTATTGCTATAATCATTTACTAAATATTAAAAATTTATTAATTACAAAAATTATCGGCAAATTTATTTATTTTCATTATTACTTTATTATTTATTAAATATTTAAACTTAGTAAATTACAATAAACTGTCAGCATATTCATTTATTTCCGTTAATTAATTAAACTTTATTTAGATTGTTTCAGTAAATTTAAAATTTCATTATATTCATTTAAATTTTTGAAATATTCAAATTTACAATAAAATAATAAAAATAAAAATCAATTTTAATTTTAATATAACTAAATTTCATTCTAAAAGTAATTTTAAATTTGATTGATTTATTAAAAAAATTAAAATAACTAACCTTAAAAAAATATAGACAATGAATATTTATTTTAAGATAATTAAATTTAAACTTAAAATTAACTTTAAATTTGACAGATTTAATATATAAATTTTAAAATAATAAAATTTAATGTCAAAATTAATTTTAAATTTAATTAAATTGTGAAATAATTAAAATAAAAATATTTTAATTTTAAAATGCTTAAATTTTAATTTTTAATTGAATTAAATTGAAAATTAATTCTAACATGAAATTGTATGGTTCTACAAATTTATTTTTTTTATTTCATCAAACAATCTAAATAAAGTTTTTTTATATGTAATTTATAATTCACTATCTTATATTTAATTCGCTATTTTAATATTTTTATTAAATGACTACTTTTTTCTAAAATATTAAATGAAATTTATTGATTTAACTCCGTTACGTTACATTTTTGTTTTGAAAAAATTATAAAAAATAACACGAAATATACAAAGAAATATACAAAAATTAGAGAGAGAAAGAGTATTAAATAAAAGAGGGCTTCGCTTTTTGGCGTGACAAAAAACACTAATATAATCAATAGAAACCTACATATTCCTGACGGGGTCCCCGACCGCACAGTTTTTTCCTTTAATTATATACATATTTATATACATATATATATATATATATGTGTATATATATATATATATATATATATGAGTGCGTGTGTATGTATGTGTGTATGTATATATATTATAGAAAAAATTAAAAGAAGTTCAGTAGTTTTCGAGAAAGAAATAAAACTTAACTCTTCATTTTCTCTAAACCCTTAATTTCGAAACCATAGTTGGATGTATATATCGTTAGGTATGTATGTATCGTCAGAGTGCAGTAAGTTTATTACAACAATTCATAATCACTCTCGATCCGCGAGTTGTCTTCAAACTTGACCGGTTTTTTCTTATGTAAATATCTGAAATTGAAATCTTGGATGTCGTCATTAGAAAAAAATTAGTGTTTTTTTAATATCGAAAATATTTAATTGCAACTCTAGAAATTGGTCGAAGTTTTAAATGTTAGACTATATGAAACACACACACATACATACACCAATGTTTTGAAATCAATCCCATATAAAATATCGATTTTTTCATGATTATAATATTTCTTCACTCCCATTGTCATTCGAAAGTAAAAACGTCAGTTCAAGGCTCTTTTATATAGAATCATATCTCGATAACTATGGAGTCTGAGTATATTCGGTAACCATAATATAAAACTCCGATAAAAAACCCATATAGAAAAAAAATTTCGAATTTTTACTTTATTAGACACTTAAGGTTATTTATTCATTTCTATACTCGTACATTTCTATACATATAGTGTTGTGCTGTAGCAGTACTGAATGACAAAACTTTTACTATATAACAAATCGTGAACACCAATACTACAATGGACCGTGTTAAGTTGCGGGAAATTCTGCTGAGAAAAAACCTTTGTGCAATCTTGCTTGTACACATACACATGTAAAAGTCAAGTTTTATAACTACGGCACGTCCACGCAATGTTACAATGATAACATACATAATGTAACTACGAAACAAATAAATTGATAAGTGCTAGAAAAGAAGGAATGTAAAACTAGAAGGACATATGAAATAATTATAATATCCCAAAGAATAAATACATATATCAGCCATATACAATGAAGTTAGGATACCAACATTGGAATATTGCTATCTGAATAAAAAATATCAATTTTTAAACGACAGAGTTATCTCGCTTCAGAGTTTTTTTCACGCCACGAATAAAAATTACGAGTACAAACATGTGAAGAAAAAATGAATTGTACCTGAGGAAAACTAAACCAAAATTTATATTTTCGATGACTTGAATTCTTTGAATAAAAATTAACTTTTCCTCGGGAGATAGAAAAGGTACTGAATATGCATTTGCATTGCAAGGATTCCGTTTCAACATTATTTATTTTATATACACACACTTCCATACAATATATATATATATATATATATATATATATATATATATATAATATATATATATATATATATATGTGTATGTGTGTATTCTAATTTTAAAAAACCTAATTTGAGCATAATATTCATTAATCATTATATTTTTTAACTAAATTTTAAAGTAATATCATAAAGGATCATGACAACTAAAATCTTATCCTTGCATTACTTTTAACTTACGACCTATTATAGTCTCAGTATCTGTTGCTTAAAAGGGAGATATTTTCAATATTGACTCATAATTACAAAGTTCACTATTTCTCAAGAAAAAACAAATTACATATATATTTACATTCTTTTCAAAAATCACTTTTAATGATCGTATACTTGGATAGAACATGGATCTAAACTAATATGTAGCAAAAAATTCACATGAAAACGTCTTTAAAATCTATGACAGATGTGGGGAGGCAGTCACTCCTAAATGTCACATCCGAATGAGAGACAGTTTCTCTCAAAGTAATTTCAAACTTAACTAATCCAGCCAGAAATAAACTGAGCGCCGCCATTTTGCCTGTCTGTTGAGATGGAAGGTGCAACGGATGATACACGATTAACATTTTGAAATGAATACTTAGAGCCCATACACATACACTTCTATTCTAAACAATACATGGATAACTCGGATCGCATAATTAGTATCCGAGATATGGTTCCGTGTAAGGAAACGTGTCGAATCCGGAAAGTCGAAACCATTATGGCGGCACTATTTATATTTCTGGCCGAGTTCATTCAGGCGGAATATTTGGGCTCGGTTACTTGCCTACATTAGGCATCGATTTTAAAGATGTTTTTACGTTACAAAATTATTCCCCCCTCTCATTGAATAGCCCTCTTATGAACGTTCTTCAGATAAATTTTTCAAAATTGTGATTTTTGGTTAAAAGATTTAGATGATTTTTTTTACAAAAAAACCCTGACATGGAGCTTAAACGCAATTAAAAATAGTTTACAAAACTAAATATTTTTTTTCAGTCCTAATGCGTAATGGTATTACACTTCATTTCAATTTTCTTTTTTTTTCAACATACAAACATTGTGTTCCCTTGTTGAACATGAAAAGCGTATAAAATAATAAAAAATAATTAAATATAAAACAATATACAAATTAAAAAATTTTCATTCTTATAAAAATATATATTATTATTCATTTATAATACTTGGAAAAGTTAGTGTTGTCTCCAGTCATTTTTATCGTTTGTATAATCATTAATGTTATTATACGCTTTTTTGAATTAAGAATTTTCACAAAGTGTTTAACAGGTTTTTCTGACATTTTCTATACATCTTCAGGTATTTTATTATAGAAGTGTATACTCTGTCCCTACAAATGAACTACCAATATTTTTCTGAGTATAAAGTTGGAAATATCCAGTTTATTTTTAATTCTAGTGTTTTAATTTTGACGATCACAATTTTTAAAATGAAGTTTCACATATGAAATATGTTCAAAAATATATTGTAGAGGTAAATTGAGTATATTAATTACTTTAAATAATTCTCTATGCGAATCTCGAGAACTTAATTTGTACATTGAGCGAATAGCTCCCTTACAAAATTAAAATAAATTCAACATTATCAGCCCCATCCCACGACAATATACCACACGAAATTATACTATGAAAATAGCTAAAGTAAACAATTCTTGCAGTTTCAACATTCGTTAAATCTCTGATTGTCTTGACGGCGTATGCAGTGGGATTAAGTTTCCCTGCCAATTGTGCACTTATAGTTCCCCATTGTAGTTTAATGACATATAGTAATGCCGAGAAAGACTGTTGTGCTAACAAAATCCAATTTTGTTATTATCAAATACTAAGTTAACGTCAACTAGTCTTACATATGGGAGAGTAAATTTAATGCACTTGGTTTTTTTGCATTGAGTAATAAATTATTGAACGTAAACAAATTATATATTTGTGACATTGCTTTATTAGTGTCATATAATGGTTCCACATACATATTTATTTTAAATATGAGAAATATATCGTCAGCAAACAATATTATTTCAGCAAACTTTTCAACCAAAAAAGGTAGATCGTTTATGTACACAAGAAAAAGAAAGGGTCCTAATATAGAGCCTTGGGAAACACTCATCTTTACTAAAGATCCTGTGGATTTAGCTTTCCTTATCTATACTTTTTGTATTCTGCTCCACTAAAAACTTTACGTCACAAAATTCTGAAAATTAGAAGGTATTGTAAGAGAGACTACTGCTCACTTAAAATATTATTAGTTTTCTGTGTACGTCAGAATTGGTATATAGAATTTTATCTTAATTTTTAATCTTGCATTACATACAAATTTCGGTACTTTCTACGTCTGTTACTGGTGAATAATTTAGATTTACAGTCAATGTTATATGAGAAAGTAAAACGCGTATCAGACCACTGCTAAATTAATGTTCCGTAGTCATTATACAAAATATAAAATTATGTAGACTTTATAAATTCTTATAACGATTATTTCTGAACACTTAAGAGTATTTTTGTTGATAGATCCAAAACTAACATAGTCGGATGACTTGGAAACAATTTTATTTGAAAGTACTCGTTTTAAAACCTACTTTCAGAATAATTTTAAAATTTTTACGTAAAACTGTTTGGAAATGCACACTTAATATATTGTAAACGGTACTAAAAAATTAAAAGTATTACACAGAAAACCGAACTTCATTATAAAGGTACTTTCTAACCATACCCCACACAAAGGGGTCGCTAAAAAATATATTTCATTCCTATTCGAGTCACTAAGAAAATGTTTCATCTCCATCCATAAGAACCTAAAAAATAGAAAAAATGTTTACTTAAACTATTATGCACATATTTCTAGAACTATAGAAACTAAGAGAGTATGACAGATAGACGAACATACGCACGATCATGACAAAATTATAAGTGTTACATATTTCACTATGGAACCCCATAAGAAAATTTAGATTATTATTTACCAAATATTTTTATAGACGAGTTATTTGATATTAAATTGCATAATATTCATGCAAGATTTTTCAATTGCTTAACTGCGTTTTGCCAAACGTTACCTCTTTTGAAGTTGGTTATTTAAATTGGTGCATTTGAAATGGTACAAATGAGTTCTTTTAAACATCAAGTACCGTAACATCAATAGAATAGACACATAACAACATAAGACTAATTATTCAGTAAGGATTTCCATATTTGGATATTGATTTAATTCACTAACGAGGATATTGATCAATGATTTTAATCTAGTAATGCGTAAGGCTTGTCCGTAAAATTGTACTCAAACGTTTCTTTAACGCTGTGACTTTAACGCTCATTTCACTGATACAAAACATTAAGAAAAACTAACGACCAAGATATCAAGTTTGAAGATATCAAATCAGAAATGAGATCATTACAGACTATCAGTGAAAAGAGTTTACGTGAGGAGTTTTATAAAAGAAGACATTTTCCTGAAATGGAATTGTGATCCCTATATCGGAAAATATTTGCCACGCTCTCAAATTTAGAATAGACCGTTTATTTGCAAAAACTACAGCAGCACATTAGTGTTAAAGAAAAGTGGTCGATATATGAGCGGGGTAGTCTTGATTTAATGCTACATGGTATTCGTCAAACAAATGTTTCGCTAATTTAAAGCTAGACTTAATACCCATATACGCAGAGCTTTGCTTTGTAAAGCAAATCTTGACGTATATAGAAATTTAATGACATGAGAAAAAATATTTTTAAGCAAGGAATTGTTTTATTTAATGCTTTTGCGGAAATTAAATATTTTTTTTAAATAACACGATTTAATTTTTAATGAAAGTGTTACTACTAGCACTAAACGATATATAATAACTTTCTAACCATTTCATATAATACAGGGTGTCCAGTAGCAGATTTCAATGTTTGAAAAATTGTAAAAAAAAACTACACCTCTAATACAAAGTAGGTTTATTTTTTCTTTATAACAACAAATGCGGATTTCATTTTTTAAAAACCACATTTTCCAAATAGCGGCCATCGAGTCTGACACACTCTTCCAGTCTAGCACGCATGTTTTCAAAAACGCGTTTGCAGAGCGACTGGGGTATCCTACTGACTTCGACTCGAATATTTTCTTTAAGTTGTGTCACAGTGCTCGGATTTGTTTTGTAAACAACGGATTTTAAGTATCCCCATAAGAAAAAGTCACATGGGCTTAAATCGGGCGACCTAGGTGACCACGGTACGGTACCGTTTCGGGATATGTTTTTTTTCTGGAAATAACTGCCGCACTGCATTCATGGACACATTAGCAGTGTGAGCTGTGGCCCCGTCCTGCTAGAACCAGGTGTTTTGGTTGAAGGATGGACTATTCTGTAGTTCTACTCTGAAAAAGTCATTTAACATCTGGGCATATCTCTCCGAATTCACAGTTATAGTTTGGCCACGTTGATTTTCAAAGAAATGAGGCCATATGATTGCAGATGCAGACATGGCACACCAGACTGTTGCTTTAGGCTTATGTAAAGGCTCTTGATACATTTGTTTTGGGTTGGGGACAACGTCAAGTTCTGCTTTTTCACATATTCTCCAATGTGAAAGTGAGCTTCGTCATTAAAGAATATGTTGCCCATCCGGGTAGCAGTACGAAATCTCAACAACATCACCTCCGCGTAAGTTTTTCTTAATTCAAAGTCAGAATCGTGTAAATCTTGAACAATTTGAATTTTATATGGATGAAACTTGAGCTTTTTTCGCATTATTACCTGTAAAGTTGATTTCGGAATTCCCAATATCGATGAACGTGTACGCAGTGAAAAACGGAGATTTTCAACGACAGAAACCATAACACGCTCGACATTTTCATCCGTGGCTGCCAATGGTGTAGGTGCTGGCCTGGGCCTATTTAATGTTGATCCTGTAGGTCTGACTACCCATGACTGAATGAGCATCCTTGCTACCCATGACTGAATGAGGTTGATCGATGGTCCATCACGTAATCGACGAATACTGTAACGATTATTAAATCGACGGCGTGCTACAGACAGCGAAAATCCACTCGAAATGTACGCCTCGACGGCAAAAGCGTGGTGCTCTCCACTCCACTGTTCCATGGCTACTAAAACATCCACACCGCTTGCGCTTCTAACGACACCCCCGCGTGTTGCATTCAGAAACTATGTTTGTTCAAACTTTGAAATCTGCCACTGGACACCTGTATATGTACATACTATAAGCTCTGAGAGTTAGTCATAAATGTATATTACTCATTAGTCAATCTACCTAAAACTATAAAAAAAACATACCGAAAAAAGTGATGAAATTCTTGTATTATTAAGTAGGTTATTTATTTTGTTTATAAATCATCTCAATTACGAAGGCCATTATGGCCTGCCATATGGTTGCGTTTTCATTGGAGCCATAGACATTATGAATCATCACTAAATAGTGCCACTTCAATCCGTAACAGTATATCACGGGTAGATTGCAATACACCTATATTTTATCATATAATTTTTTGTAAAAATTTAAAAATTGCTATAAGACATTAACATGCATCAGCCTATGTAATTTATTTCGATAAACGTAAGAAATGTGGCAATATGTCATAAATACCCTTCTTAGCGATCGATGGTGAATTTGATTTTGGTAACTATACCCTTCATTTGCATAGTTTTTTAAAAGAAGGTTTAAAAAAAGAATAAAGGATAGCAAAATTCAGTTAAAATTCAAGGTTATTTACAATTCGTAAATTATAATTATTACCATTTGATAACCTTTAACATTCATAATTCGCCCAAATATCTAATATTATAAAAAATGCTATCTTCGATTTTTTAACTGAACGTGTTTAAATAACTATTAGTACGATATTGTTTAATTTACCATTTAAATAAATTATTATTTACTTCTTTGTAATAATATCAGCGTAATTTTAGTGACATATCCAAAATATGTCTGTACTATTTATTTATTATCTAACAATGCAACACGCGCAAATATAATTTAAACACAGCAGCAACACGTTTCAATATTTCTCAAGAGATAATTATGGTTTATAAAATGTGGATTAGTGTTTATTGTTTGTAAAATATGGATTTCTGCGTATCCTGGCTTTTTGTATAATTTTTGGAATACGTTCTTGAGTAAATGGAATTAATGAATATATCGTTTTTAGTGTGAGAGAATATTTGGACGTGATTTTAATCTGTGCCGAATGCAATTATAATACTGGAAAAACGCTCAGCATGTACGCTGTATGGTACCTGAATCGAAATTAAAATTTAGTTAAGTACAATATATTCTGAAAAAACTAATTTGAATTTTAATTACTCGTTCACAAATGAGTTTCAATGAATCTCACAGAGCGTAGGTACTTATTAAATAAATAAATGATAAAACGAAGCAAATGTATTTAATTGCTTTATTTATATATATATACATATATATATATATATATATATATATATATATATATATATATATATGTATGTATATATATTATAATGCGCTTTATTTCATTAATTTACTAGTTATTACCATTATAATATTTATCTGAAGAACAAAACCTACCCTTGGTTTTGTAATTCTTTTTCAAACAGATAAATGACAATTAATTTTGGCACTTGACAATTTACAATGCATTAAACGTTGCCAAACTGGAAATTTGGCGTTATTTTCACGTGGTGGTAATTTACACCTGATTATGATTTCACACAATATTTAAACTTTAATTATTTTTTTAAACTAGGCGATTCATTTAAAAAAATAACGTTTTGCCAAAATACACATTATTAGTTGTTGACGTGTCTTTGGCTTGTGCATAAAGTGAAGAAAAAAGGAAACAATGTCAGATGGGGCCAAAGGTGTGAAGCAGAGCTCTGGCCACTTCACCAGCCTTGTCCGAGAATAGGATGTTTTCAGTCCAGTTGACATTGATTTTGAAGATGGCCGATGCAATTGCTGGACAGGAAAGTAGATGTTGAGGATAGATCCTCGCGTTACGTATTTGCGCAATGTAGGCATGCTGAGGAGTAATTCCTTTTTCTGTCTGGCATGATTTTCGTGTTTTTCAGGTGTCCAGTTCTCAGCCTTGTGATTGTAGCTTTAGTGTGCAGTTTAATTGAGCTGTTAGGAACTGTCTGCTTGTGGGCTACGAAAGCTCCCAACAGCTCTCGGGAGAGCAGAAAACCTCTATGAGAGCGCGTCCCCAGGTGGCGGATAGGGGAACGCCTCCAATGGTATAAAATGGGTGGTAGAAAAGAAATAAAATACCTTCCCCATCAAATATATATATATATATATATATATA
Organism: Druceiella hillmani; assembly: GCA_039881145.1. NCBI lineage: Eukaryota > Metazoa > Arthropoda > Insecta > Lepidoptera > Hepialidae > Druceiella > Druceiella hillmani. Next base: position 3,933,466 of record JAYKKI010000014.1, read on the forward strand.
TATATATATATATGTATATATATATATATAAATATATAATCACAAATAATATAATTGGTACATTACAAATTAAATTTTAAAAACGACTCGATACGGAGTGTACTTGTGGTAGTTCTGTAAATAATTTATTAAGATTGTAATTTAAATGTGTAGCGCAGAGGAATTTCTTCACCTTCAGCGTCATTATCTTACTGATAGGGATACTCAAAAGTCGTTATTTACAATAAATATTTTCAAGAAAATTTCTCTTTTTCTCTTAGTCCAATAATATTTAATAATACCTAACAAAATTAAATATGGGGACATAAATATTATCGTGATTATCTCAAAAGCTATGACATCTAGAAACATTGATATAATTATCCCAAAATCTTTGCATAGACTTCTCAAAACCTTGTTTTTTCATAATTTTATGTTCAATAACTTTCGGAAGTAAGGAAAGGGAACATCTGAGCAAAACTGTCATAACAGATGGACACACACATTAATAATCTTATAAGGGTTCTGTTTTTCCTTTTGAGGTAAGGAACCTGGAAGATTTTAATCGCAATTTTTCCAATAATAACGTTTGCACCTCAAAATTTCCCGTAATCTGTTTAAAAATAAATTACATGTTAGACGAAACTTTAAGTTAAAAACTGGAACCTGTCTTGACTGATCAATGCACATTGCATTTATTACATCTTAATCCTACGTAGTTGGTTCTTGATGTTTGAGTATTAGTGACTAAATTTCAAATCCCTTAGAGGATATTTGATAGGAACATAAGATAGCTTAGATTTTAAGTTAAATTTCATATATTTCGTAGAAAAAATTGGTCCAGATGTTTTTATGTAATACATGAAACGAAGAGCAGAAAAAGGAACAAAAAAACAAAAAACCGCTTAGGGAATGTTCAATGGAAGCAAAAGCTAGCCTAAATTTTTACCCGAACTCCAAACATTGTTTATTCAAATCTTTAAAAAAAGCCAAAGGGACAAACATTTGAAAAAAGATTCTTCTCGATATCGGGCCCATCCTTCATGTTAACCAAAACTTGAGGCTAATAGCTTAGGTTGTCTCCTAAAACGCCTCACGGTAGTTATAGCTGCTCTGACTACCCCATAAACCTGAGCAAACCGCGACAACTAAAAAATAATAAACTGTTCTTAAATAACGAAAGACTGAATAATTTCTATGAAGAAAATCAAATAACAGAACTCGACATGATTTCTACAACGACAAAATCAGCAAAAATAACTACATTCTAAGCATCAGCATCAGCAAAAATAACGACAGGCCGCCGCGCATCCAGTCATTAGCATCATTCAGTGCAGCGTGCGGGAGAGCTCTGTTTCCGAAAAGAAAAAAACCGCGCTTGGCGTCCGCGGCATTCTCTGTCTCGGTCATTAGCTACCCATCTCTGTCACAAAGCTCTGTCTCAACTTTCGTGTGTTGCCTTAGTGTAGTGTTGCTGTATAAAAAAGTGCATGTCATGTAGTATCAAAATAATTCAGTTATCTGGACTTCTGTATCTTACATCGCAATACTAAATCTTAATTTAAGTTAAATACTCGCCTTAGCACTCTCTTTAATCTCATTGCAATTATCTTCTGAAGCACCTCACAGAAATCTAATTCCGGCATTTTAAGGCATTTTCCTGTTTCCAACGTTAATGATGTTCTCGTGTAAAGAAGAAATTGCCCTTAGACCACACGGAGAAAGTTTATCTCCAAAATTTACTGCAATAGACCTCCTCTTCTCCTGCAGGTCCTACTTTTTCCGATAAATCAGTATATTAGGAGCTAGACTTTAGATCCTCCATCAGGGACATATTGTACTTCGGTAATAATGCAACTTAATTAATAATCAAGATATTATTAAATAACTCGATCAGCCTCTTTTTGGCAGTCTTTCAACAAAATAACTACGATGAATCCTATCCATTCTATAAGCGTAGTATAACGTGAACATAATCACAGAGAAAATTTATGGCATGCATGTATATAATATATATGTATACATGCCTTAATATTATTTATGCTAAAGACACAAAACACAAAAGCTGTTACATCATCAACTAATAAATTTAAAATATTCCTTAAAGGAGGGATCTGTTAATTTATTTTATATTAGCCAAAATTAGTATGTATTCGTAAATTCGAGACAAAAAACCATATACTCTTAACGATAAGTACGTTATTAAACTTTTGATAAGCGTTCCATGAACCACTGATGCAAAAATGTTAACAACCACAGTACTCTAATATCACTCTGGCTACTTTAGGGATCAGGAGCGCGTCTTAGATGGAATTAAGCTAATTATAATCATTTTAATGAAATTTGATCTTTAATGTCAATAGGCGGTTATTAACAATTTGAAATGGGGTTGGGTTAAAGTTTGGCAAGCTCGAAGACGGTCTAGTGGGTTCCTGTCCTGTTATCGCTCCCAGCAGACGAGATTATTGCGAAACGTGAAACTAGCTAGCGATGCGATTCAAAAAATATTTATTGAGAAAAAATATTTTAAAGAAGTGGTTTTTATGTTCTTATAATAACACGAACATAATCTCCAGTCTGCAGGGAATAAAACATATCCATATATAGATTCGGAAAGATGAAACCTTCCCAGTTATTTCTTTTCAATAAAAATCAAGTTTCTGTAAATTTTCTGTACGAATTTTCTGTACGAGGTACGCAACAAAAGTTAAAAGTTTGCAAAGTGAAACATAATATTTATTTATCTATTTAACAATTTAACACAGTACAGTACATAGAATGAACTTATTGTTACAGAAGCCATCTCATTTAATCAAACATAATAACAAGTTTTGAAAAATTGTTTTTTTCGTAGACTGCAAAAGAAATCACAATATAAAATACAAGGTGTATTTAAAAAATCATATTAAATGATAATAATAGTAAGTTAAAGTTACAAAGACAAATAGGAAAACAAATATTGACATGAATTATAATGAAAGAAGACAAGAGCGCAAAAGGAATTGGGATTAGAAAAGGAAGCAAGAAAGATGCCCAAAATTGAACCACCATGGAAAAAAAATTGTGCATATTTGACTAATATTGAAAAAAAATACATTAAAAAATTCGTTTAGTTTGCAATACCTCTCATAGTTAAAGATCATCGGGTTCAAATTCCTGATTTAACGGAAACGTACAACACCGTTGTCAATCAATTTCCGTTTACTCTATTTTATTTCTGTCATAATCGCGTCATACGTAGTACTAGCACAAGAAAACTAATTTTATTTTATTCAGTGATACGATTTGTATATTTTAAATATTGTTATAATGAAACAAAATTACTGTGAAATGCATCAACTGTTTATTGTTGGAAAGGAAAGGCGTCTATTAGCTGTTTATAAAATGACATTTATGTCCGTATGCATCACACACGATCAGGACTGTTAGTCAGACTTACCGACAGTTAAAAATGTATTTATGTTTCTCAATGACTGTCAGTCGAATCGGACCAAGAGTCTATTTTACTAATAGTGCACTATTGCTCGCTTCAATTGCTAAAATATGTGTGGTGCATACGGGCGTTATTTATCATCACGGCTGAACACATCAATAAATTATAAAATTTCAACATTTGCGCATCAATGTATTGAAAATATATTTAATGAAGCATAAAAAAAACACCATAGCTAATCTACTATAATGTGAACAAAGACCAAGTTTATCCAATATAAACATTTCAAATGAAATTTTAAACCCAAACAGTGATAAATACAAGACTTGTGTCTCATAAAAGATTTTTAGCAAAATGTTATATTATGTGAGCATCTGAGCTTTTGACACACAAACCTAGAAAATATTATTTGGATAAATTTCTAAATTTTTAAAATTTTATTCAGAAAGCCCTAACATTTTTAAAGCATGTGATAAATTGCAACATAAAAGCTAAATAATTTCAATACAATTGTAGCATAATGATAGCGACCAAGACATCAAAGTACCCATTGTGGAAAAGTTATGTCATTACAAAAAGTTCAGAAGCCATAATTGAATAGAACTTTTATCACCATCATGGACAGCGATAGCAATATATTATTAAACTTTGTCCAGAATCGATCGTTATTCTAAAATAAACTCACTGCCACTAAAGTTATCTTCATTTCTACAGAAAAGTTTTTAGAGCTTTTGAAGGGTTGAGATTTTATCTAGACCCGCCTTGAAAGCGTTTTAATTCCGCTTCATCGTTCATATAGCTGCCTATCTGTCAAGCAATCGATACAAAATACTTTATAAATGATTTTAGTAATTATCATAAAATGACAACTTTTTTGAACATTTCTTCTATCGTACTTATTCTTTTTTTCGAGTCTGATACTGTTTACTATATTTAATTAAAAGTAAATGAAACTGAAACAATCAATTCAAATACAGACCTTTGGTTTTCATGGAGATTTTGTGATGCCGTCTATAAGGAGTGTGATGATGGACAACTTTTTTTTATTTTACATAATAAATACGAGTAATAAGCTCCCGATTTCTAGCAGTAACAAATCTTATTACTAGTTGACTTTGCTTCTTTAACATTTTTTATTTTCTGTTTCTTTAACATTTTCTATTATTAAGTATAACACATTTAATTTAAGATCATTATTGACAAACTATTTCATGAATATGGATCAAAAACCTAATTATAATTTTTTTTAAATGAAGCAGACCTATAAAATAATATTATCAACTTAATATTATCGTAAAATTTATAATCATTAAGTAAATATTCTCTTACGTCCACTAAGCACATTTTCTTTTACGTACGTTTATGACGTATTCTGAAAAAGTTCCTTTTTAAATTTTTAAATGACTTCACAGATTTTCATGTTTGTACTTCACTGTTGCTATGCAATGCGTATTTACATCTATATGTACTCACCATTATATTGCTAGGTGAATTCCGCGGAATAATTCCGGGAATTTGCCGGGAATTCCGGCAAAGGAAAGCTGAATTTTGAATTTCAATATGATCATCATAGATCCGGAATCGAATATTAAAACTTATTCCATTGGTACAAATATAGCTTAGAATTAAATATGTCTTGAATTTGAGGAAGGATTGGACTAAACTGATCTAATAATTTGAAAAATTAAACAAATTATCCGAAAATGGTTCTTACAAAAAAAGTACACAAATGCTAAATCATTAAAAAGGTGCCAATTCCAAAATGGATTTTTATATAAACTTAACTATCGCATTATTATTTTGCATTTACAAAACGAACAGTACAGGTAATAAAAAACTTTAACCTTATGCGAAATTCACTTTTCCGGCTGAAGCCTGAAACTTTTATGAAGCCACTATCTTTGCACAGACACAAGTACATTTCCGTTTTAAAATACGATTGTGCTGTACTTTTCTTATTCCTGTGTAAAACTAAATAGAAAATACGGAAAAACTATAAAATGTCTCAATCTTTTCTGAAAAAATTAGTAAGAAAGTTAAATAAAAACGTATTTTTACGTAAACATGCTTCAAATATACTTAGTTTGGGGCACAGAACCAACTTTATAAATAAAAGACACGTCCTTTGTTATATACAACATATATTGGGCACAGTATCTTAAATGATATTAGATTTGAAGAGAAATATATCTTCTTGTTAAAGTTAGTGCATGTGAAGACATTATGATCATATTTTTGAAAGCATTATAATCATATTTAACTAATTATCTCTTAAAGGAAGTCAAGAATTCACTTGGAAACTTAACAGAAAGTAGCACGAAGTAATTATAAGAAATTGCGTCCGTGTTTAATAAATAAATACGTAATTTTGAGATCAAAAATAAAATGGTGAAATAATGCCTTCTGTAATTGACGTTTAATTAAACAATTATCAATTGAGTGAAAATATTATGCATGAGAAAACTCGAATAATATTATAATAAAGAAAGTAACAAACTGTCCTTTTCATAATGTGAAAAACGAAATTTTGACACATTAATGCATCGTTTCTCAACCTAGGGGTTACGACTTTAAGAGCGTCACGACCCCATGTTGAGAAAAGATGCGCGTTTATGTATAAAGGGGTTGCCAATATGTCCAATAAAATAAGACCTTTGTACGAAACACCCTTTTATTAAATAAAGTATTTTAAATTATAATCAAGTGTTACGAAATCAAATATCACCAGGAGATACGTACGTAATAAAATAAACTAACAGTTAATAATCGTTTGAAATAATTAATCAAAAATTCTTAATGCAACGGTTGGCTTTGTTTTCACTTGAAAGTTTTTCTACATGTGGGTTATCATTGCAAATAAATATATATAAGTAACTTGTATTCTAATTGTAATAGGCAATTTCCGTGTTTAGTTTTTAAATACACCATAGACGAGAAGCCTTTATAGGCTAAATATGAAGCGGCGAAGGGTATTAATGTTTTCAAAACTTCCGATACTAATCTTTTATTCACATCATAATGCAAACCAAAATTTATTTAAATCTTGAGATAAAAATTCTACTTGTAAAGTTATGTCGGCGGATATTTCAATTAGTTGTTTTGTGAGCAACAACTAAAAAGTTGGGAAACTGTGCATTCAAGGGTTCCTAGGTGTATCTGTAAAATCAGCGACCCGCACCGGCTTTGCACGGGTAGACAGTTTTTTTGTAAACTGCCACTTCACTTCCTTATACACTACGTTACAAAATAATAAGCCCCGGTTTCGTACGAGTGGTGCTGTCATGCTGGTATAATGATCAATACGTGAAAGCCCGCGCGTATAATGTTACTAAGTACTTAAAATTATTTACTTAAAAACAAAGTCATAAGTTTTAAACTATTTGTTAGAAAATCATGGTATATATGGAAAATTTTATTTTTATAATTTGTTAAAAACCGTTATAAAATGTTATTTAAAATGAATTAAGACATTTTTCCACAATAAGATCTGGAAAAGTGGGTTGAATGAATGTGCTTTTTAAACAGTAAAACGATTATTATGTATTTTATATAATACGTATACATGCTATCGCAGACTTTATTCTATATATCTCTCTGGTGAACCTATCTATTCATGATATAAATTAAAATACAGCCCATTCAGTAGTTACTAAGTAAATCGCTTACATACACCATGGCAGGGACTTAATTTGATAATAAGTGTTGATAACATCAATGCACAAGGTTTGTTTCTATTTACTAAATAATTAAGTGTTACAATTTTTTTTAGTTTTGAGCAACACTGGGAATAAACTAAGTAGAAGAAATAAAGAAGATGTTTCCCATTATCGGACGTTTTGAAATAATATTATTTAAAATGACATTTTTAACAATAATTAATGAAAAATAAAATAAAACCATTAAACCATTTTTCGAAACACTTTCTTTTTAAATAAAATTTTGCTCCGTTGCGAAAAATAATTTTAATTTTAAAAATATTCATATCTCAAAAGCAAGTGCACTGTCATATTTCTTTTAAATATGCTTAAGGCTTCCCGTTATAAAGAATTCAAAATTTCTACTTTTCTCTTATTTCAATCAATTTTAAAATTATTGGAAAATACGATCATAAAGTTTTATAATGATTCCAAAAAAAGTTAGTTATAACCTCGAGAAAAAGTATGCGTTGAGGAAGTATTGACTAGCACTTGTGAAGTGTATAAGTTCATCCAAATGAATACTTGCAATTGGTTTATTATACTTAATAGATATATTCCGATATTTTAATAAATGTTTATATATATATATATATATATATATATATATATATATATATATATATATATATATTTATATATATATATGTATATGTATGTATATATATATATATATATATATATATATATATATATATATATATACAATTCTATTTATGATGATGAACTCCTGCGAATGTTCGCTGAATTATCGAAACTTGAGGGTTTAAAATTGTTTAAGGCTAAATATAAAAAGACATGGATAACACCTAAATGAATTCAGGACCTGAATAGAAACCTCCGAAACACATGAACACATATTCGAGTAAATGAAAGATAACGAGATGCACACGTTTTATATCTTTAATGATGTTACAAGAGAAACGTTATAGTCTTCCAAAATTAATAAAAATATGAGCCAAGTTATATGACTTTAAAATAGAAACGTTATAACCAAACAAAATGAACAAAAAAATGGACCACGATATATGACGTTGAAATAGAAGCCTCACAATCTTACAAAATGGATAAAAAAACGTACCGTGAAACCGAGGTATATGACGTTAAAATAGAAACATTATAATCGTACAAAGTGAACAAAAAAGTGAAGGATGTATATGACGTTAAAACAGAAACATTATAACCTTACAAAATGAAAAAAGTGAGCCAAAGTATATGACTTTAAAATAGAAACGTGATAATCCTACAAAGTAAACAAGAAAGCAGACCAATATGACATCGAAAAAAAACGTTATAATCGTACAAAATGAACAAAAAAGTAGACCGATGTAAATGACTTTAAAATATATAAACGTATTAATCGTACAAAATAAACAAAAGGTGGACCAAGATATATAACATTAAAATAGAAACGTAATAATCATACAAAATAAACAAAAAAGTGGACCAAGGTATATGGCGTTAAAATATAAACGTTATAATCTTACAAAATGAAAAAAGTGGGCCAAGTTATATGATACTGAAATAGAAATGTTGTAATCGTACAAAATAAACAAAAAAGTGGACCAAAATATACGACGTTAATATAGAAACGTTTCTTACAAAACGAACAAAAATGTAAGCCAAGGTATATGACGGTAACATAGAAACGTTATAATCGTGCATAATGAATAAAAACATAAGCCAAGGTATATGACGTTAAAATAGAAACGCTATAATCGTAAAATTAATAAAAAGTGGGCCAAGGTTGAAATAGAAACATTATAATCTATCAAAATGAACAAAAAAGTATGCCAAATTAAATGACATTGAAACAAAAACGTTATAATCGTACAAAATGAACAAAAAAGTGGACCGATGTAAATGACTTTTAAAGTATAAACGTAATAATGGTACAAAATAAACAAAAGGTGGACCAATATATATAACATTAAAATAGAAACGTTATAATCTTACAAAATAAACAAAAAAGTGGACCAAGGTATATGACGTTAAAATAGAAACGTTATAACCTTACAAAATGGAAAAAGTAAGGCAAGTTATATGATGCTAAAATAGAAATGTTGTAATCGCACAAAATAAACAAAAAATGGACCAAAATATACGACTTTAAAATAGAAACGTTTCTTACAAAACAACAAAAACGTAAGCGAAGGTAAAATAGAAACGTTATAACCTTACAAAATGAACATAAAACTGGATCAAGGTATCCGCTAATATACGAATTAAAAGAAAAAATAAAAAGTGAAAGGAAAATACAAATAAAAGAGTCGTAACAAAGTCTAGGCATTTTCCAATTCTTTTGAAAACACCATACAGTGCTAATGACGTGCTAAATTAATATGAAGCCATTGATTAAACATTGGTGCTACAACAGAAAGTTACATTTAGTAAGAAATGAAGGCATTATTATAAACTCCTCACGCTATTATAGAATAATAGAATTTTTAAGTATTTTTTGTTAAACTGGCAAAGTTCTCCGGTGGAAAGTACATAAGCAAAGTGTAATTAAAAGAATTGAATAGTGAGAACAGCAGGGTTCATTATTTTAATCTATTGTTGAGTGAATATGTGGTCATAAAAAATTTCAATCTAGGCGACTAATACTTTTTATTTCATAAATTCATTCTCTTCGTTAATTTTAATTATATTTTTGTCTGATAATGGACATCTAATTTCAACGCATTATATTTTTGTATTTGCATTGTAATTTTTGGTTAAACATCATTTCAACAGTAACAATCAAATATAATCAAGTAGGAAGGTGCTCAAAAACAGAGAGGAAAAATTATGTCCATTTTAAAACTAGTTATTACCTATGTAAGTCATTATTACTAAGGCTTGGTTTTATATTCAACGCTAACTGTAAATATCTAAATGAACAAAAGGACATTTTAGAAGTAAATTGCACTGCAGAATCCGCAATCGAATAAATCATAGTCCCTTTTATCTCTTACATAAAATCATTTATTTAAAATTATGTCCATTTGAAAACTAATTATTACCTATGTAAGTCATTATTACTAAGGCTAGATTTTATATTCAACGCTAACTGTAAATATCTAAATGAACAAAAGTACATTTTAGAAGTAAATTGCACTGCAGAATCCGCAATCGAATAAATCATAGTCCCTTTTATCTCTTACATAAAATCATTTATTTAAAATTATGTCCATTTGAAAACTAGTTATTACCTATGTAAGTCATTATTACTAAGGCTAGATTTTATATTCAACGCTAACTGTAAATATCTAAATGAACAAAAGAACATTTTAGAAGTAAATTGCACTGCAGAATCCGCAATCGAATAAATCATAGTCCCTTTTATCTCTTACATAAAATCATTTATTTAAAATTATGTCCATTTGAAAACTAATTATTACCTATGTAAGTCATTATTACTAAGGCTAGATTTTATATTCAACGCTAACTGTAAATATCTAAATGAACAAAAGTACATTTTAGAAGTAAATTGCACTGCAGAATCCGCAATCGAATAAATCATAGTCCCTTTTATCTCTTACATAAAATCATTTATTTAAAATTATGTCCATTTGAAAACTAGTTATTACCTATGTAAGTCATTATTACTAAGGCTAGATTTTATATTCAACGCTAACTGTAAATATCTAAATGAACAAAAGAACATTTGAGAAGTAAATTGCACTGCAGAATCCGCAATCGAATAAATCATAGTCCCTTTTATCTCATACATAAAATCACTTATTTAAAAATTATTGTTTTTTAAGAAAAAATATTATGTTTGTTATATTCACAGTTGTACAATCATTCAATGGCGTGTTAAATAACTAATGCAACATTTGGAACTGTTTTGTACAAAATATTAAATAAACAACCAAGTAAACAGGATAATAAATTTAAAAGGATTACCTTTTTTAGACTCAATCCAAATCTTGAAAATTATTCACATCGGTATTTGAATAAACAATGAAAGTTTAATAAAGAATTACAACAATATCCATCGATTTCCTAAAGCAATACATGAAAACTATTTTATTAATCTAAATAATAAGTTACTTTATTTAAATATATAATGATGTATCGGTGCATATCTATTTAAATTATTAATGAATGTATAACTTACTAAACATTAATGAATATATTGATACCAAGACACAAAAAACTGCTTTAACCAAAAGCCCATAAAATCTTTGTCAACCATTGTCCACGTCACCCTTCATCTTTGTACACATTAAATCCAGACTCAGAGTCGATACGAAATGAAAAGTTCGATATTATGGCTATGACTATAGTATAATCTACTGTTGATGAAATAAGGCATATCTTCGGAAGAAATGGCCAGAAACTGCCTGTTTGCGTAATACGTTTCCGTTTGTCTATAATTCTGAAACCATTTAACATATGGAGACAAAATAAAGTACAGATTATACACAAGAAAACACTTTAAAATCCTCTGAAAATTCACTCAAATTTATCTGGCCGCTTCGGAGTTCATTTCAGATAAACAGATGGACATTTAGATAACTAAAAAATTTTGAGATTACAGACCGACATTTAATTTTTGTGTATAAGTGTACAGATAATTCAAGAGATATTATTTTAAAGGTCCACAAAAATACATTTGATGAGCGCTAATCATTTTACTACTAAAAAAACCGTTTGACATTTTCTTCATTAAAACTTAAATTGACAGTACTCTTGTTACTTACTAGTTGCATCTACGACAGACCACAAAATATAGTCAGGTTTCCTTCCAATAGTCAGGTTTACTACAAATACCAATCCACACTTCAGTTCTGATCACGCCCATTTCGCCAATGTATGTTCAGGTGGAAAATTATTTTGCGCGATTTAAAATACATGTGGTGCCATCTACTGATGTACATAGATACATTATACATCTGTGTTACCATCACGCATCGAGTAACGAGGTAATTATGTAATATTATATTTTAAATGTTAAATTCGAATATTTTCTACCTGAGTGAATCTATTTCGATCAAAGAAAAATGTTTCTGCAAGTTAAGGTTTTTTTCTAAAATTGGATCAGTAGTTATTACATCACGTAACATAACGTGCACAAACAAATCCGAGCCTCATAAACAAACAGATAAACAGAAAAAATGTCTTTGTTTTCTATACTTATCCTTCACCTCCACGAATATTCCTTTTGCAAACAAATACAATGTACAGACACGCGAAGTTTACGGTTTAATTATATATAGAGATATACCGATTTATTTATTTGCTATACATTTATCTATATGTTGTATGCAGATCACTGACGTGTGTAATTAAAAATTAAATAATAATTGTTAGATACGTAACGACTGGTCGGCGAATAGTCGACTAGCGGGTTTTGAAAATGCAGCAAGTATTTTCATAGCTCAATTAATTTTAAAAGATATATCAAACGCGAACATATTTTTAAATTTAAATCATCTTAGTTATTATTCATTGAGCGTAATTTAAACTATCGTTCGAAATGTATTTATGTATATCTGATAAAATAAAGTAATATAAACATATATTTTATAAACACGTATTACATATTCCTTATTAATTATTTTAACATTGACAAATATGAATTACATAAAATTTACAAATTATAAATACTTGACACGACATAACTACTTAAATCACGTTTACTATTAATGAAGCACTTTTCCTTTTTCGCTGTTTAACCAAACCTAAGTGCGCTATTAAACGTCTTATTAATCGTGCTGCGAGCCAATAATTTGATAAGGTTAACAACCACGTACTTTAATTCATTAAGCTCCCACGAGGAATTAATACCGTGACTTAGTGCAAGCTTATGAATACAAGTTTAATGGAAGTTAAGTGTTAATGACAATGAGCGACCATTAGGGTTTTAACGATGGTTTAAAGTTCGACAAGCAAATAATGGAGAAGAGCCGGGCACTAACTACTCTCCAATGTCCAATTTGGTTTTACAAATTTCACAAAAACTGAATACATTTAAATTGAGAGAAAAAAATTGGCCGCTTAGACTGTCTGACTGATCGTAATTTAAGAAAAAATATATATAGCGAATATGAGAATGTAAAAGCTTTGGTAGTCACGAGAGACATATGGAGAGCCGCTACACAGTCGATGCACAAAAACGAATATGAAACTGATATTCTCTTCATGACTTTATAACACGAGGTAAAACAACTCACTGATGTAGAATGTTTTATTGCCATTAATGCTCTCATCCCGGACTAAGAATAACATAAAACTTAAATTCAGTGGAAATCGTCATTTTCATCAGTTAATTTCCATATTTGTATATAAAATGGTAATTTAAAAGTGATGACATCAGAATGTTACTAGTTTAATATCATTAGTATTTATGTAATGTCGTTAATAGTATCGTTGTTACTATTTATCAGTATTAGAGTAACAATTAGTATCGTTATTATCACCACTAGTATTAGCTTAACATATCAGATAATGCAAATGATTTTAAATCGTTCCGAGACGGGGGCGGGGTAGTGCAAACATTGAACATTTTTGAATGACTTTATATCAGATTTATATTTGGGATTAAGTACAAATTTAAGTCTTCTTTAGGACTTGTTTCTATTTCTCCGTCTATCTTTGTGTGTACCTGTTCGTCAATTTATCTATTTTCTAGAACATAACGCCAAATTGATTTAAATGAGGTTTTCAATTAATCAATGCTTGGGGTCTAAACTAAAATTTAGACTATGTTTTGTCCAGACTTTAAAAATTACATTTCGGCGCTTCAGCAGTAAAACTAAACATTCTGCTTTAAAAACAGATAAAAATTTAAATTATTAATACTGTCACAGCCAGTCAGCTCAGAGTTTAAGCTGAGATGTAAGTTTCTTTATTAACACACAGGCTAATTTTTAAATGCAAATATAACTTGTGACTCAGAGAAATAAAAGGATAATTAAATTAAAACTCTGTAAACGAGCTCTTCGGCTCAGTATTTTATCTATTTTTTTCATTTATTCATATGCCTGTGAAACGTCCTATATATTTCATTTAAGAATTTTTGGTAAAAACTCTGATCGCCTCAATAAAAATTATCGAAGTCACAGGCGAAGGATAGGTTTCAATCAATTTTAATCAAGGTGACACTTCCCTCGGAAATTGACTTAAAGCAAAATTGTGTAAAGTCTTAAAGATACTGAACTTAATGCGGTCCATTATATATTATCGATACTGTCACAGCGTGTCAGCTTATAGTTTAAGCTAAGATGTAAGATTCTTTTCTAGCATACAGGCTAATTTTGAAATCCAAATATACCTTATGAATCGGAGAAAGAACAAGATAATTAAATTAAAGCTCTATCTCCAAAGGAACTCTTCATTTCGATATTTTATTTATTCTTTCACTTATTCATACACTTGTAAAACGTCTTATATATTTCAAATTAAGGATTCTTGGGTAAAAACTCTGTCGCCTCAGTAAAAACGATGGAAGGCGAAGGCTAGTTTTCAATCAATTTTAATCAAGGTGACACCTCCCTCGAATATTGACTTAAAGCAAAATTGTGTAGTCTCGAAGATACCGAAGTTAGTTCGATCCATTAATAATGAGAGTTCGTCAATGAAACCTGATTTCGTATATTGTGCACGAGATAAAAGTTGAAAAGGGAATGATTACATTCATAGTTCGGTTACGTTTGACTCTTTAGTACATTCTTAACTTTAAATATACGCATACATAGGCTAATTGCATATTACGGAAACTAAAGATGGCAACTGACGAACCGTTCGAGCAAAAGGCGTGATTGCGTCTGCTCCTGTAATGTCAATCGCATACAACTTTCGTGAAGTTGCGCGAACTATTTTCAAACAACTTAAAGCAGCCACTGATGAACAGTTCAAGATCCAAATGGCGTGATTACCAACCGAAATGACAAAACCACCTACCGTTTCGGTCGAATGGCGTAGGCGCGATGAATCTCCAAACTATTTAAAAGTCTACTGCTCAACGGCCAAGGCTGTGATCGATGTATGGTCAGGATAGGCCATGTAATACGTGATGTATCATCAGGATAGGCCATGTAATACGTGATCAATTTAAAAAATACTGTATGAGCAGGATAGAGCGATCCTTGTAGTTATCATAGTCATTGCACTAGAAAAATTGCATCGAGAGCTCAGTGACTTGACGCATATACGCACAGATGAACTGGATGATAAGTATGTGAATATAGACCATGTTATCCTCTCATCCATTCGGAGCCGTGCTGAATGGATTCGTTCATCAGTGGCTAGTTTAAGAGATGCTTCAACCAGCTATATATATATATATATATATATATATATATATATATATATATATATATATATATATATATATATAGTCTTAATAGATATCATCACTATATTCCTCGTTAGAAAAAGGCTGTAAAAAAGAACGTGCCTATTACTCATATAAGAAATTTTATGCATTGATCGTGATAGAAAATGTGTTTCTTTTTAATTTTCCACTAAGATTTGATTACATGAAAATTTTCTAAAAATTATCTGTGAAAACTTGTAATTTTAACGAATTCCAAAAACACCGTTTTTGGCACACCTTCGTACAGTCTGTATTTAACGAAACGTGCCCATTATTTATACAAGTGATTCCGCGCATCAAACTGTCTATGGTAATTATCAGCCGTTTCTTGAAAAAAAATAAACTAGATATTTTTACGAAACTCGCTTTGTATTACTGAGCTTGATGTACACTATGGGTAATTAAAACGTATGATTAATTAAAACAATATGGGTAATTAAAACGTATGATTAATTCTTTGTTACAGCGTGTAGATTGGTATAGAATGGGCGTATGGCAACTCGCCCGTAACTATGAATATATATTCTTCCGTAACAAACAAGCATAACTTAAATAATAGTACCGGATACAAGAGTTTTCTGCAAAAAAACTCAAAAATAAACACGACCAATGTTACTTCCCCTCGAAGTTCAAAAGGTCAATGTTTATTGACGATAAAAAAGTAATGATGATAAAAATATGATAACCATATTGTGTTCCAGAAACGTCATAAATAGTAGCGAAATTTAAAGTATCGAAATTCGAAATTTACGAAAATTACGAAAACGATTAGAAGAAGGAACTAATCGTATCGTCTTCTTCATAAGTATTAAAAAGTATGTGTCGACATTCTGTTAAATGGTGACTATATGTTCTCCTATTACGCGTCAACATTGCTACAAATACCACTAAACCTTTCCTTATAAGTTGAATATGTATAAATCTAATTAATTTTCTAAATGTTTTTAAAAATAAGCAATGGGCTCGTGCATTTATTATTGGAACGCCATTTTTACGACTCAAAAGCTATTTTATATCTCAAGACTAAAATTAAAATAAATATTGTTGTACCTCTTCCGACTTCGAACAGAAGTTTGCCATATCAAAGGTAAAGGAACAGTATGAGAGAAAATACTAAATAATAAAAAAGAGTGCAGTAGAAAAAGTGTCGAAACATTCCATATAGTAGCAAAAGCATAATAGAAGGTTCATATGGAATAGTCATTAAACATCCTTAATTTCAAATTAATCTTTTTCCAATACCTATTTTTACGTCAATAACTATATCGTTTTTTACAAAATATCTTAAAACTATTTTTATATACTTTCAAGCGAGAGACTTTTGTATTGTTTTACAATCAACACTAGTGTCATAATGATAACTAATGGATTCTACAGTGAATGATTAGGCGGTAACACAGCAAAAGATCGTTAGCATTGCATAAAACTGATAGGAAAATAAAAGGAGACTTATAGTTATTTATATAAGCAATGTGAAAAGCTATACGTCCTCCATCTTACAGGCAGTTTCATAATTTCAACCATAGTTTCATGTACATGCGAGAATGATGATTATCGCACTTTAAATATTTCACCAAATAAAATCGAAATTTAATGGATTCCTCATTTAAACCAATATATCAACGTGCAGATCCTAAAAATCGGTAACGTTCAATATTACGATATGAAGATTTGTCTCCAATTGTCTTGGGAACTACATTCTACAAAACTTACTTCTAATTCTCAAATGTATCAATGTCCAAGATACAAATCTTTGGAATCAACTGTATCCTGAAAACTTTTTTCAAAAACGTTTTTAAAATCGTCCGTAAAAACATAAACGGGCTAAAAGTTAGGAATGTGTGGCCCATTTCACTTTTTGTCCCATATTTTTCTCAATCTCAATTTTTGCCGACGTATTTTTTAATATGCCTATATTAGATTTACTTTTTTGTAACCAAGTATATAAACCAATATATCAAGTCAATTTTCAATCACTTCTCATTGTTATGTCGTTTTGAAACTTTATTATCCTTATACAATTCTGACAACGAAACAACAATATAGTACGTTTGAGCTGGCATGATGATGTAAGAAGGAAATAGAAATTGGAACTTCTTTCTTGATTTATACATATGATACCGTTCATCAAACTGTGTAGAAAATGTTAAGAAATTATATAATAATTCACAGCTGTTTCTTGTACAATAATTAGAAGAAACTGCTAACAATAAACCCATTGAGTTTAGACCCATTTCATTTGTTCAAATGAGATCTTTGGTTACATACTATAACCAGACTACAAAAATAATGGCGAAACTTAAGTGCTAATGGGCTGGTCACATTACTCGAAAGTCGGATTTATGACGAGGAGCTCATGGGAACTTCTCAACGACTAACAGTATACCTATGGAGTTTGGGTTCGTTTGACTTGTCCCGGTGAGTTTTTAGTAATACAAGCGTGTTAATACTCGTATATTTTATTAACGTCTAAATTTTCTAATAGTATACTGAATCTGAATGTCACTTAACCTCGATTTAATGCCGCAGAAATAAATT
Source organism: Druceiella hillmani (assembly GCA_039881145.1). Lineage (NCBI taxonomy): Eukaryota > Metazoa > Arthropoda > Insecta > Lepidoptera > Hepialidae > Druceiella > Druceiella hillmani. Next base: position 3,951,419 of record JAYKKI010000014.1, read on the forward strand.
TACCATGTGTGTAAATATGACTATTAAATATGACTATGACTATTGTGTGAATTCTAACCCTAAATAACATTATAAACGCAAAAGTGAACTTGATTGTTTGTTTATCTAGCTTTTAAATCTCATCTAATCAACTGATTCTTACCAAATCGTTTACATTTATAGGACGTATTAGAGACTAACAAATAGTTCTATGATTGCACATATATGACTTTTATTCTTGAAACACGTAGTTTCTTAAAAAAAGACGAAACACTTCCTCAGATCACCGCTAGATTGTGCTGCTAATTTACTTTACATTATAATTTCTTCCTTAAATCGCTCTATCAAAAAATAAAATATTCATAATCTTCATAGTTTCACTAAACTATGATAAATAATTTTCGCAAAGTCGCGAGTAACAGCTATTATTTTATGCACGTTAAAGTTTACGATTAACTAAAGCTTATGCCTTTCAGTAGGCATAAAGAAACCTAATAAATAAAACTGACCTGAAATTCAAATACTGGTTTATTCTTTATAGTATACCCGTGACATATTCATAATTCAGAGCAAATTAATTTATTTGTTTAATAAATTGTTGAGTACTTCTTATACCAAATTTAAAATTTACTTGGAAAAACCAATCCTACAATTTGGTCTTCAAATTCACTTAAATATTTTTTCTGTAAATTGTATTCTGCATTTATACATGAATTAAATAAACTCTCCAATTGTATATAAATTGTCGACAGCAGCGATACAATTCATTGAAATAGTAACAAGTTAACTCACAAACCGAAAATGGTGCTGTAATTACATTGTACAATTGATATGGATTAAAACAATGTTTTATATTCCATAACACCTCGTGATACAGAAGACACGTGGTCTATTTTTTTTAATAATTGTATTGTCCTTTCATTTGAAAATAAAAATTCAAATGGAACGTTTTATCATGATCGAGACGATTTAATTAAATATTAATATAAGACTACCCCATCTTAAATTTTCTTCCAATTTATTTGTTAGTGCTCTCCTTAATAGAAATTCACTCAATTAATATATAAATGAATATCTCAAGTATTAATAATAAACTAGTTCTCAATTTAATATTTCAGCAGACCTAGAATTGGCGGAAAATTAACTAGCCGGCGTGGGAAGTGAGATACGGTATTAGAGACAGAATTCAATTCACGTATTTGAATCGATTCCAAGCGCTCTTTGCCATTTATAAATAATTGAAACCTGATGGAAAAGTCACTGTAGCTATATGTCCAAATAAACCGACAATATTATAGTTAATCTAAAACTAATCATTAGGAAAACTTATTCAGAAAAAACAACATAAACTTAATTTCCATAAGCAATTATTTGAGTAGTATTTATACAGAAGGTAACCAATCAACATTTCTCAAGGGAATGTCATTCATCATTTATATATTAGAACAATGGATACGTAATGTTCCGTCACCCTATATTGAGTTATACTTAAACCAAATTTGGTTCTTTCGAGTCCTAATTGACAAACACCCAATCTCGACAACAAAGAAACTTTTTAGTATTACAATAGCTACAACAATGATATCAAGCCAGCTTCTAACAAATTAATTATGGCAATTTCATATAATCTTAATACTTTCAATAATATAGTAAGCAAAAACTGGAATAAAATATCTTTATTTTGGTATTACACATCACGGATGAAAGTATCTTAATACACGATCGAAGCCAGTAGGAAAACCATTTATTACTAATTAATATTACGAATAGTGTTCATGCATTACGATTTTCTTACAGATAATGTTTCAAAAACTGATTCGATGTAAATTTAATATTTATTATATATAATAATAATTTTCATTTCTTATTAAATCTGTATCAAACTATAATATCGGTGAAAAATTAAATAAATTTCTTTTCCTGCTTTTATACTCCAATACCTGAGCAATGGAAGTACTAGAGTGGGGTCTTGTTACGTGAGGTCTTCAACGTACTTCTACTTCCTTACGTGACACTATGACTTCTGTCGCCACTCGAAATCGCCATGAAACAGTGAGTCTTAAAACTATCTTCACAAATCTCTAGATCTGTAAAGGCCACCTTAATTTGTTCACGTATCACTGTATGTATATTGTGTGTACTTCACTCGCTTTCACGTATCACTGTATGTATATTGTATGTACTTCACTTGCTTTGACGTATCACTATATATATATATTGTGTGTGCTTCACTCGCTTTCACGTATCACTGTATATATATTGTGTGTGCTTCACTCGCTTTCACGTATCACTGTATATGTATTATGTGTACTTCACTCGCTTTCACGTATCACTGTATATATATTGCTTGTGCTTCACTCGCTTTCATGTATCACTGTATATATATTGTGTGTGCTTCACTCGCTTTCACGTATCACTGTATATGTATTATGTGTACTTCACTCGCTTTCACGTATCACTGTATATATATTGCTTGTGCTTCACTCGCTTTCATGTATCACTGTATATATATTGTGTGTACTTCACTCGCTTTCACGTATCACTGTATATATATATATATATATATATATATATATATATATATATATATATATGTATATATATATTGTGTGTGCTTCACTTGCTTTTTGCCGAAAAATTAATTCAATAGCATTCTAAATTCTCTTTGTAATATAGGTCATTTGTTCTTTATTTGCAGAAACTCAGTTGCAACTGAACGGAGGATCGAACACAGCGCTCTTAATATACACTACCAGAAATGTTAGAAAACTTTCTATGATATTCTAAAAACGATTATACAAACATGATAGGTTTAATAGCTTCCAACGTGATAGTGTATTCCTTATGAAAAACTGATAGACGAAAAGTCTATAACAGTACATTGAAAATTGTCAATGTGCTTAAAATCAAATTATCAAAGATTTAATTTGAAAAGAAGAGCATAATACATGACTATATACGAAATTAATTCTGTAGAATTCGTTGTATTCATTGACCAGTATTTTAATTTGTTTTCGTGTTAATATTTATCTTATTTTTTTTATTTTCGTGTTAAATATTACCGAAAAAGTGCAAAGTGTGTGTATGTGCTTGTTGTGTACAAATAAGAGCGTGCATGCGTGCATGTATTACGTGTGTGGATGTATTCGTGTGTTTGTATGTGTATCCAAAAACAATACTAGCACGGTAATTTCATAAAGTCTTCTTCGAACCACTGCACCTTTAAAGTAGTAACACAAATTTAATTAAATTAATATTATGTAAACCTTCTAATACTACAAAAACGTCACCTATTTTACTTTCAACCAACTTTACAATAATTATTGAAGATAGCAATTATTTCCAACTGCAAAGGAGCACAATTGTCATTATGGTAAAAACAATCCAATCTGCATATCAAACATATTGGAAAATTTAAGTAAATGTCTAAACTATAAACACCAGAATGTCAACGGAGTACGTAGCTTTGCACCGACAAGCGACACCGCCAAGCTTAGCTTTAATGACGTCCTCCCAACAGCTTATGCACGCGCTTAATGACATCCGTTAGAAAATTTTGCAAGCTTTCAGTTATAATTTGACATTTTGAAAACCTGGGAAAAAATTTACAACCAAAAAGCCTTATAAACTGTCATTAATGATTAAATAACAGGATACAATATTAATTCTTCATGAGGTCACGCGTCCTAAAAGAAAACTCTGTAATGGAAAAGTGTCCATCGAATATGATTTCCGAAGGTTATACCTTAATTCTTGGCAAATAAATAATTATATACAATACCTAACATACTCAAACAATTCTTATTTTTATTCAAATTTTAAACATTCTCTTAATACAACATTTTATTTCATAAAATCGTGGACTTTAGATATATTATAGATATTGGGCCCTTTTATTGTTTTGCACGTCACGATACGACACGATATAATTGTGGACATCTACGGTATATCGTGCCGTGTAATACTTTTATAATTTACATATCGTAGATGTTAATGTCATTTTGTATAGTTTTATGACAGAAACCGGACATTAAGTATAAACGCTATAACACAACTACTACATCGCCTGTATATCTCAATATAACTTTAATATATTTAATATGTCCTATTTGAATACCACATTAGCCATACGAAAATCTTAAAACAAAAAAAAACGCGAACGCATCTGCTACTGCGTTGCGTAGAAGTAGTGGATGGGGGAAGCGGGACGGAAGAGGTGCGAGTGCGCACTCAAGCACACATATTTTGTATTCTTATAGATACACGCTATAGTTTCAATATTAGCGCGACGAATTGACAGGGAGCCGAGCTGTGCTACGCAATGGCATATTTACCGTGGACGTGATCGGCTTGACGTCATTGTCGACGGAATTTTAAAAACGTCTCCGTACAATCCCAAACATTTTATTTTCCTGTTACATCGCAACGATAAGAAATAATATACCGTGCCGTTATCGTGCAAAATTATATAAACACCCTTTCTATTTGAGTAAATGTCGAAAACTATTTATTATTGCAAATTTATCAATAAGAAAACTTGTTTTTTATACAATGCAAAATTTCGGAACAGGGAAAATTCTGTTCCTAAACGAAAAAGCAGACTATGAAACTATTCTAACTTTGGTATTTTACTGTATCAGTGCCAATATGTACTTTAAGATGATAAAATACCTTACAGTTCTTCTTTGAAGCATTACGTCCTTTTTAAGATCAGAATAGAGAAGGTTTTTTATTATTTCTTGAAAGCAATACTCGACAAAAAACCATGCCTTAATTGGATATAAGAAAATTTAAAAAAACATGTGTTGATTTATGTTTTTGTTTTCGTTAGATCTTAAATGGTACCGTATACATGTTACAGTTTCAGATGTGTACTTCGTTTCTAATATTAAAATATTTAGATTAATATGTACATTAGCTCGAACTATGAATTTAAGTTACATTTACCAAAATACATATACAATAAAACAAATCTAGGAATGTAAAGATGATTACTTAAATAATAGTTTATGTATTGAATATATTTGGCGTTAATTTTGTAGAAATTCAATATTTACAATTAAATGAAACTACGCGATGTATTATTTCTACTTTCTTTAAGTTCTTTACCACGACCTAGGTTGAACAAAGATTGAAATCTTTGCTAATAGCCCACCTGAAGATGTTGTAATACAACGAAACCTAGATCGCGGTAAAGAACTTAAAGTAAATAGAAATAATACTACATCAAGTAGTTTCATTTAATTGTAATAGTTTACAATTATAAGAGTTACAATATAGAATATGTTTTTTAAATAATATTAAATATATTTTGTGAACCACTTATTTTTATAATAATTTGCATTAAATTAAAAAATTTTCATGTATAATCTACTAGCTGAGCCGGTAGACTTTGTTCTGCCCTTTGATACACAGCGCCACCTATCGGGTCTAGATTTTATGATCATATTTTTTGGCACTATGACGTTATATATATATATATATATATATATATATATATATATATATACATATATATATATATATATATATATATAATAATACATAAATAAAAAAATTGTCAATAACTTGACTACAGCACCTCCTTTCGAATCCCACCACAAGCTATGAGCCATCGTCCTGACAAAACGTGTATATTTTGTGAATGTAACTTCAATCGGTCAAGTCGTTAAGAAGTTACACTAACACTAACTGACGCACCGACGATTATATATAAGATGGATAAAACAAAAGATAGAGGACAGCGGGGATTGTGTACTCAGTTTTACATTTTAGGCTATAAAAATTATTTTAAAAAGTATTGTTTTCATTGTAAACTAAAGTAACCCTAGTTGAATAAATTTTGTGATTTAAGGCAAAAAGTAGAAAAAACAAATTTAAAAAAAACTGATTTTAAATCAATTAACCCCAGTAGTTAAATTGGCTGACTTGTGATATACTATCATTAACATAAACAATAAAAAAAAGAATACGAAATAAAAATAGTATTTTAAATAAAGCGAAAATTATATTTAAAAAGCTTTGAAGTTTTTTAGTTTAAAAATCAATATCCGTTACTTCGAGGTTAGTTCGCAACATAAACTCTGTCTAAACATATGATTTTGAAATACTCCAATGCTAATATATATTTTTCATGCCAAAAGGCTCAATATTCCTAGATATTCCTGCAAAAATCTAGCGTCTAAGATAATAAATAGTTATGAGAGACCGCAGATTTATTCCTACATTAATTCATCGTTTGCTTAGTTATCGACATTGGCACATGCGTTAACACGGAACGAAAATAATCAGTAATCGTTATCTAGTTGTAAAAATGTAATAGCTCATCTGAATCAGGCCCGGGTCACAATTTCAAGTCATATGGAGTAACTAGCAATCAGTTCAGATAGTCAAAGCTCTCGTAAAGCTGCTAGCCCAATGGACACTAAATTCGGTGCTAGATTTATTAACGCATCACAAATACTTTCAGTTTTACTCTTATTCGTTAAAATGTTCATTGTCGATCTCAAATACAAAGATGCAGCAAAGAAGATGTACATCAGAACAAATGATTACCTTTATATCTATTAAACTACAAATGAAAAGTATTAAGGGTAAAATGAATTAAAAAACTATATTTACTTACCAACAGTGAAACTAATTTATTTGAGGATTCATAAATTTTGGTAATAAATATCCGTGAATACGATTTTCAACAATGATATTTTATTTATAATTTATTTAAATTAATAAGCATTTGCTTATTATATGCTACATATTGCCGATAGGCATTTGTCCAATATAACTTTTTTTTTAGTTCTAGCTATACATTTGTGTTCACATCCGGATTTGTGTTCATGGCTCTGCTCTCGAAAGACTAGCTTAATTACTAGCCTAACTCATGTGCTAGCTATTGCCGGTAGTTATTTTTAGTACATAACTTTTTGTCTAGTTTAAGCTACACATTTAATTTCTCGTGCATTGTATACCTTTTTTAGAATTTGTGTTCATGGCTCTATACTTGAAATGTTAGATTAATTACATATTGCCGAACTCATTTATACGAGGATATGTATCACCTGAATACAAAATTTAATGACGTCCATTGAGCCTTTTCTGTGTGAAAGAATGCTAAACAAACAAATAAACTGAAAACATTTAATTTTTATTGTATTATTAAGGATTATGGTTCGCTTTTCACTTTTCCCGCCAAAGATTTAATAAAAAATATTAAAACGTATCACTTTCCATATATAAAATTATGTCTTAGACACTTGAATATGTAAATGATAAAGAAGATATACGGCCTTTTACAGTAGAATATGAATAACAAGTTGTTTTTAATTGTTTCCTTTATGCTTTTTGAAAGAATTGTGATGCTTAATAACAACTTTTATTTCCTCGTAAAAAAAAACTACACCTCTAATAAAAAACAGGTTTATTTAAACTTTATAACAATAAATGCGGATTTCATTTTTTAAAAACCACGTTTTCCAAACGGCGGCCATCGAATCTGACATACTCTTCGAGTCTAGCACGCATGTTTTCAAAAACGCGTTTGCAGAGCGACTGGGGTATAATATATCGAATATTTTCTTTAAGTTGTGTCACAGTGCTCGGATTTGTTTTGTAAACAACGGATTTTAAGTATCCCCATAAGAAAAAGTCACATGGGCTTAAATCGGGTGACCTAGGTGGCCACGGTACGGTACAGTTTCGGGATATGTTTTTTTCTCGAAATAACTGTCGCACTGCATTCATGGACACATTATCAGTGTGCGCCCCGTCCTGCTGGAACCATGTGTTTTGATTGAAGGATGGACTATTCTGTAGTTCTACTCTGAAAAAGTCATTTAACATCTGGGCATATCTCTCCGAATTCACAGTTACAGTTTGGCCACGTTGATTTTCAAAGAAATAAGGCCCTATGATTGCAGATGCAGACATGGCACACCAGACTGTTACTTTAGGGTTATGTAAAGGCTCTTGATGTATTTGTCTTGGGTTGTGGACATCCCAGTAACGAAAGTTCTGCTTATTCACATATCCTCCAATGTGAAAGCGAGCTTCGTCACTAAAGAATATGTTGCCCATCCGGGTAGCAGTACGAAATCTCAACAACATCACCTCCGCGTAAGTTTTTCTTAATTCCAAGTCAGATCGTGTAAATCTTGAACAATTTGAATTTTATATGGATGGAACTTGAGCTTTTTTTGCATTATTACCTGTAAAGTTGATTTCGGAATTCCCAATATCGATGAACGTGTACGCAGTGATAAACGGGGATTTTCAACGACAGAAACCATAACACGCTCGACATTTTCATCCGTGGCTACCAATGGTGTAGGTCTGGGCCTATTTAATGTTGATCCTGTAGCTCTGAACCTTGCTACCCATGACTGAATGAGGTTGATCGATGGTCCATCACGTAATCGACGAATACTGTAACGATTATTAAATCGACTTAAATCGACGAACTTTATGTTGATTATGTCTATATTCAAAAGAAAAGCGTACATTTAAAATAAAAAGACGAAAGAAAAAACAAGAAAAGCGTACATAAAAACCCACGTGTGTATACATTAATGTAATACATGTATAATCAATAACTATAAATAAACAATTCACAATCCATATTGCAAATTGTAACCAATAAGTAATTTATTTATACATATATTTGCCGTGAACTCCTGGTAAAATAATTATTACCGTAAATTTGATGGTTATTTTAACAGAAAATTATATACTTGAGGCCATTATACAAACGACCTATGGTTCAAATTTCAACATTAATTTCCACGAATATGATGGCATTATAGACATTTTTACATAAGTTATTCGATAAAGGATATCAAAGTAGCACCATATATAAGTGAAACGCAGTGGTATCAGTCAGTCATTCGTGTTTCGTCTATCAATTTAAAATAAGTTTCACTTCACTGAATACAAATAATTATTTTTAATGCTATTAATAAAAATGAAAAACATTTATAATTTTTTTGTATTACGTCCACTAAAACACTTAAAAATTAATTGATTTATTAAAATATCCAAGAAATATTGTTTTTTAAACACGATTTCATTTCGTTAACCTGGTCCAACAATGAGATACAATATTTTAAGAAATATAATGCACATAAGACACTGATTTTACATTCATTGATATAAAACACGTTAAAAATAACATGTTTATATCATGTTATTTTGAAACGAAATGGTTCTCTTTCAACAAAAATATGTTAAGTCAACTATTTCTTTTTTAAAATGTCAGATATCTTCCCGTCGCAGATATAAATATGAAACGTCAAAAAATTCATAATCCTTTCTTGAAAACCACTTGACATTCAGAATGGTATAAGTAGTGCTACGCGTATTACGTAGAAGGCCTTACCCGCTACGATAAACTAAACGAAGTTTATTTAGGCACCACGCAACGTTTAACTTTGTGTGTACAAAAAAAACAAAAAGCCTGGGCGTTGACGCCCAAACGACGTCGCTCTTTAGTTATATAGGTACGTAAATGTGATTTAATATCGTATAGGTTTCGGTTATTACTATTATGGTACAGTTTTATATAAAAGACAATATTTTCGTCTATAAACAATATGGTCTTATCATACATCAACTAGATAACATGTTTCATCTGCAAAATACGATCTTCGCCCGAACTAAAATTGGTGCCTTTTATCTTGCGTATAGGATGTACAGTGGAAAAAAGTTCTAAAAAGGTTATATACCACGTCTGTCTGGATTACGGAATCCCCATCCGATTATGCAAATTAATTACCAGCCTTCCACTCCATTCCATGCCCGTATGAGATAGTATATTGTTCATAATAGCGTAGCCAGTATTTTTACAGAATTAATCACCATCAACAGGCTAGAATCGTAAGTGAGTATTGGCACAATAAACGCCCTTCACTGTTTACAAATATTAATATTATTTTTAACCATACCAATATATGCCCAGCATATCTTTCACACGCGCAATAATTTTACATGGACGTTATCGGTTTTAGACGCAAATGATTGCACAACCGATATCCAGTTTTCATATTAATATAAAGGACCGTTTTCAAATCTTTACCAAAGTTATTTTAGCTAACAAGGTTCGCGTGTGGTTGGCGCCAGTTAGAAGTTTTCAATATCTAATATTCTTATCACAAATGGACATTGTTTTCATTCTATTTGCTAACTGAGTACCGATATGGCCGATTTCCCTTCTTGATTAACTAGGTTCAACGCGAATCACAATCGCAAGACTATCTTATTTTAGCCTAGAGAAAGTTTATTTTTGCATAATTCTTATCGAGAAATATATTACATTCGAACGAATGGCGCAAATCAAACGCGTGCGCAACGCAGTTAATATTTGCTTTAACTCTTTCTTCACGCCCAGGAAAACTTAAAATGGAAAGGAAAAGTAGCGAATATCTTGCGGTTTCTTGGTTAGGTAGGTTATGGGGTTTGTCATTTTTTTCATTTCCGTTTCTTCGTCGTTTTAGCTCAAAGAAGCAGAATGGTTTGATTCAGTTATCGGGATAACTGTTACTAGTTCGTAGGATGTCGATACGATATAATATTAAAGTGGTAGTCCTTGTATTTACAGTTTGGCAAATCTGACTCATGCTTAGCTAAAACATTGTGAATTTTTCAAAAACAATGTCGTTTAAAGTTATTGTTAAAAGTATATGGTAATTTTCTAGTTACGGCGTTTTTTTCATTATTTTAACATTAACAGTTTCGAAGTTAAAGGAGGAAAAATATTTTGGTGGATTTATTAAAAAATATTTCTTAAATTATTTTTCATGAAATTCTGAAAAGTTAACTTTGAAATATTTAGGCGTGACGTGCTCTTTTAATTGGTATACTTTCATAAAATTTAAAAGAAAAATATATTATTTCGTTTGGCTCCACTGAAATTTTCATGTAAATGTTTTTGGGTAGTAACTTGTTAAGAGTTGTATAAATTAATACTTTATAATTAAACCAAATTTCAGGTTTCAAGTTAATTAATACTTTATGGTTATACAATATTTTTTCTAACTTATATCATAAACAATAAAAGTTTATGTACTAACTTTACTAATAACAGCAGGAAATATTTGATTAGTACAAAATGAAGATGTGCAAACTTTTTTGTATTAAATAATCTTAGTAAATCGCGAAAAATTAAGGAATTTTCAAATCGAGTTCTCGGCGACGCAAGTTGAGCAACGGAAAATTATGAAATCCTATAAATCAGATAACAATTAATTGAAAAACCTAAATTATACAGGCGATTGGATAGTGTCAGAATATTATGTTTCAGGCACCAAAAAAAACTAAAACCGGAACTGAAACGGAAGTGTCGCTTCAAATATATATTGCGCGTTGTTGAAATGTCTTCCGTTGCTTCAATAATTAAGTTAAAAAAAAAGATATTTCATTAGACTGATAAATAGTTCAGTGACAAACATCACATGTGATATTCATGACAATCCGAAAAATACACTCGAACTGTTACGACTCCCTTACTAGAACTTCTTAAATATCATTACTTACTAGAATGGCCAGCATTCGATTAATTTTAGTTTTTATTATTTGTATATTTATTTAGTTGTTTATGGTACTTTACTGAAAGCTTATAATAATAAGTATACAGCAACGAACTTATTGCTACAAGAGCAATCACTTAAACTTTCATTAATCACGATAAATTAAACGAGAAAAACAATTACTGCAGTAGATTTTAAATGATCATATATACGCTAATTAACAAGACTAGCAAAACAAAATACATTATAGTAAATTTTCATAGATTCATTGTCGAAAAATGGAGGAAACAGAAGCAAAAGAGCGACAGGTTAGGAATAGGAAAGGAATAAGGATGGGATATAGAAGGGATTACGGTCTTCCGATTATGATGACCTGCAATTTCGAACAACTTTTGAACACATACAATTAGGGCGTATTTAATACACATACATCCCATAATTTAGGAGCATAAACGGTAAGGAATTCTTCACGAAATGCAGTTCCACGCTGAGAGGTTAGGAGGGTGTATTAGGTGTTTTTAGACCGATTCAAATTCGAGGTCATAGGCTGAGTATTAGAATCTAGATCAGATAATTTTTAACCGTTTAAGTCGTGGCTGATACTTAGATGTATCGTCAATTTTTTAAAAGCCTAAAATGTATAGAATACACAGGTTTTGAAGTTTATCCAATTTATTGAGTAAATGTTCATTAAGATTAGAATGACACACGTATCCATAAAAAGGAAAGGCAGGCACCGAGTTTGACAAAAATTGAACATTAAGACAAAAATTAAACATTATTACAAGATTAAAACTATAACAAAAACAAATCCATAAAATGTACTCGGCACTAGTTAGATAATATCTACGTATATAACTAAAGACATTTGAGCGCCGATACCTAAGCTTTCACTTCTCCGTCCAGAGGAGCTTAAATAGCGCGTTGGGACTAAATCAACTTTGTGAATTTATCGTCGTCGCTAGAACTTCGCACATAATGGACGCGGCACCTGCTCACTCCATTCTGACTGCCAAGTGGCATTCCAAAAGGGATTATGGATTTTTTTACGTCCTACACGTGCAGAATTAAAATTAATTTAGAAATAAAGAGAGCGTGCTTAATTGTTTTTCACAGAATGCGAAAGGAATTACAAAGAATTGTGTCAACATATTATAAAACTCCTTTTGTTTGCATTATGATATTGTGTTGTTACATTATGATATTGTGTTGTTACATTATGATATTGTGTTGTTACATCTTTTTAATCATGATCATACTATATAAAACTTACCTCAATATAAGCATCGTAAAATTTAGACATAAAGAGAGTATGTTTAATGTTTTCATAAAAAGCGGAAGGAATTACAACGAGTTGTATCAACATATTATAATACTCCTTCTGTTCGAGTTGTGATATTGTATTGTTATATCTGTCTTTTTAATTATAATAATACTATATAAAACATACCTTAATATAAACATCATAAAATTTAGACATAAAGAGAGTGTGTTTAATGTTTTCATAAAAAGTGGAAGGAATTACAACGAGTTGTATCAACATATTATAATACTCCTTCTATTCGAGTTGTGATATTGTATTATTATATCTGTCTTTTTAATTATAATAATACTATATAAAACATACCTTAATATAAACATCATAAAATTTAGACATAAAGAGAGTGTGCTTATGTTTCCATCTAATGAGAAAGGAATTAAAACGGGTTGTATCAACATATTATAATATTCCTTGTGATATTGTATTGTTATATCTGTCTTTTTAATCATGATAATTTTATATAAAACTTACCTTAATATAAGCATCGTAAAATTTCAATAACATATTATCATATATTATAATACTCCTTGTGTTCGAGTTGTAATATTGTATTGTTATATCTGTCTTTTTAATCAACATAATACTATATAAAATATACTTCAATATCTGCATCATAAAATTGAGATATAAAGAGAGTGTGCTTAACATGTCAATATATTTTAATACTTCTTGTGTTCGAGTTATGATATTATATCATTATACCAGTTTTTTAATTATGATAATACTATATAAAATATATCTTAATATTTGCATCGTATAAAGTGCCTAAAGAATTTTCTCGATGTTATTTCTTACACACTATATTCCATTCCGTTCCAAAAGAGTATGTTTGTGAACAAATCAATTTGACGGTTAAAGTATGGTTGCCACAAATATGTATTCAATATGTGGATTAATAATCACAAAACTCATTATATTATTAAACCATGTATTATATGTAACTATCTATTTTAACTCAATAAACTATAAATAATAAATTATGTTATAAATATCAATATTACACGTATATTTTACTAATATGAATCTTAAAATTTAGAGGAGAGAAATGGATAACCCTAGCTGTCAATCACATAAAACACAGAGGTTTAAAATATTCTGGAAAAATATTAGACATTCCGATACGTACGAAGTCTATATTCAAATACTCTATTCATTACACATTACTTTATAATATATTGAAGCAAAGTATCTTCAATAAATCAGTTTCAATTTGACATAGAAGATATTCGAAGAAACATAGAAGATTATGAAGGAAACGAGACATAATATTGCTGCTATGTAACAAATGTTATGTTAGATATTTGGTACAGGCATAGTAAACAAATGGTATTTTATTTTCAAATAAGTATTAATAGTATTTTGCAATGTAGAATACGTGTTGAGGGCATCGTTTTTATAATAGTTAAGCTTTTGCTCTAATTTGACTGCATATTATTTTTTGGATGTATTTATTTAAAAAAAATAACATTAGAAAAAGTTTAATGTCAATATTTATACACATTTAAGTTTTTGACTTAAATGTGTACTAATAAAAAATTATATTTTTAATAATAGCAAATAAATCCATATTACGTCATTAAGGTAAAAACAAGAAAAATGTTTACAACAACTGAACTATCCTTTTGCTTTGTTTACAAACACTCTCTTGCGAAATTGAATGAAATGCAGCTACTAATGAGTTTTATCTCAGTAATAAAGTATGCATCTGAACTGAAATACTGTGACAATGTAACAAATATTTATTTAATATCTGGTCACTAAATAACATGTAAAGACCTCCTAATTTTCTCTTATAAAAAGGTCTCAACTTAATAAGGGTTGCTAGATATCCTTACATAATGTCATACTGTCACATCTAAAATCTTTTCCTCTTATCTTCTTTTAAATGTACTTACACTTGAAATTAACATCCTAATGTAAAAAGTGAAAAGCTCTTTCTAATACCGTATTGATCCCTATCCTGTAGACCACATTCATATAGCATTGGATATGTCCTTCACCTATCTTCCGTCAATTCTGCTAGCTCTTTCACAACTCTACAGCAACCCAGCCAATGTCAGTTTTATTAAATATTACCGCTTAAATATGTGCCACCAAATTTCTATAATTTCAAAGGTTATCCTAACTATATACAACATCATTTCTATCAGAAGGGCATCCAACAAATTCTTCCCCGCATTAGGAACAATGATAGTCCTTCGGAATTATTCACCGTGACAATTTAGTTCTGTTTTCCATTTTCATATGGTCACAATAGTTAAATAAAAAAAATTATATTAAGCCCCAATTTAACTAATATCACTTTTATTTCTAGCTGCCTTGCTCACGGCTTCACTGATAGAGTTATTTATTCGTTATAAGTTACTCTTCATTTCAATATTCATACAAACACGTAAGTGATCATATAAGGGCTCTGTTTTTTTTTATTTGAGTCACAAATTCCTAAAAAAATTTAATAAATAAAGAATTAAAGAAAAATTAAAAATACATTATGGATGTACGAAAGAAAAGGAGATTGATCATAAAATAAATTGAGTTTTATTAAGCTAGTTCATCTTTTACATTATCTAGGTATGCTTTCTTTCACGCATGGATGAGTTGGGAGCTGTCCTAAGATATCAGTAGACGAAAAATTGAATGAACGTTTAAAAGGTCAGATTATAATTTCAAATAAAGAAAATCGCATCAAAGTCGAACCTCCACTACTGATACATGAAATCACTGATACACATACCCGTCAAACTTATAACACCGTCCCTTTTTTAGGGGTCTAAAACTAATACAATTACTAACAAAGGTTAATATAAGATAGGACCTGTCCATACGTTAAGAGCACAAAAAGCATCCAGAAAAGATGGTGTGCAGGCACACATTTATCGTTAGTTGCTTACTGACAGCCGTTGCAAGCGGTCGTAATTTTTTCATTTTTTTTTGAGAAAACACAATTCGTGGGAGTCAATATGACTTCATACTCATTCTGTAATAGCAAAAATATCAGTCATGTGCAAATACGATCAAAGATGAAACATTCCACAATCAATTGTAATTATATAGTAATAATTGAAAGTTTTTAATTTTTCGAAATGGCGTCATCACTAGAACAGATTGAAGCAATATGACATGCCTTGGATGTGAATGAGGTGAAAAACTTTGAGGACATGCATTTAACATGTCGCGAGTGTGAAGGACATAGAAAGACGAACATCTATATACACGTATACGTGTTTTAGTATGACTGGTGAAGCACGCATATGTATCGTATTTTAACACGTGTTATATGCTCGGGACCTGACTATATTATTTAAATCAGTGATTGCTACAAGATACACGGGATCTATAATATATATTCGCTGTATTGAAAAGTGTATCGAAGAGATGCACTTTTCGATGCGTTCTTATGTTCAAAAAATGCATCTTTCTATCCACCAAATTTTCATTAATTATTTGACCACCAACAAATTATAAATTAAACTTGCTCTACACGCAACGCTGATTTTGTGGCAGAAAAGGGATCGCTGCGACTATTATGCGTTAATTAATTAATCAATATCTATACGTTGCGGTTTCCCCATTTATACAACACATAAATAAATAATCTTTAAACCGAAGAATAAGATAATTTACTTCCAAGTAAGATTGTTAAAATTTCAACAATATTAGAATATCAAATATTGTAAGTGGAATTCATATTTTGCAGTGCAATATTTACATCTTATACACGATCTAACTATATTACACTACACGGTAACTTGACTTAAACTTGAAATTGGGTGGACAAGGGAATACTGCGCCAATGAGTGTGTTAATTAATCATTAGATGTGTTAATTGGTAATCGTTTGAATGAACAAATATCGTAATAAGATAATTTGTTTCCAAGAACAGTTGTTCATAAATATTAAAATATCGTGCACTGTATTGGAATTCGAAAACTAATGAAATATAAAATGAAGTGCCAGTGTATAAAAATTGTGTAATATTCTACATAAAAGGAATTTTAAATATCTTTTGAATAATGACTATGAAAATTTATATTAAATTTTAATATAAATTTTCATAATCAAACCAAAAATGCCTAAAATCTTTTAAAGACTTGGATACGCAAAAATGTAACAAAATAGATTTAATGCGTTTAACACGAGATACAAATACAAAATGATAGTTCCGTTCATCATGTTACATCGCAGGTTATAAAACGTGATGCTTTTACATATAAGCATTAATAAAGTACAAATACTTTGTGCTTTGCCATATCTTACATAAAAAAGAGATATTATTCGAGATTAATATCTGTTAATTGTAATCCCCTAAATAAAAACCGCAAACCTAATAATAAAATAATATAACATGAATAAATATAACAAAATGATATAATATAATATTATAATATGGTAATACACAAAGACCCTGTTGTCTGCCTGCGAAGTTATGGTTTGTTATATTGGCCAGGTTGTAGTTATACAGTAACAACAACACAACCAAATTTTATTAGTTTTCTCACTTGATTACTTTCTGTTGCTACATAAACAGTCGTTTAATCGTTTTTTGTGATTTTAGCACTTACCGACTATGAACATTAACAATAATAAAAGAACTAAGGTTATAATAGAATAATGTGAGCATTCGACTATGTTTATAGTAGATATCATTACTATTTATTGAATCCCTAAATCTGACATATCACGGATAATCTCTACAAAAAGACAGCACTGGTTCCACGCTGACCAAGGGGTTAAGATAACAAGGTTTTGAATCTAAAGTAGTGTTAAAATTCCTTTCAGACAGTTGCAGATAAATCTAGTTACTACGATTGTTTAATTAAAATAATATCACAATCGACTCAGAGCGCAATACAAGCAAAATAAACAAGCGGACAGATTTATCCGTTGTCGGCGTCAAAGATGTTATAAACAGAATGAACAGGCGTGAGTGTATTGTTACGCGGATGGATGTATCCTGCTACTGGCGTTATGGTCACGTCTATTATGTCAGTTTATTATCATATTTAGAGACGCATATTAAACAATATATATATATATATATATATATATATATATATATATATATATATATATATATATATATAATTACCGATAGTTTTCTTTATTCGATGGGCGTTGATATTAAATTGAGTAATCATAGTTTATTAACTAAAATTTAAACTCCAATTTAGGTTAAATTTTGTTTAATAAACGATGAATTTTGTGTTAATAAACACAAAAAGTTATGTAATGTTAGTAGTTGAGTACGTTATATATTTTTCTTTTATGCATGGAATAGTGTATTAAAAATTGTTGTATTTACAGTTAATAATATTACTAGAAATTCATGAGAATCGTTTTAAAATTACTATAAATCTATTAATATGCCATTATATCTTTTACGCACTCGGTTATTTCTTAGTAATGGGTGTGACTTGTGTTAGCAAGTATTTATGTCTTCACAAAACCCGGAGCGTGAGAAATAATTCACAATTAATTAAATAATCTAGGAATATTTAAACACATCTATCGGAAATTAATACAAAGCTTCTTTCAGTCTAGCGCTTATTTTTTTAATTATGTTAGATTCAGCTACTATTTTTGTATGTTGCCTGTTATTTGCCGTATTTTGATTCAGACAAGCAGTGACATATTTGGTTCATAAGATAAACAGATTCATTAAAGTTTAAACCAATTCGTTCGCAACTCAACCACATCTAATATAATTTAAACTGCTCGAGCGCATATGGCGTAGATCAATAAACTCGACTTGGGAACATCACTACGTGACGGATATATCAGTCTCCAGCACTTGAGTACAGACTTTTATCATGTAATATAATTTGACAAATTTTCGAAAAAATGTTATTTATATTTTATGGTTTCGTTTCATAATAACATGACCCTATTTTCAACTTACAAATGATGGAAGAAAATATCCGTCAATGGCGTCATGTCAATTTTTTCATATGACGAATATATCCGTCGTTCGCGGACGTGGAAATTTCAACATTTATTTTATACAGGTTGTCCCGTAAGGAGTAGACCAACGAAATGTCGGTAAGAGTACAGGGGGTCACTTGACGCCGAGAACAATAAAAAAACATACGCGAGGGAAAGAGATAACAAAACAATCTTGGACAATAAAAAGGAGAAACAGTAATAACACCTAATAAAAAAAGTTTTTACATGAGCAGCAACAAAAATTAAAAAATCATATCTGTGAAAATATTAGGCCAAGGGTAATAAAATGTATTGTTTCGCAGGCGTATTAACCCCCTCTATTCGTTGGTCCACTCCTTACGGGACAGCCTGTATATCACTTTAATTTCACCCCAGGGAAAAAATTCGTTCAGATTTTTGTTACTTTGCAATCTTGGAAGCTTAGTTCAGTTTCTTCTTCTTAACCATCGTTTCGCTCTTGATAAAGCGGTCATGATCAGCATGTAGTATTGTAACGGATGGTCGTTGTTACTTGCCTCACGATGCCACTCCATCTCTCCCTATTTGTCGTCACCCTGGTGCACTCATATAGGAGACTTGATCTGTTTACAGCAAGTATCCGCTTACAGCAGACTTGATCTGGTCTATCCACCGCATCGACGATCTCCCATATGGTCTAGTGCCTTTTACTCTTCCCTTCACTACAAAGCTACTATCACCTCGCATGAAGTGATCAAAAAATTTAATAATCCAGGCCTGAACGAATGTTGATAAACGATGCTTTATGCCGAGTTCTTTCGTGTGGAACTCAGTCCACGATACCCCAAGCATTTTCTCCAGCACCATATCTCTAGAGCGTCTATTTTATTCTTCTCAACTATTCACACCGTCCACGTCTCTGTGGCGTAGAGAAATATAGGGAAGCCAGAGTTCGAACAAGCTGAGTCTTTCTGATGTTTCGGTCCCTCCATACTTTTTTACAATTTTTCCATAGCACATCTTGTCATCGCCATATGTCTCCTCACCAATTCCACGCATCCGCCGTGGAATAAACCAATTCGCAATTGCTACTTGAGTAACTTCGGGCTAGTCTTTGTTGGCACGGTCAACAATCATCATTTCAGTTTTGCTGCGATTGATCTTTAAACCAAACTCGAAGCTTACGCACTCCATCTTGAGAAGTAAGTTTGAAATATGGCGTGCAACAGAAACAAACAAATTGGTGTCATCTACATAGCGCAAGTTTAATATTTTGTAACCACCTATGCCAATGCCGTCCGTCCAGTTCTCGAGTATAGTCCTCATTATGAGCTCGGTGAAGATATTGTACACCCTTCGTCAAGGGATGAGGGTGTACAATATCTCCACTACTATCTCGCCAGCACTAAGATGAAAATTGTCTGTCAAGATTTCATATATCCATACTGACGCTTTCATTCTTCACACAGTTGTCTCAGAAGATATACGAGACGTTTTGGCGTTTTGGCCAGCCCTAACTCTCATCCTCACCTATTGACGTTGGTTGTTCGTATGAATAGCCGACGGCAGGGACACAACCGCTGCAGTGCCCCCTGCCAGATGACGAGGTTCTGGCGACCAAGCTGTGACGGTATAACACACGCCTGACCAGGCAAATGGCTGGAAGAGGTCACAGCAGCTTAGAGGTCAAAATAACCTCTAAACGGAGTGGCGCAGAAAGCAATGGTAAATTACTGCAACTATATTCCCACGAAAGTCTACATGGAAGTACAAGTAAATAAATCAAGATTTCCATGCCAACCGCGTAGCGACCAGCGCCGCTCTTCGTCCTAGGCAGGCGACGGTAAATTGGTTACCGGCTATGTTAGAGTGAGCGACCAGGCTCCTCATGAAAATCCAACTACTGGAAATATTATCAAACTGCGACTAGTCCCAAAGATAGGTATGTAGAATATGCGCGGCTTGCTCAGCCCCGGAAAGCTATAGATTTTAGAAAGGGAATCTATAGATTTTGGTAGTCACCAAATGTAGACTAAATATCTGAGGACTTAGTGAAACACACTGGAAAAATATTGCACACTTTCTCACTGACTCCCACATCGCATATTTGTCTGGAAATTACACCAACAATCGAAATGGAGTAGCATGTATTATACCCCTGCATCAGAGAAATTGTGTGTTGGAATACGATCCAGTTAATGACTGAACACTCCTTATCAAACTTAACCCATCACCTGTAAACTTAAACCTTATACAAGTTTAGGCTCCTACGAGTATTGCAGGCGAGAAGGATATCAAAGTTCAGTTTAGAAAGTTTTGACTTAGCTTTTTAGTTGTATTTGCCACAAACGTGAACCAATATTCTGCGACACTATCCACGGTTTTACACCACTTTGAGTCTTTCTATTGAGTG
The DNA here is from genome assembly GCA_039881145.1 of Druceiella hillmani. Classification (NCBI taxonomy): domain Eukaryota; kingdom Metazoa; phylum Arthropoda; class Insecta; order Lepidoptera; family Hepialidae; genus Druceiella; species Druceiella hillmani. The sequence goes on from JAYKKI010000014.1 coordinate 3,972,549, forward strand.
TTGGGTGTTTTACATAATTTTTTAATTTTCTGTTACCTGATTTACGTAGCCCAGAATTTGATTTAATCATTCTTCAATTGCTCATGATTTACTCAGATTTTCTATTACAAATATGTTTACAAATCTTTACTTTGTCATAATCAAACCTATAATATTTTCCTGTTATTAATAGTAAAATTATAAAATACAACTTCTCCAACGTTTACGGTTAATGATATAGGTTATAAAAAAATTTAAATGTAAATAAACAAATAAACATTAAAATGAATTTTTCGACTGCTTCCGTGAAGTCGTGCGGTTTTAAAAGCATCCAACCATTAACACTTGTTAGAGCTGTAATTAAAATAAACTTTACGACAGAGCTGTACTCATTTTCACATGAATGCTCCTATGCTCGTGTATACTCGTATGTTTTTTGTGTTGTTGCAACAAACTTATATTGTTTTATTTAATTTTTGCTAATCTTTTATACAGACCTAACAAACAACAAAGGCTTTTTACATGGGTATAACAATCAGATTTTTTTGGAAAAGGAGTTATGGCACATTATTTGGCTTAATTACAATGTACTAATAATTTGACAAATTCGAAGAAAATGAATTAATACATTTTTTTCATTTTTGAAATTTCGATATTAATAAAATTTTTTAAAACATTTAGATGTTTATAAAACAATTTTTGAATTTGTAACGGAAAAATCAAATGTAATTCCGAATTAATAAATCCGTATATCTCTGTGATTTTTCCATTTGATAATATATTCAATAAATTTAGACGCAAAGCTCCAACTCGCTCATCTACATTTCTGCAGCAAAGCTCTGTAAGAATTGGTCTGCTTTATCTTACTGTTTTTAAAGTTAACTTTTATAAGCAGGAACAGTAATGTTCATGATGGACTTTCAATTCATTTTCTCGAATTTCTTCTGACGCAGATAATGTTCAATGTTTTTCCCAAACTTTAACTTTTTCTTTTTTTATGGTTTTCTCTTGCTCGGGCTCTTCAGCTTGATATTGAATTTAAACAATACTTAGTGGCATCACCTTGTCTGAAACGATGCTTTTTAAATTTTACAAAAGACAAATATTATCTGTACATATGTGTATATATATATATATATATATATATATATATATATATATATATATACATATATATGTTAACTGTAAGTCTACCTTAATTGGTCGCATTGAAAAAAAAACAATTTTTGTGAAATTATATAAATGGCCTCCACGTGTCTTCACTTAACCTACACTACGTTAATTTGTTAATACCAGAAAAGAGCGGACCTTGTAAGTTGCAAGGTTGATGATATTCGATAGCAAATACCTTCGAAACTACTATAGACCCAAACATATTTCCAATTCATTATAATCTAATATTCTCCTCCTGTAATGCTAAAAGTATTATACTAAATGCTAAAAATCTGAAGAAAAAAATGTTTCAAAAGTCTGATACTTTTGAAACATTTTTTTTTTAAAAATCTGAATTTTAGCAATTGCTTGAGCTATGTTTTAGAATGTTGAAAGTAGTTGCAACGGTCTTCAAATAAATAATGCAGAGTCCAATAACACGACTTGAAATTTGGCACACTTCAGTTTGCTGTTAATATTAACATTAATTGTCTTGCACAGAAAAAAGTGTTTTTTATAAATAATGTCTTGCAAAAGTGATATAGGGGACCTCAAGACCTACGCTACTTATGATAAGTGATTTTTGTTAGTTTCGGAGTTATGATGTTTTCAATTTCGTTTTTCCGCTCCAACGAGTTTTTTTAATGCTGCCACGGATAATTGCCGTAGACACTTGAATTATTTTTCAGTTTAGATGACTGACTTACCAATTCGGCACATTCATATTTACTTTTATCGGTTTTATCACTTCTCCGAAAAGAAATTTATAATAAAAAATTAAAAGAGTTGACTTTTCCAGAACACTTGATGATGTTTATAAAAGTTTCACATAGTTTTTTTATACCTACTTCCTAACCCAGAATCAGTAAATTAACTTACGGATTTCATACATGAAAAATTTATGTAACCCTAAATATGTAGTTACTAACCAAAGTAAATTTGTAAAAATGGATAATAAGTCAAATTCTAAAAATACTTTCAAATGACGACCGCCTTGTGCAATACAAATAAGGCATCTCAAAATAATTCTCTTTATGAGGTCTGAAATCATTCTCTTCTTTTTTATTATTTCTTCAGCAACCATTGTCTAGTCTATTTCTTTCAATTTTGGCTTTATTTTGTGTATCCCTTGTGCTACTGGGAAAATCTATACACGAAAATATCGATAAGGATTATCGACAGGGATCCTAGGTCATTAGGCTGTGGTCGCGATGTAAACAAGTCATTTCTTGAATAATCTTTAATTTAAATAGTTCCTGGCTTTCTATGCCTAGTGATACGATAAGTTATCGTTCTAAAAATCATATCTTTGCGCACCTATAATCAACATATTCTATTTAACCTACAAATAGGTGTTACTTAAAAATTCTCGACTCGAAGAATTTAAAAAGAACTAAGTTACCCATTCAGTATGATAGATTAAATATGAGATGTCAAATCATAGATCAAATATTAATTGTTCTCGAAAATTGAATTATCTTGTGGCTCTGACTTTCGATACTCAACAAGTGGTAATTCTGCATATTATAAACACTATTTTATATAAAATGTGATTTGTCCGTGGATAAAATAAAATAGAAAAAAAACTCATTTTACTTTTGCCTTCTGAACATTTCCTTATAAAATCCTTCTCATCTATCGTAATGAATGTATTAATGATATTCGTACTTCAGATTTTCAGTACTTCAGATTTTGGGCTTCCGGTTTCGCGTTCCATAGCTGTGATACTTGTCGAAGTGCCTCTTTCAATTTCCTCGATAACTGCATCTACAACATCTGGATCTGTTGTTGTTGACGTATTCACATACCTGGTTTGCGACATTTCAAATAGGCGTTATGGACTCTTAAGATCACAGGGAATAATTCTGGTTAAGATTAACTTCCACGTTTTACACGTCTCCTGTAAAATCTGACTGCTTCTGAAGCATTTTCCTTTACACAACCATCGTGATATTACAAATCTGTCTAGTATCTTTATGAAAAAACCGTAAATATCCCAACACTACTTTTTTGCATCACCTTTTGTTCAGGAGCTTCGGAAATATGAAGGTATAATGTTCTATTTTCCTATATTGTTTGGAATATCCTCATAAATATCTCAGCACTGTCTTTTTGCATGACTTTTGGTTCAGGAGCTTCGGAAATAAGGAATGGATAATGCTCTATTTTCCTATATTGTTTGGAATATCTTTATAAATAACCTAACACTGTATTTTTACGTCACCTTTGGTTCAGGAGCTTCGGAAATATGAAGGTATAATGTTCTATTTTCCTTTATAGTTTGGAATATCCTTATAAATATCCCAGCACTGTCTTTTTGCATGACTTTTGGTTCGGGAGCTTCGGAAATAAGGAATGGATAATGCTCTATTTTCCTATATTGTTTGGAATATCTTTATAAATAACCTAACACTGTATTTTTACGTCACCTTTGGTTCAGGAGCTTCGGAAATATGAAGGTATAATGTTCTATTTTCCTATATTGCTTGGAATATCCTTATAAATATCCCAGCACTGTCTTTTTGCATGACTTTTGGTTCAGGAGCTTCGGAAATAAGGAATGGATAATGCTCTATTTTCCTATATTGTTTGGAATATCTTTATAAATAACCTAACACTGTATTTTTACGTCACCTTTGGTTCAGGAGCTTCGGAAATAAGGAGGAATAATGCTCTACTATCGCATATTGTTGATAAAATATTCGTAAATGCTCAATTGAAACCCATAAAATTATCTTTGTTCCCTTATATATCTAATATTATTTTCAAATTTCTGAAAAGAAATCATCTTTTAAATTTTATCAACCAACTATTCAGTTATTATATATTAATAAAATCTACTATTTTTCAGTCAAGAAATAACGTCTTTCTTTGTGCGACACTTATTCCCGGACACCGTGTACATGGAATTAAAACAAATTTATGTATTGAATTTGCCCCCAAAAATTTCCAAATTTATATTTTTGAATTTTATTTATTTTTGAATATTATTATTATGCCAACTTTCAAGTGTCAGTTTCTACGTCATGGGGTTTCCGAAAGAAATGGTTGTAGTGGATGGACAGACAGACACGTGAATGATATTAAGTGGGTTCCGTTTTTAGGGTTTCGTAGCCAAATGACAAAAACGGAACCCTTATAATTTCATCATGTCCGTCTGTCTGTCTATCCGTCTGTCTATCCGTATGTCACAGCCACTTTATTGGCACAATCTATAGAAGAAATTTTCATGGTATGAATCGCTGTACAATGAAATAGTGGAATTATGAAAAAAATTGTGTTAGGGGTGGCACTCCATATGTAAAATGTAATCGAAGAATGAAAAGAAAATTCAGTGTGGGAGTTGCCGTTAGATAGATCTTAAAAAGTGACATAGAAATTCTAAAATATTTTTTTCATTTAAGTCTATAATTGGTGAGATATGCTCTTGTGTGTACTTAATATCTCTAACTTTCCAAATAAAGTCGTAAAATTTGGAAAACAATTAAGGTAGTAGAACTCAAAATTAAATTTGTACGAAAATTTTTTGGAATAAAATACGTTGTGTAGTTTTTGATTCATGGGCTATTCTCTTTGTCGACCGCAGCAAAAATTTTATTTTTCAATGTCTTTGAGAAATTCAAACTTATAAGTTTAATATTATTTGATGCGGAACCCTTCATGGACAAGTCCAACTCGCACTTGTACGTCTTTTTTTTAGCTACGGAACCCTAAAAACCTAGATACATTTAATAACTTGGAAACTTGTATGCTAACTTTCTAAATATTTTCACTAATAACAATTAAACAATTACATGAGTTCCTAATGATGGAATAAAAAACGTTTAAATAATTATTTCGATTTTTTTCCACAATATCAATGGTATTATCATAAATGGATCCAAAAAATATATATATATATATATGTCTGTGTGTGTGTGTGTTCGTGTGAATATGTGTTTACGTGTGCGTGTATATATGCTCAAAATTTTTATACTTGTTCAAGGTATCAGATAAGAATTAATGTCAAATAATAAAAAAGGAATATTTAATTATTATTTTTATAATTTATGAAATCTTAAAGAAATTGAAAACAGCAGAGAGTAGAGAAAAGAAGCAAGAACGTCCACAAAAAACGGAAGCCGAATACAGTTGTCGAATACGAAAAAGAGAGCTTTTGTAGAAAATATCTTATAAAAATTAAACTATTTGAATAATAAATCTGATAATCAATCGGTTTCTATTCTGATAATCAATCATCTGATAATCAATCGGTTTCTATTCTGATAATGAATCGGTTTCTACCCTGATGATCAATCGGTTTCTATTCTGATAATCAATCGGTTTCTATTCTGATAATCAATCGGTTTCTATTCTGATAATCAATCGGTTTCTATTCTGATAATCAATTGGTTTCTATTCTGATAATCAATCGGTTTCTATTCTAATAATCAATCGGTTCATATTCTGATAATCAATCGATTTCTATTTTGATAATCAATCGGTTTCTATTCTGATAATCAAGGTTTGTTTTTTTGGTTATCAGTCGGTTTCTAATCAATAGAAAATGGAATCAACAAAATTAGTCAAGAAATACGACTCACACATACATTCGTATAAATCAACTGACGGAGTCTAATTGAACATTTTTTAAAGACAATCACAATAGATATTAAAAAAATTATACCATTTTCAGAGAAAGACCGCCTCTTTTCAAAAAGCTATATTAAGAGTGAATTACTTGTAAAATTATGTGAGTTATAACTATTTATTTGGTCAAAACTCACGGAGGTTATAGTTCATAATAAAGGACGCCTACCGGGCATACAACGCCTATTTTCAAGAACTTTCAATGAAATTGGAAGTTACTAAATCATTACTAGGAAGGAAGAACTAATTATATATACGGGTAATATTTAAATCAAAATCACGAAAAAAAAATTGTGTCAACTGTTATCAGAAACTGACTAAAGTTACAGAGTAATTTGGAAAGTGTTTACTTCAAATGTTCATCTTACACAGTTCGACATTTGCACACACTGAATTGCACTCAGTGTTCGAAACTTAATAGCACGCTGTCTGATGACTTCCTTTATATTAACACTTAACGAAGGCAGCGTGGAAACTTTGGGGAAACTTATATCACAGGTGTCGCTGTTTGGGAGTTGAATGAAAAAATTATAGTCGCCTATAAGAAAATCGTATATACATTAAATATTAAGAAAAATAATTTGGCAATAATGGCAAATACGGAATGTGCGCATGGAAAGCTATTCGTTTGAATTTAAATTGTTGAATTCAATGAAAAATAATGAACGCTATTATTGCTATATAAAGAAAGTTCATATCAACTTTATTTACAATGTGCTTTTAGGTAAATAAAAGATTATTTATAATAAATATACTGAAGCAATAAAATTTTCATCAAATTCAAAAAAGGAAGAGGTTCTCGATTCGACTGTATTTTTTTGTAACTTTTTTGACTGTAAGGATGTTATTTCATATCTCCTGCATTTTTCAACCAATTTTTTTAATTTGATTATTTTTTTTTTATTTCATGCGGTATACCCCCAGTATGGTTCCATGAAAATGGGTAAGAATCTGACTAGGGAAATTGAATATATACTATAGAATTCCTCAAAATTTAACAGCAAAATCGAGTTGCGATGATTTAGGTCTAATGATAATCTAATAAGACGACACTAAGTGCCACATAAATTTTCTCTTTAGTAAAATTAACATGCAATGATGAAGCGGAAAGATGGAGTCAGAAACTGTTCAGTGATGAGAGGCAAACTTGTAGACTTTGAATTCTTTTGGCCTGTCTTGACGTAGCAAGAAAGTAATATGGTAAATAGGTAAGTAAGTATACCTATATACGTGTATATACAATATAAGTTCAACCATAGATCAAATCGTGAGATTTGAAAATTTGCTGTTGTCTGTATTCCAACTCCTCAGTCCTAATGCTACAATGGTACTGCTCGCCTAAACTGTGCTCGCCTAAAAATTTAAGGATCTGCTGTTTTTAAAAAAATATTGTTGATCTCAAGCAAAGACTTTGCCAATAAACTTCGAGGGAGGAAGGGATATATATGTATATATATATATATATATATATATATATATATATATATATATATATAGGTGTGTGTGTATACATGTATATATGTGCTGATATATATGAATATATTCATGTTCATGAATTGCAACAAACCTCCGTTCCGATTTCGTAAAATGAAATAATATTGACATTAAATTCATTGTAAGTTCGTAAAATTTTGGATGACATGGAATATCGTAGGCACTAAAAATGAAAAAACAAAACAGTTTTTGCAAAAAAATAAAGACTTCAAATAAACACCCAATAAGGAGCGGACTCGAAAGTATAAAATAATGGAAACATGAGTACCCAGTTGGAACTTTTGCGGTACGATATCGTTTCCGAACATAAATCAATTTACAACATACTTCTACTGCTAGAGATTTTTGGAATCGAGACTAAGTGAAAAACAGCACTTATCTGTGTGTGTGGGTGTGAGTGTACTTTTGTATATAGGAGAGAAGAAAAGCGTCGTGAAGAAAAGCGTCAGAGTGGCTTTTATCCTTATAATATTTTCTGTAAATATTATTTTCTTTCAAATCGACTTTTTGAAACTTTTAATTCGGTAGAAATCATGATAAGTTTTGTAATAAATATTTTTACTGTAACATTTTTATTTCGTTAATAAATGTCATGGTTGCCATATTTTTTCGTGTAATTTCAAGTTTATGAGTTTTACGCGTTTAGAATACACTCGTTTATCAAACCGTTTAGCTGGTACTAGGGAACTAACTTAACTATACTGCTGCAAAATCTATACTTATACTGCTAAAGTCCTAAACCTTCTTTTTTGCTTCGCCATCGTCACCTGAAACAATTAATAATAGAGATAATAACAAAATTCGCACAATTGTGGATTGTTTTAATAGTATCTTCATAATGAATAAGGTCTTTTTGCTTTATAATACTTACTGTGTCACAGCTATATTTAGAGTCGTCATGATTAGTTTAAACAATGCCTTCCAACCATGGCTCTTGACATGAAATGTTAATCCTAATAAAATAGAGCTTACAATACCGATCGATTAAATATCGTAATAATTACTACCAATAAAATATAGTAAACAACCATTTTAAGGATTCTATAAGATTAAATAATGTTTTTAAAGAATTTAACGTTGAAGGGGAGATAATTCTATCTCGATGGGGCAGAGTTTGTGTATTAATATTTTGGAATCCAAACGTACTTTTTCAGAAAATTTATCCATTTATAGGTCCATCGGTTTGCCTTGTCACTCATCACTCTTCATTTTCCAAGAATTCAAAGTTTCAAATTTAATTTTAGGACTCTGAACTAAATGAGAACTAAATGCGCGGGCTAAAGGACAGAAGAATAGAAACTTGTGACACTGTCACGGCTGACTTCGTCTTGCAGTAATACATATTTTTTTAAATATTGATGCTATTTTCACAAAATTATCGTATATGTGTTTAATATCTTACTCTATTTTTTACCTCGTGCTTTGAATTCAATTAAGCTTAACTGGTTCCTCGTTCCTCTTATTCGTACTTCTACGAGCAAAGCGAGCAATAGTTTTCAAGTAATCTCGTCGAACATCTACCTCCTAATTACTTTTCATTCCTTAAGAGGATTTTGTAGAATAATCCTTCAATTTTAGGATTTTCTCGTGTCCCGAATTTTCATTACTCGCAGTGACTTATAACATACTTTAATTTTCACCGCGACCTTGTTCCCGTTGACTATTAATTTACCAAACAATTTGGATGGTATACATTAAGAACACAAAATATAGAGCCACTTATTCAAATCAACAAAATGTGATATAAAAGTAATAGTACCCTAACCATTTATAATAAAGCGCATACTTTTTTAATACCTTCACTTAATTCCAAATATTACTTATAAATATTTATATGTGCACGTTACGTATGTAGCCTCAAAGAAAATGATCATATTTCTGAGTTTAGATCTCGGCTCAAACGATTAGTGATTGGTTCAATTTTCATATTATTTCACAACTGGTTATTAAAGCTATATCTGAAAAATGTTTATCGCGACAAAATTCATATCAGTATCGAATAAATCTAGTCACAACGCTCTAACTCCCTCATCTACACTTCTCTAGCAAAATTCTGCAAGAAATCGATTTGCTTTTTCCTCTTTACACTCTCTGGAGAGGAACTTGACCCTTTTCACAATAATGTTTTAATGAGCTTTAATATTTCTTTGAACTTCACTGGACCTCAAACAATTTACCAATAAATCAATTCCATTAGATGGATTTTAGTATCGCATTGGTTACTAATTAAATCAGATAGTAAAACAATTATTCCGGTATATTTTCATCAAAAACTAAAGCAAAAGCTATTTTCATCACAAAGGCTAAAAAGGAAAGCGTCGTAAACTCGTACACAGACCAATAGAGTGCCGGAAAATATGATGAATTAAAATATTATCCATAACACTTATCGAATACAAAAAATACTTCGAACTATTGTTCGAAATTCTGTATCTTCATTTTTATGGCCTGAAATTTGATCCCCCTAATCTAAATCTAGGAATCGAATAACAATCATAAGAAGCCATAGATAAGTTGGTCTGATAAATTAGTCTTTAAAGTGGTTCTCAAGAGTCATGTCTGTTAAATACAGCTATTGCAATTTATTTCATTTTATGATTTCTACTTCATCTTGCAATAGCTATAGGATTTGTAGCTTTTCCCAATTGATATGCATCATACCGTATCACTGACTTGATTGAATTGCCTAATCGTGCTGACTCTTCAAAATTATTTTTTATGCTTCTGATTGATTGTTTCAAATCGATCTTTCTGACTAGATTTGACGAGGTCGTTTAAATGGGACAAGAATCAGAAAACCTTGCTTAAATGAAACATGTCATTTTCTTAGTTTTTAAGAAACATGATGACAATGTAAAATTCAATTTTCTCCATGCCTAGAATTATGCATAATCTTGTAATAACAATAGGATTTTTGTTATTTTCCTAAATTTGTTTAATGGTTTATGTGCATCATATTGTATCATTGACTCGGTTTAACTACCAAATCGTGTTGACCCGTCAAGATTGATTTTTTTTTCTTTCTAACCAGATCTGACGATGTAATTTACAAGGAACAAGAATAAAAAAGCGTTACTTAAACAAAACGACTCATTTTTTTTGTTTTTAAGAAATACGATAGTGGTATAATATTTCATTTTCTCGCTGATTCGAGTTTTCTTTCAGGTTGATTCGTTTAACAAGACCTCAAACTGACAGTGTTGTTAGGATAAACCTGATATTTAGACTTTTAAATAGTTTGTAATCGTTAGACGAGTATATAATCAGTCGTTCACCTTAATTTTGATAATTTTGGATCTTACTACTCACGTGTCAATTGTCGATGGCAAGTTTACGATTCGTTCAGGAGGGAGTTTGTATGTTAAATAGTATGGGATCTCATAAAATTCGTTTATTACAAGTAATCATTGGAAACCCAGTTTGATTAAAATAGGCTATAATGTTCATGTGTAGTTGACATTTTTTATATCAATATTTGCAAGAAATTTCTAAACATATTTTTGAAATATTATCGATTCTGAAGTACGAAAGCACGGGTCAATCAGGAATAGTTACCACCAGCGACTAAAGCTAAATACAGATGGCGACTTCCAGCTAATCAGCCCAAATCTGTATTTTATGAAGCATTGTATGCTTTAGACACCACAAAATCATGAAATTTACTAAATATGTATGCATATATAATATATGATGCGTCTTCAGAATTTAAGTTCAACGTGCGTCCTAAATCGACTGACTTGAAATATCCCACTCACCTTTCTTAATCCTGAGGTGTTATTGTCAATGTTTTATTCAACTTAATACATCTAAACGTAAATATCTGCACTTTTTAGGTGCTGTACTTTAAAAGGGAAAAAACGGGACACTCACGCCCGTCTGTTCGTCTGTCACAATTACTTTTCCAGAAATGATTTGAACTTGAAATTTAGTATAATAATAAAGTATGTCAACCCACATATATGTCAATATTCAATACTCAAAAATATTTATGTAGAAATGTTAGGGAGGGGAGCAAATGAAACTATCGAATGTTTTTCTGTCGTGTTACAATTAATAAGGATTCAAACACTATTTTTCAGAATTTCATGTAGGGCACTTTTGAATAACGTCTTCAAAAACTTTCATAAACAATAAACCCTTAAAAGAACAAATTATAAAGATTAAGATTTCTATTTTTTTAAATTTTATTAAAGACAGTTTTAATACAGGTGTTATTACTAATGTATGTGTTAGTATTAAGATTGTATAGGTGTTATTACTAATATAGGTGTTATTATTAAGATATTACAGGTGTTATAACTCTACTCTTTACAGTACTTAACAGGTGTTATAACTTTACTCTTTATAACTATTTCATTCTTTGTTTATTACTATTTCCTGTATCGATTATTAAGTATACAGTACACTAAAATGTTTCTTATGCGTGTTCTGCTTTATTGCAATGGGGCAGTAAAGGATTTTACTTCAAGCAGTAAGTCCATTATCCGTGTACTTAGCTCTCTAAGTTTAGATAAATTACAATGAGCAAAAGAAATCTTAAAGAAAACGTTGGACCTATTTTTTAGAAAATTTGTTATTTACGTAAAGTCCCGTAAATTTAAAAGTTACAAAAAAATAGGGAAACAGAGTTCGATAAATACAATAAAATTGTATATATCAAATTTCATTCAGGTCAGCTTAGGCGCTAATCCATGCAACACATAGATAGGAGACACTCTTTAAATTTTGTTTTAATAGAAGTTTAATTTTTTGACTTAGACTTTTCCAAAAACCATGAAACATTTTACTTACATATTGTACGGCAATAACTGCATAATGTTTATTAATCTGATTGGTGAATTTGATCCACGGAAAAAGTTGATTAATAGTCATTGCTTTGAATATAAGGTCCATGTTTTAAGAAAAAATTAGTGAATATTTTACCGCAACAACGCAGATTTTAGGGATCAGTGCCAAGTTGACACCTCTCTCTCTTTCTCTCTCACATACATTCAAACTCGTATACCGATACATAAGCGCCACATTTGGCATCATTTTGACCCTGACGACCACTTGTGACCCTGGCGACCACTTTTGTCGATAAAAATCATAACAAAAGTGAAACAAACGCAAAAATGATGAAAGTAATCATCATTATTTCTCTATCCCTGTCGTCACGCTCTGTCGACTATCTGTAACTAAACTACTTATCAAACATGTCAAACGAGTTCGAATTTCTATGTTGAGGAGTTACTTAGTGATACAGCAAGTAACTCCTCAACGTATCTCACCATCAGGTCTTGACTATTTTTACATAGAACTTATCCGAAGTTATTTCCTTCCAAACATAGAAGAATCATAAAAATTGGTTTAAGCGTTTTCGAGTTTTGGCTACGCAAACTTTAAAAAAACGTATATATGCGTCGAACTAAGAAACCTTCCCTTTTTAAAGTTCGTTAAAATACTAAAATATTCCCGGAATAACTTTTTTTGCATCACACAAACACTTATCATCTAATTTTGGATATTATTTATTATCTATAACCATTACTTACATTCCTCTTTTTTCTGTGATCATTATACAAAAAGCCGTGACTACATTCGATGCCCTAATTTCGTTCAACAAATAAATCATGTTTCTATACTCATAACTAAAAACCTTAAACGTTAGCCTTTAAGCTTTTCAGTTTTCCGTCTAGACTAACTTAAATAGCGTTCAGGTTCTAAATAAACTTTGTAAATTCTGTCATCGGCGGTAAAGCCTCGCACTTAATGGGCACAGCACCTGGTTACACCAATTCCACTGCCAAATAGCTTATATAAATGAATTACGGATTTTTTTGATAATTCGGTCTTACGCCTCACTTACTTAAACTATATATAAAACATTACTTAAATTATATTTATATATGAAATAAAAACTATAAATAAAATATTACTCAAACTATATATGATATTTATATATGAAGTAATGATAGGTGAGGTAGCTATAAAGCGACTAGATGAGTTTGTTTATTTATAAAATTTATTATCAATGTACACGGAAAAAGAAAAAGAGAGGATGATGTAAAACGATATGTACACTGAATTGAAAGAATGGATGACAACTCTCATGAGTGCATTCAGGAACAAAAACTAGCATTGCAAGCTAAGATGCATACACATAATAATATATTCAAGCCGAGCGTTCCATATAATTTAAAAATGTTCTTAATCCAACGGCAATTGAATTGAACCGGTTAAAATATTTGCAAAAAAAAATTATACATCAGGTTTAAAAACGCATATTCGCCGAGACTGCGATGTGAAAGACAATTTGATTGTGAAGACTATAGAAGAAATAATAATATAGTTTATTCATGTTTAAATTGCGTATAGGAAGACACGGAAAAGAAACTTGCATAAGCAGGCGCGGTGTTCCATTTCTGTGACACGTTCTCTCATGGCAATTTACAAACATGCAGTTACCAAAATTTTACTTACTAAACATTGTATAATGACAATATTGATAGAGAAACGAAAGCTTCCCTAATTCTTACTAAAGTAGTGAATTTAAAAGAAAATTATCGCTTCTGATTTAGACTGTTCCAAACTATTATCTAAATTCATCCCTATAAACAACTATTATTTAAATTTATCTGGGGGGAGTATATTTTTACATATTGGATATTTTTAGAAAATGTGTCAGTAGCACACTTGGGATCTGCTAGAAACCAAAAAGTTTGTAAAGACCTTATCCGTATTCATTTGTTTGTTAGATATTATTGGTACAAACCCAAGTGCACGGTCTTAAGAACTTATGAATAAAAATTGTTGAAACCATCACAACTATTCAGCTTAAAGTCCAAGCTAAGATAAAAGTTATTTTTATATCCTTCAGAAGTACTCTCACTAACTTTGACTAGAGAAAAACTTCATCACATTGAAATAAATTTACACGTGTAAAGCTGTAAACCAAAAATAGTTTAATATATTCCGGCGAAACTACCGCAAATCATGCCTATATTTTAAGAACCTGCACCACCCTTATTTCGAAACATCAACCATAATCCAGCCCCAGGTGCAAGAGTATGACGTGAAGAATCCATAATCCCTTCTTGAAAGCCACTCAGAAGTTTAAAAAGCGTAAGTAAACTCCATGTCCATTATGTGCGAGGATCTTTCAACGACCGTAAACTGAACTAAGTATATTAAGTTTTCACATGCTATATAAATTATTCTAGACGTAAGAGCGAAAAATATAGAGCATAGAACAGGTCTAATTTAGTACCAAATAGATTCATCAGGTCACTCCCAAATTTATAATTAACATCCATGAATCATAATAATGCTGACTTATAAAGACTCTAAACCCCATAATGAGGAAGTAACTTTTTATGACATACAAAACAAAGTTTAAATTTACGACTTATGAAAAATATAAGATTTAAACGAATATCTGATCTGAATTCTCCAAAGGAAATAAATTTTCTTAAAGTCAAAGCTCATCAGAACTATTTTATTATGGCCAAAAATTGTGATTCCATTCATTTCCTTAAGTCTTAAGCCCGTATGTAAGATATTGTTGTAGAAATGCAGGATGTAAAATACTAGCAATTACGCAAAATTCTTCGTCTTCACCTTACAAAAGCAGTTAGTAAGTGAGGTCCTTAGAATAATTCGTGAGTTAACTCACATATGTAACATTACGGTAAATAAAAATCATAACAAAATTTCTAAACAATATAAGCATATATCATAATAACCTTTTTTATTTATAACTATCCGAAAGTCATTAGAAATCTTTATAGATTTCCATTAAACCATCCAGAATCCGTCAGATATCCATTAAACCATCCAGAACGAATTGTCAACGGTACTGCTGCACTGTAACGGTACTGCTACACTGTGCGGTAACTGCAAAAAAATCTCGATAATATTGTTATTTTGCATAAAAATATTAATTTATCATGGTTTTTTAGAATACATCATAGTTTTTTAGAATACATCGCCGAGAACTTCATTAAACATAAACTCGGAACCTGGTAATAATACGAAGTGTTTAAAAAACGAAAACACTATTATGTAAAAAATTAAGCATTAAGATTTAGTAATAAATTTTATATATATATATATATATATATATATATATATATATATATACATTTTTTTTTCCGGAAATGGCGATTTAATTGTGTCCATGGAGACCCTAGCTGTATAAGCAGTGGCCCATCTTGCTGAAAACACACACTTGACTCGTCA
The DNA here is from genome assembly GCA_039881145.1 of Druceiella hillmani. Taxonomy (NCBI): domain Eukaryota; kingdom Metazoa; phylum Arthropoda; class Insecta; order Lepidoptera; family Hepialidae; genus Druceiella; species Druceiella hillmani. The sequence continues at coordinate 3,988,023 of JAYKKI010000014.1, forward strand.
AAATCCTTCTCTCGTAGTTGTGGTACTAAAAAATTATTAATCATAACCGTTGCACCGCGGCCATTTTTGAAGAAATCCTTTGAAGAATTGATCGATGGATATTCAAAGAGGCAGCATGTTTTCTAATTGATTTTCGTGGATGCTCTTCAACCGCAGCGGCGACACGGTGTGACGCGGTGGGTTAATGTTTTCAATTGGTCGCGCAGGTCTATTTCGAAGTCCACTTGTATTCAAATCATGTTAGTGTACATCCTGACGCTCTGAACTTCGCTACCCGCAACTTGATTAACTGAACACTGGGTTCATCATTAAAACGCCGGATTTCAAAATGATTACAAAACTTGCGTCGTGCCTCGCTAACACTAAAACCGTTGTGGAAATACGCTTCCACAGCGTAAGCGCGGTGCGCGCCAGACTACTAAGCCGCCGCTGTCACATCTTAATATAGCTAGATATTTACGCGGTATTGCCTCTTCTCTAATATTAAGTAAAGTTTTTGGATCAAAAATCTATATACGCATGAAAGTTGTTTAAAGCTAACTTAGTTTTCAGTAAAAATTATTTTCGTTGAAATACAATAAATAACTAATATTATGTAAAGAAACTCTGCTTTTAATTTGACAATATTTTTACTATCATTCGAAAATGTTTTCGGGTTAAAGTTTGCATTATTATAAAATGCACACACGTAGGAAATTAAGAAATAAATATTATTATGCCTTTGTGAACTATAAAACTGTACTGTGTCCAAAATACACGAAATAATTTATTTTTATTTTTTTTAGCTTTTGTAATAGCAATCCTAATAATTGTATGTAAGTATTCCATATTCTATACACAGAAACCGGGTAAACTTTTTAAGACCTAGACACACCTGTGTCTATCGTGGCAGTCAGCGAGTAGAGGTCGCAGTATTCAGATCCGCCGCTTTTTAGTACGTCCGCTGCTTTTCATTACGTCCGCCGCTTTTCATTACGTCCACCGCTTTTCATTACGTCCGCCGCCTTTCATTACGTCCGCCGCTTTATATTACGTCCGCCGCTTTTAATGTCTTCCAGCGCTTTTCATTGCGTAAATTAGACCTTACACTTTCCATACAGAAGGCGTTCCATTCTGTATTTTCTATATTGAGAAATTAAAATCACGCGTATATTTTAATTAAGGTGAGCCAAAAATAACTTTGATATTCGCAGAGTATTTGTGGAAATACGAGTATACGAGTACATAGATAAAAGTAGTTTGAAATTAACTAAAGTTAATATACTAATTTCTTGAAAATTTTCACAGTTCAAAGGGTAAGAACTAAATAAGTATTAAATATTGAGATTTTTTTAATTTTTATGAAAAAGCATCAAAACTAAAAAGAAATGTCACGCCAAACATTGTGCTCGCCTAACAAAAACTGGACCTAGATTAATTAATTAATTACGCAAGTATTTTACCTCAAATTTGCGTCCCGATTTTATCAGCCAATTATGTCTGCGTAATGCTAATAATGATCTAAAATATGCTTTGTTGAATACTTTACTCAACGCAATACCATAGATGTGAAACATCGATGTGAAACATCATGTTCGTACAAGTAATATGCATAAAAGACAAGATTATTACAGGAACTAAATATAGCATAATAAAAAAATAAAGTATTACGAATTTCTTACAGAAAATGGTGATTTTATTTAATAAACATTTATTTACAATTAATACAAAAATAATGAAGCACAGGTTATGTGTACCGTAGTAAACAACAGCGTCGAACTGAGTGAGGTGGGGGTCGCGTAGTCGATTGCGCATGGCCACACGTCGCCATACCGTACACTCTACTACATACAGACTATATATGTATATATATATATATATATATATATATATTTATATATATATATATACCTTATTATAGCATGGCAACCCGTCGCCACGGCAAGCGTCGCCACGCCAACAATCCGGTTTATACCTGCGCCTATAGATGTTTCACATCAATAACATTTCCGCTTACAACTCTTGCACCCATGGCTATGAACGTAACACTCACTTTTACTTTCATATATTAGGATTCCGTAGCTTAAAAGTGAAAACAGAATCCATACAAAATCACTTATATGCTCACCTATCCGTCGGCCACATCCGATTTACTCGAAAACTACTTGCTGTAAAAACTTGTAATATAGCATAGTAATAATGCATATTAACCAACATATTCTCAATAGTTAACTTCGATACTCATCATATTCTCAATATATATATAACAGCCATATAGAAATTTTACGTATGTCTTTTTGATAATGCTAGTTACAAGAGTCTTAAAATATTTACTGCAAAATATGCGAAAAATGTTCTCTTATGTCCAAAATTACTAAATTTAAAATCGTAAAAAAACAGCATTTTTAAAAGCCTGCGCAAAGGATACAGGAAATTTATGACATTGATTTTAGATATCACGTGTTTTTAAAATATTTACGATAACATATATGTACGCCCTACTTAAATAAATAAAATAATTTTAACAATGCAAGTGAAGTGCAAAACCCTCAATGGGCGAACCTAACTCGAACTTGGCAAGTTTTTTCGAGTCACGTTCTCCAAGAAGTAAACGAATTTCGTAAGCAAATTTAATTCTTCCCTGAAATAATTAAACATAACGATAAATAGTTAACATAGTTTCTATTAAACTACTACTACCTCAATAACTCCATTACAAATCATAAAGTTGATCTAACATAACAAAGTTTAACAAACATTGTAAAGAGCTACAGCGAGCTGTTTCTACCTACAATGCGATGAATGCACAAAGGCCGAATACGTATCGACTGCAGACGCGTGATGGCTATCAGAGCGCCTATCGGGATGATAGTTCCGTTGAAACAATATTGTTACAGCACGGTGGACTTGATTAATGGCTCATGTTTCCGTCATACAATAGTGACTGCCGTAATTAACGATGTTTAGTCAGCGATGTGTTTCTGCAGACAATGCGAACTCGAACCAGGATTCCTTAAAACGAATTGAAAATAAATACTATGTTTATCACTGTACTATATTTTGAGATAATAATATTGTTGCCATAAAGTAAAATATAAAATAAAAATCTTCGTTCTAAACATTATCCAAAAATATTTGTTTGGATTGCATATCGTGTTAAAAACAAATTTATTCCGATGCATATTCATTCACGCAATACATAATATTTTGTATTCGGTGCATACCACGCAATAAAATTTATTGCACTATGCAAAATATGAGTTAATGAATACAATTTATTTAAATCAACTTTTAAGCACAAAAGTGCAAAACGAAAAATCGTTCCAATAAAAAAGAACGAAATAAATAGAAAGAGTGTTTAAAAATAAATATTTAATTAACTTTATATTTATTTTACATATAACGAGCTCTTATCCGCGACTGCATATGGCAATGACGCACTGTCAATGACCGATTTCTATAAAACAGATTAAATTTTATAGCCATATTGAAAGTTATTTCAATATTTTTTTCGGCCTATGTAGTGACGAACAAATTTAAATTACAACATAATATAAACTAAAGTGTTTTTCGTAGTAATATTTATTGACCGATTAAATTTTATTTGTAGATTATTTTTTTTTCTTTATTAATCATGTATCGAGTATTGTATCGAGATAATATATACCTGATCTAATTTTTGAGATTCTAAATTATACAATATTAAAAATCATATTAAAATGTATTTGATAACTTCTGTGTGTTGTACGTAGCAACAAACGAAGCAGACGGACAAATAAAAAATATAAAAGTTAATCCTTAAAGCGCTTCCACTATCAATCTTACACGACCAGCAGAGAGAGACATATAGTCTCTAATTACATGTATTGGGGTGAACATTGCAAAGTTCTATTAAAAATGTTATTTACAGAAATTTAAAAACTACAGACTACAATGAAACGTAATTATGACAGTACCTCATAGAAACCGCATAACTTCGTAATCTAGTATTTTTTGGAATATATTATGATCAAAAAAGCTAGTACGAATGTCACTACTATGAATAACATCAATACTTTGTTTAGTTTAATGAAATATTCTGCCGGCGTTTCTTCATAAAATCTCTTTAAAACAAAGATTCCATAATAACAGTAAAAAGTAAACCATAATTCATATCGGAACCTGCAACTATTTCTACACTTTGTCCTGCTGCTCTGCGCTCAGACAAAGTTGATTTAATCCAGCTCGCTTCTCATGTTCCTTTACATGGTACAAAGTTTACAGAAGAGGCATTAGCGCCCGAGTGTAATTCACTATGTTGTTAACTTAAAATAGTTTAGTTTAAAAGCGACTTTAGGGATTTGTTCATGACTTATTAAGTTTTTGGACAGTGAGTCTCGTTAAGTGCAATGGAATAATTATACGGAATGAAATACAGTAGAAAAGTCGAGTATTTATAATAAAGGCTGGGTCAAAACGAATGCGTGTGCAGATCATCTACGTTGAAGCAGTATTTCTAATGTTAGACACACACAATGCGTGTGCAGCGCGTAGCAGCAGACGCGAGAGCGCTAGGTCTTGGATGACAAACAGGGTATACGAGAGCAGCACCGGAATAGTGTTAGCAAAGGCGTTAACGCGGCGCACTGCGATGACATTGTATCGTATGGCTTTCTCTATTCGATGTCACACTGGACTGACGCTGTACAGCAGCAGTACAGACAGTTGTGTTTATTTACAAAATTTTCTTCGAAACCTGTAGTTATTTCGAATATAAAAGGCAAATTTAATAGAAATCACTCATTAATCTCGTTTTATTTACGATACCATCAATAAAAATTGGTGTGGCTGTGTCATGGACACGGCCTTGTGTTGTACGTGAACACGTCTATGTAACGGGTTATATTTTTAAAATAAAATATTTTTATTTATGTTTTTAGGATAAAAGCAAGGAAACAAATAATTATTGTGTTACAATAGCGGATGCCTATCCGCTATTAACATTATATATTTTTGATAATATTTTTTATTCTAACACCTTATTATATTCACTTTAAACTAATATTTTATATTTTGACGACAGCTGACGATTAAAACTAAAACGAACATAGCTTTTCCAAATGAAAAGTTATGCAAATTGCAAATCTCGATACGCAACAAAATAACCTCAAAAAGGCGGCGCTTCCCCCTCCACCGCGCGCGATGCGTCACTTTTCTCGCTTATTGTAATGAATTCCTTGATCCTTTAGCTATTCAGTGGTATAATTTTTGATGTAGAGGATAGATTCAAAACTGCAACGCCAAACTCTATCCCCCGATTATGTTATCATTCGGTTTTTTGGATTGCCCCCATATGGTAGCAAATTTAAAGACGTATTCACGTCAAAATTTAAAAAAAATGAATATTTGTGATTTAAGTGATTTGTGTAACAAGGACTGAAACATATGAAAGTGCCAATAAAACCGATCTTCAAATGACTCCAGTTTTTGGTATTACATTCTTATAGTTGTGTCGTGATGCACGACGCATTTTTTTTCCTTTCTAATGATTATTCGGTAATTCAAATCAGCATGCGTTCGTTAGATGAGCAGCTTTCTAACCCTCTTTCGTGAGAAATACTAGACACATCGTTCTTAGACATATCTGCTAATAGCCAACATACAGAGCATTACGTTTGCAGAGCAACACGTTACAGCACAGCATAGCCCTATACCCGATTGGTGTGACATTTGAGGTAACGCTGTACGCTGCAGGCGTACTGCACTGCGGATGCAACGCATCTGGTATATTCCAACCTTTAATCAGTTTTATTGTATTAATAAATTTGATATAATTTATTAGAATAAAGATCATATAGGGTTAAGTGCCCATAGTGTGACAATTCCAGCCTGTGCCAGTCCGGCACATCCAGTGTCATACATACGGCAATAGGCCGCAGCCTAGATGAACATTTCATCTAACTTCTTATCGGAGTATAAGAGATAGATAATGACAAACTGGTGTAAATATTAACGGAGGAGACGGACTAAGATAATACGTGAGTTCTTTTAAATTAAAATTTTAGGATTCTGTACCTCATAAAATCATTGAAACATGGTCGTTCTGTTGGCCACACAACCAATTTTCTCAGAAATCCTTTGTGGCGAAAATGTTTAATTTATCATAGTAATAGATCTTCTTAAACTGCGTATTTGGAAGTAGCTGACATATTAAACGCTTAATTAGAGGCGGTAATTTTAGAGGCGACGTAATGCTCGTAATTTTTCCTTATTTTCCAATATCGTGTTTTTTAGCACACATTCATAGAAATGCACCAAAATGCGCGAAGATCCTGCTTATTCCCGAAACAACTGAAATAAAAACAGTTAAACAATATGGTTGATAGTATCCCACTAAAAGATTATAGTGATTGTCTAAGCTTTTATTGTTTTTGAGAAATTCACAATATAAAACTACTTTTGGCGTACTATCTTCATTAATTCTGAGTAAAAATATCAACTTTTTTCTCATCTCTACACTTGGGAACATACTTCATAAAACCTTTCCAATGGAAGTAAGAAAGTCGGCCAGCAAACGGAAGGCGGTAGCGAGTGAGATAGCTAGGGTTGTCAATGACACAGTATTTCTGCTATTGTCTGTATATCAACTTTTGTACCGAATCATAATTTTTAGAAAATTGTAGTTTCTGTCACGTCTATAAATAATTCAAAAGTAAAATTTAACAAAAATATGATCTCGAAAAGTATTCAAAAACGCTATTTTACGAATATGTTTCCCCCCTCTCTGTTCTTTAGAAACCATTAAAATAAAAAAGCTAAAAACATCTACAGATTTAAAGAACTATTTTTATGAATTAGGGACAGCCATATGTTTTTCACCCTTCTGTATTGACTTTTAATACCTTCTCGTAATAAACTTTACCATTTTTGTGAAGAATCGATTCGGCCACACGAAAAAACTCTCTCTCTCTCTCTCTCTCCTGTACCTTTTCCTTTGTTACCGCCTCTGTCTATATATGCGTTCTTAACCATTCTCAATGCTAAAAGACACAAAATACATGCCACTCCTAGGGTCGATTGTTTCAAATTATTTTACTTCTATTTTATTCTGTAATTGTAATAGCTTTGGTCGAGTGACGCTAATTATATTTCAGGTTACTCGTTCGTCTTCTGACGCACACTAGACTGTGACTTTAAAGATTTGGTTTGAATTATGTTATATTTTCTACTCAAATAACATGTTTATGTTAACTTCAAGAGACTGCTTCAGACGTAATTAGCTTACAATATCCATACTATTGGAATGGTAAAAATGTTAATGAAATATTATACTTTATTCTCATGCTTTCTTCATTTAATTGGTCGGTAATGTGTCCACCCATGGATAAATAGTTGCATTTACCTGGGGAAGTTGGGCTATCCTTTGTTACTCAGCAGATCTGTCTATAAATGAGAATATAAAGAATAAGAAGGAATAAATCCAATAATTTCAAAACGATTTGACCGATATTTAACTCCTAATGGAGATCCAGTGACAATCAAACGTATCTACAATATATAAAGTCTTATAGACTTTAAAACAAAAACATATTTGTACTTTCATCAATAATATATATGAAAGTATTACGTTAGCATCCAGAAGGGAGTTAATGATATTAAGGAAAGAAGGGTATTTTCGAAGGAAATTTTAGCGAATAAGCACGAATCACATCGGAGTATCTGGATATGTATGTATGTACGTACGTACATGCATTTTCAAAGGATCATAAAATTTGAAGGGAGCGTCTGATCGACTACGAACTTTTATTTTAATAGTGTTTACAGGAACGAATAAAACGACAAGTTTTCGGGATTGGAAACTCTTGAGTTATGCTACCGTAAAGTTTTAACTTATATAAAGTTTAAACCTATTAAATTTTAAACCTAGAGAAAACTAAAGGAAACTAATTGAATTGAGACTAATAAAATTGCAGACCATTCGTATTGATCGACAAATGGTAGTTACTGTTTTTAGTTATAATCGGTAAAAAATTCCCGGCGGTAAAGCCAAAACACTAATTTTTTCCCAGACACTAAAAAGTTATTGGGGGGCCGGGCGCTGACAACAGGTAAGATGACTGCGTTGCTATGGTTATGTTGTTTGACAACTCAGACTCCAGAGGTTATTAATTTATATTATAAATCGGATAATTCCGCTTTCTGTATCCAACCAGTTTACGAGGTTGGTTGATTTGTGAGTATGCGATTTGTAAGAGTGTTATATTTTTATTAGCGTAATTCACGCATTATTTCATTTTGAAAATGTTTGACTTTATATTTTAAAGTGATAACAGGGAGATTTGTCATAACTAAAGAAACTCAAGTTAATGTTCTATGACTCATAATTGTATATAAAATGTTCGACAAATTTTATATTCGGTAAATAATAACTTATTGTAGTCGAATTTAATCTAATATTTGAAATATTGAAAAGATACTTGTAATATTGACTAGGGATTCCAGATGCTTGAGTATTAAATTTATAAGGACATATCTGGTAGTCAATTAGATCTAATAACGGTCAATTAGATCTAATAACTTTAACGATCTTTATATTTTGATAAAAAATATAATAAAAATAAATCTGTATTCCAATCCAGAAGCACTTTTCAATGACACCCCGTACTCCTTAATAGAAAAAAAGAGCACACACACACACACACACACACACAAATACACACACATACACACACACATATATATATATATATATATATATATATATATATATATATATATTTATAAAGAGAAGAAAAGTCGCATTATATCTGTGTTTTATTCCATTCCGATAACTCATATGGCAACGATACGCGCTGCCCAGCCAATGAGAAGCGTTTCATGGTCGCGTTCGCGACGTTTCACTTTTTCTTAACTACTTCCCCATTCCAACGTCTGTTGAGAAGCTTCGCTTCAAAAACAATTTACGCTTTCCAATGACTTAACTTTTACACAACTTATAATTTATTTCATTTATGGATTAGAAGTCTTTGAAAACAGGAAGACAGTCAAATCTCAGTAAAACAGTTCGTTTTGGCATTGTTGGGTGTGAGACCCTAAAAATGGAAAATTAATACAAATAATTAATAACAAGAAGCAGGTTGATTATGGTCTAAAACAATAAAATATTAAATAAGCTACATGAAACACTTTAATAAACCGTAACCCAATACACATCATTAACTCAATATTTGTGCAGATTAATTTTCCAATATTTTCCCACTTTTGGTACTGCGACCTAATTTTCCTATATTACGTTTACGAACTTGCTCCGTACACAACGTCATTTCATCGCTCCGTTCTCAAATCAATCTGCAATCGACGATGCACTATAAATCGAAAGCCAAAACGAATGATCTATGAATCGAGAAAAAATACGAAAACATAGTTGAAAAAACTTTTCACCGAATCGCAAGTGTAATTACGAAAATATAATCCACTTACCCGGTGCAGCTGATAGGACATGATACGAACTACCGCTGCATACGTGACGTAGTTTAAGTTGAAATAGCCAGGCAGGAATTGATGTCGAGCGCAAAGGCCGCCCATATTTGGCAAGTGAATGTGCGAGTTGGGGCGGGTGTTGATTGAATAGCCGTCGCGGCGTCCTATCTCGATGTCACTTGTGAAAAATAGCATTCAGAAAACGTCATTATACTGATTGAAACGCACGTAAAGCTTCGGTCTCTACAGCACGGTGCGCTGTGAAAAATAACAATATTGAATGCCTCTTAACAACTACATGAAATATTGAATGTATTTGGATTTAATTTTGTAGAAATGTATTACCACTTAAATTGTATTCACAACTAAATGAAACTACGTTATGTAGTATTATTTTTACTTTATTTTAATTCTTTACCACGACCTAGGTTTCGTCGTATGACAACATTTTTAGGTGGATAATTGAATGTCGAAATTTACTACATTTTCTATAAGTATGAGAGGTATTCCCGTTTATAGATACTTATACTAATATTCAATTAAAAAATAAACACGAATGTCACCACATTTTCTGTCGATCCGTATGAATAGGCTACATTTTTCCATATTTTCTAATGGGAATGTGTTGCGTTTAATAACTTATAGAATTTGAAGCAAGTTTCTCTTTGGCATCCGCCTTTTTTATTTCACTGTTCTCAATGCCGATTAAATAACTATATGTTTATGAATTTGGAACTCTGCACCTTTCTCAATTAATATTCCATTAAAATGAAACTTGTGCCATACAAAAACTTAAAGAAAACTTATTTGAATTCACACCTATACATATTCCATTAAATTGAACTGTGCCTTTCTCGATACATACACATTTAAATTTAAACTTTTGCCTTAAAATCCTAAAAACTCTAAGGGAAAACTCATTGAATTAAAACCGATATATATATTCTATTAAATTTAACTGCACTTTTCTGGATATGATTTCTATTAAATTATAACTAATGCCGTACAAAAATGTCACTAGCTGGTTCGGAACCCCTCACCTGCAAAAGAAGGAGATTTGTTGCCATGGTTTAGATTTGTATGTTAAATTTTGGATTTTTTATTATTTATTGAAACATAATTCTCTATATTTGGTTATTGATATTCAGTTAGACCAAAAAATTACTTTAAATTCCATAAAGTATAATTTAAAGAATCCCATATGGCGTGGAATTATGTAACAAAATGAAGACTAAATGACTTATGTGAGCAACTCGTCATTTTTTGGAGTGTTCCTTGCACCGCTGTATTCCGTGTATTAGAAAATCATATTTTAAGGTTTTATCTATTGAACTTTTCCCAGACCACTAGCTTTACTAGTAAATATTATCAAGTAATTGATTACTACAATTGCCAGTTTGTTTTTTCTATAGGTGAATGTGACATACATTACCGTATGAAGTTTTACCAAGGTTTATAAAGCTTCTTAGTTTTAAAAAATAAAAAAAATAGGAAAACATTTATTTTATTATAAATTAGACTGCTCATATTTAATATATTTAACGACCCGTTTTATTGCACCACGATTATTAATTTTGAAGATAAGAGCGACACAATTATGGCACGTATGAATTGAGGTTAGACAGTTGGCTGCGCACAATGCTTGCTGCTCGAATGTCGATACTCGCACGAACACACACCCTGCCAACCGTATATAATAGAAAGAGAAAGAGACATAGAGAAAGAGAGAGAAAGGTCGACGTGACGATTTCTGCCAGTTCGCTCTACTGTAAGCAGCGTAAAAGAACTTCGTTCCGAAAATTTCGTTAATACATCAACATATTAAAAATTAGATTAATCATATATATTCCTCTATGATTATCAATTAGGAAATGTAAGACCCAAAACAAATTAATTCCATTGTAACGCCTTACTTATCGGCTAGGGCGCGTTTATCGCAGTAGGTGACTCTATTAGGAGTGTTTAAAAATAACAGTTACATATACGTGTAAACAAAATACCAGACCGTACGCGGCCCGCATACTTGTTTGCCTGCTGATCGATTGAGTGTACACAATGTAAACACTTGTCATCATCAATGCTTGTCATAAAATATTTAATTTTTTTTATTCTTACATAGTACATACCAGGACGATTATTAAGGTGTACGCACCAAATATCGATATGCGATAGTGTTCAGATATTCTAGAAAAGACCTATATGAAGCAAGCACAAAGTACGAGTATTTAGAATACTAGCTTGCCCAAGTATATGGCGTATTACGAATATGAGCCTATTACGAGGAAAGATTTCTGTTTCATTCTTTCCTAAGAAGGGATTTATATGCTGAACGGGATAGCCTGCAAGCGTCCGTAATAACTTTGTTTCTTTTTTTCTTACAGCACTTAAGTCATTAGCAACAGAGATGGAATGCGGCGTATTTTGTAACAGGTATCTACGGAATGCCATACGCTAATACGCCCGTACCACGCAAATACTTCCTATTCGTATGGATTAGAATATGTACGACCCACCTCTAGTTTTGTCGATAAAAATAACTATAACTCGTGTAATTTAACTAGTTAACAAATTTTAATATAGCTTTTTGGAAAGAAGATCTTCATCTAATAAATGGTACCCTTATTTTAATTTCTTAAAATATTTATTATGATCTAAATTTCCCTTTGAAAAATGACATGCGTCTCGATCCGTTGGTCTGTACGTATGTATATATGGACATATGTACGTATGTCGTGTAAGCTACAGTTCATAATTTTTGACCGGTTTATTTTTTTTAAGTTAACTATTGGGATCTTTTATTCCAATAGTTAACTTAACCTTAATAATTAAGATAACATTGAATATATTTGGCGTTAATTTTGCTAATATCCCACCTGAAGATGTTGTAATACAACGAAAACTTGGTCGTGGTAAAGAAATTAAAGATAGTAGAAATAATACTACATCACGTAGTTTCATTTAATGGTGAATTAAGATAACCTTTTGATTTTTAAAATAATTTATCAAATAGTTTCATTTTTAAAACAATTACAAGAACCCGATTTTTTCGTGCTCGGTGACTGTTCTCGGTCAGCATTTTGTACGGATGTTCTTGAACATTTTCTCTGTTTCCTGCTCTTTTTCAGTTTTAATTTTAACTTTTTCTTTTAAAGAAGAAACAACACAATATGTACACTTTTGATTCTATCAACATTTTTTTATCTAATATCGTGTAGAAGCGAGCACGCCCTTAACTAGTGCATGTTGCAACGCTACAATAGTGCAATTGATAAAAAAAATGGAACCGCACGATACTGGGGTACTCTTTACACGTGCTGGTAGATTATAAAGAGTATCGAGAAGAGTAGGAATCGATATATGCACTGCATTTCAATACATTCAATTAGAGCAACTTTTTTTTATCTAAAATAAATTTTCTAACTCACTTGAAAATTTAAACTCTTTGAAAGAATTGCTGCTTCGTCATAGATTTTCCCTGATAATTCGGAAAAATTTAAAACAAATTCCGAAAATATCTTCACTTATTTCTAGCATTTATTTGATAAACAGAATTTTACAAAACTGGTATTCTGTTCAATGTTATTACACTATCTTTTAAAAAACCGATTTCAAAAAAAGTCGGTGCTAAAAAGTAAAAAATAAAAAGTAAAAATTAATCAAAATACGTACTTACGTATTTTCAATAAATAACACAGTTACTTATTTTTGAAGTCGGTGCCAGCACTATCGACCAACTTAAAGAAAGTTATGATTTAATTTTAATTTAAAACTTTAACTTCTGAGGTACTTATAATATTAAATAGATTCATAAAGGCGTATTTATAATATAAAAATTGACGTTTGTTTAAGTTGATCGACGGTACTGGCACCGACTTCAAAAATAAGTAACTTAGTTATTTATTGCAAATAAGTTATTATTTAATATTATAAGTTAATTATTTCTTACTTTTTAGTACTTACATTTTTTGAAGTCGGTTTTTTAAAAGATATTTTGTTTTAGAATCTTTAGTTTAATACATTAATAATAATCATCACAATAATTTTCTTCCTCAGAATATTGAATAATTATTAAAAGTCGCTGGCAAAAGTTAGTATATAGATAATTTCCTCTTTGTCTAAAATTGATTATCAAAAATACATCAAAATAAAGTGATAGTAATAGCCGCCAATGGTTAGCTGTTAATAGTTGAGAAGTTCGGTTCTCCATATCTGAAGTCCAGTATCAGATTTTGCAAATTAAAAACTACCACTTGAGGAGTTCCGTTCTCCATATCCGAAATCCAATATCAGATTTTCCAAAGTGATAACTAAAATAATGACTAGCCAGTAGTATATGTAGTGAATCACGATCGATTTACCACCATCCATTGATGAGTTACATTATTCATCTTCAGAACTCATCGTCAAACACTAGCCTAGTCGATGGTGCAGTTATTTTTCAAAACAAAAACTACTGGTAGCAAATATCTTGAATTACGTTTAATTTACTACCATCCGATAAGGAGTGCCATTGTTTATCTCCAGAACGCATTATTAGTCTCTGACATGATCGATAGTGTAGTTATTTTGAAAAGTAACAACTACCAGTAGCAAATATCTTGAATCACTTTCAATTTACTACCATCCGTTAAGGAGTTCCATTTTTCATCTCCAGAACTCATCAGATCCTGACCTGGTCGATGGTGTAGTTATTTGGCAAAGTGAAAACTACTAGTAGCAAATATCAAATCACTGTTGATTTTCGTTAAGGAGTTCCATTGTTCATATCTAGAATTTATCACCAGACACTGACCTGGTAAGTGGTGTAGTTATTTTTTTCAAAATAACAACTACCCATAGCAAATATCTTGAATCATAGTGGATTTACAGCCTTTCGTTAAGGAATTCCATCATTCATTTCCGGACTTAATCATCAGATCATCTTATTTATATGGGACCACACCTTTTTGAAATCGGTTAGTAAAAGAGTAATATAAAATACAAGTGTTGGGTGAATTCAGCCATCGTTGTGACTTTTAACTGCTTTGATTTTAGTCTTTTTTTTTTTTTTTTTATCAACCATAAATATTATTCTTCAAGATAAAATTAAATAATTGCATAATATTTTTATAGGATTATTCATTTAACCATACACCTACAGAATATAGTTATTATAATACGTGATTTGGGATTCATAAACACTGAAAAATACAAGAAATTTTCGGTAAAGAATGCTCCTGGCATTTTGGTAAAAGTGGTAGATGAGAAGTGGATCCAAAATCTTCTTTTTGTGATAGCAATACAGTTTTCGAAAGTAACGATGTTTTTTATTCCGACAGAAATGTGGCTATTCCCATAATAGCATTAATCATATCAGTGACAGATGTAGTTACAATATCCTTTATTGGTCAATAATGTATTCACTATTCACTGTTTTGAATATTCGTAATGTAAAGCATAATGATACTAACACAAAAATATACCAATGCTAACCCATACCCTACAGATATGCACACCCACAAACCATGTACGCATAGTCTTTTGAAGTCTAGTCACAATTTATTTGCTTTCTCTAAAATTGGCATACAAATATTTTAAAGTTTTAGCTGCAAAATATGCTGGTTAATATGATTTATTTCTACGCAAAAGTCCTACGTCAAACCGTTTATGAGAAACTGGCTGTAATAGGCAGACAGACAAATTAATGATTCCATTTTTGCTTTTAAGGTGCGGAATCCTAACCAATGAAACTTTTCTTTTCTTAATATTACTTTGATATAAATTATAACTTATTTTCTCATGTGTACATGAACAGGGGAGAACTCTCAGCCGCTAAGGAGTACTTATCTCTATACTTGCTTGTAACTAAGAATATTAATAGATTATAAAATAATTTTAAAAAATTATTTCAGTAGAGTTATTGCAAATAAATAAAATGAAACAAGAGTCTATCCGACTCTCCACAAGTCCTTCTACGAAGACGGTACATCAAATGCAGCCAATATTTACACAAAATAAAAATCACTCGCTTGCAATCGACATTAATTCGTGAATGGCTAAACATAAAAATCATTTATGTACCTGCACGGAAGAGTCGCATCAAGGTACTTATTTAAAGCCAATATATACAGAGTAAACCAAAGTGAGCTCAGCTGTATTTTAACAGACTCGTAAAGTTCTTGGCCAAAGGACCAATGAGAAAGACATCAATTTTATTAGCCAGTAACAAAAACCCTAATCCAAATTTGTCGCCAATCATGTTATGAAGACCCCATGAGTGATAGATTTGCATTAACTTGTGATATTGTACATTTGTTATATCTATTTATAAGTGATTTAACAAATACTACATATAGTGAACCAATAAAGGATGATTTGTCTTTAATTTTTAAATTTTCACGAAATTCTTTAGTGTGTAGAAAAATGTTGAATATATTTGGCGGTAATTTTGTAGAAATTAATTATTCACAATTAAATGAAACTACGTGATGTTTCTTTAATTTATTTACCACGACCTAGGTTTCGTTGTATTACAACATCTTCAGGTGGGATATTAGCAAAGAATGACTCTTAGGAACATCCAACAGCATTTATATGTTCCAAACACAATAGCGGAAGCCGAGTCTGTGTGAGTTTTCCCACTGCTTGTGTTAGTGAGTTTATTGAAGGGAAGCAGTGTAGGTTTTATTATATTTCCGAGAGTTATACGATATGCCAGTATTTTAGTGAGGATAATAAGTTCAATTGCTGCTATTCTATGAGGTTGTACAACCAAATATTCCGGTGTATGTAATAAAATTACCTAGAAGTTATCCTCGGTAATATATTTAAACAAAAGCAAGGGTATCTGAAAGTTAGAACAAGGTTATACCACTAATTCTACATATCTTCGGTTTTATTTATTCATATATTTATTTCTTTATTTATTTATATATTTATTTATTTTAATTTTATATACTTATATTCATATGTGTATGTGGGCTGAAATAATTTGAAAAGTACTGCAGTATGAATGTTGTCTAATTGTATTATGTTTAGAAGATATTAAGTATGGGTGATGATATTATATTTAGTTGTTCATTTAATATATTAACGTTGGTGTCTTTTTTATGTCTGTTTATTTCTGATGTTTCTAGGATATTAAGTTTATTACCTTTTGTATTTATTTGTAATGTACAGGGGGCATGGTCAGTATGGGGGTGATGGTTATTTTCAATGGGATGTTTAGCAAAGTGAGATGTGTCTGGTTTGTTATTTCGCCAGCTGGCGATGTGTTCTTTATATCTTGTGGTAAAATCTCTTCCTGTTTGACCTATGTATACACTATTACAGTCGTTACATTTAAGTTTATAGATACCACTCTTTTCATGTTTATATATTTTTTCTTTATTATTAATAAGGATTTTACCCAAGTTATTTAAAGTACTATAAGCGCATTTTGTATTATTTTTATGTTTTCCTAATTTGAGAGATATATTACCTATGTATTGGATAGATTTATAGTAAATATTATTATTATTAGGTACGACCGGGTATATTTCTTTTATTAGTATTTTTCTTAATTTATTATGGTACAATTTTGTGAGAATTGATGATAAAAGTGCTTATAAAAATTCTTGAATTTGATCACTAACGTGCTTTATACAAATTTTGGCCAATTCTCTTCCAAATTTTACATATGTAAGTAATATTAAGTAACTTATTTTCCATTCACTTTAAAATACCTTCCACTTTAAAATATCAATCCACTTTAAAATACCTTCCATGATTACTGGAATCAGCCGCACTTCAATTTAAAAAAATTTATTTCCATAAATCCTGTTACGTACGTTCCAAGTGGAAAAAAATTTAAATCAGGCTTGAATAAAATTCTTTGATAGTTTTTATATTTTTTTCAAAGGTTTGCAAGTAAAACGTAGATGCAAAAATCGCCTAGTGTAGGTGTTGATATTCAACCGAAATAAACTACGCGATCCAGAATAAACAATAAGATAACTGTTTGTGAGGTTTGATTTTAGAAGCATATCTTTCATATTCAACGAAAGACAAAAAGTAGTTTGGAATTTACAAAAGATTGTAAGCCGTCTGAAGAATGAAACTATGTGATTCCGTCATGGAATTGCGATTACAAAAGTTTGTGAAAATGATATGAAAGAAAAGTTATAGCCTTCGTCAATAAAAAACAAATAATGAAAACACGGTGGACTATTCCATTATATTCAGTCAGTATTCACTGCAAAGTGATATCGCCTGCCAAGCTCTAATATTTAAGTTAGACAAACTTCCAGCTAAGACTGAAGCACATTCCATAGAATATTTTCAGTTATTTTTCTCCACCAATATTAAAATTAATGTTCTTCCAATTTATCTGAAGCGAGTCATCTTTGAAAATATGGATCACATTAAACCCGAATAGAGATATCCTCTACCGTGTAATAGTACAGTTAATATATGCTTTACAGTCAACAAATCCTACTAGGTCATGAAGTATGAGATCTGCAATAGCGAATTTGAAAATTATAACTCAATGCCTTAAATCCAGATAACCAACGTTTTTAACTTATTTCTAATTTCCAAAATAACTTAATTTCTATTTTCTAAAAAAAACACCTTACACATTTAAAATATCTGTATCATTCTATGTGAATTTTTATATGTGCTTAGACATGTTTTTCTCTTTTGAAATGAAAACACAATGTCGCAATATTGGAATGATATTTGTTACAAGACAAATTATAAATAAGGCACAGCTATTACTTTTAGATTTTGAAAAAATCTGATTTTAAATTCTTTACCTTTTAAAATTTTATTACTAAGTACTACGATTATTTTTAAAATATGTTTTATCCACTAAAACAATAAAAAATAAAAAACAATTTCAGTAAATAGTGTATGTACCTTAGAAAACAGGCTAGAAGTGAGTAAAATTCCTTGTAATTTAAGTGTAAGCGTTTAAAATAATCAGGAACAATTGTATGGTGCCCCTTACGATCATGCTCAAAGTTAACGTAAATTACAATCCTGATTTGATTTCGGAGTCTTACTTATCCCAAATTGATTACACACCATTAATATTGGTTAATGGTCTATCACATCAATTTCGTTGAACCTTGCCGTCAATAGTTATCCTAGCTATAACACAAAACATTTTATTAACAGCAATATCTGCTAAACAACACGACAATTCTGCCATTAACCGTTGAAGAGTTCCATGGTGAACCTAACTATCCTTGCCTCAGAATTAGGTAGAGCACATGGTTTGGGTATATTGTCATCAGAACTATATGCAGAACAATACGAGCCCAGGCACTATAAGTCTGATGTGAGATTAAAAATCTTGCCAATATAAATTAAAAGAACCCGAAAAAGATAATTTTACTGCTCACCTTCATTAACTGAGTTCAAAAATAAAGTGAAATTAAAGGTTTAGCCAAAAAATGCCCAAACACAAAGGCACTACTATGTGGTCGTAATGAAGTTACTACCACCTTTGGTTAGACTACCTTTGATGTCATCATTAGACCATGAACATCATACGAAAAAGGCCTTGGCAAAGATAATGGCAAAACGAATTAAACAGACCCAAACACAATGACTCTCCGCCTCGCCATTATCAAGTTGTTACGACAACCTTTCGACTCCATCGTCAAATCACATCTCGATAATATGGTATTGTCATCTAAACTGTATATTCATTTAAATTTTGCAGCTCAATTGGAAGTGACGGGAAATGAACAAATCAAAATTAACATGACGGATTCAACCCAAACAACTGGCGACTTTTAAAATTAACTAAAGCATGTGAAACAAAAAAGAAATGAAAAAAATAAACACTCACCAAGATGTGCAAGCATCAAGAACAACTGACCAGTATGTCGGGGTATTTGACCACATCGCTTTCGCCTTTTACTCCCATATACTTTCTTCATACCAAGGGCATGCCGCAACAAGATTCACTCAAAAATACGATCAAATAAGAGTCGCAATTGCGAGCCGAACAGTCATCATCTAATCTCCATCACTTTAACATGGATAATAATGTCTGTAATACGAACAGGAAAAAATTAAATATTTATCACAAAAGTTTAACTCCAAAATTTATCACAAAGTTGAAAAAATTAATTATTTATCCAACATCTTACTCTTCCAATCTGTAATACGAACAGGAAAAAATTAAATATTTATCACAAAAGTTTAACTCCTAGCTATCACAAAGGTGAAAAAATTAATTATTTATCCAAAATTTTACTCATCCGATCTGTAATACGAACGGGAAAAAATTAAATATTTATCACAAAAGTTTAACTCCTGTTTATCACAAAGGTGAAAAAATTTATTATTTATCCGAAATCTTACTCTTCCGATCTGTAATATGAACAGGAAAAAATTAAATATTTATCACAAAAGTTTAACTCCTATTTATCCAAAATTTTACTCTCGTTAACCCCTTTCAAAATTTACACAATTTCAATTGCAGCTCTAATGAACTTACTAAAAATACTGAATTTCGATAGATCTAGACGAAAACTTTATATATTTGATAACATTATCCTCTCTGACTATAAAACGAGAAATAAAACAAATAAAAATATTTTTTTTTAAATAGAGAACTTTCCTCTTATCAACATTGCATAGGCAGATAAAACAATATTATGGAACGTTATTGCTAAACTTACTCCAGCGACCAACTCGATTAAGTGCTCGCCCGAGAACATCCACGTACCACGCACGCAAACCTCGCACCGTTTCAAAAATGCACTCGGCCTCTAAAACTGAAACTTAATAGCGCCACCCTCTTTTCCGCGCCGCCTTTATGCCCGCGCTTAATAAAGAAAGAACAGGCGGAAATTTCAAGCCACAGGTGTTGTCGTTCGAAAAATGAGTAAAAAATCACAATCAACTCTCGGAAAAGTTTGTTAGCGAAATATTTTATATGGCGCATGCAAAACGCCCAGCAGGCTTGCCGGCCAATTCCATTAATATTCAATATTGTGTGCGACACTTTGAGAGGCCACTCTCCGTTGGGGAACTGTGCTGATATTAAAAAGAACAGGTGTACATTTATTTAACAATTTATTTATTCAAAACTTGGATCAACTAACAATGGAAACAAAATCCTTGGAGAATTTAGTTATATTTAACAAATGTACAGTGTTGCAATGGAATATTTGATAATATTATGAAGGCACTTGAAACGACAGGAAAATTTCGGAGAATTTGTGGTCAAGGGACATAAGACGGCAAATATTTTCTGTCTCGAAGATCCGAATGTATAAAATGGAACCAATCTCGACACCTAGGGATAGATAGCGATATATTTGTTCCATAATTTTCAGAAATGCTTAATCAAGACCTCTAGCCTAAATGAGTAATTGATATATATAATAACAGTACTTTTCAAGTATAAAAATCTTGTAATCTTTTGTTTCTCCAACATTACCCATATTGGAAAAGGATTACCCATCTCGATAAGACCATACCTTACCGTCTCTTACCCATACCTTATCGTCGTACCTTTAATCTAATGAAAGCATTAAATAATATCTTTATACAGTCAATACCAAAAAAAAATCGCCAAAATCATGACTAATTTTCAGGCTTGGACATTCTTGAAAAGAAAATATTAACAAAATATTTACCAACATGACTAGCTGATGTGCCCGGACAGCTGTTCTAACTCTATTTATTAGAGGTATTTGATACGTAGATCATATAAATTACTATCCACTGCAACTAGAACTAAATACTAATATATATGTGGAATCCAAATTTTACAGCCAACTATTGAAATTCTTATATGAAAAAGAGTGGCATCACACACATGATTGGCAAAACAATAGTTACAAGCTTAATATTTTATACGTTTATAACAAATCTTCCTCACAAATTAACCATAAAAGACATTTTCAACGTAAGGATGTACTATATAATGTATTGAACATCAATAAACATACTATAGAAATGATAATGTAACAGAAATTACTGAAGGTAGTTTATTATAATATTTATGTATCACGCAATAAAGCCGTTGGAATAGATGAAATACCTATCGAAGTATTTAAGGCAATGGGAGAATCAGGAATTGATATTGAGATCTGCTGCAAAGTGTGGTAGACGGGTTGTTAGCCGAAAGACTGATCATATTCCTTACTCATACCGCTGTATAAGAAAGGCTCAACAAAGAAATGCAACAACTACCGACTGATTTCTCTTATTTCGTATGCTAGCAAGGTTAACGTCCTTAATCCCAGACTCCAGTCGTACCTGTCTTGTCAAATATCAGTAGAGCAAGGTGGTTTCGTGAAAGGAAAAGGTGCACGGGAACAAATCTTAGTATTGCGCCAGATCATAGAGAAAGCCAGAGAATTTAACACCCCACTCTACATTTGTTTGGCGATTCCAGAAAAGACTTCGACATGGTTAGTTGGAACAAACTTTGGTTAGTACTAAAGGTACACCTAAACATCTAATAAACCTCGTGCAGATATTGTATGTGGAAGGTACAGCAACTATTCGAATGGACGGAGTCGACTCGGACAACTTTCAGACGGAAGCTGCCTTCCGGCAAGGATGTATTCTGTCATCACTGCTATTCAACGTATACAATGAATACATTATGCGAAATATTCTTGAAGATTGGAATAAAGGCACGTCTATTTTAGGTAGGCGGATAAATAACCTAAGATATCCTAATGACACTACACTTCTGGCACAGACCAAAAAAGAAATTGCAGACTTATTATCGCGGCTAGAAGTAAGCAGTCTTGAATTTGACCTAACCATCAATAGAGATAAGACAAAAATGATGATCACGGACCGCGCTAAACAAAACAAAACGAACATTTATAATATTGCCAACTGTGACGTTGTTCTGAATTACATTTACCTCGGATCCAATATATCCAACACTGCGAGTAAGAAATCAAGGGAAGATTCTTCTTGAAATATTTACAATAAATACCTTAAATTCAGTAATCATTGAAAGGTTATATATGACTTGAACAAATATAATACATATCAACAACCTGGTTGAGCTATTGAATAGTTAAGCTGGTTGCTGTTGAGCTGTTGAGCCTGGATGAGCTGTTGAGCTGTTGTAATTAAATATAATTAAATGACGATATTGCTAGAATCTGATAGCTGTCGATCGCAAGAAGTTACAGCTTACGAAGAATTGAATCTTTTTCAATACTGGATACAAAATTCTTCCTTTTAAGAAACGCTTCTTCGTTCAAGATCTTTTTTAAGTCAGAAGTAGTGAAAACTAGACTTATGTAAGAGATCATCACTTTAAACGTAATCTAAAAGTATTTACAAATATTACAAGAATGCCTTATGTACCTCAGTCATTGATCTATTAGCCGTATTATAAGTTTCTTTTCCAAATACCTATGATCTATTAGCCGTATTATAAGTTTATTTTTCCAAATACCTATAATCTATTGGCCGTATTATAAATTTCTTTTCCAAATACCTATGATCTATTAGCCGTATTATAACTTTCTTTTCCAAATACCTGTTATCTATTAACCGTATTATAAGTTTTTTTTCCAAATACCTATGATCTATTGGCCGTATTATAAGTTTCTTTTCCAAATACATATGATCTATTAGCCGTATTATAAGTTTCTTTTCCAAATACCTATGGGTAATAGACGATAAGCGTCGGAATTCATTGAAATTACGTGATAAAAAACAAAGTTTAACAATTTATTTATGTCATGCTTTTTTACACGTATCTATTCTTTCTTAAATCTGTATTACTTTTTTTTTGAAGTGCCAAAAAAAGATTAACTTTACTGGATCTGACCTGAATGAAAATGTCCACAACAACCTGAATGAACATGTCCACAACCTAGGTCAAGAACTTAAAGAAAGTAAAAATAATACTACATCACGTAGTTTCATTGAATTGTGTATTTATTTGAACTTTATATTGATATATGCGCATGCCCAACTCGTTGTTTCAGTATGGACGCTGGGAATCTCATAATAACAAAAAGGATTTGCTAAATACAATAGAACAAGACTCAAAACAGTAACGAAAATATTGGTCACAATTAAATGAAACTACTTGATGTAGTATTATTTTTACTTTCTTTAAGTTCTTTACCACGACCTAGGTTTCGTTGTATTACATCTTCAGGTGGGCTATTAGCAAATATTCATTTAATGTATAAGATTAATTTAATGTATGCACGTACACGTAGTTTCATTTAATTGTGAATAATGAATTTCTACAAAATTAACGCCAAATATATTCAATTTTTGAAAATATTGGTGAAAAATATTTATGTAAAATGTCTTTTTTTCTTTCCTAAAACCATTGGGAGTGATAGTCTTAGGAAGTAAAGAAATAAATTTTATATAAAAATTGCTCACCAATATTTCCGTTACTCTTTGGAGTCTTGCTCTATTGTACTTAGCAAATCCGTTCTTTTACTATAGTCTGTGGCCGACTTCCCCTACAACTATAATCCCTTTGGTTTAGTTTCAAAACCACATTTAAACATTTTCCACCATAAATTTACTTGAGACACACATCAGCTCGCTCAATAACGCTGCGAATTCTGTCCCGAGTGGGGACGCCATCCCATCCCCAGACGTCAGTATGAGACGTCGTAAAAGCTTCGTAATCGCAGTCTGAAAGCTTGCTGGCGGTCATAAGGGGCGAGGCAGGTGCCGAGACCGTTATCCACGGGTGTAGCGGCGGCGATAAACTCGTACAAAGTTGATTTAGGCACCGACGTAAGTTCGTTTTGACTGCGTCTGGTCTGAAAGTATGGGAGCTTTGAAATAAATTTTGGTATAGAATAGGTTTAATGCGAAATTCAGCGGGTTTCGTGAAAATGTTCTGTTTATATTTAGAAACCTACCTGTATTTTTCCATACGACATATTTTCATATTACTAATACCTCTCATTATTCTGAATGTAAAATGTGTTGGTGAATGTGATGAAACACAAGTGCTTCCGAAGTAATCCCTTTGAAGGCATTCGCGTCCAATACTAAAACAGAAAATAAACCTTTAAAAATTATATAAAAATTACCTATTTCAAAATTAAATGTCACTAATAATATTAATTGACGATTCGTGTTAACATAACGGTTTTTTTCATAATTTTCAATATAAGTGTATTCTTCGCATTATTCTGAATAGGAAAAATTAAAAAAATTACTCTATGAAAAAAATTTAATATATGCTGAATTATATGTAAAGTATTTCAATTGACGTAGGATTAAACATATTTCTAATGAGGTTTTAACATCGTTTTCTGAAAAAGTACTGAAAATTTTGGACTAGTCTCTTCAGAGAAAAATAAATAATAAACACGTCAGTATATAATTTTATTGATTTTTTTAATTCCGGAAATATTTTTACTTTTCTTTCATTTTAATCACCGAAAAAAAATTAAGTCGCCATTTTGTTTTGATTTATATTCTAAATACATATTTATATAACGGGAAGCTGAAGATATAGGCATGTTATCTTCAAACATTAAAAGGAGCAGTTAAGGTTTTTTTAAATTTAAAAATCAACAAAATTAATCCGCCGTAGTAACTATTACGTGGAGTATATCAACAATTCATGATTAATTAATATTACAACCTATAATGAATGGTAAGGATATGACGATTTTCCTTCCAGTTACATACAAATTTTTTTGTAAAAAAAATTATAAATCATCCGTTTCCATGCTAAATTAACTCGCGTTACATATTTGAGCATAGCAATTGTAAACAAAAGCTGTAAACGACCGTTAAGAATTTCAAATTTCTAACTTTATGAAAGTCGATTTTCAACCCATCGCCGTGCGCCGCAACACGAGTTAATATATATATGTATATATATATATATATATATATATATATATATGTATATATATATATATATATATATATATATATATATATATGTATATATATATATATATATATATATATATATATATATATATATATATATCAACATATACTTTACTAATGCGTACCGCGTAATATGCAAGTTATAATTTAACAAGTATATGCACTAAATTTAACAGAATAACAAAATTTGAATACAATGGTACATGAAAACGTGAAATTCTCTACGAATATATCACAATCAGGTATATTGGCAAGGAGACAGTTTACAAAATCCGGCACACTGAGATACACCGATGCAGGTCAGTTTGGGACGGACGTATAAGAAACAAATCACATTTACGAGCTCAAGAATACTACATAACTATAAGTTTTTCACTGTTGTTTTTCACTTGTTTTCAACTGTTTATTCAGGTAGATACCTGCTGAATAAGGCCCAAATAACTTTAAAGTGAAATAATTTACATA
Organism: Druceiella hillmani; assembly: GCA_039881145.1. Classification (NCBI taxonomy): domain Eukaryota; kingdom Metazoa; phylum Arthropoda; class Insecta; order Lepidoptera; family Hepialidae; genus Druceiella; species Druceiella hillmani. Next base: position 4,013,772 of record JAYKKI010000014.1, read on the forward strand.
ATTATCATTTTATATTTACAAATTTAATATTAAGTATAAATTTTGTTTTATTAAATTAAAAAAATTTTAAATCTCAAATTTTGTAAATAATTCTATAAATAAAATATGTTTTTAAATATAGGTACTATTTCATACGTGTTATTAAACTATGTTAATAAGTCTTGTAAATCCGTCGAGTAAATTAAACGTTTTCAGAAAAAAAACTAGATACTACACTTATATATTATGTAGAAACTAAATTGATATCAATATTTAACATAATTCAAACAAATCTGAGAAACGAAATAAAACAATCCAATAATCTGTTCAATGATTACTTAAACAAGATCATTATGCAGCAAATAGTAATTTCCTTAATCCTTCCCTTCGTTTTTAGCGATTCATAAATTTGTCGATTTACTATTTTTTTTTAATTATGACAATTAAAACTCTTGAAGTTTTGTGAGTCTAATAAGGCCAACCTCAAATCATTGAACCATAGATTAAGTATCGTATTACAATGTTAATTTTGCAAAATAAATCTACACTAAAATATACCTTGGTTATTATAATATTAAAAGAATTAGAAGTAAAAAGGAATATAGGGAATACGTTGAGAGAAATTTAAGATTGTTTTTGTAAATAAAATAACAAAACGTACTTAGTCATCGCAACAGGCTCCGAAAATGAATGCAACGTTACTGGTAGGGAGGCCAGAAATGCCAAAAAGTATCAATATATATATCGTATCGATATATTTTAAAAGTATCGATATCGTTCTCGATATATCGAAAAAATATCGATATGTCGATATATCGGTACGACTTTAAATATAACATTAGCGTTCTAAAAAGTGTAGTGTATTTGGTCTAGTTTAACCCAACACAATCTCAGATTACTAAATAAATACCAATCAATTAACATTTCTTCTAATAAATTAAGTATTATAAAGTCTGAAATCAAAAATATGGCAAGAATAATTTTCTTGTTAATTAATCAAATAGGTACTTAGCCTAGGTAAATAATATTTTGTATTCAAATACTAAGTTTAGGTATTAGTTAATGTTTATCAAACAATCTCTTAGGCAAATGAATATTTTTCTGACGGAGAAAAAATTAAAACTCCAGCGTAATGTGCTCTGGTGTAAGACGAATTCTGTTATATATACTATTCTCGACCATCCACCCGGGTTGTCTCGGAGCCCCTCCTGGGGCCCGTAACGACCCTCCTCATACAAAAGAGGGGACCTTCGAAAGTCCCCTAATAGTGTCCCGTATCTACGGTCTCAGCGCTTCCACCCAACAGGGTTAGAGTCTGTCCCTTCTCTGTGAATCATTCAGGATCTCCATTTTTTCAAGAACGCATTTCGCTAACGCTCTGAATGACTCAAAGATAGGTCCATTCTCAACCAAGTCTCGGTGACCAAAAATACCACGTTCTAAGTTACCACGTGATTATACGTTAAGGTTTAGACGCATGCTCTCTAACAAAACACTACGCGCTTCATCGTGCTCACTGCAATGGAACAAAACATGATTCATGTCCCGTGTCTCAAATCCGCAGGTACATGCCGGGCTATCCCTTAAAGCAAATTTAAACAAACTGACGCGAAAGGCGCCATGCCCCGTTAAGAATTGGGAGGTAAAGTAATCAGATACGAGCCAGTTTTTACTTAAACGCTCGGAGACATCGGGGAAAAACTACCTGGTCGTGTCACCCTTGGAATCGGAGGAGGACCATCTAGACTGCCAGTGAGCAGCGACGATCCCAAATATGCGTCTCTTTATCTCAGCTAAAGGTTCATTATCTAAAAACTCAAAGCTTAACGGACCCGCAGCAAAACTCTTGCCCCGAGCCAGAAAGAAATTCGCTGCGCGTTCCGCAATCGCAAGGTCAGCAGGAAGAAGACCAGCCAAAACAGGCAATGCATCTGTTGAATAAGTTCTGTAAGCCTTGGTCAGCGCCAGCAGCGGCCACCCGTCTAACTTACTGGACGACGCACCACGGAGCCCACATCGACGGCGCATAGGACAATATACTAAGGTATATCGCCGTATACATCAGTTTGAGTATAGAGTTATAGTGCCCAGGTAGGTCACTTGATCCCGAACACCGATTCTGGCGCCAGCCATAACGACAGACGGCTCCCTCGCCAGCCAGCCCTTAAAGAGGATAGCCTCGGACCTTTGTGGGGCGAAGCAAAGCTTATTCTTATTGCCCCAGTCATGTAGCTTGGCGAGGGAGTCCGCCGCCCGGTTCTCTATTTCTCTTCGGCTCGCTCCTCCAACCAACAGCAGAGTGTTGTCCGCATATGCCATAGTACCGCATCCCTAAAAGGGTATTGCGAGTATGCCATCAAACAACACATTCCACAAGATTGGTCCAAGGACCGAGCCCCTGCGGGCAGCCTCTGGTCAACGCTTTCCTTACTTCTACATTTGCATCCTGCAAATAGACTACACGATCATGGAAGTAATCCATAATTATCTAGCGGAGGTCCGCTGACACTCCCCGAGATTCTAGCGCGGTTAAAATGGCTAGCCACCAGGCATTGTCAAACGCGCCCAAGATATCCAGAAAAACTTCCAAAACGTACTTGTCTGGGCACGAGTCGACCTAGGACAAGGCTGCAGAGATTGCGTCTGACGTGGACACCCCGGAACGAAAACCGAATTGCCTATTGGAACCCGGAAAACGAGACAACTGCGCCAATAATCTCGCCGCCAGTACCCGCTCGAGCAACTTCCCGAAGGTCGGAGGGAGCGTAATGGGTCTATAGAATTTTGGATCGCTAGGCGATTTCCACTTTCCAGATCTTCAGAAAGTGGCCCGTGAGCAGACAGCGGTTCGCAAGTATCTCATACGCCGCATTTTTCCACGCAACTTTAAGTAGCCTATTGTCGATTTTATCAATACCTGGAGCCTTTTTCGAGTCAAGATTCCCCACGATGACGTCCAACTCTGAGTAACGCTGCTATCTGGAAATATGCTAGCAGCACACCTCTGTTCGACTGAGTCAGAAACAGGGTCGTCATCAGGGAAAAGAGATGTCAACAAGTATTCGAGGGTCTCGCGAATATTCCCGGTGTAACTCCCATCGGTCCTCTTTAAGGCACTGAAAACAAATGGTTTCAAGCTCCTGTACACGGCACCACGGGGATCCGAATTTCCTACTCTAGTTACAAAATTACGATAATGGGAGTGCCTAGCCCGTTTAACCTCTCTATTATAGTTATTATAGTTACCGGGCGTCTACTAAGGCCACCCGGTGAGCTTCTATAAATTCTCAAACAGTTCCGTGGTTCTTGGCACGCTGGTAGTTACGTCGTTTTTTTCTATATTCACTTCGTAGGGCCTGGAAAGCGCCGCTCCACCAAGGATGCTTTTTCGATGGGCCCGGTCGGTCCGTACCCAATCCCCCCTCGGCACTGACGAACACCGTCTCCTGAAACTGAACAGCCATTATGTTTGAACAATCTACTCGTTTCGACAATTTTGAAAAGTTATCGAGCTCTCGGCGGAAAATTTGAACCAATCTATCCCGGTCTTGGCCACCCGTTCTGAAGCGGGTGCTGAATCGCGCCCCACGAGAGTGATATCAATATCACTCTCTCCCGAGGGTCCCGAGAACGTTGCGGGCATATCGAGCAAGTTGCACAACAGGATGCCGTTCTGGTGGATGAAATCCTCCAGGATTTCTCCACGCAGATTGGGGGGCCTCGAGTGCCACAGGCAAGACTGCGCGTTTACGTCACCACAGATGACTACTGGACTCCGCCCAATTGAGCGGAGGACTGTATTATGGTGCTCGCAAATAATTTCGGTAGGCGTGGAGTACTGAAAATAAACACTAATTATCGTAAAGTGTACCGGACCGAGAGAAATCTGCCACTACGCAATGCTCCGTCGATAAATGTTCCAGAAACGTGACGCCCAGCCCTTTCGGGTTTCCAATCCCAGGCAGCTTCCCCTGGGGGCATATTGCTCCTGGATACATGCGATACAACGTTTACGATCTCTAAAGGTCATCGAGAGCTCGGTTATGACCATTGAGCCCCGCCCTGCATTCAGCTGGATGAAGTCCAGATTAAGATGAATATGCCGTCTGTTTTACTGAACGCTCGAGGGCTGTCCTGAATGCAGGGTAGGCGTCAGTGCCGACACGGTGTCCAGCCTCTTTTTTGAACCTGGTACAGGTGACGCAGGTCTCAGCTTCGGGGACGTTATTGGGTACTGTGAGATTTACAGCAGATGCCACTCGCTCAGATGAAACCGAGGACCCAGTAGTTTTCAAATATGTTAGAACTATTTCTGTAAGGAGCAATCAAACTGAAACCAGAACTTGATTGGATTCTCTTTTCTGGGTAGGTATTATGGGTTGGTCAAGACATTGTCCAGTTCCCGAGGCACACGTCACTTTTGGTTGAGCTTGAAATTGAATTGTTGCTTGCTGCAGACAACAGAGTTTAGTGTTGCCATAGGGAAAAATATTGATTTTTATGCGTTTCCGATACTTGATATTATATATCGATATATCGACGTATCAAAATATTAAATATCGCCAAATAATATCGATATATAGAATATAAATATCGATTTTTCTCCAAGCCTAGTTAGTGGTAGTACCAAAGAAATATGGCCGCGTTGCCCATTTGCCCCATTCTATATTAGTGTAAAATATAAAATGAGTGAAATAATTCTAATTGTGATTTTTTACATTGCAATAATTAAAAAACTAAAGATAAGCAAACATCAACGATACTCTTATAGAACTCAAGCTATGAATACTGTCATCAACAATGTTGTTGTGATTAAAACATCTGAAATGTTCCGGAACAGTGACATGTTTAATTTAGAACATTTGGCACTTGACTCTCAAAGTTTCGAACTTTCCGAACGGAACAGATACGAAATTAATATTTGTAGTGATTTGAACTTTGAAATAAATAATTTGAAATTTTGATATTCCGGACAGAGTGTTAGAAATTAATATTTTTATATTACTATTTCAATTCGGATGTATCAGTGTTCGCTTTGGGCGCATTTTTTTATTTAAATTTCGATACACGATCTATCGATAATTTTTTTTTTTGAACTTTAGTGGTATTGATAAATTAATTTTAAATATTTAAACACTTTAAAATTTAATATTCAGTTTAATATAATAAAATGTGTAAAGTACACAATATATGAAATTGCATAATTTAAATATGTTTAAAGACAAACCGACAAATATTTAAACTCGCCGCTTTCGTACACTGATTGTACACAAAGTACAAATCAGCTAAGTAGTTAATAATATAATTCAAAACGAATAAACTTTATTGTTTATATAAACATTTCTGTGCTTCGCAGTTTGTAGCGCTATTCGGAAATTTGAATGACGTTTCAATCTCACTCATCGAAACGAATCAACGGAACACTGTTCGCTTCGTTTCTTTTCGTCTATTCGGAACTCGAGATCATAGATAATAAACTCGAGATTTAGTGTTCCAAATGATACGTTTGACATCACAAACATGTTTCATTTCGGATCATTTGAAACATAGTGATGTTCTGGAACACTGGGGTCGTTTCTGTAAAGGATTACATACGTCAACAAATATTTTATTTGAAGTGGCAGTCAGGATTGATAAGAAACTTCGAAAGAAATATAAGTTACCAAGTCGTTTGCGATTAGGGTTGACAGATGACCGGGAAATCCGGGATTGCCCCGGAATTTTGCGTGTTGTCCCGTGTCTAGTAATTTCACTTGCTGTCCCGGAATTCACAAATACTAGTTTTTTTCACAAAGTTACGATACCACGATTACTACGGCTGCCAAAGTCAAGCCAAACATACTTAGCGCGCTCGCAATGCATGAGGTGAGAGGAGGGGTGAGTAAGTAGGTAGTTAGGGTTGCCAGATGTCCGGGATTTCCGGAATTGTCCCGGAATTTGTGATACAACTTTATTTATTTTTATTAATCTGGGTTTAAAAAAACCTTTTGTTGGGTCAAACCAATTGTTTTTTCTTAAATCACTGGTAGTTATAGATATAGTAGTAGAAATGTCCCGGAAAAAGCGATTTTAAATATGGCAACCCTGTTTGCGATTGGCCTTCCGCTATTTCCGAACAAAATTAGATAAAAATTTGTAAAAAAATCCTGGAACTAGGTTTTGATTTGACTTTCAAACGAAATTATTTTCAAACAATCAACTTTTGGAACCATCAAAAACTTTTAAACACGTGGAAGTAACACAGATGAAATTACTAAACGACTTAAGAAAAATTAATATAAATTATTAAAATATGTTACGCAATATTCAATTTAAAAAAAATAGAAATGACAAATTGCAATAAGAGGTTCAACTGTTTTGATATTAATATTCTGTCAGCTAGATTTCTTACAGACCTTTATGGGCATGTATAAGCACAATATAAGAATATATAATATATGCATTGTTTGATACTTCGTTAAAATGACTGGGATCCTAATTTATTTGTGACGCAACACGCATGTGACCATTTTTTTTTACTTTTCTTTAAATTCTAATAATATTTAAACATCTATCAAAACATTTGAAACCTAAAAACCACCTAAAGACAACTAACAACCAACACATACTATTTTACAAACAGTAATTTGTTTTCCTCTTGTCAAAAACAGTTACTTTTTATTGAGCATCTATATATAAAGGCATTTTACTTTTTTCACGTCCATCTAGGTTTTATTCTATTTTACCAACGAAACACGTTACCCTATTATGGGTTGGTTATCCAAAGGTGACCCTTAAAACACATTTACTTACACATTGCTATTTATGAACATATGCACTGCACATATGGCATGATGTCACATTATATACACATTATGAAAACACTATCTGTTACTCTCACACGCTTACACACTTACAAGCATGACAGATTGCATTGTTTATTATTAGTGATGTAAAATACAGCATACTTTGTTCATTTATGTTATTTAAACTGGTGTGGAAGGATGTGAACTAATGTGACGAGTCCTATTTTATTTAGTTGATATAAAATGTTTTGGGAAAGAATGAAATCTAGCAAAACTATTAGAGAGCAATCTTGTGACATTTTGTATGATTTTTTTAACTTTTACGTGCAGAATAATAAAAAAAGTGGGCAGCATATGTTTATGAAAGATTTATATAATATAAACGTGCAAGCGATGACTGTTTTTAAGAGAAGCGTTCAGTGAATTGTTTGTAAAGTAAACGAGAAAGCCATAGAGGCCATGTCATTTAAACTACCAATAACACCACTTTCAACTTAAGAGCCGACAAAATCAAAACCAACGACATCAGAGCCAGAAATATCGACATTATTGTTGACACCACCTATACGAGTTATTTTAACAACACCGGAAAGCAAGCAACTAATATTAGCAAAAAATATACAGTAAACAACTTTGATAAGTTGTCACCAAACAAATTATATTTGAGTTCTATTTATTTCGAAAGACATTTCCCACCCAAAAAAGTTAAGGAAAAGGTCGATATATTGTTAATTGTAAAGTTTAGTTAGGAAAGATCAAACGTTTAGTGACAAAGTAGGGTAAAAACAAATTTAATATATAGGTTAAGTTATTGCAAATAATCACTAAATTGCCTTCAAGACGTTAAAAATTTTTAAAACAAGAAATTTACATTTAGTAATATATTTTCAAAAATCAACATAAATGGCCAGCTTTTTATATAAAGTCATGTTTTTATGACCCAGCATCACAAGTGTTAATAAATGTTTACCTTTTTTTTCATCAGCCTGTTTATTAAAAATGTATACGTGTTAGCTCTGTGAACGCGGACTTTCAATACTGAACCTATATGATTGTACCAACTTGACTGTCTTAAAGACATGGTAACAATCAATACCATATATCAATTGAGCATTGAATTACTTAAAGAAAATTATCTTTCAATTAAGTTTTGTTCTATATATAGTGATACAAATAAATTCAAACAATCTTCCAACTTACCGTCTATGTTCTTCTAATGACTCGAATTCCTTAATCCAATTCAAGGCCCAGATATCATATCTCAATAACATATATAATGTCTCAATAACGCGAGCAATTTTTTGTATTATGAAACAAATAAAATATAAACTACTCTTTGATGAGCAGAAGACAATTTGAAGCTTTGTATTGTGACAGTGAATTAATTCCAACTTCATTGCCAAACAGCAGGTGGTGTGGAAGGGTGATATCATTTATTCTTTTATGACAGTAACACATAACAATAGACTTCAAAAATATGATATTATAATCATAGTTCTCAATATCTTTTATCAATTAAACAATATTTTATGGCCTGGATTACATACCTACCCATTTGATTAACCATATCATCCGAGTTCAAGTGGTAAGGTCATGCAGGTAGCCCCACTTTACGTCTACTCAAAGAACATTAACATTTCATTAGAAGACTTAATTTCTAGAATATTTTTACAAATATTTATTTAATTTTATAAAAAAGTATAAAATTTTTCAGTGAATTATTTCTAAAAATCTTTTCATTGTAAATTATCATACATCTAGCAAAAATGTCGAACATGAGACCTTAATAATTTTTTAAGAAAAAGCAGTGATGTTTACTACACAGTTTACACAGGTTTTCTTAAATATATTCTCTAAAATTCTTGAAAGAAAAACACGCTGTCAAACGAGTAATGTCAGTCATTTATTTTTTTTTATTCAATATAATCATATGTCAACATTCATTGGAGAAATAACTTAAAGAAGATTTTTAAACTTTTACAGGATTTATAAGTCACAATTATAATCATAAGTATTTCCAACAAAACAATTATAACATTTCACGTGTTGCAATATTTAAAAACTAAAACTATAAAAAAATTATACGCAATATATTCATTAAAGACTAACCAATTCTTAAATATTAATAAATAACTTAGGAGGAAACATTTTTTTTCAATCATCGCTATTCTCTTTTGGCAATTTCTCCTTAATCAAGAAACTCAGAAGACTATCATTTAAATTGAATTTATCCCAATATCGTACATAAAGTAACATTAAACCTTTTTATATCTTACTTATTCAAGTACCTATATACGACAACAGCCATTTTATGATTAATAAATTGATATATGAATAATTTTTATCCGGTTACCTCAAAGTTACAAAATTAACATTTTTTATATATATATTCATCCTAACTGATAAATAAGTATTGCGAATTCTTAAAATATTACCTACTTTTGAGAATTATAAACGGAAATTATAAAGTTTTGGATTCATATTAAGTTCAGGAAGAAATTAAAATATCAAAATAAAATCCAATATATTTTTATATCATTTTCTTTTGATATTTTTCCTTTTTTTCATATTTAAAATAAAAAAGATATATAAAATCACTTACGCAGACTAAAGTGGTAATTTTACTGAAAACGTAACTTGCGACAATGAATTTTTTGAACAAAAGCTTATATTCATCTCATTGAATGTACATATTGAATATATTTGGCGTTAATTTTGTAGAAATTCATTGTTCACAATTAAATGAAACTACGTGATGTAGTATTATTTCTACTTTAGGAAATCTTTGCTATCTTTGCTAAAATCTAATCTTTCCTAGAAATATTTGCTAATAATCTGTCTTTTTTAATAATTTGTTGTAACATAACGAAACCTAGGTTGTAGGAAAAGAACTTAAAGAAAGTAGAAATAATACTACATCACTTGGTTTCATTTAATTGTGAATGTACATACTTTGAATTTGTGATGTCATCAAAGTATTCAGTTGTTAAATTTTATTGTGCTAATCAACCTATTTATCCGAATAATTTATCGACCTTTGAGTATTCAAATTTATGAAAAAAAATTAACTATGATTTGCTATTAAATATTTGTCTATGAGTAAATAAGTTGTTGAGAGTAGAAATTTTTTCATGAATACTGTCTCATTTTCCTTCCGACTTAGCTAAAATAGCCGACTTTGGGCTAGTTAAGAGCAATATTCCAAAACATTATTCTAGTTTATTTCTCAGCTTACCGTTTATATAAAAAAAATCAGACATAAACAAACGGCAGATAGCAAAATATACATTACTGTCATCACATTACATTTTCTTTTTAGGCCTTGAATTTTTTTTCCACTGTCAGATTTTTTTTCCACTGTCTGGTTTAAGTGATTGAGCTTACAATTGGAAGGGTTTCTATACATTTCAAAGGTTCTATACACATTTTACAAGTCAGACAATAAATAGTCAGCTCAGGTGAAAATACAGTCTTAAAATGGTCTCGTATTTAATTTGAAATTACTTAATTTGTAATTACAGAAATAAAATTATGTAAAATATTTTGCTTCCAATCTTGTAATGATTTAAAATATTCTGCAATCACATACTGGTCTGAGTGCCAATCACAAACTACACACATGATGGCTTTTCCGTGTTCTTTATACCAGCTTTGTTGCCTGGGCAACTGTCTGGATGTAGACATTAATAAATGCCCATATGATATTTATAGATGCTAGAATATATTTTTATAAAATATGCAAAGGTAAAAAAATACAGAATATTTTAAATCATAAGGAGACAGTTTTTATTGGCCAGACTCTAAGACTGTACTCCGTATATTAATTTGTACGTAATCTGTAAATTATTTTGTTTGATATTTTATATTATTAAGTTTTTTTTGTGAACTAAGTTCTAGGAACGAAAATTAAATAAAACTTTTCAATATGACATTGTTCATTGACAATAAAAGCAAATTAATACTTTTTTTAATAATGAATACAAATATGCTAAAATAACATCGACTCACGATATTGTCAACACGATTTTGTTACAAAAACGAACTTTTCGAACGATATTGTTATAAAGACAAAATGTAGCATTCTCTTTCTATAACACTTAATTATGTATACCTTTCACCTTGAATTGTTCAAACTTTGGTCCCAATATCAATACTGTTTAATTCTTTATTTCATTTATACCATTTTAGGAGAAATTACTTTTTTATAAAAAGGTACAAGACTAAAACGAAAATTATAAACAAATTTTCTACTAAATGTATAAAAAACTACATTTTTTAAGTTATGCCTCCATAAATCTAATTTAGTAAGGAGATAAAGCTAAATTTTTAAGTTCGCTATACTAGAAAATAATATAATATTATTTATTATTCGTCATAAGAAATAATAAAAATATATAATACGACTCTCAATATACATAAATATTCAATATATATATTCTTTCAGGAATAGATATTTTTCTTTTTTCCATAATCTAAATTAAATTCCTTTATTTACTTTTTTAAGGATTCATTTACCAACAACAAACAGATTACTTTATAAAAGCTTATAAACGCTTTTTCGTTCAGATTCCGTAAAATGTAAAACGGCAGAAATAGCATTGAGCATGTGCTTTCTGCCTGCGTAATCGGAAGACAGCAGATAGGATAAAACAACGTTTTTCAAATATTCCAAATTGGCACCCTCTCTCGACTGAATGCGTTGCAATCTGAAAAGGTGAAAGGTCTTAATAAATGATTTATTTTATTTTAATGTACTACCAACCTGAAATTTTTGAAATGGTACCTATCCAAATCAAGATTTTATATAAATTTCCTCTTTTCTTTTCAATTAAATAGAAGCATGGGAAAGTACATAAACTGTAAGAAAAAATTAAAGACAAATAAAATTATTAATACAAATTTATTACAAAATAAAATTGTAAATATTTTCCTGCATCAAAAATTGTTTCATGTTTTTTTTATAAATATATATATATATATATATATATATATATATATATATATATTTTCTTGTAGTTTTTTTTATTTGAAAATAGGATAAATGCAACCTATAATCACATCGTTATCCATCTGTTGGTCACGTGCATTTTTCTTAGTAACCATATGACAAAGAAAGTTGGCATAAATGTATGAAACAGACAACACATTACAGAACAACGTTCGAGGGGTGGGAGAGGTTATATAACAATTTTCGTAAGATCAAAAAGAAATTTTATATTTACTTTATATTTGAAAATAATTAATCTTATTTAAAGAACCTTTTTCAACAAAATTACAATCAAAACATATCAAAATTCCAAAAAAAAATAATGAATTATGAAAATTTCCGACATTAACGAAAAAACATTTTTAAACTAATTTCACTTTTTGAGACATACTAAATTTAAAAACTTTAAATTGATATACCTGAAATGAAAATTAATATTTTAACATATGTAAGCCATACCTGTCAATCTCTTCTTTGAGATTTTTTACAACTTCTTTATATCGAACCTTCTCTATTGTTGCATCTCTTTGACAGTCCCTGCAAAAAGCCAAAAACATACAAAATGGCACTTCTTAAATATGGCACATAAAGGATATTGTCGAATTAAGCCCACTTCATAATGAGCCAAGTGTTACAAGATTAAAAATAATATTAATATATAGAGAAAATGAAAAAATAAGCCATATATGTGTATAAATTTTATTTAAATTGTCTCTAAGTCAAGTGAGTGAATATCTGTATTATTTCAAAAAAGTCAGATTATTTCTCAAAATAATTTGAAAAAGCTATTCCTACAGAAATCATGAAACATGCAGGCCCTGTAGGGTCGTAGAAAAAAATTATATAAGATTCGAAAAGAGTAATACTTTAATTTTAGCAACACAGAGCAAATGTCAATGTCAGTTAACACTGGTTGACAATGGTTATACAAAAACCAAAAATTATTATGTACTACGTTGTGTTTTCGTTGTTATTTTCAATTCTTATTAACAATAGGGTATTTAACCATATTTTTTTTACTAGAATAGCATAAGTAATAACATTAAAAACGGTTAAAATAAATATATTGTATCTAGGACTTTTCATTACAAAGTTATAACAACTTAAAAACTGACGAACTACAATTCATGCGAAAACTCCCCATATAAAACACAACTGGCTTAAGATATCATTAGCCAGTTATGTAGCATTCATTATAAGGGAGTTTATGAAATATTTTTAGTATCTCGCTAAATATTGTGTTTAAGTTATATATTGCATATTATAATTTTCTCATTTTTTTGTGTGGAAACTAAATTCATAATAACTTTTTCAATTTAATGCACGAAAAAAATTTAGACTTTTCCCTATTTAATAGTTTCGATTAATTGTTTGTAATATTTTTAGTTTTAAAACATTTTTACAAAAAATATTGCAATCAAATACCCTATTATTAATGTATTATAAATACAATATACAAATGTTTTTATAACTGGGACAGTATGGTGAAATCTGAAACCATAGCAGATACATCGAAACTGTCATTAAGAAACATCGGTGCCATTAAGTCTTTTTTAGGGGAAAACTTTTGGCATAAGTCAAATTTTTGGTAAAGCTAAGTTTAAAAATTAAGAAAATTAGAAAAAAAATTTTTATGTGAATCAAAACAGTTTTATGACAGTATCATTTCATTTAACTTTCAAGAAAAAAATCTGGACACCAGAAGTCGAATTTTATAAAAACTTTTTCATAGAGCTATTCTATCAATTTTAGTATAGTAATGTAAATTTAGTCTAGATACATAACACATCAATATTGTATTGTGTGGAGGATTAGTTCTTTAATTGAATTTTACATTACATTTCAAGTATAAAGTTTCCACAGAAAATAATATCATTTGTAGTATATTCAAATAGCACTTTTTTGTAATGATAGAAATGTGTTTGCAGACAGATTTACGATCTCCATGCTATCTTGAACTCTTTTAACAAAAATTAAAAGAAATAAAATTCAAATAAAGAACTTATATTGTTTTAATTATGACTTTCATTTGTCATAATCAATTTACTGCCTGTGATTCGTCATGGGGTTATCTAATATGAATAAAACTTATTTAATTGAATCATATTTTTGTAATATTGCATTAAAGTGGTATAGGGAACAGTACCCTGATCGAAAACTACCTAATCGTAAGATATTTCATATTTTGATTAAAAATTTGAGACAGGAGAGTTGTGTTAAAGCCAAATGCAAGAGGTCGACAAAAGTCAAAAATGATTTTACAACTATCACCCTATTAGAATTCTTTGAAGCCTTCCAAAAAGCTTCATTGCGAGAATCAGTTGAAAATATTGGTGTGCGTAAATAAAGGTGATCAGAATACTGAAGAAATACCAATACAAGTGTTACATAGACCTATAGAAAAGTTACTTCCAGAAAATGAAGACGGCTCATTAGAATTTTGTCATTGGTTTGTTGTTCTTCTACAAATTTGGTTGTTTGGGCTGATAAATGTAATTTCTCTAATTATGGCATGTACAAAAGGACAAATAAACATTATAGGTCACATTCTAATCCGCTTCATGCTACAGAGACATATAGTATAAGTCAGTTTTTCCTTTAATTGCTGATGTGCGATATTACATGACAAAATTGTCACAATAAAGAATCTTGAAATAAGAATGTTAAATGGTGAAAAATACCAAGAGATTTTGAATATGGTTGTGAATCAAATGGATGAGATTATTTCCTTAAGTGAAGTAAATAACATATTTCAAACAAGATGGTGCATCGTCTCACAATAGTACAGCATGTAAACGGTTTTTAGATGAACATTTTCCGGGGTGTTGGATGGGCACATATGGCCCCATAAAATGGTCACCAAGTTCACCTGAGATGACGCCATTAAATTTTTTCATATGGTGTTACCTTAAAAGCCAATTTTATAAGTCCCGATATAACACCTTACAGGAATTACCAGGAAAGACAGGAATTAGTTCAGAAAATTTCTAGTAAGTTTTGACAAAGATATGTGGTAACATTCTCCACATATCTTTGTCAATAGTTACTAGAAGTGTTCTGAACAGCGGAACCATTAATACCGTATTAGAGAACAAGCAATAGTTTTATTAAAGTACTAATTTTACACAAACTTCTTCTGTCTAGATTTTTTTCCTCCCATACAATGAAATGATACTATCATAAAACTGGTTCGATTCACATAGAAATTTTTTTTTTATTTTATTAATTTTGAATATATTTAGCATTACTTTTGTAGAAATTCATTATTCACAATTAAATGAAACTACGTGATGTAGTATTAATTCTACTTTCTTTAAGTTCTTTACCACGACCTAGGTTTCGTTGTATTACATCTTCAGGTGTGCTATTAACAAAGATTCTTCTGAAGAATCTTTGGAAGAAATTCTGAAGAATCTTTGCTAACAGCCCACCTGAAGAAGAAGTAGCACCTAGGTCGTGGTAAAGAACTTAAAGAAAGTAGAAATAATACTACATCACGTAGTTTCAATTAATTGTGTTTATTAATTTTTAAGTAAAACTTGAGTTTCACCAAAAATTTGACAATGTCAAATTTGTATCTATAAAAAAGACCTAATGGCACTTAAGACAGTTTTGATGATACATCAAAGCTGTCTTAGATTTCGCCGCATTGTCCTAGTCTAAAAAAAACAATGTATACAAGTTTATAAAGATAGCTATTTTGTTTCGTATTATGGTTACGAAACATATTTTATTTTTTAATTTTTTCCCGATAGTCTTCCTGAATTGTATGTGTTTTTTATATTTTAAAATATTTTCATCAGTCTCCTTTACTTATAAAGAACAAATTAGAGAATGATAATCCAACTTTTCTGTTGGAACTTATGATGTTCTATATACAGATGCGTTACTTGCACTGTAAAATGGAAACTTAAAAGAAAGGTAACTGCCTGGAATTCATTTAGTGTATTTTTAAAAGTATCCAAAAAATTTTTAAATATGCCTCCTGTATTCTGTCTAAATATACAAATTATACAGCAACTGTTAAAAACAGGAAAGGTGTTTCATTTCATTCATAAAAGCTTTATAAATATATAAACATAAAATACTTCATTAAAATCAACTTTTCTTAACCTTGCGCTTGCATGAGCGAGGCGCTAGTTGCATTTTGTGTAAGTGTGATAGAGAAAAAGGTTATACAATGCAATCCCATTTTACCAGAATGCCTCTACTTGTTAACCTCTTTCTAACAATGTTTCTATATAGTGTAATGATCTTTGAGCCTTAACCTCATATAAATACACAAAACTATATATAGTTGAAATACACAAAACTATATACGCTATTTTTGGCGTATATAGTATGAGTATAAAGCACCTATTTACAAAAGGTTGAAACCTAATGAGTGGATTACAATTGATACACATATTTAGTAAAGCTGCATTTTTATGATTTTTTACCTCAATTGTCCCTCCAGAATATGTTTATCCTTACGCAGATGTGAGATATCTAAATCCTTCCTAGCCAACTCCTGAGCGTAATGCAGCATGTGTGGTGGACTCGAAGCTTCCTGCATTTAATTATTCAAATTAAAATAATTTAATTATTTTACATAAAATAATTTAATTTTAATATAAACATCTGAATGTCTTGATAGTTCAAAGTATGAATCTGTTAATAAAATTATTAGTAAATGTCTCAGATTTTTTCTAATTATTTATACATAAATATATTTATCAACATAAGTGTACTTTAGCAAAACATAAGAGCTGCATTTTTATTGTTAATTTAATAAACAATCATAAAAAAAAGTTGAAAACAGTGGTGAACAGAGACAAGGGGTCAAAAGATTTGCACAAAATAGAGCCCGAGAGCAAACGAGCAGCATGAAAAAAAAGAGATTTTCTAGAAAAATATTTATAAAAATGAAACTAACAAATTATTGTAAAAATCAATGGGTTTTTATTTTGATAGGTAAACAAACGACACAAAGACGAATCGCTAACATCGTCCAAGAATTGCAACCTATTTGGTGTGCTCATAGACATAAATGTACAGACCTACGGATTCAAAAGCAAATTAGGTCGTAATAAATATTTAAAAAATTAAAAAATTATTTAATTTTTTAGCTTTCCAAAAAGCTATCCTACAAGTTAACTACTCGTAAAATTACCCAAGTTATGAGGGGAGATCCAAAAGTCCGCAGAACAAAGGAGAAGGAAGAAGGATACATTCGTTCTTTGTATCCTGTTAATTAGGAACTCATTATAGGTATATAAAAAATGTCAAGACTCTAACGTCATTTGTTAATGAATAATCGTCCCTTAAAGAAGTAACTCTGGAAGTGAACTGTGAACATGAAGCATATAGAACTATGCGCTGTGATTAAATTTCTCACCAAGCAAGGAAAACACCTTAATTTACAATGGTTTTCCAGGGCAATGATCTCATTTCCAAAAAATCCTATTTCATAATGAGCTGACTAAAGTCAGTAAAACATGGCTCCCGAGAATGTTTAGACCGCTGCAAAAGCAATGAGTCTATGTGTCTAAGGAGTTTTTAAGCTGTATGCTGCTGAACATATGCTGATTTTGGAGAAAATTGTGACTGGAGATGAAACTTGGGTTCATTGTTTTGAGTGAATCCAAGAAAGACTATGCAATGGCACAAAAACAGCACTCCCTCTCCTTACTAGAAATTTTATGGCAACAATTTTTTTAGGATTATGAAGGTATTTTATTGATAGACTACAAAGAAAAAGGTACCACTATCACTGGAGAGTACTACACTACCATATTGGATAAACTGAAGGAAGCTATCAAAGAAAAGACATACGGAAAACTGGCTAGGGGTGTGTTGCTTTCGCAAAATACCGTGCCAGTTCACAAAAGCAAAGTTGCTATGGATTCTGTTCACAAACTCGGCTTCAAACTGCTGATTCACCCACCCCATTACCCCGACCTAGCTCCCAAAGATTTTTACTTGTTCCCAAACCTGAAAAAAGTTCCGAGGAAGAAAATGTAAGGATGACAGTGAAATGAAGGAGGCAATTTCAGCTCATTCTCAGATCAAAGACAAAAAATATTTTTTGTTGGTTTAGAAAAATTAATTTCAATATCTCATAAATGTATTGAGCTTAAGGGAGATAATATTGAAAAAGAAAAAGTTTCATTACTTCATTTAATTTGCAACCGTGGTTCATTGATATTTTAAGAACATGTTTGTAGATATTCAGAGTAGCTTTAGCTTGCGACTTCACTTGTGTGTATTTTCTATTATTATTTTGGTTTATCAAGCAGTTTCTCTGTATAAATTATAACATTGAAACGCTTTCTGTATTCTCCAAAGATAAATAAATATATTGCAGATATAGCACTGTATTCTCCAAAGATATATAAATATATTGCAGATATAGCACTGTATTCTCCAAAGATATATAAATATATTGCAGATATAGCACTGTATTCTGCAAAGGTATATAAATATATAGCAGATATAGTACTGTATTCTCCAAAGATATATAAATATATTACAGATATAGCACTGTATTCTCCAAAGATATATAAATATATTGCAGATATAGCACTGTATTCTCCAAAGATATATAAATATATTGCAGATATAGCACTGTATTCTCCAAAGATATATAAATATATTGCAGATATAGCACTGTATTCTCCAAAGATATATAAATATATTGCAGATATAGCACTGTATTCTCCAAAGATATATAAATATATTGCAGATATAGCACTATATTCTCCAAAGATAAATAAATATATTGCAGATATAGCACTGTATTCTCCAAAGATATATAAATATATTGCAGATATAGCACTGTAGTCTTCAAAGATATATAAATATATTGCAGATATAGCACTGTATTCTCCAAAGATATATAAATATATTGCAGATATAGCACTGTATTCTCCAAAGATATATAAATATATTGCAGATATAGCACTGTATTCTCCAAAGATATATAAATATATTGCAGATATAGCACTGTATTCTCCAAACATATATAAATATATTGCAGATATAGCACTGTATTCTCCAAAGATATATAAATATATTGCAGATATAGCACTGTATTCTCCAAAGATATATAAATATATTGCAGATATAGCACTGTATTCTCCAAAGATATATAAATATATTGCAGATATAGCACTGTATTCTCCAAAGATATATAAATATATTGCAGATATAGCACTGTATTCTCCAAAGATATATAAATATATTGCAGATATAGCACTGTATTCTCCAAAGATATATAAATATATTGTTACATGTTGCACCATCTATTGACATGTTTGAATATTATCATTTAATCATTTAAATTATGAAATATGCCTATAGCTTTATCAAACCATTTATGCGTTATTGACTAACAAACATTCAAAAATATTCTTTTGTAATAATGTCTAAAATGAAATTCAATTTTCTGAGCCTCCCTTAAACAAATATACATAAATATTTGTATACAACAGAAATACAGTGTTTTTAAATAAACATTTTTATATAAATTTTCAATCAACTATGCCAGGTAAATTGTAAAGCTAAACTCAAAAATTTCATAAAATAAATGTACATTTGCTTCCTGTAATTATTTACGAATTCTGAAATATTTAAATCAAAATATGCCTCTGAAATAACTTAAACATTTATCATATAATAATATTTAAAAATTTAACATTATTAGCTTACATCAATTTTATTAAAAGAAATAAATTAATGATAATCGGAAAAGGAAATAGCTATCTATTGATATGTAGCAATACTAAATTTTTAACATTGGGTACAAAAACTAAGTTTCTTCTCACTTTCTAAGAAAATAGGTTAATACACTTATTATTTTTAATCATTACATTACCTATAATTTTTTATTTAATCAATACAGTTTGGAAATAATTTTTGTGAAGAAGAAAGATATATAGAAGAGTATTAAAGTAAAAACGGTTGAAATAAGATCATTGCAGATTAATATACTAATCATACTTGACGAGCCCTATGATTAAGAAGTATATAACAGAAAAATAGTACGAGTACCTATGGAAAAAACGAGTGCGAGAAGACGACGTGGATAACCGAAAAATATATGAGAACATATACGACAAATTTAGAAATATTTGAAAGAATCTAAAAGACAACAATATAAATTTAAAATATGATAATTAAATTCGAAAATATGGTAAAATAAGTTTAATACATAGTAATATGTGTGGAACCAGGAAAATATAATAGCATGTACAAAAACATGAGGGAAACAAATAAAAATATTTTAGCATAGGATCGGAATTCCGTCATCTCTGCTTATCCAGCCTGTTTCCAACAGTGATAACATTACAAACGAAAGGCCTAAATCATAATGTGAATGCAAAGAGCAAATCAGTAAGCTAATTATTTTTTTGTTCTTTATTTTTTTAATTCAATGCAGTTTTTAGAATCATAGTAATTTTTTTAAATATCTATGACGTTTTACAAATGTACAAAATTTTCCCGATTATTTCATTTGTACCATCAGAGATGAAGATAACGTGTGTCATCAACTATGTCTATAATTTCATAAAAACCTATCAGCCATTTATCCTTGATTGACTAACAAATATCTAAATGCTCACGTATATAATATTAATGAAATTTAGTTTTAAATGTACCGCAGATGGAATGAAATCATTGTAATCTTCTCTGTGGATGAAACATACATATTTTGTACAGACAACAAACCTGCAACGATCCATGTATCTCCTTATGGTTATTGACAATTTGTTGGTTTTCTTCGCCACTGAACTTTCTAGCGCGATCATTCCTCACCCGGATATAGCTCTCGGTCTCTTCCAGGAGGACTGAATATCGCTCACGCTGATTCTGCAGCTGCTTCTCTAAGTTGAGAATGCGACTCTTGAGCTCCGATATTATATCTTGATGATAGCTTACTTCGTGTTTTCGTTTCTGTAACATAATACATGAAAATTTTATTAAGACTTTTTAACTCAACCGTATTGGATAAATTGTCACTTAAATTTTTTCTTTGATCACCAAAATAAAGAAGACTTCAAATATTCATTCCACTACGCGATCGCAAAGCTCACTGTATTTTTCTGGCAACCGCGGTCATTGCGGTCGTGATAAAAAAGTCATTGATGGCTTCATTGTTCATTCTGATAGTTAATACATAAAAAAAATACAATATTATATCTCTTTATTTTTGTCAGATACCCGCCATTTCCCCATAGTTACAAATAAACACAGTTACAACACAGGAACACTAACTTGTTAGTGGAATGGATATGATCACGGTCGCAGGCACTAGCGTTGTGAGTGGCTAGTGGAACATACTCATAGTATCGAGTCCAGGTGTTATGAGAATAAAATCACACACTGAAAATAGTGCCACATTTTCTTACATAACATTCTCGAATTTGCCCCTATCTAATGCTAGCAGAGACGTAGTGCTTCATTAAAAATAATTTTTTCATATCATTCGTTTATAAAAAAAATAATATTAAATAAATTATAAATTTATAATACATGTATAAAGTCTCACCTCTTCCTCGTGAGCTAAGAGTTCTTCATATTCCCTTTGCTTTTCATCCAAATGTGTATTCATAAACTCTATTTTATCCTGCAAAACCTTAACGTGAGATTTCAATTTTTCTACATCCCTACTGGAAGTGTTACTTTGATTGTTGTTAGCAACATTGTTCTGAACCAACTGCCGTTTATACAGATCGTATTCAGTCCTCAAACCCTGCAACTCCGCCCTACAACTCGTGTGTGCATCCTGAACGTTTTCATTGGTCGAAAATATACTAGATACATCGATCGGGCTGCCGAGCCTTTCGTTTTCTACTAAGAGCTCTTGCTTTAGGAGATGGATTTTGTCAATTAGGTTTTGTAAATATTCAGTGTCGGCCAGTTTCTCAGTATCAGTTTCGCTTGTGGAAGGTTGTGACCTCGGCTGTGATTTTTCTGCAACAAGAAATTAATAACACTTATTAAAACATTTCTCTGCATTTGTTAGTGCAATAAGTTATGACTATAACACGCTA
This sequence comes from Druceiella hillmani, assembly GCA_039881145.1. Taxonomy (NCBI): domain Eukaryota; kingdom Metazoa; phylum Arthropoda; class Insecta; order Lepidoptera; family Hepialidae; genus Druceiella; species Druceiella hillmani. The sequence goes on from JAYKKI010000014.1 coordinate 4,035,557, forward strand.
TTATTATTAAAGTATTAAAACCCAGTATTAAATATTACGTAGTCAAATTTTTAAGAATTAAAACATAAAATGGAACTTTGACTAAGACACAACAGGTTCCGTACTTCTTTTTTTCTGTACTTCCATTTTTCTGCAATAAGAAATTAATAACACTTATTATAAAATTTCTCTGCATTTGTTAGTGCAATAAGTTATGACTATAACACGTTATTAATATTAAAGTATTAAATATTACGTAGTCAAATATTTAAGAGTTAAAACATAAAATGGAACTTTGACTAAGACACAACAGGTTCCGTACATGTTTAGGCAATAACATTTTGGAGAACTTAGTATTCCTATTCACCTGTCTTCTGCCTGAGGGCCCGATATTGGACCTGAATAAAATCTATACAATCGGCCCAAGAATCCGATATCAGATCCGATGCTGACATTCATAGTACGTGACTTCTCAAACGACAAAAAAATTATGAATCGTAGATACCTTCCAATATTTTTTAAGCAATATTGGATAAATGTAGTACCATATTAATTCATTTAGTTAAATGATAAAAATTATATTGAAATCACTTGTCGCCGATTTCTACGCTGCACGTTTGTTTCTGTAAGCTGTCTGTAGTAAATGCAACACACATTGTATTATATATAATTATTAAAGATTATTTTATTAGTGTTATGAAATACATAACCATTGACTCGATTTACATACATTGAATTCACACATATTCAAGTACGAGGTGTGTTCAGAAAATAATGGGAATTTTCATTTTTTGAAAAAAATATTTATTTATTCGTCTACATTAATGTTGTCGCCTTCAAAATAGTCCCCATTAGATATTATGCAGTTGTGCCAACACTTCTTCCAATCCTCGAAACACTTCTCAAACTCGATCTTTGTGATAGCCTTTAGCTCCTTCAGTGACGTGGTTTAATATCATCTATGCTTGTAAAATGACGGCCCTTTAAGGTTTTCTTTATTTTTGGAAATAAGAAAAAGTCACACGGAGCCATGTCTGGCGAATATGGAGGCTGAGGCATCATTACAGTATTGGCCAAAAATTCACGTACAATCAATTAAGTGTGAGCAGGCGCATTACCATGGTGCAAAAGCACTGAATTGTTTTTCCGCAAATTCGGGCGTTTTTTTCGGGGTGCTCCACGCAAACGGCATTGAACTTGTAGGTAGTACTCCTTATTGACCGTTTGACCTTGTGGCAAAAATTCATGATGCACTATGCCATTCAAATCAAAGAACACAGTGAGCATAACCTTCACGTTCGACCGAACTTGTCGAGCCTTTTTCGGTTTCGGAGAGCCAGAATGCCTCCACTGGGTCGATTGAGCCTTAGTTTCAATGTTATACCACATACAAAGTAAACAATGAATACAGCTAAAAATTTCATCATACTTCTGGGGCATGTATTTGGTATACATAATAAAAAAAATTTGACAATCGGACTCTCCAAACCCACAAAATTTAAAAATTCCTGTTATTTTCTGAACACACCTCGTACGCCAAGAAAAGATGGCAGTATTCACTTACTAACTAATTATAACTATAATTTTACATATTTGCAATGCAAAAAACTTTGTCTAAAGTCAGTTTATTATATATTTTGTAATAAAGTAAAAAAATATATTTTCAACCAAATATTGGGAGATATTTCATGCTTTCACTATGCAATAAATTGTACGTTTGAAACAGCTTATCGTGTTTGCAATATTAGTTTACTTGATTTGTTTTGCAACTACACACGCATTAAAACTTGGTGCATATTAAAATTCGGTTTTGTATGTAGTAATAATGACACGATAGATTGTTAATATTTTCACGATAATATAAAAACATGTTTGTACTAATATACAAAGAAAGTTTGGATGCGAGCACGTTTTATGACTTAGAAAATGACATAATTTGATAAAAAAAAGATATATTGTTACAAGTATTCACCTTCAAATTTTCATTAGCTAAAAGTTTATGTATAATACGCTATGTCTTCTTTGTAAGTCAACTAAACAAAATTGATAGACTGAGTCAAATACAGAAATTGATAGACTAAGCGTTCGATACGCTGAGTATTATTTCGCCAGCGGATATATATTACATCAATCACAAAAGATTATGAAAAAGAAGCAAGAATAGTGGCGTCTCTAACTTTGTCTTGCTCGAAAAGAGCGGCAACCATATATCATTTGTTGTAAATCGTTTATAGTATAATTTGTTTTTAGTGCAGACGTTAATCCGTGGATGACAATATACTGTGATGCTTGTGGTATAACAGATGCATTGGGAAATTTCGTTGGGAAAATTCGTCATAAATATTACAAACCATCATAACGCTGATACTATAATTCGACTCTACTATAAAATTAGAAAATATTTCATGCTTTCGCTATTCAATAAATTGTGTGTCCAAAAATTAGTTACCAAATGACGACATTATAATCCCAGGCTTCTCGCAACTGTATGAAGTGCCAATTAGCTGATATGTACACAAACAAACATGTCTACAAAGGCGTTAGAAAATATTTTTACACATGCTATTTTATTAAATAATATTTGTTCGCAAAAATCATTATGTGGATCTAATGTATGCCTTGTTATAAATAATCTCTGTTATATTTATGGACAATAATTCTCTCAATATAACTCGCTAAAATTCGCCATGGATGGACTAAAGGTTATAATTATTTGTAGATTACTTGTTAAGTACAAGTAATACTAATGTTACGTTCACACTACGTAAAGGTAACTGTCCTGAAGTTCATCTTGAGAATACCACACTACCTCACCAAGATAATGTAAGATACCTGGGGCTACATCTTGATCGCCGTCTGACGTGGAAACAACATATTAAGACAAAGAGAAATGAACTTAATATCCGTTATAAGAACCTACACTCTGGGAAGAAACAGCAAACTGAGTATTGACAACAAGCTTTTAATATATAAAGCTATCCTAAAGCCAGTGTGGCTTTATGGAATTCAACTCTGGGGTAGCACTTGTAAATCAAACATAAGCATAATACAGAGGATGCAGAATGCTATCATGCGCTCAATTAGTGGTGTTCCTTGGTTTGTCACGAACGCTGAAATACATAAAGAACTGAAAATGGATACCATCATGGAGGAAATCCAAAAATTAACCAAAAAATACCACAAGAGACTGGAAAACCATCCTAACAAGCTGGCTACAGAGCTAAAAACTAGAAATTATACAAAGAGGTTAAAAAGGAAAGACATCTTATAGCCCTGTGGGGATCAGTAAAGACTACGGAGTAGATGACTCACAGCAGTCACGCTCGACCTGTCAATGGATTCACTCAAAACATCCGCTTATAGTATGACTACTGATTAAAGATTGTTAAAAAAAAAAAAAAAAAACTTGTACTTATCAGATGAACATAATATTTGTTATTCTTTATATGTTTCGGAGATAATGTATGTATAAATGGAAGTATAGAATTTGAATAATAAATCCTATTTCACCCAGTTTTAGAATTTTTCACACATTTTTTTCACTATGGTATACAATTCAGAAAAAAGTACAAAAATTACAGTACTTTTTTCTGAATTGTATACCATAGTGAAAAAAATTGTAAAATTAAAACATAATTAATTTCGCTGTAACAATTATTTTTATGTGCGCGACCAACGACATATTGGTTCCACGTGTCGCTTTTTTTCTCAATGTTTATGAATTTTTTAAGAGTGCTTGTATGTAATTTGGATTTATATAACTTATTACATTTGCTTTGGAAAGTTATTTGAGATTATTTTGAATTAAATTTTTCACAACTAAATGAAACTACGTGATGTAGTACTATTTATACTTTAATTAAATTCTTAACCACGACCTGGGGTTCGTTGTATGACAACACCTTTTGTTGTATGACAATTCGTAAAGATTGATTCTATCAATCTTTACAAATTGCCCACCTGAGGATGTTGTCATACAACGAAACCCAGGTCGTGGTAAAGAATTTAAATAAAGTAGATATTATATTACATTACTTAGCTTCATTTAGTTGAGAAAAATTTAATTGTAATGAATTTCTACAAAATTAACGCCAAATATATTCATTATTTTAAATTAAAAATTAGATTTACCTGTTTTTTGAGAGAAATTGGTCTTTTCAAAATTTTACAACATTTTGATGTTTCTTTATACACTGGTTAATAAAAAATTTCAACATTTAGGACATCTCATCATTTTATCCAAAATGTATGGATGAAGATAGTTTCCGTAGAAGTAATTTCGGCAATAAGTTGAAATTAAATTACAACTGCAGCTGCAGCACAGCTGCTGCGAATTTCACGTGTATGGCGCATCCTGCGTAAACTAGCATCCGGGCTCTAGTTAGGTTAAACTATTTACAAAATAAATTTTTCACAATTTAAATATATTGCCTACTATAATACAGAGGCATAAAACCATGGTGCATATTCCAAACATTAAGGTAGTTATAATATCTAAAATTGTAAAAAAATATTTTTAAGACTCTTGTAACTATCGCTTTCATACTATACCTTACAATTTTTTTTGAGTACAGTGGATTTCATTTATTACTACCTTTTTACAATGCTTTGAATCAAAATCCTTGAAAATTAAGAAAAATCGTAAATCGACACATTAAAGTGTCGAAAATGTCCTTCTAGTGTGATTCAAAGTTCAAAGAAGCCACAATGTACCTTTAAGCGGTCGTATGCTGCAAGAAAAGGCCAGTCATTTTACCAGACTGTACCGATTTCGACACAATATTGTAGTAGGCAAAATTTGGGGAGAAGCCGTTAGTGTATCGCAAAGTGACTGTGACAACAAGCTGAAAACAGTTTTCCCAAAATTGACTGAAGATTACACTGATAGCCAAATATGGACGAGACAGGTATATTTACTCTGACAAGACAGGTATGTTTTTTAAGTTAACTCCTGAAAAAACCTTGAAATTTAAAGGGGAAAATGCATAGGTGGAAAATTATCAAGAGATAGAATCACTGTGCTTGTTGCATCAAGTATGGCAGGGAAAAAAGAAAACTATTGATCATAGGCAAGTCAAAAAAAAACCCAAGCGTTTCAAAAATGTTAAATCTTTGCCAGTTAATTACGAAGCACATAAAAATGCTTGGACGACTTCAGAGATTATTGAAAAAGCTCTACGAAATGGGCCTCCCAGTTAAGAAGTAACAAAAAAAGATCATTTTATTTATTGACAATTGCCCAGCTCATTCTAAAATTGAGAATCTGACCAACAGAAAACTGGCATTTTTACCACCAAACACTACATTAGTGATTCAACAGATTGCTCAAGGGATAATTAAAACCCTCAAAATTCAGTATCGGAAGATTTTAGTACAGAAAATGATGGATGACGTAGAAAAAACAGCGGCCAAATTAAAGCAAAGAAATATTACACAATATTTTAAATGTGCCAAGGATTAACTACATGTGTAAATACTTTCAACAATAAATGAGTATAAATAAACTGTACACATATGTGTTACGACTCTGTTACGACTTCCGGATATAACGACGAAATTACATGGTCCCTTCAACGTCATTATATCCAAAATCCACTGTACTTACAAAATCGTTGACTTTATTTTCCTTGTATCCTTAATTTTGACGTTTGAAGAAACATCTAAAAATATTAGTAAAAAAAAATTTTGCGTGTCAGCTCCGACGAGCGACTGGAGTTTAGTCCTTAAGTATGATTGTCTTGGAGTATATAAAATAGGTAACACTGTACATAAATATCAATATCATTAAATGTAAATGGAAAAATCTTTAATAAAATAAGGCAGACAATATAATTATTTCCAAGTAAAACACAAATGAACACGTTCAAATTTATACAACAAAATTAAAAACATTTAGTAACGTCAGAATAAGAATTTAAAATTAAGAGACTGTTTAATTTTGTAGGATAGAACACACCAAATATTCTTACATAATGACATTTAATGATAACATCTTGATATAAGCGAACGATAGTAAACTATGCGTTTCACACTACCTCATTGCAATCACGCCATAAGAAAATGTATGTCACACTCCGTCATTGCGATTAAGCCATAAGAAAATGCCAAATAAATATATTGATATCTCACAATGCGCAGAAACATTGCGTGGAGAGGCTACCTAACAGTTACACTTTTTTTAACACTCTGAACTTCTGAGTTTACTCCTCCTAAAACTTCATACCGAGCACTATATATGAAAATCAATTCTTAAGGACTAAACTCCAAAACTACCAAATATAAACTTTCATAAAATTGGACCAATGTTTTTAAAGTATACTCGGTGAACTTTTTATGAACATATAAACAAATAACCAGATATTTTCTAATTTAAAATATTTCTATAAATTCAGTTTGGCAGACAGGTCAAAATTTTCGATATAACGTAATTATGCCGAATTTCGTGAAGTGTTAACGCTGTGAATAATGGACCGATAAGAAACTACCGATTAAATTCAGAAAGCTTACTCTTTTAAGATTCTAGTAAGTTAGGATATTTCAATTGACAATCAGCGTAATCTAAGAGCATAGCAGTCGTGTATGAAAGAGACAGAAATATAAAACTATTCATATTTTACAGGCGGCCTACCAAGCGAACACGTGCAGTTAGGATGCCAATCAAGGTGTCCATGGAGAGCCCTTTAGTATTTCTAATAAGACTTACTGTGATATTGACTTTAGTAACAATAATCAAAATTGTATGACCTTGCATGACCTTAAAAATTATATTTTTTTCCGAAATAACAGTTTACATGAGATGAAAATATAACCAGACACGAAGGATACGGCAATCAGAGGAAAGGGCCAATCAAAGAGAACGAAAAAAGCATCCAAGCAATATTGTATGATTAACTCAATATTGTATGACTGCACAATTGAAAAATTATATTTTGCCAGGGATATCAGCCTGTATGAGACGAAAATATATCCAGAAACGAAGGAACGTTCTAGGCACATGCGTCACTTCTACTCTAGTTTGCTCTATCTACTCTTGCCCCTCGATACTAGATGGCGCACTCAGTATATGCTACATAATGTCTGAACTTGGATTCTTTGGAGTTAACTTACTAACCACTAGATGGCTCTACAGTCTATAGGTGAATCAATCTAGAATTAGATTGCAAACTGTGAATTTATATTAACGTAGAACACAAACATAGGTAAATGATTTACATATATTTATTACATGGTTATTTCAATATTGTTGTAGAATGTAATAGTGACAAACATTCTTAATATTGATAAAGACAATACATTTTATCGAAATAAAAGCCTTGTATTTCTTTGATTAAATTCCTGTACAGATGTAAAGAAATCGGAGAACATGATGTTTTCCATGTGATGTGCCCGCTCTCACTAGATATGCCATATGTACGAAACCCTGCGTATTGTGTATTTGGGTGCATACTAAGCAATATAAACAGTACACTCACTTTCAACCTACTTACACGAAGAGCTGATGCATGGTCGTGTGCGTAAAAATCCAGTGTATGTACATTTCACACTTTTTCGCTTGAAATGTGCATTTCCACAATTCCCGTGATACAATGTTTGAACAGATATGGTATATCTAGCAGAAATCGGACCGCGCACGTCTTCCAACATCTGTGTGGGTAAAATCCTATAGCTCAGACATGACGGAGCCCATTATATTTAATATATATATATATAGCCATTATATTTACCATTGATACCATGAGCCATTATATTTAATATATATATATATATATATATATATATATATATATATGTATATATATATATATATATATATATATCAAAAGATGATTTTAATTAAAACATGAGCACAATTTTATAAATCGTGAACACAATATATAAGTCAATGTCTTGTGTAGTTTGTTTCTAAAGAATTTTTTATGTGGAAACTATACTTTTACCTTCTAATATCTAATAGAATAGATTTCAATCAAAATAACAACTAAATTTTTTTTAATATAATATTATCTTTTCACGCCACTCGAATATACAAATAAAGTAAAATTAAGGAACTTAGCATCACTTATAATAACAATTCTCAGAAATAATAAACATGCCACACCTTCCACAGTTGCCTTATCCAGAATTTGATTATTGATATTTTCACGCAGCTGCTGTATCACCTGCTGGTCTTTCCTCCTCTGCAGATCGTACTCCCCAACTGTGTGGGACAGTTCTGCAAGTTTAGCTTCCAAAATGGCTACTCGCTCCTCTTGACTTGCACACAGCTTGCGGGCAGCCTCCTCTGCACGTTTTGCTTTAATTTGTTCCTAATAAAAATATTTCAATTTATTCAATAAATACTTATAGAGTACGTAAGTTAACTAAAGGGCGCCACTTCAACCTAGCATAGTTCATCATGGGTAGATAGCAATACACTTATTTTTGTTTAAATTTGAAAATTTTCATAAATAATTAACATGGAAATGTATAAACTATTTTCAAATTTCAGAAAAAAATTTTATGATTTTTAAAAAAAATAGGTCAGTGGCGGATTTATTAAAAGGCTGAAAAGACTTGAGCCTAGGGCGGCAGATTATAGGAGTGGCAAAGGGGACCGATTTTTCTTTTAGCCCTCTTACTTACATCGGGTCTTTAAAAATTGTGGTAGATACAATTACATGCAAATGCACACCCTCACAGATACATTTTTTCCTCATGTTGTGTACACTGTAATCAATGACAGAGATAAGTCGACGAACTCAGACTCATTTGTGCTACAGTTCTCTATCATTCTCAGTCTTAATCTCAGTTCATTCGTCAATCAGTTCTTGTTCGGAACGACGAGACAATCAAACAAAAATACTAATCGGGAAATCCCCTTTTCCGCTGCAAGATACCGTAAACAAACAAATTAGGAGAAATGAAATAAATATGTACTGGTAAGTGGTATCCATTCTGATGTCGGAATTTATAAGGAATCAAGAATTTATGAATTTAGCCTAAAAACTAAAACATATTTTTTTCCTTTTCGGAAAAGTTTGGCAATTCACTCCCGGTACCAAGATTATACCCATCTCACGACTAACAATTGCAGTTGATAAAAAGTTCGGTTACAAATGCGATCAAGTTTTGTCATATTGTTTTATTGCACCCCCGAATGAAGTGTATTCTGCGATTGCTTTAATTTTGAGAGCCGAAGAGATTAAGGGAAATAATGTTTTTCCAACTTACTTCGTATGGGCATGAACAAGTCTGGCATAATTTTATGAATGTAATGGAGCCTGACATCGTAGTATTTATCAATCACAGATTTATAATGTGTCCGGTGGTTGAAGGTAGCTGGCTGATTACTTTTCGTACACTATTGCACACCCCGTCGGGTATACTTCATTATCGACATGAAATTAAGAAGTAAGAGGAACTGCCCTTCAACATGACATGTGAAGTCGGTCTGTGCTGTCGTTTCGCATAGCACACACGCATACATACATGACCCGTAAGCTAAATTATTAGGCGTTGACATCGTCGCTCTTCGGTAAGAATTTTGAAATGATGGACATATATATGTGATGCAAAGAAAAATTCTAATTATCGGTGATTATCGACATTTTTTTACAGTCAAAGACGGTTCATAATACAATTTTTTGTCATTCAACAAATGTTGAAATTTTTATACTCATCTCAAAAAATATACAAACATATGTTCAATTTTTTATTAATTTTTCTGTGTCACATCGCTTTAAAAAGTCCTGTTGTGTTTCAAAGTTATGCATTTCCCATAAGGATATATGATAATTTGTAAATTTAATATCTCTTAAACTATTTTCCCCATAATTTTGAATTATCGTTTATTACATTTTTTGTATTTACACGTATATGGGGTGTGCACTTTTGGTTTTACCATGATATTACTTTTGTTTTGGTTTTGCCGACCGTACCTATGAAAAAAACACAGTGACGAGCAGCGTTACGAGTCTCTCGTGCATGTTTTCTCATATCCTATCCTTTCTATACCATACAGCATGAGTATTGTGATTTCGGGCAAACGGGGAAGTCCTGCACTTCAATAATCAAAGCCTTGGTTGACAGCTTCCTGCAATAATAGCATATCAGATTGACACTTGTTGGTTACAATAATTGCATAATGGATTGACACTTTCTGGTTGTATCCTGTTATTATACAAAGTATTTCGTGGATTGTCGGAATATTTTCATTGCACCGGTGAGTACAAACTTTTAATAATCATAATACATTTCAATAAATCATTCATAACGAATCAGTTTATTGCAAAAGCCTTATAAGAAAATATTTTTCAATTCGAAGCTTGAAACACAGTTACGTTGACCTGTTGAACATTTTTATGTCAATCGTAAATAGTGTTCTAAAAGATTCCTCATACTTACTTTGTTATTTTGTCTTTTTTTATGAAGCTAACAAAAAAATAATAATTGGAAATAAACAATTCATCGGGTAAAATTCAAGAATGGCATTTATGGAGAACGAAATATTAGAAATTTCGAAAAAGAATTCTTCTTTCGCTCAAAGTATTTCAATTCTAAATAGCTATTTCGGAAGCTATGCAATATGCAAAGAAGTTTCGATTTTTTGTGATAGCAAAAAAAATACCGTTGTACAATATGATTGATTGTCACTGGATACTACTAAATGAGTACAATAAACCTCCCAATTAATGCATCTTTTCATTTCAGTTCTTCGATAAAAAATTGTTAGAAGGAGTGATGGGAGAAAGCGACTTAGTATATGAACTCAGTATAAATAGAAGGCAAAGGAGCTGAGTATAAAAAAAATGCCAAAATAAAAAAATGACGAGAGCAGATTATCCGTAATACGATAAAAATTTAATTTTTTTTAACAGTGGAAGTAGTGACGAATAACCAGGAACTTCAGCAACATGCGCTGAGACAATTCAATCTGGAAAAGATAAAACGGATTTAAACTCTGCAGCCCAACAGTCATCTGTTGAACAATTCGCTTTAGAAAAAACTGATGTTGTTAATGTGAAATCATCAATAAATAAAACAGCTTCGAAATTGAAGATGCAGCACAGATTCAAACATTAAATGATAACCAAGTGCAAACAACAGTAAATTGAAACAAGGTCCAGCCTTATGGGAAATCAACAATACTTTAAGAGAGATAATCACAAGATGCTGCTTCGTTCAAAACGAGTCTTCTGACTTCTCTAAAAGTATAAAAGTATACGCTCATCAGCGTCATTTCTTACCAGTGAGTATATTCCAAAGAAAAATGAAAAATAAAGAAGTGAAAGACCGAAATTGGTTCTAAACCGAAGTTTATTCTAAAAGTAAGAGTTGCATGTATTGCAGGCTCTGTTTGGCATTCGATCCAATGGAAAATAAAACTCAGTTTGAGAATTAATGATTGGAAAAATGTTGGATGCCGAGTAGCTCAGCATGAAAATTCTGGGTGTCATAAATCTAGTATGCTTAGTCTGAAAGCTAGAAGTGAGATTGATGTTCGAATCGAGAATTCACTGCAACTTCAAATTAATGAGGAAATTACTTATTGACGAAGCGTTCTGAAGAGGGTTGATGCTGTAGTGAAACAGCTGTGTTCAAGAGATCTCGTTTTAAGAGGTAAAATTGAAAAGTTCAGTGATGTACACAACGGAAATTATTTTATGATTTTGGAACTGTTAGCTTAGAGTTCATTCTATTTTTAGCCACTCATATTGAACAGTTTGGGAAACAAGGATCTGGAAGTACTAGTTACTTAACAAAGACTGTTTGCGATGAGATCATTCACTTGATGACGAGATAAGGACGAAATACTTTTCCTTAATCATCGATTCACCATCAGATATAGCACATGTGGACCAACTCACCCTCGTGATTTGATACGTTTTGGAGGAGAACCTTGTGAAAGATTTTTCAAGTATTTACCCTCTGAAGAAGAAAGCTGAAGATATCTTTTCTGCCATTACTTCGGAACTAAAAACATTGGACATAAATATTGAAGACTGTAATGAACAATCATATGATAAGGCCACGAATATTTCTGGTATTACAAGTCAAAATTCAAAGCCAAGCACCGTTTGCTTTTTTCACTCCTTGCTCTGCCCACTCTTTAAATTTAGTGGCGATGCGACCGCAGAAGTTTGCACAGAAACTTGTTGCTTCTGCATTTTTTTTGTAAGCTTGAAATCAAAGAAGGGAAAATGCTAAAGAGAATAAACCTCACGCATTGTTCAGCTAGAGAGGATGCATGTAGAAGTTTGAGAGATTCTGGGTACAAAATTAGGGATGATTGTAGTAAAAAGTCTGTCACACAAAACGAAGTGATGGGAATTCTTTTGAAATTAGAACAATTGGAAACGGCGTTAGTGGTTTGTTATGTGTAATATTCTTTTAGAAAGAATAAACAAAGTGTATATTCAAATTCAGGCTTCAGCCGTAGTTTTGATTACTGTAGCCAATCTTTATGAATCTCTTCGCAAGTTTTTAGTATATTAACGAGAAAATTTCAAGCATTTCGAAGAAAAGGCGATAGAATTAAGCGTGTCGAAGCAGTACACAAAAGACATAAAAAAAGACAACCAAAGCGACGGGTATTCTTTTGAAATTAGAAGAACTGGAAAAGACATTAATGGTTGTCTTGTGAAATGTTATTTTAGAAAGAATAAACACATTGAATATTCCAATTCAGGCTTCTGCCGTAGATTTGATTACTGTAGCCAATATTTATAAATCTCTTCACAAGTTTTTAGTATATTAACGAGAAAATTTCAAGTATTTTGGAGCAAATGCAATGGAATTAAGCATGTCAAAGCAGTACACAAAAGACATGAGAAAAAGACAACCAGAAAAGAAACGTATGATGAAATACCTGATAAAGAAATGTAAATAACCGCGAGTGATACTTTCAGGTTTAACACATTTATCTTCATCACTGAGACTCGCATCTGAATTAGGAGAAAGATAGAAAGCCTACAACAAGTTCAATGAAAAGTTTTCATTTGTGACCAAAACAAGTGAACTGTCATCATCAACCCTTATGAAAAAATATTTTCCTTAGAACAAATATATTCTAGTGATTTAGGGATTGACTTAGTTGAAGAATGTACACATTTTCAAAGCAGCATTTTGTCGGAAAGAATTTTGGTAAAACCAGATTCTAGATCATTAGAAAGTCGATCTTCGTTTCCGCAAAAACAGGGTTCACGGAAAGTTTATCCTAACTTGGACATAGCTCTTCGTATAGCATTATGTACTCCAATAATAAATTGTTCGGGTGAGAGAAGCTTTTCTTGGCTAAAAATGGTAAAAAATTATCGAGATCGACCTTAAGTCAAGAAAAATTAAACGCTTTAGCTCTTTTGTGCATAAAGTCGGAATTAATGAACAAGATTACTTATGACGATATCATCAATGATTTTGCCAACAAAAAATCATGCAGAAAAAGTTCCTACAACAGTGTAGGAAACTTTCATAGCTTAATTGATTTCATTATTAAATGTTTGTAAGAGCAATAAAGATTATTTCATTACGTTTACCGAATATAAATTATTGAGTAAGTAGCATAGATTACCCCGCCTTATTGGTTGTACGTGATTGAGCTTTGGTTAGCCCAAAAATAAATCCAAAAACTATTCCTTGTGCAATTTCAACCAAATTGTTAGATTGTAAAAATAATCTAGGAACTGACAATTGTAGAGGGTGGGAAAAATTTAAGAACCTATACTTGCAAAATGTGTAAATCTGCCGCTGAAATAGGTGTATTGCAATCTACCTATGATGCACTATTACAGTTTGAGAAGCCCTTTACTTAATTTACATACTATTTACATTTTAATTTAACAGATATAGTTGCAAAACTCGCAAAGCAAAAATTTTGCCATGTGTAAAAAAAAAGTTTCGGAACTAAACTCATAAATTGTAACAAAAATTGTTAAGTTTAAAATAAATGGTATATCTAATTCCTAGTTGGTTCTATGTCTCAAAAAATTCTAATTTCTTTTTCTATCATACACAGGCATGAGACACATTATGGAAAAGAGAGAATATTGTATGTAGATTTGTTGGTTAATATGTTCAATGCAGATAACAATGAAGGTTTAAATTGTTTAATTATAACTATTGGTTCCATGTCTCATAAACCCTAATTGCTTTTTCTATCACACACTACATAAGGTGGAGCATGTTGCTTTCTGCATCCAACCACTTCCTGCCAACTTCTTTAGCTGGCTAGAAGGCATTCCAAACTGTGCTTCGAGGTTCATGATCCAACATTGGGAATAGATGAATTTATCCCATCGGTTAACTGTTTAAGGGCTATGTTGACTACTTTAGTTCTTCGTCTGGGTTCTTTATTTCGGATTTTATCCTTCAGAGACACTTTGAGCATATCTCACTGTGTGGCTTTAAATTTATGGATCAAGACAGTCATGAATGTCCACATTTCAGCAGCGTAGGTCATTACTGGCAGAACACACTGATTATACAACTTTGTCCCAGATGTGAAACGAACTTGAAACACTTCCTTTCACTAATAGCAGACTCACCATAAGTGTTTGAAAGCATTCAATGAACCCCAACTGCAAATTTCTTAATATTGAAACAAAAAGTTAAAACTTCCCGCAAATGGCAAGAATTTGGCTTGTACACTGACATTTTAAATCAAGAAAAACTTTATGGTGCAGACACAAATTGATTAATAAATCAATGAGGTTGTGTTGACAGATGCCCAAGTTTACTGTATAATGTATATGATCTACCTGTATTTATTTCGACCAGCACTTACCGCTAAAACCACCTATAGGAAAACAACAGAAGCAAAGTTGTACACCTAATATATTCTGTACAATGGGTCTGGTGTAATATATTATATACACCAGACCCATTTTCATCGGTGTAGTATAAATGTGTTAACTTCAAAGTGAATAAGGAGATGAAGAAATTGCTTTTTTTCCATTTCATAAAATTTCTTTTTTAAATGGAAAAAATGTTGCATGATTAAAAAAATACATGCTTGTTATAGAGGTGGTGCCACAAACGAAAGTCACTTGTTTGAAAAAAGTGATAAAAAACAACAACTTTCCAGTAGACCTGCTATAATATTTGATGTGAAAATGTCTTATACGAAGTATGGGTGATCCCCTCCATACTGCATAAAAACAAGAGCTAACAAGGGTGTTACACAAAAACAAGAGCTAACAAGGTGTTACACAAAAACAAGAGCTAACAAGGATGTTACAATTATGTTATTAATTCTAATACCCAAATATGAACGCATTCTGTTCAAGATAACCTTTTCGAAAAGTTTTCCCAGCAGAGGGAGAAGACTAATCGGTCTATAGAATGAGACCTCCTCTGGTGGTTTACCAGGCTTGGGAATTATGAACACTTGAGCGAGTTTCCATTGGGATGGATAGTGGGAGAGTCTTAGACATGCGTTAAATATTGCTACCAAGAACATCATGCCCTTTCTTAGAAGATTGTTCAGCAGAACAGAGTCCAACAGATCATATCCTGGGGACTTCTTTTTCAGGAGGAGTTTGATCTCTCTTGCTATTTCAATCGGGCTCGCAGGCTTCAAAGGAAAGCATAGTTGGATTGGTGACTGAAGGTAAGACATTCTTTTCTCATCCTCGTTCCGGTCGTTACTATCCAGAGGTGTCAAGACTGTATGTAGGTGTTCGGCAAATGCAGTGGCTTTTTCGCAGTCGGATCTTGCCCAAGTTCTATTCCGTCCTCTCAAAAGTGGTATGTGATTCTTAGGTCGCTTGAAGTTTCTGGTGGCGCGCCACAACAAATAATTTGACTCCTTTTCTGCAGTGAGGTGAGTCAGGTGGTTTTGCAGACAGAGATTCTCGTGTTCTTTGATCATTTCTTTCAGCTGTTCTGTAGCTCTGTTAAGTCTTGCTTTATCTGAAGGATACCTGGTTCTGTGCCACTCTCTTCTCAGTTTACACTGTTCTCGCACTTTCTCAATAGTGATCTGTTCTGTTCACTATTGCGGTGTTCTGTTTCTGCATTTGGGCGTGGAAGTAGAAGCAGCTGTGTGTATTAAGCAGTTGAACTTTTCAATATTAATCTCTAGGTCGTCACCCGTCTTCAGTCGTACGTTTAAATCCATACTATTAGTGATGATATCATGGTGTAAGTCCCAGTTCGTATTTTTGTTATAAACATAATGTGGTGACCCCCCCAATTGGAATGATTTGTTTGTACAAGTTCAGGATCACTGGTGTATGGTCCGACAATAAATCCTCACTTTTTTCAATCTTTAGGTAGTTACGACCTATGTTTCTTGTTATATAGAAATCAAGCAAATTGGGTATCTTGTTTGGATCGGTGAGCCAGTATGTAGGTTCACCATGAGAGATACATTCAAGATTAAGATTTTTTGTGGCTTTATAAAGTTGTCTCCCACGTGGATTAATCAGTCTTGATCCCCAAAATGTGTGCTTGGAGTTCCAATCGCCTCCACAAATAAATACAGGACTCAGTTGACCAAAGAATTGTTAAAATTCTTCAACTCCCACTGAATGTCGCGGTGGGCAGTAAACCGCAGCGACTGCTGTTTCCACATTCTTTTGTAGTAATTTAATTGATGTTGCCTGGATTTTTTCTGTCTTGTAGGGTAGCGTGTAATGTTTAATGTTGTTCTTTAATGTCACTGCGGTCCCGCCGTGGGAATTTCCAGAAGGGTGGTTGGTTCTATAGACTATGTAGTTTTTCATGTTTACATGCGAGCGTTGAGTGAGTCTTGTCTCTGATATTAGGGCAATATCTATATTTTCGGCATGCATGTATATCTCCAGTTTCTGTCTTCTAGCAGTTAACCCTTTGGCGTTCCAGATCTTGGTACGGATGTTTAGTCCCTCTGTGGAACCAGGCGTGTTATTAGTTTGGTCATCTATTCGATCATATTGTCCTTCATGTCTTTCATGATGGATTGGAATCTGTCAAACATTGTATCTAACAAGTTCTTCATGTTGTCTTGTGAGCTATCCACAGTGGAGTCAGTAGGTTTATTAGGCCATTCTGCCCAGTCATCAATTTTGTTTTAGGCAAAAACACTCCACCATAGAGTAGGTACATCGGCTTATAGATACCATTAGCCACACTTTGGAATCTAAGAAATACTGCTCAGCTGTTTTTCTGGACATAAACCAAGCCTTCGTTAGAGTCTGGCATGATGGACTGCTTTACAAGATTAAAAAATACTTGCCACATTCCTTCTTCCTCATCTTGAAGAGCTATCTGAATACAAGATGTTTCGAAGTAGCATCCTGGGACCAGTTCTGTACCTTATATTCACAGCTGATATTCCAATAGATGACAATACTTTCATTGCCACATATGCTGATGACACAGCCACATTGTCAGTAAATGCAAATCCAGATACTGCATCATTAAATCTGCAGAAGCACATAACTGAAATCGAAGACTGGATGAAGACCTGGAGAATAAAATCAAATCAAGGCAAATCTGCAAATGTTATCTTTACCCTAAGAAAAGGCCACTCTCCCCCAATTACATTAAATGGAAGGAAATATCTAGACTCAAAGCTTAGAGCAATGTACTGGCTGATTAGAGGGAAGTCCCAACTTACAAACGAAAGTAAAATGGCAATCTATAAAACATTAAAGCCGGTTTGGACATATTGAACTCTGGGGAACAGCAAGTAATAGTAACATTGAGATCCTAGAAAGGTTTCAATCCAAAGCTATCAGATCTATGTTCAATATACCAAAAGGCATCCATAATAAATACATTATACAAGATCTGAGGCTGAAAACTGTTAAACAGGAAATTGTCATACGCAGTGAAAACTATCAGCAAAAACTAGCCAATCATATGAATGCTCTGGCTTCTAAATTATCGGGATCCGGAAACACCCAACATACAAGACTGAGGAGGAATAATGTTCCAAGCCTTATAAACAGATTCCCAAAGGAATAGTGGAAAAGGCCAATGGGTTTTTCCCACTAAAAAAATAAGTCAGAAGCAGACACTGATCAGAAAAAAGAGCAGCTAAATATCAATGACAGATTGCTGTATTGAGCAGGATATATAATGGAAAATTATTCTAATATGATCTCATTAAGTGAAACAATGGCATTTGGTGTTTTTATTTTTTAAAGCGCATTCAAATTCTAAACATCTTCGGTGTTTAATAAGTGAATTCAATGTAGATTAAAATGAAGATAGAGTTCATCTAGCCAAATGAAGTGGTGAAAAAATTTAAGGAATCGGACCGAAACTTACAAAATATTTTGCAACTTATTCTTCCAATTGGTACCTCACAGTACACATGAAGTGACAAAAAGTTTCAAATAAATTATTTCCATATGAATATTTTTGAGTTCACAAATGGGACTTATTGCTAGAAGAGCAATTTCTTACAGTCAAACAGAATATCAGTCCAAACCCGCTCGAAAAGCGACTGGGAATCGAACCTGAATCCCACGTTAAAAACCATAAGCCTTCTGATAAATCCAAAACACCGTAGAGATGACAATATACATGGTGTCTGGGAATAAGTGTCGGACAAAGAAAGGCATTATTCGTTGACTGAAAAATAGTGTCTTTAAAATAAAAGTTAAAAGATTTTTTTGAGATTTTTTTTCAGAAAATTGAAAATAATATTCATAATTATTTGTCATCTTTTGGATACACATGATACTTGATTATTCAGCGCCGCTCAGGGAAATAACTCGCAAACAGCTGCGAAGACATCTAGCTGCCCTTGGGTGTGTTAAAAAGAGATGAGTAATATTTTTTTTGAACTCAATTAGAAAAAGGATGTGTTTTACATTTATTTCAACGACTATTTATTCCTTTATAGCCAATAAATAGAATTTTTATAGTTTCCAGTTCCTATGTCAAATGGTTTCTGAGAAAAATTTTGTAGAATTTTAAGTAAAGTCTCTAGAATTAGATTACATATAATTCTGAAAGAAATTGCTTTGGAATACTTATAGTCTCTCTTTCAATTAATTTTCCACATGATACAAGAAAGCCAAAAATATAGTTTCATTTGCCCCCTTAAAATTTCTATATGAATATTTTTAAATGTGAATGCGTGAACTGACAACGCATTCAGAGACCAATTTATTCCACAGCTTGGTAGTATGGACAGTTAAGGAATATACCATACATCATTAGGGTTGCTTTATTTTAGTCATTTTAAAAATTTACATAAACCTCACGTAGAGCGACCAAAATTTCTATATGAATATTTTTAGTGTAAATATGTGAACTCACAGCGCATTCCGGATATCAGAATTCAACTTATTCCACAGCGTGGTAGTATGTCTAGCAAAGGAATATAACATACATCAACAGAGTTGCTTAATTTTAGTCATTTTAAAAATTTACACAAACCTCACGTAAGGCGACCGAATGCCCTTGCTGCAGAAGTGCTATCTTTTCCTGCAACCTCACCAGCATCTGCGGTGTTTCCACAGTTCTCGCTTCTGCTCTGTTCAACTTCCTTTGTGTCGCTTGCAGCTCGCTGTTCAAGTCACGAACTCGCTTCTCCATTTCTTGGCTCATTACTGTAGGTGTAATAAAAAAATCTTTGTTTTAATGAGCACTATACCCAAAATAGTGACGAATGAATACTAGTTTCAAACGACCCTTTTTCAAAGGTTCTCCTCTCCATAAACAATAACAACTATAATTGAAAGTTTTGTCAAAGTCCCTCCTCTCCATAAACAATAACACCTATACTTGAAAGTTTTGTGAAATTTCCCCCTCCCCATAAACAATAACACCTATACTTAAAAGTTTTGTCAAAGTCCCCCCTCTCCATAAACAATAACACCTATACTTGAAATTTTTGTGAAATTTCCCCCTCCCCATAAACAATAACACCTATACTTACAAGTTTTGTCAAAGTCCCTCCTCTCCATAAACAATAACACCTATACTTGAAAGTTTTGTCAAAGTTCCCCCTCCCCATAAACAATAACACCTATACTTAAAAGTTTTGTCAAAGTCCCCCTCTCCGTAAACAATAACACCTACACTTGAAAGTTTTGTCAAAGTCCCCCCTCTACGTAAACAATAACACCTATACTTGAACTTACCTATACTTGAAAGTTCATTGAATATATTGAATTACAAAAAGAATTAAGTCGACAAATATTGGGAGATTTTAACTTAATCGCCTATGATCTAATACTCACATTTTACATCTTTACCTTAAGCTCGTTTGCACTTTCAAGCTGAAATATAAAACTACAGTTCTCCCCGTAAAGTGAAGACCTGTAGTCTATACTTCTTGAAATTGTTGAAGCAAGTCAACTGAACTAGTTGTAATACAAAGTTCTAATCAATTGTTAGTACCTAGAATTTTTTCTATGTATAAATGGCCTATGATCTAATACTCACATTTTACATCTTTACGTTTAGCTTGTGTGCACTTTCAAGCTGAAATATAAAACTACAGTTCTCCACGTAAAGTGAAAACCTGTAGTCTATATCTCTTGAAATTGTTGAAGCAAGTCAACTGAACTAGTTGTAATACAAAGTTCTAATCAAATATTAGTACCTAGAATTTTTTCAGATTTTTAAAATTCATAATTGAAAAATTAGATATAACACTTGAAGTCTAATATTTGCACAGGCTTAGAAATAAGAATGGTAACTGAATTCGCTATTTAATTTTAAAAAACCTATCCAATGAAACCCCACTCGATAAGACATACGAAAAAAATTTACACAAAAAAAAATTGTGTGTACTTATGTACGCACGTCAGAAGTTAAACTTCCTTGGTTAATACAAGAATAACTTTATTTAGCACGCAAATAATTAATGGAAATAAAATAATAAAAGGACCGGCCATGGTTATAAATACGGTTAGTAAAATTTAAATTCTATCAAATTATTAAATTTTAAATATTAAAATGTTGAATTGTTAAATTTACTAAAACCAATCTAAATAAAGTCTTATTAATGATTAATATAAAAGAATATGCTGAAAATTTATAGTAATTTATTCATTTTAACTATTTAAGAAATAATGAAATAATAGTTTATAATTAATAATGCAAATAAATACATACCAAACCTTAACCTCACTTTGAGAAATACACTTAAAATATGTTTTAAAAAACTTATAAGCACTATTTCTATCACGAATATTCACAATAAATAAATGTTTTTTATTATATGGAACACTATTAAATTTCAATTACTAAAAAATATTATTTAAAAGCACATACAAATACCTCTATAACTATCATGAATACAGTATCAATCACAGCACAGTACACGCATGTAAATATATGTTTCGCGAGCAACTTCATCCTGTCAATTATTGTTGCATTGCACCTAAAGAAGTATAACTTCAAAGACTTTTTTTATATGAAAAACTTTTTTATTAATTGCAATACCCATCTTGCTGAATTAGTCAGCTTGCTGCATTTTATGTACATAACTTTGAAATTATTAAAAATTGAGAAATTTTGATAAACAGACATCCTTTATTCAACAAAAAAAACCTAGAAACTACCTTCCAAATATGATTTTTTAAAGAATTATAAACACAATAATATAAAAAAAATGCAATAATCATTAAGAGAGGCAAGAGATCAATATAAATGATAAGATAATTTTACATTATATATACAATTTTATATTGTTTTACATAAGGATTTAGTACATTATAATAATTAATTTATTTGAAAGTCCCTTTTTAAATTATACCCTAAAGTTACCTTAGTACACTTTCACACACAAGTTGAAGGAGTCTCTATCTATTTTAAGCAACAATGAAAAAGGTTCATATGCTAGAGATCTTAACAACTTAGCTTGTTTATTAAAATTATAGATAACTATTCGCTTCTTGACAATGAATCACAATCTTTTTCAATAAACCCTGGATCTGTCACAACATACTATACTTATCTTAAAATATCATCAACCCATCTTTACACCATCTACATTTTTCCCATTTCACCCAGTCATTCTAAAAATTTTCCAAACTATTGTGACAAACATTTTTTATTTTTGATTGCAAGGGATGCTGTGCAAGTATTTGCACAGTTACTGCCGTACCCCAGCGTTTTATGAACTCCTTTCATATAAATTTCAATCATGGTTGAAGCAATTTATACATATAAGTTCATTAAACATTGTTCTTATCTAATCATAACACATTCGTATCATAACATCAATCATAACACATAGGTACATAATTTGTGATATATAACATATTTTATTTTGTTTGCGTACAAAATAAAATGTGTTCTGTAAATTTCAAATCCAAAACAACATTTACAATAGATTGTAACTCTGAGCAATTTTGGATTAATTTATGCTAATTTTGGATTATTTCATTCTTTGCATCAGGTCTAAGACAAATGATTTATGTTCTGATTTAATTCTGAACTGAAAACTTTCCTTTCTAAAAACTCCATTTTTATATACGAGGGTGGATCAAATGTAAAAATGAATTTTTTGGAAATAGTATTCACATAATTTTAACTCAAGATTCAAAAAAAAAACCTGTTTCTAAAATATGTTGTCCTTGAGAGAAAGTTTTGTCCAAAAAATTGACTTAGACTTGAGTGAGAACAAAATTTCTCGAATCATATTTCTTGAAGACCTTCACCTGGCTGCATCCTCTTTAGTCAGAATCTTAATTATATATCTATGCACAAGTGGCAAAAGAATCCCCTTCTCAGTTATTTGCTATATCAACTCGGCAGTACTGTTAGACTCTAACCCACCTACTAACATTCTCAGCAACAAATCCCTAAGGTCTTACCACTTTTCCATTTTCTTGGAACTCCAGTTCTTGTATATATAAGTTCAGCCTCACGGAATTAATCCGTAATGTTTATATATAAGTTCTAAATATGCGGCATTTTTCAAAAGCTGAAAATAATTTCAAAAAGGTCGCTATGGTTTCTGTGCCCATAAGACATTTTTTGTCTTTACTTTTATCTATTACGTTTAGCCACTGGATAATGGAAATTCTTACCTGAATTTTCTGCTGAAATAACAAATTTGTCTTCTAATTTTTCTTTACTCTTCCTTTCGCTATTTATTTTCATCTGCAACTCTCTGAAATAATAATAAACAAAAGCCATAAAATACAAGACAAATCCAAGAAGTGTTTTTGCAGATATGTTTATGATGAAGGTTTTAAATTGTGCCCTTTTCAAGCCCACGTCAAATGTCTCAACAAACCTGTCACGGAAAAAAATTCTGTGAGTTACAAACACACATGCATAAAACTTAGGACCTAAACACGTTTATTTTACGTATAAGAATAATATAAATAAAAAAGTGGAAATTTAGAAAAACTGGACCAAAAATAAAGTATAAAAGACAAAAAGAAAAAATCAATTAATATTGCACAAATCATTAAAAAGATAATGAACGTGGACAGTGCGACATGTCGATCTCGATCATAGAATAGAAATCTTATTGATATATTATAAAATGTCCAATATTATAAAATGTCATATCCAGAAATATAAATCGTGTGAATATAATTTTGAAAATTTTAAAAAGTCTCAATCTTCACGCAAAACTTAGAAATATTACAAAAAAAAACTGTAACTTCAAAATTATTACGTCTGACATGGAGACTACCAGACGAGGGGGCCACCAATTAATTAACCTTATATATGTTGTAGTGGAGTCTCACATGATTGTGACAAAATACTTTTGACCATAATACTGAAACCAGGTAAAAAGATCCAAGTGCAACTAGTTATATACAAGTTATTTTTGCAGAAAACTAGCTTTGTTTAGTATCTAAACACTATCGTTTTGAGCACAAGATTCTTCCTGAAATGGCCGTATTATTTCCTAATCCATAGGATGCAAGACTAATGTTGTATTTGGTGGAAAGAAAGCAAGTATTAGACTTCAACCCAATAACTTTTGGATGCGCCGACATTATCAATCAGCAACAAAATCTTTTTCTTCTTCTTCTTCACTAACTTATAATCCCAATCTCGAAACCATTTTCTGAAAAACTCTGACATCATCCAAGCTTCATAGTTATTTGTATAATCAACCGATTATGAAACATCTTGGGCTTTGAGATTTTCCTAAAATGAGCAATTTTATTCACTGTGCTACTCATATTTGCTGCCATTACGGTGATTCTATCCTTTCACATCTTGCCAATGCAACAATTCTCACCAGGAATTTCAGAGTTCCGTTAGGCATTAATTTGTAAAAAAAGACCAGTTTCGTCTGTGTTGAATATTAAATTACTGGTCAGAAAATGTTTTTTTGTGGATTAGGCCACAGTTGTCAACCATTCTATTGTGGAACTTTGATCAACGATAGTGGATTCACGGAGAATTTTTCCAACTACGTATGTCCAGCTTTAAAACGATTATCCAACTCACACAACATTTGATATCAACGTTACCAAAACGTCATGTAAAAATTTACCTTACTGTTTCTCTTAAAATTATTAAAAATATTTGCTTTTAAAATGTTTAAATGGAAGGACTCCTTAATTTTGTTCTTATTTTTAAAAAACATTAATGTTGTAGAATGGCTAACACCAAAGTCCTTTGCTAAAGAAGAGTTTGATTTTTCATTTTCCAGCATTTAATTGCACCTTTATCTTCAATTGTAAATGTTTTAAGACGTTGCAAAGTCATTTTTCGTACCAAATTATTAATCAATGCATAATGTTAGAGTAATAACTCTTCACTAAGGATCAAACCAAAAAAGCCAAGTACCACACAGCGCAAAGAAGGGTGGAAAAGGTCCTGGCATCGAGCAAATATGGATGGAAACTAACATACAAATTATCACCATAACCGGACATATTTTCTTAAAAATATTTTATTATAAATGACGTCACTATAAATGAAGTCATTATAGACAAACTTTATTCCATAGAAGTTTATATGAAAATCAAATAAATGGATGGCATTATTATAAACGGTTGACATTATATGCAGTCATAGTAAACAGTTTCCACTTTGTAAATATTCTAGTAAAATAAAAATTAGATATTAAATAATTATTTGGTATTAAAAATAACCTCGTCACCTCGGTTACTCAGATCTTTTCACCTGGCTATATCAGAAACTAAAGCTAGTCAAGTAAAATTCTTTTAACCGCATACTAATTTTCCAACGACATAAATGCGCAAGTTTACAGATTCTCTTGTAATTAATGAATATTGATTTTTTCAGAATTTGTCTATTTTAAATAACATTCTGATATCATAATTATTATAATCTTGAATAAATAGTTAATTCACCACAGATACAACTACGACTAAACATTGACTAAGTATAATACTGATAGACTGTAATTAAAATATTTTATTGCAAAATATGACTACATTTTTATATTTAGAAATCTGGAATTTCATTATTTATTTCAGTCATTCGTCAGTTCATCCATTTAAAAATAGAAGTATCCAAATTCTCCATATCACGTATAATAAATGATAAAATCCCATAACCATAATTTACAGTTTCTATTTCTACTATGTTTGCTTAGATCTATAACACATCTTTAAAGGAGTAATACAATATTAATTATTTTGTCATACATTTTCCGACATGTTGCTTTTAAACCAATGGATTAAATCCCAGAAATTATTTAATCCTCAAACCGAACAATATTGTAATTTAATATATACATCACATTGTTAATTTGATATCATTATAGATAAATAGTTTTTCTCAATTGCAACATTCAAATAGTGCATAACATTGGACAAGTCATGACCAGACCAAGTTCTATTATCAATAAACGTACAGTAATATTGTGCTTCTTTAAACGAAATAAAAAAATTTATTGACAATAACACGATAAGAAAAGTATCATGAACTGAGACACAATTTTCTTTGTTCAATGAAAAATACTAATATACCGAGACATAACATTAATATTTATAATTAAACTTGTAGAAAAAATAAACACCCAAATGAATAAGTATAAAAAATGGATAAAATTGTTGTTCGAGGGTCAAATTAATGCAAATAAATATTGCCAGATCTACTGTTGTGTACCAAGATATATTAACATTTTTGCTAAGTGGTAACAAAACCCACACTGTGTCTGCACCACTATTATTGAATTATTTGTAGCTATATAATTTTTAATAAACATCGTAAAGTCACACATTTTAACCCTTTGCCACTACACTGCCAACCAAGCTATACCTCATCAGCTTAGAGCAGAGACAAAGTTGATTTTTTTGTTTTACTTGTCAGCAAAATATTATGTTTTGTGAAGTAATGGCATCAGCCATTGTTTGAATATAAAATGATTGAACAGAAAGGAAAAGATCTTACCCTTTTTTAACAGTCACACTCTGTTCAAAGTCACCTCAAACTAGGTGTCTGATTAAATGTGCCAATACCGAACTATAACAGTTGTTTTAAAGATTCTATTTGAACTTAATTTTATTTATATTATTAATATTTACATATATAAATAAATAGATTTAAGTAAATATACCAGAATATAAAAGCAGTTTTATTGGCTATATAGACAGAGGAGTATTAAAAATGGTGCATTTTTTTGGGAATTTTAAAAAAAATCTGTCTCACATGTGTGTCAATACACATTCTGACGCAATTTAGTATTGCCAACTGCAAATGCTGGCCAGTTTAGGTTTAATGCAAAATTAAGTAGTTATAAAAATATAAGGGTATATCTACATCGATACTCATTTAAAAAATGATGAGTGAACTGGGAAAACTGGCAATGGTTCAAAATCAAGCATAAAAGCTCACCTTAAAGATTAAGTATATCTTAACTCAAAAGGCAATGCAGTGGCTCAAGGTCAATAACTGGAGAAGATATGGGAAAGAGTTCAGCTTAGAGATGAAATGCTGTCTGTGGAACATGGTAGTGAGCAAATGTTGCAAGTGAAAAGGGCTAAAGCAGATACCAAAATCGCAACGACATATTTCCACATTACTTTAATATCGCCGCATGATTGGCATGTTCCTTTTCCCGTTCTTGCATTTCAAAAGTTAGTTTAGCTCTTAAGTTCTCAACTTCACTCTGATGTTGCTGTGACATACTCTGTATTCGGTTCCTCATTTCTTGTAACGATGACTCATACTGAAAAAATTAAATAATTACCATTAAAATATAGGATACACTTGTTTGTTTTTTATCAAATTTTATATTATAATGTTTCTTTTTTATTTTTAACCGTTTGAGTGCCAACGAGCGCCATCGCAATCGTGCGCGTACTAACTAAATTTGCCACGAGCGCGACGGCGCTCGCGAAATCAGTTGCTGTTTAGCGCGCGGTAGGGGTGGTCGCTCGCACGCATCGCTAATTTTTTATCTTTCTACGTGTTACATAAAGTTCAAATTATAATATTATTAGTAAATACAATATAAAAAGGATCCAGGAAAAGAAAATTTTTAACCCATAATGTCGGAATATGAAAATAATTAGACTTAAAATGATCGTTTTTCAAGTTGTGAAGAAAGTGATAGTGGGAGTGACATTGTGGTGCGCTCACAATTTGGCGTAATGCAAATTTTGAGTGATAGTGACAATAGTGACGATAACAATTATTTTGCTGATACAGAGGATGTACCGGACTGCGAAAATACAATGTGCCCTTGATTTCAGTTTTTGTTATAATTTTTGTTCACAATATATATTGCCATAATTTTCTTTTTATAAGTACCATAAGTTTTTATTAAGAAAACGCCGAAAAAATTATTAAAATTAAATAATTTTTGGAAGATATACAGTTTTTTTTCGAGACATGGGTAAATGACATCAAAAACAAAAGATTTCTTTGGCATTTTTAAGTATATATGAGTAAAAAACCATGGCACTAAAATGGTTAAACACCTTCTATATAATTATATTCAAACAATATTGCTTAAATCGTAATTACATGTGTTTTAACCTGTGTCATATCACAGGAAGATCACCCAGCTCATGGTATTCATGATACATATCATCTATTACTAAAATTCATATAGATTTACATACTTTTCATATATCATAGTGTTTGTTCATTCTAAAGCAAACAAAATTCAAAAGACAAAGCAAACAATTATAGTAAAAGAATTACATTAACATATATAACAGTTTTTTTAAATAATCAACTTAAATATGTCAAAAAAACACCGTCGTAAGCTGTTGTGAATACATGTGACTTATTGTCAGGAAATATTTTCATGGTATATTAGCAAGCATAGAAAATGACAAAAGCAGAAATGCAAATTAATTACTATAATGAATCAAATTCCATAGCGATAAGAAATGGATGAAAAACAATTGTAGTGAAAAGTCTGTTATAGTTCTAAAAGCAAGTTATCTTTTTTACGAAAAATAATTAACTATACCAAAATAAATTATTGCTTTTTTTACTGCCTAAATAAAAAGCCTAATATAATCTAACTTTCTGCAAAATTAGAGTGGCACAACATAGGTAGGCCGAACGTAATTTGGATACGAATTTGTATTGTACGTAAACTTACAATTCGTGTCATACGTATTGAGTACGCACACTGGGTGCATTTTTTGTCCGTTATAATCAATTGTTTTCTATTCCACCCCAGCGACACTCATGCAAAATGAATTTGGTATTTTTATTTCTTCCGAGATTTCTAAATTTTTTGACATCCATGGTGACTCGTTAGTACGACAACGCAACTATACATGCGTATACGCACGAGTAATTCGGACCGAGCCTGTGAGCTCCTATAGTACATCATGTTTGGGAAGTTTTGTGCGTAATTGTACGTATTCATACAACTCAATTTTGTATGAAAAAGTATCCAAAGTGCATTCGGCCTTACTATTACAAAGTAAATTATAACTTACATTTTCTTTTGCTATTTTCTTATCAGCTTGGAATGCTTCTTCCATTCGAGTCTTTTCAGCTGTCAATGTTGTTAATGATAAACTAAGAGCAGCAAGCGAGTCATCTAGAATATGAGAGATTAAAACTAAATAATTCAATTCAAATTATAATAACACATTTTCTGAAATAATTTTCTTATAGAAATAAAATTAAGACAGTATTAGACATTTAAAAAAGTATGTATGTGTAACAGTCTAGTAAAACTCTACTTTTTTGTGTAGTTTGTGATATCTGTCACGTCTTAAGTAATTTGCTAAGTTAGCTCTGTCTAAAGAGTTACTTAGCAAATTAAATCCATCATTTTTATTATTAAAAATCCATCATTTTTATTATTTAATTTTTGATTAAATTTTTCAAAATCTTTCACATGCTCTATCTCATAAACTATTATTTTTACAAGACGGCATCGGTGATACAAAAGATAGAAAATTTAGTTCCTTACAGAATCCCCTTTTGACATTTTATTAGTAAGATGAATAAGTTGTGAAAAAACTGAAAAAAAAACAATTTTCGCTGTACAATATAATAATTCATAACCTGTTGTATGAAAATAAATCTCTGAAGAAAATTAAAGAGAATTTAATACTCTGTAAAAAAAAGGACATGTTAAATTTGTGTCATAATGTTAACGTAAATGAGATATTTAGCTTTAAAATTTTCATAAATATGGTGGATTTAACATAATCCTCGCACCAACTTCACCAAAAACTCAGGATGTGACCGTTGATAATATTGACAAAAAGATTTACTTCAAGTAACTGCATTACAAACCTACACTACCAGGTAGCACAATATGTTATTATAGATGTCTATTTATTTTTGACATGGTAGTGTAGGTTTGTAATATACATTACAAACCTACACTACAATGTCAAAAATAAATAGACGCCGGTAATAACATATTGTGCTCAGGGTAGTGTGCAGACTATCATTCATCATGCCTCTTATAACAAGTACACAGGTATTACAAGATTTTCCCTGATAATGTTCAATTCACATTTTATTATAACAATATTTACTGTCAATGAAAGCACTTTAAAAACACTGATATTTTACTGACTTTTACATAAGTCAATAAAATATCAGTATTTTTAAAGTGCTTTCATTGACAGTAAATATTGTTATAATAAAATTGAAATGAAGTAATAAAACCAGTATTTTACTAAGATCTGGAAAATCTGGAATAAACAGGCGCTACGTGTAGAATAAGCTAAAAAATTCTTTTTGCATTCTTTCATATTGTTTACAATGAAATTTTTTAAATAGTGTTTGTAGGTATTGGACTTTGCACTCCACTCATCTAAAATATCATCTCCATTGCTTGTATTATATTTTATGACTTTCAATGCTTGAAAAATAAAATCAATTAATAACTCCATTCAAAATTAGTGAAACCTTGTCAGATGATTTGAGTCAAACTTGAATCATTTTTAATTTCGATAATTAAGAAAACTAATTATAGATTTAATCTGATATATCTGTAATCAATAATTTAAAAATAAATGTTAATCGCAAATAGCATTAAAGTTGAAGAAATTTGTAAACTAAACATTAATATAAAAGACAAAATCAATATTTAAATTAAGCTTGCAAGCAACAAATACGTATTTTACGAGTTTTCTTTTTGTTTTCAAACTTTTCATTTACAGAATATCAACACAAATATGACAAAATTTACGATGTGATCACTTCCTTTGCAACATCTTAAAATGTGTTAAAAAGATTTTCTTCTGTATTGAATAGATACAAAATTTTTCTTTCATGTTTGGGATACACTGTTTCACTAAAACCGAGAATTATGCTACTCTCTTAATACACAAATGCCATGGGAAAAATAATACTCAAGGTTTCAGAAACAAAATTATAAATGCATCTGAACTGAGATGTGGTATATCAAAATGCACTGATAAGAAATATTAAAATAGGCGTATCGGCTTTGAAAGCATGACATAAATGTTTTAACGGTTTTTAAACGAAAAAAGGATTCTATTTAAAATTTATTCTTTGTCATGGTACTTTTTTTCATTGTTCAATTAATTTTTAATTTTGTTCATATATTAGTAGTCCCACAAAGGAAGCCTTGCGGAAAAGGTTAATCGTAGATAAAACTATCTGACTAACAACAAATCTATCTCCTGCATTATTTCTCAGGTTAAAAACTGATTTAATTACATAACATTGTAAATCAGAAACGGACTCACCATTTGCACCAACAGTTTTACTCTTATTAATAGCCTGCAAACTCACTTCCAATGCCTCTTTTTGTTTAACGAGGCCTTTATATGCGGTAACTACATCTGTAAAAAATATTAAAGAATGTTAATTTACTAAATATTCATGGAGTGAATATATAACTTATTATATTGATATATATATAATTTTTAAAACATTGTCTAGAATGCCATATGTGATGCTTATGCTATAAGCCTACATTGGAATCTACACTGAAAATTTGATAGAGGAGTAGGATTTAACCAGCATAGGAATTAATTAATCTCAACATCTGGATTGCTGAATAACCCAACATCTATTTTATCACTCTGTATAATTTTTGACACTAGAGACTCCATTTAGTATTAGTCCGGGGACTCAGCTATAGGCTTGGATCTTTATGGCATTGGGATTATAGTTTTAAGAACATTTCAAACATGCATTGGGTATGAACTCCCACAACTGTATTGAAAAAGTTGATTTTAACTCAGAGAGAAGTATTATTTTTTAGATTTTCTTTTATACTGAAAACGTAAATATAACATCAAATGACCAAAGTTATTCTAAAATTTGTTGTAATATTGCAATAAGACATGGCACAAAAATATGCAGCGTGATGGTTTATAATTTCTGACAACTTTCTTTCTCACAAGTTTTGGTAGAAAATGAGAAAGAAGATGACTGCAAAGCGGAGAATGCCCGAAATAAATAGAAATTAGTATCAACTTTCAATTTCATCAGCCAACTGTACTATATTTGCTTTGGCCATTTTTGATTAAACGTATCATCATTTCCGCAATCCGTCTTGATGGATTTTCGAAAAAGTAATTTAATATAGAATTTACAGCGACATAGAATTTACAATAAACACAAAGAGCACAAGTTAAAAGGTATTTCAGTGTATTCCGTGTAAACTTTATATCGTAAACTTATGCAAGCATTGTGATAGGATTGAAATAAATAAATAGTACTTTTATATAGACACAAAAACAAAAGAAATTTTTCAAAACATTCAATTTTATTGAACAAAATTAATTTTTAATTTCTACCAAAATTTTCCTTTTCTTTCATAAAAAATATCAACTTGCATAAGCAATATAAATTATAATATATAAAATTATAATATATAAATTATAATGTTTAATCTGATATAATAATATGTCTCAAATAATATATATAAATCTCTCAAAAATACCTTTTGTTCAAAACAGAATATTCAACCATTTTTTGAACTATCATATCTCAGATAAAACTCCTTAAATTTTTAATTTCAGATGTAAAAATCATAGAACTTACAATTTTTTTGAAAACCATTTGTTATACTCTTATTGCCCTAAATTTTAGGGTAATAAGAGTATAACAAATGGTTTCAAAAAAATTCGTAGGTCCAGTAATGGAATTTCTAGAAAAAAAACTAAAAGAATTCTTTCAGAAGACTTCAAAATTAAGTCAAATTTTATATTTTGCTTGGCTTAAATATGGCAATCGTTTAATATTGAATTAGGGTGGTAAAATCCTGTGTTAACCTTGATCTACAAAATAAGTGTATCAACAAAGCATTAATACGGACGTTAGATAAAAAACCAGCCAAGTGCGAGCCTGGTTCGTGAGTCTGAGATGCTATATCTCGTGCGGAGTAAAATTGCTTATATAAATTATAATGTATATCTCAAAAACTATGTCATTCAGAATCACAATTATAGTGATCCCACAACCTTTGCACAGATTTCAGACATATTTTTTGTATGCTTTCAATACATCTCCAAAAATATAATAAAATTATGAAGAAAGTATTTTTAAAATACTTGTAGCTAATCCTTTCAAATTATACAGCATAATATTTATGGTATATTAAACATGTTTATTCCGAGTACTTCTCATTTACATAGTGATGATTAATATTTTATTCAAATTTCCAATTTCTATATCAAGCAGTTTCTAAGAAAAACTGCTATGACATATAGATTAATGAATCTGATTTTATAAGGGTTTCACTTTTCCTTTTGAGGTAGAGATGCCTATTATGGCAAGAATATATTTCAAACTGTTTGAATATACAGATTTTGTAATTTTTAGGACATTTTTTAAATAAATCAAAATAATTTCCATAATCTAAATAATAAAGAAGCATTTAAAAAAAAATTAAAACAATCTTCTAATTATTGATTGGAGCTCAATTTTTTGGACATGTGTGACCAGCATAGTCCTCGTATTCATTACTTTCTTTTCAATGTGCTAATGTATCCCCACAGCCCAGCTCAACCAAAATCAAATTCTTAACTAAGTTATTGCATCCTTAATCCCAGACATAATACCTCCTAGTAAGACCCCTTAAATGTGTATACTTCTATTTATCTACTTTAATGTATCTCTAATTGATACATATAACGGACTTATTGCTACAAGAGCAATCTCTTACAGCCAACCATAACACAGTCCAGCCTTGTTCAAAGAACAAAACAACTAAAAAAAATTGTTAAACCATTACGAAATATCTTGTTTCTTAAAAACACCAGCACTTTAATGTTTAAACAATAAAAAAGATTTACAATAATATAAAAACGTTCGACAGTAAAGACGCTATTCATTGGCCATAAAAGAATAAATTGTCGTTAAAATAAAACATAAAACAGGCCCATCTTCTAATAGAGTGCAAAAAAATATTACACATAACTCTTTTTAACACACACAATATTTGCCCGGAGTACAGGGGTTTACCCACAGTAGTGATGTATTCGCAGCTGTTCGTGGGTTATTCGTCCGAACGGCGTTAAACAATGTGTGAAACTATCATGTGTACGGAGAGATAACAAATAATTATGGATATTATTTTAAATTTTCTGACAAAAAGTCATCTTTTAAATTTTATTTTAACGACAATCAACTATTTTTCACTCAAGGAATAATTTTTCTATAGTGACGTTAAATCTAAGTCCCTTGAATTTAAAGTATACTTTAATACAGTTCATGTGCCTATAGCGACTTCGGATGTAACGCGGAGTTCGGGTGTATGGGCTGTTCTTAATGAGTCATTTTTAACAAATTCCTAGTAATCCCATGCAGATATTACAACCAGACTTGGCCACCAAAGACACAAAGAGCTTACTTATCTTTTGTTTATATCCACACAGATGGTCAGCAACTGTGGTAACCTTCACCTTTTGTTTATAAATATTAGCTATAGGTAGGCAAGCGTGTACCTTTCGGAGTTAAAATGATTTAGTTACAAAGTGATATTCTTACTAGCAACTGGGTTTAGTAAACTTTTGAATAAGTATGGCTTATAGATGCTCATTCACTGTTAAAGAAAATCATTTCAAAATTGAAAAATAGTGAAAACAATACTGATTTGTGCAAAGAATACAAAGTTTCCCATATCTACGATGTGGAAAAACCATGATAAAATATTAGAATGCTTTGAATCAAAATCCTTGAAAATTAAGAAAAATCATAAACCGACGCATTAAAGTGTCGAAAATGGGCATTTTCTAGTGTGGTTCAAAATTCAAAGAGGCCACAATGTACCTTTGAGCAGTCGCCTGCTGCAAGAAAAGGCTAATCATTTTGCCTGTAGCAGTAGCCGACATTCTCAGTATAAAAAGAATTTCAACAAAGCAGCAGTTGAACTAAAACAGTACCTAAAAGATATCGAAGAAGAAACCAGACAACATAAATTAGAAAACCTAAACCCCCAAGCTAAAAACGATTACTCGCTCTGAAACCTGAAAACCAGCCGCAATGCCCCTCAGTTAGCACAACATCCTATTAAAAGCAACAACACGTGGGCTAGAATGGATAAAGAACGTGCTGAGGTATATCGAGAATTCCTGGGTGAAGTCTTCACTCCCAATGTGGGTGATGAGGAAACTGAAAGAGAAATACTAAAATACCTAGAAATGGAACTGCAACTCTGTCTCCCCATAAAAAGCTGCTCACCCCGTGAAGTTCTAAAAGAAATAAAGGGTCTGGAACTGAACAAGGCGCCTGGGTTTTGTCTAATAACAGCCGAAATACTAAGACAACTACCTAAAAAAGCTGTAGTTGCAATAACACAACTCTTCAACAACATAATTTGTGTTGGACATGTCCCAATGACATGGAAGGTCTCAGAGATCATTATGGTTCGAAAGCCGGGCAAACCTCCACATCATGTATCTAAAATTATCTCAAGAAGAATGATGCAAACCCTCAACAAAACATCAAACCTCAACACCAGTTTGGATTCCGTAATGGCCTTTCGACAATAGAACAAGTTCACCGAATAGTCAACAAAATAAGAGATGCTCTGTAAAAAACAGTACTGCTCTACTGTCTTCCTTGATGTACAACAAGCATTTGATATGGTATGGCATTTAGGCCTGCTGTACAAAATCAGAACAAACTTCCACACAATTTCTTTTTGCTCTTAAAGTCATACTTGGAAGGTAGATTATTTAGAATCAAAATCAATGATGCATACTCAGCCTTTCAAGAAATAAAAGCTGGAGTGCCTCAAGGCTCAATTCTAGGTCCAACTCTGTACCTTTTATACACTGCAGATATACCAACATCGGACAATGTCCTATCTGCCACATTTGCTGACGATACCGCTGCGTGCAGCAACCATGAAAATCCCACCACTGCATCCATGGTTCTACAGACTCACTTAAACAAAATTAACCAATGGATGGAAAAGTGGCGCATCAAGGCAAGCTCCAATAA
Organism: Druceiella hillmani; assembly: GCA_039881145.1. Classification (NCBI taxonomy): domain Eukaryota; kingdom Metazoa; phylum Arthropoda; class Insecta; order Lepidoptera; family Hepialidae; genus Druceiella; species Druceiella hillmani. The sequence goes on from JAYKKI010000014.1 coordinate 4,071,266, forward strand.
ATCAGTACATGTCACCTTCACTCTGCGAAAGGATAACTGCCCTCAAATTTAACTTGGAAACGATGTTCTTCCTCAACAAGATACCTAGGCATGCATCTAGATAGGAAGTAAACATGGAAAACTCACATTACAAAAAAACGCAATGAGTTAAACATTCGTCTTAGAAACCTTTCCTGGCTAATAGGCAGAAGATCACATGTCACCCCAAAAAATAAAATACTTATATACAAAGCCACAATCAAGCCGATTTGGATATATGGCATAGAGTTGTGGGGAACAGCAAAGAATTCTAACGTGGAAATACTACAACGCTTCCAAAATAAAGCACTCCGAACGATATCTGATGTACTTCTATTCATCCCAAACAATGAATTACATAAGTACACAGGAATGAAAACCGTAAAGAAGGAAGTAGAACACAGAGTACAATCCCATCGAAACCGCATAAAAGCTCACACTAATACCGTCGCAACAGCACTAGATAATCCCATAAATAAACGACGACTTAAAAGACACCACATATGGGATCTTGTTAAATAACAAATTCCTAAATAATTAAGAGACAGCTTCCTCGCTGGAGGGACAGTTCTCGCCTGCCAGATATCCTACAACAAATCTCTTAAGAGATTGTTAAGCTGATTGCAAGATAAAAAAAAAAATAAATAAATCATTTTGCCAGACTGTTTGGAAAAATGGATTTTGAGTGTTCTGAGAGCTGGATATACCAATTTCACCAACGACACGATATTGTAGTAGGCCGATATTGGAGACGCCGCTAGTGTATTGCAAAGTGACAATAACAACTACCTAAAAACAGTTTTCCCAAAATTGATTGAAGATTACACTCATAGCCAAATATGGAACTCTGACGAGACAGGTTTGTTTTTTAAGTTAACTCCTGAAAAAAACTTTGAAATTTAAAGGGGAAAAGTGCATAGGTGGAAAATTATCAAAAAATAGAATCAACGTGCTTGTAGCATCAAGTATGGCAGGGGAAAAAAGAAAACTATTGATCATAGGCAAGGCAAAAAGGCCCAGGTGTTCCAAAAATGGGACTCCCAGTTAAGAAATAACAAAAAAAAGATCATTTTATTTATTGATAATTGCCCAGCTCATCCTAAAATTGAGAATCTGATCAACAGAAAACTATCATTTTTACCACCAAACACTACATCAGTGATTCAACCGATTGATCAAGGGATAATTAAAACCCCCAAAAGTCATTATCGGAAGATTTTAGTGCAGAAAATAATTAAGGACATCGGAAAAACGGCAGACCCATTTTCCGTTAATCTTTTAGATCCCATTGAAATGGTGACTATGGCATAGGCTCGAGTGACTCTGAATACAATCAAAAAGGGTTTTCTACACGCTGAGTTCTGTAAATCTTCAGATATCACAATTGGCACAGTTGACAACAACATCGTCAAGCAAAACAATTATTGTGGATTGGGAAACATATGTTGATATTGACAGTCAACTTATCACTGCTAGCAGTATGTCCAATAGTGAAATTATTGAAACTGTTGTTCCATCACATACGACACTTGATGAGGAATATGAGGAGGAAGAAGAAGATTACAAGGAAGATGAGATTCCTACAACTAAAGATGTGTTATGTGTTGTATCTAAGCTCAAAAGATATTGTTTATTTGGTGATGGATATTATAGAGATGAGTAATACGAGTCATGGAAATAGAATACACCCTACAGCATACACTAGCTCAAAAAAATTAATTAAAGCAAAGTAATGTTACACAATATTTTAAATGTGCCAATGATTAACTACATGTGTAAATACTTTCAACAATAAATGAGTATAAATAAACTGTATACATATGTGTCTGTATCTCTTTACCTTTCCCTGTTACGACTTCCGGATATAACGACGAAATTACGTGGTCCCTTCCATGTCATTATATCCGAAATCTATGGTATAAATAAGTATAAGTATACGTGTACGTGTACAGTATACGTGTGCGTGTGTGTGTTTATACATCTTATTTTTTAGAAAAATTTGTATTAAAATTCATGTTGAAAGCAGGTTTGAAATATTCTTGGCTTTTTTCATTAACTTTGTTTTAAACTGGGGATTTTATAACCTTGATGTTTATATATACAATTTGAATTTAATTGATTCTAAGATTAGTAAACGGAAAATTGTTTAAATTGTGTTTCCGGCAAGTTGATATCACTTCAGACCAATGACAATTAATTATTTATGAAATGTGCATGTAGTATGACTTTGTACGTGTAGTATAACTAAAAGTTAATATTTTTAATTATTATACTTATAAAAAGCAATATATTTAACCCCCAAAAAAAACAGCTCACAATTCATCATCACCATCATCAGCCAGAAGACATCCACGGCTGTAAGTAGACCCCCTCACAAATTCCCACAAAGGCGGATCCTGTGCCGCTTGCATCCAACAAATTTCAGCAACCTTCATCAGATAACTCATCAGCTAGAGGGGACAATCCCACACAACCTTTTCCGGTATGTGATTGCCATTCAAGAACTTTCTTCCCCGATGGTCCTTCGTAGTATGATCTGTCCACTGCCACTTCCCACTGTCAATCCTACGAGCTATGTCGATAACCTTGGTTCTCATACGGATCTCATCTTTACAGATCATATTTCATAGAAAAACTCTGATCATGGCCTTTTCCATAGTTTGTTGAGTGACTTTGGAGGCTATTTGCTTGAGTCTTTATAGGAGGCTTATAATAGGGGAGAGTCTTACAGTAAGAGACCACGTCTCACTTCCATAAGTCATCACTGACAATAGGCACTGCTTTAAAATTTTCATCTTCGAAGAGTATTTTGGACAAGGAGATATGGTGAAATTTTCCGAATGCTTCCCAGCCAATCTAGAGTCTCCGATTGAAATTAATTAAAATTTTATACTTTCCAGCCTCTTGAACAAGTTGGTTTGGGAAAAGGCTATACATACTGTAGACCACATTTACACACTTCTCAGTCTGGGAAGTATAATCAGCCACTGTCGCTAGCGTTTAGGGACTATGACAAAGCCTTAGACTCTATCAAAACCTAAGCTGTGCTGCTTCAGTCGATGGTGATGCAGTATTGATGTCTGTCCATTTGTAGAATCCCAATATGAAACCGAACCAGCTATAGAAAAGTTTAAGACAAAGATACGTAATACCTGTGAAAAGGCAAATGCAATGCTCATTTTTTATTTGCCGACAATATAGACGTTATGGCAGTATCTCTGAACGAACTTGTGTAAATATTGTAGTGACAAATACAGTAGAAACAAATGATGTGACATTGTTCATGGCCTCCATCACCACCACAACACCCCCTCGGCATATTCAAGACCCATCTACAGAAGGTTCTACTATGCGGTGCATTACAGACTACAGCTCAATGAAACAATTTCCGTGAGTCTAAAAACTAAATTTTCATGAGTCGTTACGGCAGTGTCTCTGGACGACCTTGTGTAAATATTATAGTAGCAAATACTGTAAAAACAAATGATGTGCCATCGTTCATGGCCGAAAGACCTCCATCACCACCACAACACCCTTCGGCATGTTCAAGACCCATCTAAGGTTCTACTATGTAGTGCACTACAGTCTACAGGAATAAAACAATTTCTAATGAGTCTAAACCCACATTGAGTCTAAACCCACACTTAGCTACTTGAGAATCCAAAGGAATTTTTTAACCTTTTTTTCCATAAAAACTATTTGAAACAAATTGTCGACAATAACAAATAAGTACACGGAAACATTAAAAAGCTGTAATGTGGTGTACATTCTCATACAGTCACATATTTCTAAATGGAAGAAATTAATATTAGAAGAATTTAAAATATCTCTCAGACTTTTATTATACACAGGTATTGTTAAAATAAACCATTCGGCTGTTTATTGCACAATGTACCATTTATATAAATAGTGTTTACCTAAATAGGAGTCAAGTAACAGAATCTTCATTATCTTATGCTGTTTACATTTTGCGATTCTGTCAGAAGAAAACACCCCGCATATAATAAAATGTTAAAGAGTAATTGATAATTTCAATATTACGATGAATACTATATACTACCAAGACCACGATTTGTCATTAGATGAATCTGTGGTACTACAGCGTGGGAATTTATTTTACCATCAATATATAAAAGGCAAACGGCACAAATATGGCACAAAAGTTATATATGTTGGCAGAGCTTGATTGTTAATCGGAAAATAACCTGATAGTTGAACTGATCTTGAATATTCACATATTTACAAGCACAAAAGACGAAACAGAAAGAAAAGATCATACTAAAAAGATCGTAGAAGAACTACGGTCTGAAACGCTAGAAGCGGGACACTCCATCCACATGGATAATTACGATAATTCATACTAGATCAAAAAACTTCTTACACTGGCGCCTTGAATAAGAAACATGTAGATAATACCGCATAAAACGGGCGGAAAATATATCTCGGTATAGAAATGACAAATTAATTGCCCACTATATTTTCTAAAATTGTTTTTTATTTATAAAAAATTAAGTAAATTTTTTTATGAAATAAACTACAAGCAAATTTTATACCAATTCAAAACTAGATTTAATAAGTTGTTTTTTAACTAAATAGAGGAAAACAGTGAAAATATCTATGAAAAAATAAAATGAAAATGTATATACATAATTTCATAAAGCGCACTTTTTATAAAAAATAAATAAAAATACTAAACAGACATTGTATTGAAAAAAATAAGGCTTACAACTTATATAAAACTTTTAAAAAAAGAGTAATGCTTAAATCCTTAACACATTAATTGCCCATTACTCAACTTCGAGTAATTGGGCCACTACTTATTACTTATATATTCTTCTAACAATTCTTATTCATATGGTTACCACATGCACCTCTGTAGAAGGGACCAAGCTTTTAAAAAGTGAGCATGAACCGAAAAACTGGCAAATCACTCTATGCAAAAAAGTGTGACAAAACTTAGATTATCTTTATGGTAACACATTGACACATAAAAAGATCAAAAATATATCTCGCTATCGAAATGGAGTCCACATTGGAAAGTGGAAAGCCAAAACAAAAATTAATTATATCTCAATTCAGTTTCCTGATAAAATGCAAGAGATTATCAGCAGACGTGGAACCACAATATTTTTAATTGTTACATTAATGTTTCAGCTTTCTCTCTATGTTCAGCTTTCAACTTGATGTTTTTGCTTTGTTTTTATTAGTTGTCTTATTATTTTTTACTTCTGTATTTTTTTTGTTTCATAAAGTTTTGTTTTTGGATCTATGATAGTCTAGAGTTCCTACCTTAGAGTTCCTAGATATCATACCGAACAGTGAGCTAAAGTTGTTTATTATATATTCATAATCATAGAAATAAAAGATGAAAGTTCCAAACTTATGTTTCTAGTAAGAATACTTTGATTTTAAAATTAATAACAATTAGTTACTACCTTCAATACAACAAAAATTTTACACTTACTCGTTATACGTTTTATTAAGTTTAGAATTACATACTAAATAGAGATTATAAACTAAATAAATCAATGTTAGAGTAAAACGCAACATTGAGTAATGAGTCCCCATGCTTTTTGTGTGACCCATTACTTGATGTAGTGTGATATATAATAATAATAAGTTATCTTATAAATAATTATGTAACTCAGGTAGCATTTTGGGACCTTTAGATGTAATTGAATGAAAAAAATTTAGCCTCCTCCCCCCTACGCCCCGTAATTCTAATTTTTGATCTTGGCAATGAAAGTGTTAATAATAATTATGTAACTCGGGTAGCATTTTGGGACCTTTAGATATAATTGACTGAAAAAAAATTTAGGCACCCTGTGTAATTCTAATTTTTGATCTTGGCAATGAAAGTGTTAATGACAAGAACATATGTTATACCTATGGAATAGAAACATACCAGTTAAGACAAGATAGTTAATTTAACAACAGCACCCACAAATAATCCCCAAACAATCCACAAATAATCGTGCTTCTCTATGATGGTAAAAATAAATATATGTTGACAAGGAAAATTGAAACAAAGAATTTATTACAAACAAAATAAATGATCGGTTACCAATTTACATTTGGTTACCAATTTATATTTTGGCCTTTGGAACAAAGATTATTAAAGAGTTACGAAATTTGCATGACACGAAACTATGTCGAATGTATTTTGCAATAAAGATCGGAAAATTTTTCTTCAATTCTTCTAAAACGCCGAATACAACGCTTACATATAAAAAGCTCATTATATTATTGCCATATAAAGGGAATTAGTAAGATAACAATCTTATTACAAATTTTCATATAATTATAAAACTTTTCAGTAAGCAAAGAGCATTTTCTACCCTTATTTTTTTGCGAGCACAACATTCCATTCCATATTGAAGCACATAATGAAACAACAAACCTCTTAAGCGCGTCTCATATCTCTTTAACTGATCTGTTTGTTTTGTGATTGTAGATATTAGTTCTGGTTTACTCATTGCCTCCATTTTTGAAGTAGTTATACAATTCTGAATTAATATTTTTCATCACATAGTTTTGACAGTTTTAAATTGAACATGAAATTAATCGGCCGTGTCAGCTGTCACTAGAAGATAGGCTTGCTCTGTACTTTATCTATGGACGTAACCATAGACTTAAAGACAAACAACGTCCTTCCCTGTGGTCTTTAAGTTATTTGGCTATTGTGTATTAAATATACACCTTTCACCAAAAAATCATATTATTTGGTTTTATTTATTTTTTTTTAAATTTCTTATTGAATACTCATGATACAATCGTAATTGAAAATTAATTTATTATCACTGATATATGGCCCTTAAATAGGGTTCAAATAAATATTGTGTAATTTTCTGATCACTTACTTTTAATAATTTTAAAATATTCTTGTGGGTTTACTTATTTTATCACTTTAGTGTCGAATCTTATTTATGTACTTTATAATTTCGATGCCATACACTTATAAAGCAATAAAATCTCTTTTCCTGTATTTTATGAAATTTTTAAAATTTATGAATTTTTTGGAAAATCAATAAATAGGAAAAAATATTCAATTTAAATAAAATTTAATCACATCAGAACTTGCATATATTTTCATCTCGAATGGATTTTACTATATTAAAAATTAACATTTTTGATTCATAATAGTTCCATTTGTCCAGATAAAACAAAACATAAAGGCCCAAAAAAGTTATAGTAAAGTATAAGTTATTAGTAAAATTGTACATAGAATTCTTTTAACACTATATTTTTCATAAATGTTTTAAAATCAAAGCAACTAAATATCTATATACAGTATTCATTTCCTAAAGCTGAAACGTGTAATTTAAACACAGTTATTTAGTATTTTCATTAAATTAAAGGAACTTTTACAATCGTATTTTTAGTTCTCATTATGTTTTCTGAAATGCTGTTCTTAATCGATGTTGCTATCTTCATTTAATTGTATTGCAAAATTCTTTACCACATTTTATCATTAATTTATAATTCTATTGCTGTTAATGGACCTGTTTTTATCTATACTTCCTGTACATAAGGTATAATAAACAGCTAATCGATATATCATCAACGCCGGCAAGTTTTATACTAAACAAAACGCAGGGTCTAGTACGAATAAGAAAAAAAGTATATCTGGTCAACGTACTGCCTCAACGACCTGCGTGCCACTGAGAAGGGGGAGCAACTCCCTTGTGCAAAGCAGAGTTCATGCGTAGCCCGTGCATGTACAGTTCCATAAGGGGTTCTTTTGTGTAAGGGCATTGACCTTTCATTTCAGTGTTGCTATAAAATGTTATCTTAGCATGGTAAATGTTACATTTGGCGAAAAATATATTGCGTCGTAAGGAAATTGCCGACAATGCTATTTTTAAATGTAAACTGTACATAAATACTTTAAAATGGATTGTCTTTTAATTTATAATGATTTCCGCTTTTAAATTGTTACTTATAATGACGTATGATACTTAAATTCTTTATTTACAATATAATTTAGGAAGCATTGAACACCACAAAAGTGGCTGTCATTATTATCGATTGCGATATATTTATATTTGAATTGCAGGATATGTAATGACGTACTGTGACGAAACAAATTCCACGTTAGAAATGAATTAGGCAAAATATAATGTAATCTGTCAATACAGATTACATTATATTTTGCCTAATTCATTTCATACTAGAGTAGCACTTCATAAGGAGGAATTTTTTTCTCGTTCAAGTTTATAAAAAGTGAATGTACTAAATCAATATTTCTTTAGATCATTCATACATTTTAAGCTTCTTAACACGTCCATTATAATTTAACTTATCATGTTATTATTTGGGCGTAAAAAACGTTCAAAATTTGTTTTTATGATACATGGTTTACTTAAGCTTACCTGTAAAGTCCATCGCGTATTTTTTTCTCTTAACCACTTATTAACTGTGTCTTATTAGATTTATTCTCATGACCTGTGTAATACCCAAGACTGAATTGTTCAAACGTTTAAAACGAATTATCTGTTATAAATAAATTCTTAATGAATTGCAAAATTTGAATAGGTACTTATGAAATATGAAATTACCCAAATTTTTCTTTTTTTAGTTATAATGCTTAATTTATTAATTTCCCTAGAAAATGTTCATGGGTACCATATAACAAAGCCAAGTTTTGGAATTTGTTTCCTGCAGGTATACCAAGTAAATAATGCGAAAACAACATTGAGCAGTATTTTACTAGTTTAATCATTTAAAAATGTACGAAAATTAATAAAACAGCATATTATTTTATATATTTATTATTGCTAGAATCGATAGTCTAAAATGTTTCTACTCAGATTACATTCGTTGATTTGTACAAAAAAAAAACACCAAAGCCAAAAAATTACGTTTTATAATAAAGACACCAGTAACATATTTGTACTGTCGAGTAATTCTACCTAATCCTAGGCCACACCAATTGTTACGAAACCCATACCTGACCAAGAGGTAAATGAAACAAAACCTTAGAGAGAAAAGAATCAATGAATTTAATGCCACTAAGTGAATAATTAAATCATGAAATTAAATTAAAACAACTTATCTACGCAAATTAAGGAAAAAGAAAAAAAAAACGAAACTAAAAGCAAATTCATATTGTTTCCCGTTCTGCCCACATTACTGGATTACAGCAATGTTAAAAAAAAATCATAGCGCAATAAATGGCATGGAATATGGACAGGCTTGCGACCATTACTTCGATGTGTAATTCTCTTCCTTTTTATTTAATCAGGGGTACATGAAACATATAAAGACAACACAACACAAAATATCCAAGTCAATATAACCTATAATTTTTAACATTTAAATATCCCAAGATCTGTCCTGGGATTTGTGACTAGCTTAGTACACACAATAATAAAATGAAAAAATAATATATACTTAGAGTATGTAACGTAAGACAAACTGTAAATTTGTAAATTGAGTAGGTGAAACAAGAATCTAGTGCACTGTCTACACTTACTTTGTCAATTTTCAACCTTGGCCATTATTTTCAAAATAATCCTCAACTTACGGTACAAATTGAATACAAAAAAAATTCATTTTCGACTATTTTAGTTCATAAATATCTTAGTTAACAATCGTATTATAGCCAAATTTACTCACTTATTTAGTTGAGTCCATTATGATTTATCTAAAGTATAGACACTCTTAAATAACTCTTATGGGAATGAATAAAGATGGCCAACTTTGTAGTTCTCCTACTCAAATTTAATTAAACAGTAAAAAATGTTGATGTAAATTGTGTTCAGGTAAAACCTTGGTCAACGTGTAAGAAAAATAAAGAAAAAAAATTTGTAAAGCAAATTTTTTTTAATAATTTAAACTATGTTAAATCTTATATAATTCTTAAATTATAATCTTAATTAAGGTTGCGCAAATGTTATCATTGCTGACTAGTTTTATTTGTAAAATAAGTACCTGCAATAAATAATTACCTACAATAAAGAACCTATAAGTATATCAAAGATTCATTACAATAGTTCGCCGATGAATAGTCATCGTAATACAAAATGCAACATCAAGATTCATCTACTGCGTTTTAACATTTCTCGGCATTTGCGTGAAACCAAGCGATTACTGATTTCCAATTCATACCATGATATGTCTCCAAACATTTCATTATTTATAAATTTAGATGATTACAATATTCAAACTGATTTCACAATAAAATGGATAAAATTGAATCTGCATAATCCTCATAATTTTACAAATCCTATGCGATTTAATGAGAACAAAATTAATTTTGATCTATTCTAGCTCAGACAATCGATTATGATTTGAGTACACGCAAATTTTTTTATTCCTCACTACGTCTTAATTTCAAAAGTTAACTAACGTCATAAACATTCAACTAAACGCACAATCGACACGAAAATCAAATACAATAAAGCTTAGAATAAATATTAGACATCGACAAATAGAAATTATGTCCGAGTGAGATAAATTACTATGTTGAATATATTAATTTAAGGACATCAAAATTATTTTTTCTAATATCTTTACATAGAGAGAGACGAGTTGTCAATATTATACTATTACAAATAAATGGTTATAATCATTAGCTATTATCACAATGTGCGTTAAATATTGAGATTTCATGATGGTGATAACCGAAGGAATCATCACAGCGGTAATGTCCCAGTTGGTAACCAGTGTCCTTAACATTCGTACACTATCGTTATTATGTTAACAATAGAAGCCAGCCTAATTAATATCATAATTTATTCGTTTTTTTATATAAAGAGACCAGGGAAAGATGGATAACCCGAGGTTCGACTTAGGTAAATGTCTTAATCCAATACTGATATGACAGTTTTACTACCTAATCAGTGAACTTACCACAGATCAATACATAAGTGAGTATAAAGTTAAACCACACAGAAATCTTCATGAGGTAATCTTTCCCTGAAAGCTTTATATGCAATGTGGTAAACAAAACACTTAACGCTACATTTTCTTACAATACATGCCAGCAATTATCTTAACACAAACTTTCTAATCAGATCACAAGCAACACATTTCAAACCAAACGTTACCTTCATGGCAAATAGGCTATTTTAGAGACTTTCTTATAATAATTCGAAGTTAAATAGAATAAATAGTATAATACATTAAATATACGGCAAATATATTATAATTCATGTGTATGTCAATATATTGCACAAAAAAAATGGTCAATAAAACCATTCAGCAACATATATGCTTCCGTCACAACATTTTTAACTATGACAAAACATTATAGATTTCAGTCAAACAATGAAAAAAAATGAAAAAGGTTATGATAGGCAACATTATTCACCACATTGCACATTACAGTAATGAATATGTTATTTAAATAAAGATGGAATCTCATAAGTCTCCGTATAAGAATTCTAATTCAAAGTTTTCATTTCACTTAATGTTATTATAAATAGGTATATAAAAACACTTTTAATGTTTTATCTAGTTAAGAATTTGTTTACCTAATACATTTTTTATAATTAGTGGAATTTAAGATTTACTCTTATTTGTTTTAAAGCTGACTTGCAGAACTTGGCCTCCTAATGTATAACCATTAAGAGACTGTATGGCAACGACCGCCTCATCATAGTTGGTCATGGTGACGAAACCATAACCCTTGCACTTGTTGGTAGCAGGATCGCGAATAACTTTTACACTTTGAACTGCGCCAAATGGACCAAACAACTGCCACAGAACACTCTCCTCTGTATCTGCACCGATATTGTAGACGAAAATACACCAGCCCGATCCACCGAGAGCATTACCAGGAATGAGAGGTTCAGCTAATGGAGAGAAACGCTGCAGTCCTTTGTTGATAGCGAGTAAAGCTTTACCAGCAGGCCCTGCAAATCGTCGCGCTGCAGCAGGGGCGAGGTAAGCTGTCAGTGGAGCCAAAGTTTTCTGGTTGCTTGGGTTATTGGCGCACTTCACCGTGATGGGCCCGGTAGCCCCGGGAGGTACTGTACCGTTTAGTTCCTGAATAGCTCTTTCAGCTTCAATGCGTTGATCAAATCTTATGAATGCAACTCCTCGGGATAAGCCCTGAATATGATCTTCACCAGAGCCCTGAAGCAAATGTCCAACTGCAACATTGTCTTGTAAGATTCTTGAACTGATTATGCGGCCGTACGGATTGAACAAATTCTCAAGTTCTTGTTGGGTCATGTGTTTTGGAAGTCCGGATACGTACAGATTAGCACCCTTTATAGCATCCGAACTCGGTCTGGCGTATGACACTTTTATGATCTTATTTTGCAATCTGAGGCCATTCAGTGTATTTACTGCTTTTTCGGCATCCTCTGGTCGATGGTAATTAACGAAGGCATAACCGAGACTCTGGCCGTTTAATATATGATCAGGAAAAACTGTGACTTTATCTCGTATGAGTTTGCAACTCTCAACTTCACCTATGCTAGAAAAGAGTGATCGTATTTCTTCTTGGGTCATGGTTTGCGGCAAATAATTCACAATCAGGTTGGTTTTTGACTCACTTTTATTTGGTTGTATCGTGCCTCCATTTTGGGTTTGTTGGTTGGCATTTATTGTATCGTGGGGTTTTGCCATCATTTTGAATTGGAAAGTTGAAAAAAGTAGGTTTTATCACTTGTATAATAACTGCACTTATAACCACAATTCAATATATTGCAAAACAAGTAGTAGTTGCAAAAATTAGGCTTGTAACTAATATCACCAATTCGCGTTGGGAGCGTATGCTGTTAGGAAAATCAATAGATGCTGCCGCACTTATCCCCCTCTCTTCAAGCCACACCCAATAAACAATATTTAAAAGGGAAGTAATATTATTTGAAACCAACGTTTATGAACATATGCAATTAAATTGAATTAAACCACAAAACTAATGACATAAAACCAAAAGTCAAAACGAAATACAACTAAAAGCGTAGGGAACACAGCGCACGACCTACTCACTCGCTAAGTTCATTTCACCACGGCAACAGTCTGGCCAACTGCAACCAAACACACAATAAAAAAAATGTCGACGTAGCTTGCACTAAAAAATAATTTTCCTCACATTGATTCAAGACGATGCTAATTACCAAGTTTTCTTTACAAAATGTACAAATTATAATACGTAATTTTTTAATTTTTTATAATTTACATAGGAAACTTCAAGTATTAAATATTTTATAATCATATATATGTCATAATCGAAAATAAAAATAATATATGAGTAGGTATGGGAAATAAAGTATTTAACCTAATGGGTCTGCCAATAAATTAATAATATATAAAAAAACGGATGAAGAACTAAATTTTAGTCATTTATATTTGCGAATTTGTAAATGAAATAAAATTGTCTTGGTTTTGATTTCTTTAAATAAAATAATCTCGAAGTGTACAGAAATATTATAATTGCTATTAATGTATTATTATTCTCATAAACACAAACTAGGTAATTACGTTTTATAATATGTTAATTTTATAAAACGTAATTAAAAAATGTTAATATTCATTTTACTTGATTGCAATGCAAGGGTTCGAAAATCCGTTTACAACATAGTAATAAGCAGTTGCAATACTAGATGGCGTTGTTCGGCAAGACTTTTGTGAAATATTTTGTATTACTTTATTGACGACTTCTGGAAAGGGTTAATGGATATTTATTTTCTATACTTTTTTGTTTTTTATTTCTTTTCTGTTTTTTATTTTTATATTTATGTACACTCATGTATTTTTATTTTTTAATTTGTTTTAATTGAGTTTCTCTAAACATTAACATTTATAAGTTTATTATTTTAAGCGAGTAAAATGTACCTACTGGTTTTTTGGAGTTCCCACTCAGAACACTACATATTTAAAAAAGCACAATAGCCACAAACGGATTATCATAAATCGAAAAGTTAATTCTAAGTTGATGAAGTGTGCTGCTGGGGAAAAGTAAGGACAGGCAGGCGGGGAGTCAAATAAAAGATAACATAACCGGAGAATATTTTTGTTTACAGAAAAGAGAATTGTTTATTTGAGACCCCTAAACCCTTATTAAGCCAGATTTAAAATTACTCCTAAATTTAGAACGATTACTTCCAATTTCAATTTCCAATTTTCTTTACGTTTAATTTATCTTTAAAAATAAATGTGTAAACTTCATCTTACAAGGTCGCAAAGTCCAGATTTCTTCTTATTAAATATAAACGTTTTTTTGTGACTTATCGCTTCAGATACATTTTAAATTCGATTCGATAATTTACCAAATTATCTAGAACCAACAAATCTACAAACTTTACTTTTCATTATATCGGTATATGATTAGATACATATATCGGTATATGTATAGATACATTATATAGATTCATTATATCAGTATGTGTATAGATACAAACCTTGTTTGTTTTAGAAATATAATAAAACAAGTAAATACCGTTTGACGAGATAAAATAAAAGTTTAAAAAAAATATCTGTGGTTATTTATTTAATACAAAATAAATACCAGGCAGTGATTTTATTAACATAGTTTTCTAGTTGAATTTGTCTAAACTTTAAATGGAGATTAATTTATTTATTTATAAATAGAAACAACATAATTGGAAACGTAGTTGCAAATAATAGTATATAAAATATATTCATACATACGTATTTACACACACATACAAATATATATATATATATATATATATATATATATATATATATATGTGTGTGTGTGTGCGTGTGTATATATATATATATATATATATAGATTTGTAAAACATGTAGGTATTTGTAAATATTTTGTTGTACCCGAAGTTAGCTACAGGAATTTTAAAGAGACAAATAGGTAGAGTTCGAATTACTAGGATTGCAATTAGGTTTAAATTTTGACCGTAGAAAAGTCGGTAAGAAATGGAAAATGAGCGTAATTTTACCGTCTCGTATACAAAACGTCATATCCGGAAGCCTGTCAAAGATATGGTCAATAATCAGTGCCCTTGGTCTAATGTGTGGGCATTATGTATCTGACTTTACTATTGGCGTAATTCTAATGAATTTATTGAAGATACGCTACACGAATTCAAAGCAGAAAATTATATCTGGCAGAAAGCGTGGGAAAGACCATCTCAGTTCACGGGTGCATGGTACTTCCAAATCCAATCCTTCAAAACCTTGATTACTATCCCTTGAAAACTTTGGTTTTCAAAATACATTTTTTTTCGAAGGGAAATCTCGGTGATGTCTCGTGTACGTTTGAGACAATGTTCTTTCTATTCCTGTTCATTTGGCTATGATGCGTGTCAAAGTCTCAAGTCTGCGATAGAGGGCGATTTAAATCATTTAATTTTTGCATATCCCTTAAATAATAAAGTTTCTTTGTTTATTTATAAATTATTAAAATATAAAATCCAGCTACTTATTAAAATTTGACCCCTTTTATCGGTTGTTAATGAAAACCATTCCTAAACTAAATCATACAACAATCAAAACCTAGGATCATGTAAATTCATGTATATATTTACATTTGTATTATCAATAAATATGTTTTCTATTTATATTTTTGATTTATTAATTTACTTGTAGTATACTTCTATTACATTTACTGTACAGTTTATTTTGGATACAAACCAATAATAATATCCGGAGTGTGATCTACTTAGTGTTGTCTAGCTAACCTTTCTAAACTTGACATTGGCAAGGTTCTATACGGAGATAAGCCATAGACTAATGACGATCGAACATGATCGCCATAGACTAAACATAAAAGATAATTGTATTGGTCAGCATTATTAGTCGAATCGACTATTAATATAAACATGTAGATATGAAAATAAGCTATGCGGAGTATTTTTTTAATAAATTAGTACATTTATTGTCACCTATTTGTCTACATTTTAAATTCGTAAATTTGTTTCTAACGCATTAACGGAGGCAATATCGTAGTGAAAGTAGGGATGTGACTAACATAAAAAATCGACTATTGAAAAACCGATTATTTGTTTTTACACTAAAATCAATTTAAAAATTGATCTCCCCTTCCCTTTCTGTTTTTGGTCTATAGTTTGAGTAAATGGAATTGGAATGCATAAATAGATGACATTAGTGCTTTCAATTAAAAATCGACAGTGAAAAAAATCTATTTTTTATCAAAAATAATCGATTATTTTTGAACATCCCTAAGCCAATGTTAATGTTGCAAAATATAAAATACTCCTCTGTCTCTCCTCCCTCCGAAATATTTTTTAGTTACGACTTTGGTACAATTCGAGGGTTTACAAGGTGACAGTTTATGCGACAGTTACCGTCATGGAAGGGGAGGCCAATGATTATTACTTTGTATACAAACTTTTTATTGAATATATTTGGCGTTAATTTTGTAGAAATTCATTATAATTAAATTTTTCTGCACTAAAGGAAACTACATAATATAGTATTATTTCTACTTTATTTAAATTCCTTACCACGACCTAGGTTTCGTTGTATGACAACATTTTCAGGTGAGCAATTTGTAAAGATTGCCAGACGAGAAACACTTTATGTGGCCAATAATAAAGTGAAAAAAAAAAGTTTTATTGTGTCATTACAAAATATTTATGGTTTCCGTATGGCAGCACAGGACTCCGGTAATGTTTAGCGCAATGTTGACAATTTAGTGATTTGCTTAAGTCTTAGCGACAAAAAAAGTTTACAACAAAAATAATTTAGCGACTTATCTGACAACTTATGGAGTGGTGTAATTACCAGGCAAAATTTTTTTTAAAGATAATTATTAAAAATATTGCAAAAGTTAATTAGTTTTATTACTTAATCGATAGAGTAAATCTAGAGCAATCTTTTAAGCCAAAAAAATGTATAAAATGTAAATATTTTACGATTTATAATATATGTAACACCTTGTTTTACCCAAATTTTTATCTCCTATTCAATTTATTTTTACCTATAGTAACACAAGAGAAATGCAATGAATCCCCTGATGAAACATAATAGATACCTATTATGTTTTATGTACGCTGTGCAATCAGATTGATATCGACGTATTCGATTGTTTTGTGTTCTCTAGTTCGGTCGTTTTTTAATTCATTTTAAGCAATTATAAAATACTTAGATTTGTATTGCGGTGGCATAAATAATGGATTTATCTCTGAAATAGAAGCAGTACGTACAAAAATATAGAGGTTCGTGGGAAGTAGATCTTGAATTCAAAGAGTGGCTGAAACCAGTCGTTGGAAATTTATTTAAGGCAAGATGTCAAATAAGTGTAACAGAGTTTTATGCTAAATTGAGTGATATTAAAAAACATTTAAAAACTAATAAGCATAAACAAAAAAATGGATTTTAGAAAGCACAGGCCATCTTACCTATGAAAATTGTCCCAAAAACTACAGTTAGAATATTAAGTAGAGCGGAAGGTGTGCTTTTTTATTTATTGCTGAATATTGCTAAATTTTCGCTGTGGATAATTTAGGCACACTGAAAAAAAGTGTTTTCCAGTGATGAGGGTGCTAAAACATGCAATGACATCGTAGAAACTGTACTAACATTATAACCGAAGTTTTAGCTCCATATTTTATACAATCATTGGTTGAAGATAGAGGTGATAAAAATACAGTGTGCCAATAGATGAATCTATTGATGTTTCATTTTCAAAAACACTAGGAACCGTTATACGGTACTATAGTGTAAAAAACCAAAACATTCGATCAGCATTTCTCAAGTTGGCATCGATAGAAAATGCAGATGCAAAAAATTTGACTGCTGTTCTTGTAAATTCCTTGTAAGATCTCAAAATCCCAAACGCTAATATGGTCGCAATTGGCACAGATAATGCTTCTGTAAAGGTCGGAGTTAATAATAGTGTTTTTGGACTACCCAAAAGAGAATATGGTTTAAACAATTTGGTACTGATCTGTTGTGTATGTTTTTCTTTACAACTCATAGCTTCACACGCCTCAGTTAATACCATACCTAGAAACATAGAGTTCCTTGTACGCGAAACCTACAATTAGTTTCTTAAGAAGAATATATTTATGAGGCAATAAAATGCGGGAAAGAGCCACTAAAATTTTGTGCTACCCGATGGCTTTCAATTGAACCGGCTGTGCGCAGGATTCTGGAGCAATGGGAAGAACTAAAGTTACATTTTTCTCTTTCAAGGGTTTAAAATAATTGCCAGACAGTTGATATTTTGTACAATATGTATTGTAATAACTCAAATCAACTTTACATGTTTTACCTCAAACATATTATGAAAGATGTAGAAATAGCACTAAAAGCATTTTAAGGTGAAGACAATAACTCCACAAAATTATTAGAAACTCTAGTGTTTCTCCTTCAATCACTCGGAAAACACATAGTTTTACCAACTGTTTATTTGTTGACAATACTAGTTCCGAATGAATGTATATTTGCAAATCTACACCTTGGCTTTATGTTTGAGCAGAAATTGTCCGAGTCAAGTTTGTCTCAAGAAAACAAAGATTATTTGAAGAAGTACATTGAATTTAGTCTGAAGCTTATAAAAGAGAGTAGAGTCAACGAAGACTACTAAAGTAACGTTACTATTTAAAAAGAAAATGTCAATGTTAAATGTTGAAAAAACGTTAAAAATAAATAAAAACAATGGTATAGCCGATGTAGGCAGAGAATTGGGTTATCGTAGCGATTTTATAGACGGTATGCTGCAAGACTGGCACAATATCAACTTCATCAAGTGGAGTAACACTACTAACACTGTTCTATTTTGGAGTGAGGTTTTGCGGTATAAAAATGTCGCAGGAGAGAATCCTTTTTCTTTGATTTCCCAATTGGCTATTACTATTCTATCGATGCCGCATTCAAATGCCGAAGTCGAAAGAGTATTTAGTTCTATGAACATTATAAAAACAAAACGACGCAATAGATTGTTGTTATAAACTATTAATGCGTTGATCCTGATAAGAGATCAGTTGAAGAAACAAAACAAAGATTGTGCATCTTTTGAAATACTATCCGAAGATGTTCTACAACTCACTGGAACAAACAAAAGTTATTCTTTTGCAACAAAAACCGTTGAACTGCAAGATAAGGTTTTGAGCGACGATCAGCCTTCTACTTAACTGTGGCTGTGTCGGCTGAGCATGAGACCGAAGGGTTATTTAATTTATTAACTGACGACGAACAATGACTTACATATATTTTTTAATCTAATTTAAATTCTTGTTAACTTTTGTAACAAATACAATTGTGATATTTCTCGTATTTTTTGCAATGCGATTTAAACAACAATTTATGTGATTATTTGATTATAATTTAATTATTTACTAACAAATGTATTTTAAATTTTAGCATCAACCTTATATAGTAAATCAATAAAATTAACTGAAACATAACTTAGACATAACATTCTAATACAATTTTCTTATGTAGGTATTCTATTCTACTTACTATAAGGCATATACATACATACACACACACACACACACACACACACACACACATATATATATATATCTATATCTATATATATATATATATATATATATATATATATATATATATATATATATATATATTATATATAAGTTGTACTAGACTAACCTATTTTTATTTTTTCTCCTTTTAATTGCTAAATAACTCTTGGAGAATATTAGATAGCGTATTTTTACATAAAAAATGTTTTGTGAACGAAACTTTATCACTTTCTTCTTTAAAAAAAATGTAATGTATTTAATAAATCATAAGTTTCTACAACGTTCCAAAGTATTAAGTTTCAGAATGTCTTTCCAATTTTTATTTTCAATAAATTACCCAGGGCTGAACACTTATTTTGTTAAGGAAAAACCTATACTTTTTTGAGAGAATTCTAGATTAAATTAACTTTCTCTCTATATATTATTATATTCCCTACCTAGGTTTATTAAAGTACTTTAAGACAACAAAAACAAGGAGACAGCAAAATAAGGGTCTCATTTCTTGTCTTTTCTACTTTCCTATTTATGTTTATCTTATATATCACCTTCCCTCTTCTTCATGATATTTGACAATCGTGATGATACTGACTGGATATTAATTTGAGAAATGTGTCTCAAGGGGTTGTCTTTCTTATTACGAAACTCGTTTTTTAAAGAACTTATCATATTAGGTAAAGTCAGCGTTTATAGCATATATATATATATATATATATATATATATATATATATTTATTTATTTATTTGAACAACATAATGCAACGCTGAGTGCCGCAACAATGGCGACATCAACACCATTACAAAAAGAGAAGATACGAAAGCTCAATAAACTTGATCTTCAACTTTATGAATATGCCAAAGACCTTATATTTGACCGATTAAGACGATTAAGAGATTGTGACCCATACTTTATGCAGCGGTTTTAACATCTTGGTGAGTTGCCAGCACGTCAAAGTACGACGGAATTCAATTAGGATTCAGTTACTGAAGATGCGACTGATAACGATTGAATTATTTTAAAATGGCGCTTGTTATGTTTTAAATATTATTATTTTAATATTGAGAGTTCAGAATTCTCAGGTATTTCAGGGAACTGTCCATGTCACTTTCCATCGTGATAGGATTTTTACTCATTTCATTTACCAAAAGTTTTATCGTTTTAACCAAAGAGAATTTGCGATAATTATTCATTCGTAATTCGTAACAAATTGATTAGTTCACTTTTCTATTAATTAACTATTAGGACGATTTCGTCCAGGACTCTACATTGAATTTATACATTGATATATAAAATACTTTTAATGTAAAAAAAACTTTTAACAATTTATCATACCAAAATATTAATATAGATAGTAATAAACAAAATTTATATTTTGGAGCATAAATATTTTACAGTCAGCTCTGACCTAGAAAATTTTATAATTGGATTTTTTATTGATCAATTATGTACGAAAATTGATCAGTTATGTCTCTGATAATAGAATCCAGGGTGAAAACATTTGATGGCAATAGATGTTTTTATGTTAAATGTAATAAAGCCGCTTATATGTATAAATCTCTTAAGAATAAAAATGAAATCTTCGTAAGAGCACTCACGTTACCGTTTGTCTGTATGTTGAAGTCCTTTTTCTCAAAAACAGCTTGACGTAGACTTGAAATTTAGGTTAGCAATAAAATATTTTAATCCGCACAAATTTCAATAGAAATATTGGAGAACTTGAAATTGAAGTTAGCAATAAAATATTTTAATCCGCACAAATTTCAATAGAAATATTAGAGAACTTGAAATTTAGGTTAGCAATAAAATATTTTAATCGGCACCAATTTCAATAGAAATATTAGAGAACTTGAAATTTAGGTTAGCAATAAAATATTTTAATCCGCATAAATTTCAATAGAAATATTAGAGAACTTGAAATTTAGGTTAGCAATAAAATATTTTAATCCGCACAAATTTCAATAGAAATATTAGAGAACTTGAAATTTAGGTTAGCAATAAAACATTTTAATCCGCACAAATTTCAATAGAAATATTAGAGAACTTGAAATTTAGGTTAGCAATAAAATATTTTAATCCGCACAAATTTCAATAGAAATATAGATTTAAACTAAAAATATTTATATGGAAATTGGGGGGAGTCATATAAATTATTTTTTTTACATCCCATCTAACGTTTGGAAGAGCTAGTTATATGGGTCCTAAAAATATCTGTTTCATAACTTTACAAAGTGTATCTCACTGATAAATACCTTATTTCTTAAAACGCTGAAACTAATTTATATGGAAATTGGGGGGAGTCTTATAAATGATTTTTTAAAAATTCCATATAACGTTTGAAAGAGCTAGTTATATGGGACATAAAAATATCTGTTTCATAACTTTACAAAGTGTATCTCACTGACAAATACCTTATTTCTTAAAATGCTGAAACTAATTTTTTAATTTTTAGAAGCTTAGGCAAAGGTTGTAAAAAAGTTATAACAATGCTTCTAGATGCTACAGTTTTTAATATGGTCACGATAATATATGTGTCCCACAACTTAATAATATTCGATAAATTAAAACTAAAAAAACTTAATAATATTTATAAAAAAAACTTAATATAATTATACATATTAGTGAAGAATTATGGTAAATAAAGTAACTTCACTTCAAACGAGGTATGGTACCCGCTATGCGCGACTGGTACTTGGCTAGTGTTTTTCTATTTGCTGTCTTTCTTTCAACGAAAAATTATGAATCAATACTCTATATTAAAAATATGCTACACCGAGAAAAGAAAAGGCGTACCGACAGAAATGACGTGTGCGAATGAGCAAATAAATATAAAAATAAACCTTACAAGCACGAGTGGAACCAGCACCACGAGGGGTCCGTATATATTTATGCATTTATAAACATTTAATTCTATATTATATTCCTATTAAACTATTTACAAAATTTAATTTTTTTAGAATGAAATATAATGCCTACTATATCATTTAAAAAATAATGTGTGCAATTCACACGTGGTAGAAGTGAAACCTTCTTAAATTTTAAATTTTAATTTTTAAATTTAATATCAATTTTTAATTTTGATAAAAACTAATATAATTCGAAAAGTTTTTATAATTAATAATATGTAAATAAAATTGATAAATTTCGTCTAATTTTATAATTAAATTAAATTAATCTCTTATTTAATTTTTTTGCACATCTATGTTTTTTTTTTAATTCAGAAAATGATCGAATACACACAAATTTAAAGTTTATGAAAATTTACATACTTGTATGTAAATTTCAATTCAATTCTCACAATCATTATTTACAATATCATTTTCAATTGCGCGCATAAACACGTATTAACACACGTACAACGCTGAGACCCAAGCAAACTCTCGCTATGCCTTGGTAAACACGAGTCGAGGGGGTACGAAGCAGAGCACAAAGAGAACCATGAACATAAGAAACACTGTATAATGCTTCCTATCTCATTTTCTCCCACGTTAAATCTTATGAATTTATGTGTCTGTCTCTTTTTACTGTCGCTTTTTCGTTTCATCGACTTTCAAATCACAACGATGCTAAAGAAGTTTTCACTTCAACAAGCGCATGTTTTAAAACATATATATTTTTTATCTGATCTAACCAAAAACTAACGATTTTCGGATTTTTTGCTTTATTTGTGCTGTAAGACTTTTGCTTCTTGCCAAATTTCATGATTCTAAGTCAACGGAAAATACCTCATCATGTTTGATTTATTTGCAAGTGTCAAAATATGCGGCATAAATGGCTGTATTTTTAGAGTTCTTCTTGATTGCGTTGAATTAGAAACTCGGTTTTTTACAAATCCGAGAGAACGTAGACCAAAGCGTTTGGTATTAATTTCAACTTAATACCTCCAAGCGTTCCTGAGAAAAAGAAGACAGACAAGGAAATGATCTTATAAGGACTACTTTTTTCCTTTTGAGGTACGGAACCCTGAAAACGAAAGTTATTTTTTTTGTTTCAGTTTCGTATTTTAGTACAAGTGTTAAAAGGTAAAAATATTGTTGGAATTGTGATTTAGAAAATTTCAAGCCTTAAAAGAATCGTATTTTATGTAGGGCTGCCAACCCTTCCGATAGGATACTGACAACGATAAAATACAATTAGTAACTTTAATACAAATTTAAAAAAACAATCTACATAAATACGCATATATTATATTTTTAATATACTAAGAATTGTTAATAAGAAATAAAAACAAACAGTAAAAATCTAACTAAATGTATAATTGTTTAGAAATAATTACAAAACATAAACAGTACTGGTTGTTTTGATGAAATTTGTATCTATTGTCTATTTTAATTAAAAATAAACTGTTAATAACATTGACATTTGTTCTGTTGTCAAAATGAATATCTTTCTAACTTTTTTCGGGTTTTACATGGCTTTTTTCGACGACCCTGCTGGGCCCTACGAGTTTTACGGATTATATGTTACATTTGTCTATGGAAGACACGATGGGACACAATATGCGCTGTGTTTCATCTTGCTGGTTCAGAGTTCCGAAAAAACTACAATATTTCTCATTTGTCTGATTAGACGATTTAAATAAAACTTTTAAGCTGTTTATTCTTATATTATTTAAAGCTACGATATTCGTTTAAGTTTTAATCGTCAGCTGTCGCCAAAATCTATCGATTGTATATAAAACATTAGTTTAAAGTAGTGACAGTGAATATAATAAGGTGTTAGAAAAAAAAATATTATCAAAAATATATAATGTCGGCCTATACGCTATTGTAACACAATAATTATTTGTTTCCTTGCTTTTATCCTAAATACATAAATAAAAATATTAAAAAAAAATAAATAACCCGTTACATAGACGTCTTCAGGTACAACATACGGCCGTGTCCATGACAGCCACGCCCCATTTTTTTTGCATTCGAGGGTGCCATTTTTATTCTTTTAACATCTGGGCTCTTTGTATAGATTTTTGCCGCTTTCCTTTCAGAATTTTTCTAGAATTACTCTCTTAACTTTATCCACTTCCGTATGCCGAAATTTATAAAAATCTTATACTTAAATAATTACCAGTCCATATCACACCAAAAATATTAGTAGAGATACAAATTTTGACTTCAAGTTGATTTATTTTTAATAAGTTGTTACCAAACTTGTTTCCAAAATATGATATAATATTGGAAGAAAAGGCCTGAAACTGTTTTATTTTGTTTTGTACCATATATGTTGAGTTTATTAATACTGTGTGAAATATTTCTATCGCAAAGTTTTAATCTCAGCTCGTCAATCTTTGTTAATGGCTATTTTTTAGATCTACAAGTTCTTGTTTCCTTTTCAGTTTCTTGTTTCTTTCCAATTATTTATCCCAATACATAATTATGATGTTTAAAATAAGACATTATGTACCCTCTTTTGAATGACATAAATGACCCTTTTGAATGACATAAATACTATGCGTTATACAGTTGTCCTTAATTACAAAACTGAGATTATCAGGTACATTTATTTGCAAGGAAAAAGTATTTTGGTTGTTGCCAAAAAAATTGCTTGATTTTCCAAAGTAATGTTATACTATATCCTCAAAGGAAATTTAGAATGTCATGTAGTTATATAAGGATATACAGCTGTATTGAGCTTTTCGAGCTTTATCGTATGGTATATTTAGAACTAAAAGGACTAATAGCTTAAACGCTTTTTTCAGGGTTGCCTACCTCGAAAGACGGAATCCTTATTAGATTAATCACATATCCTTCTGTCATAGCCAATTTTCTTAGAAACCATGGAACATAGAAAGCTCTTTATAATGTTTTGTGCTTTAATATTTATGCCTCTTTAAGCCTCTTGAAGTGTGAGTTTTATTCGGACGTGACGATTTTTTCTTTAATATCGAAACTTAAAATATACCATATATATCCGATTATATACTTGCGCAATAACTCGCGTATTTTGTCCCTTAAGCCTAGTTCACATTATGCCAGTATTTTAGTCGAGTAGCGAGTGATTTAGTAACAAAACCTGTTTGAACGAACAAATTTAGTCGAATAATTAAGCAGAATCGTTTAGTGAAGTCAATCTATTTCATTCTAATTTTTCGGTCCAGTAGCGACTCCCACTCTTTCTCACTAAACATTAACGCCCGTATACACCACACACGGTCAGGACTGTCAGTCGGACTTACTGACAGTTAAAAACGTATTTCGGTTTCTCATTAACTGTCAGTCGAGTCGGAACTCTTACCGATCGTGCCTTAATGCACGATCCAATTGCTAAAGTATCCATGCTAAATAGGTTTTTAACTGTCAGTAAGTCCGACTGAAAGTCCTGACCATTTGTGGTGAATATGGGCGTAACTAAGGCTCGAGGCAAGTCTGAACACGTTATCTTTAATTAAGTACTTATTACATATTTATCGCGAAGATTTAGGGATTTTTGGAAAGAACGATTGGCTAAATAATAACTTGGTAGCGGTACTAAACTAAGAGGCTCCGACTCGCCCCTCCAGTTGCCGAGTTACTATTACCGTATCAAAATTTACTGTATCGACAGTATACTTTAATTGCCTATTCTGCAATTTTGTTTGTCTCAACCAGCAGAAGTGCGCAACACGCCTTTACAATCTTAATAACTTTGTCGGGGTTATAGGGCAACGGTTTCCCAAATGCTCGAAATCTCGCAGCCATTGTGCCGAAAGTATTTTTAAATTCAACGAGCCCGTGATAAACTGTAATTGAAAATTTTCTGTTTTAATTTCCTGGAAAAGGTTTAAGGAGATATTATTTCAAGGGAAACGCATTGTCGCGAACCAAAATATGCTCTTCTGGTAGTATATCATTTTCTAATAATTGATTTATGGTAAAGTTACGATGTACCCCACCATCAGAAACTCTTCCATTACTTCCAGGGTCTAATTAATTAAAACAATATTTATGATCTGCAACTGCCAGTAAGACAATGCTGTTTGTTTCTTTATAATTGTAATATAAACTTCCTGACTCGGAAGGTACTTTAATGATAAATGATTGCCATCAATTGCTCCACTATATCCAGGAAAATAATATATTCATTTCGAAAGCCATTCTCAATAGTTTTCCAATCTGTTGTACCTGGAAACTGAAACGTCATAAGGATTATGTATTTTTTTTTATATTGATAAGGTTATTTATTTTTTTTATTTATTAGTCGGAAAACAGATTAGGACAATAGACTTATAGCAGATACCGACCGAACGGAGGACCCTGAATTTCGTGAACCTAAACCTCCTAAGAAAAAACAAAAATATTCTCAGTTCCTTGCTATGGTTAAAGAATTAAAAGGAATAACGGAGACTATTAATTTTCCAGTAGAAGAAAACGTCTTTGATGTATTTGGTAGATATGTTGGTCTACAACTAAAATTTCTAACGTTATTATTGGCACTGGAGGCACTGGAAAATATACAACTTTATTTGAATAAAATTAGATGAAATTCCATACGAAAATCTTCTGAGCAAAACAGAATTATAGAAATACTCTCATCACCGTATGTTCTGCCAAAGTTGTCACATAGCCCTGCCTTAACATGTTGTAGTGATAGTAGTTATATTAACGACAAATACTTACAACAATCTGCTGAATATTCTCTAGATAATTAATCTTCTTCTCTTGTGGGAAACGCTGATGATGTATAACAACACGGTATCCATTTCAAATATGCCAAACAATGTCACAACTATATCAAACGATATCATCGGTGCAGCAAGAAATATGACTAATTTGAATTTTTAAGATGTATTTTTATTAAGCTAAATTTTTTTTTTCATTTATTTGATAAATATTTTTGCGAAATATATTTATTAATTTTTATTTCTTACCTTAATTAAGTCTTTCAATAAGCTATAAATAGCTTCACAGACTTCTGGAATAAATTATGAAATTGTTAATTTTCCAACTCGAAATATATGTATAAAACTGCGTCCAGTGGTATGAAAGCTTAGTACTGACTGCAAAATAAGCAGTACGCAGAACTTGTGAATGCATTTTTGTCATCAAAAATTAAAATAACCATCTGTCACTCTTAATGTTATAAAGTATTCTTCGGTATCTTCTAATTCTAGTACCTTGAGAAGAACACTTGTAGCTCCCGGTTCATCTCTCCTCTTCATCCATCTTCTTACTGATATTCTCTTTTTGTTCTCCCCGATTTCTTCTTCTATGTCTTCTAATATACTCATTACGATTAAATTTATTACTTTATTAATTTTTAATGTGTTACGTTATTGTGTTTATATTGACGAGCCGCTAACTAATGTATTATGTTCGGATACTTTTCAGTTAATAAAATATGATTAAATACTAGCATAACTTGAACTATGTTTTACATCAGTTGACCATCGATAATTGAGTTCAAAATTTCTTAACGATTCATCAGATATAAGTGAACCTATAATAATAAATCGAGCGGAAAAAATTGTATATTTGTTTGTCCGCGCTGATCTTTGGAACCACGCGACCAATTTCATAAATTCCCCTTTCTTTAAATTTTTTGGTCGAAACTCCACGCTTTGGGGAAAATTATAAACTATACATCATTACGATTACGATTTACAAGGGTAGAGTAGTGATAAAAACGTAAAAGAAGTTGAGGAACACTGCTTAAATAGTGAAAGATAGAAAGATGTCATCTTATTTATTGAGTGACTATCTCGGATATCTCCGTCGATAAGTTTATTAACCCCGACGACCGATGTCATTTGTTATAAGTGAAAGCTTTTTGGGACCGCAGTTAGGTGGGGATCTGCCTAATTATAATAAGTTTACTTGGCTGAAACCGCGTGTTATAGCTTATAATTATGTAAGCAAAGAAATAATTGTTTATATTATAACTATAAAAATTATTTCGGATTATTATAATTGTAAGAAAAATAAAGAATTTGTGAATTGACAAAAAATATTTGTTACTGTTATGAAATAATTATTATAGACAATGAACATCACGCCGTGTCCAAATTAATTATTAGCTGTGTCCCACGGTTTCACTCGCCTGAAGCTCGGAATAAATGTAGTTATTAGAATTTTTTTATCTCATATGTTGCTCTTGGGTATAAACTATTACCATACTAAATTTCATCAAAATGCGTCCAGTAGATTTCGGGTGATTGACGAACAAAGTAACTTAAAGACTGACAAAAATTATAAAAACGGTTTTTTTGGTGTCAGTATCATTCTTCATGCTAAATCAATCATTATCTTTAAAATATTTTCCATGTACAGAATCCACTGTTACAATTGTTATTAGTATAGAAATCAATTTATTGTTAGCACGTCGTAAATTGATCAAATGGTGTCTCTCAAAAAAATGTTTCAGTTTTTGCATTTGTACGTTTATGAAAATTGAGTTAGGATTGTTCCAACAGTAAGAAAATTAAAGAATGAAAAGAGAAAAGAATTCATATTATTATTATGACAAAATTATTACAAACAATGAATATCATACTATTTCCGTATTAATTAAATCAGTTCAATTGCCAGAACACCATTTGCTCAACTACCACGTTGTAAGTTGAGCAAATTGTGTTCTCGCTAAAATAAATGAATAAAAAAGGCTGCTTTAAAAGTTGGGTGGAATCGCAAACGTATGTAATTGCGTACAATTCAATTTTACGCTGAGGGAATTGTAATCACATACGAGTGAATAAGGCACAGGTTTCATCAAACTCATCGTTCGTGTTGAGTTATTTTTTTTGACAATTTAAATAAAACTACTTCGTGAGGGCAATGTTTACTAGTTATTACTTATAATGTAAGTAATTGAAAAAATGACAACAGTAAATTTTGGTTCAGTCGCATAAACTTGAAAGATAATATTTTATCTTTGGAATTCAATAAAATCGCGAAGAAAAAATAAATAAAATTATTTAGAACTGAAACTTTGGCACAATTGAAGAATTTGAGCTATGGATCTTTTAGATAAATAGTAATATTTGTACATAAATAATGAGAGACATTCAGCCTTTAAATCTAAATACCTTGCGACAAGGAGAGAGTCTTGACAACCTTCAAACATTGTCAGAAGTGACACCATCGAGGAAGTGGAGAGCTTGTAATATCTGGACTCTGTACTAACCAGTCAGAACAAGGCTGAGGAAAAAGTAAAAGCAAGGATTACGGCGGGCTACAAATGCTTCTACGCGTGTAAACAACTATAAAGCTCAAATCTCCAAAGCATAGCATCGAAGTCTACCGGACCTATTGTGACTTACTCGTGTGAGATTTGGGCTTTAAACTAGATAGATGAACAAAAGCTTGCCATTTTCGAAAGGAAGGGACTCAAAAAATTTTTGGGCCAGACGGATGACACATGTAGTTTACAAATGAACCACAAACTGGAAGGACTGAAGGGGTAAGAAACTATTATTTTTTATGTCACAGTCTCTAAGATAGATAGGGTGGATCTTACCGGACAACAGGTCTGAAAAAACTATAACCATGTGGATACCGCAACAAAACAGACCAAGAGAAAGAGAAGAAAGGAGGTGAATGGGAAAGGATTCTTAGCAGTGGGAGCCCCTCAGAGCAACTACGATGGAGAAATAGCAGCTGTACAAGCGGCAGCAGCTGAACTGAACAAAATAGCCCCAACACCTAAAGCAGTCTTCTTCGTCGACTCACAAGCGGCTATCCAAAACCTGTCCCGCAATACGGAAACAGACTGCAAGAGAACGATGGAGACCAGAAAACCCTAGAACTTCTGGCAAATAGGGGGTGGCACCTCATATTGCAATGGATCCCTAGCCATGTCGACATCTTTGGAAACGAGAGGGCAGACATCTTGGCCAAAAGGGGCGCGTCCATGGCTCAACCTGCCTGTATGCCCTCGCTACAGAGCGTGAGGGCCATCATCAACAGGGCTATTGACCGGACAGGCAGGCAACACCTCACACAGCTTTCCGTAGGGAAAAAATGGGAAAGTCTGGTCACCATCGGACCCATTGACCACAAACTACCACGAGCTGTGAGCGTAGCCAGGTTCAGAATGCAGACTGGCCATGACTACCTCGCAGCACACCTACACCGCATTGGTGTTCTCCCAACCTCTGAATGTCCCCTGTGCGGACACGATTTAATGAATGCGGATCACCTGCCGGATTGCAGTGGAATCAACCGCCGGGGGGACGATGATGACCCATTCAAAGATGTTCATCTATACTGGTCGGCGCGCCACCAAATGGCTCAACAGACAAGGGTGGGCGTTGGCTAGTAGTAGTAGTAGTAGGAATGTGAGAATAGGAAAGCTCACGAACTGGAGAAGAGAGGCGAATAATAAATTCAGGTGGAAAGTAACTCTGGAAGAGGCCAAGACCCACAAAAACTTTTTAATTAAAATTTGTATAAAGGTGAAGTAAAACTTGTTTTCAATTTAATACTGAGGTTTGAACTTGGAACCTTTTTTGTACTTAGTATGTAATTAAATGAGGGGCAAAAGTATTTTCAAAAACCTGAAGTTTGAAGTATCTACTAGCAAGTGTAAAATTTTTTTTTAAATAATAAAGAAAATAAACAAAAAAAATAAACAAATTTTCAAATTTAAAACATTATATTTCTTCACGTAATACTTTAGGAATCCTTTGCATGTTAATCCAGACTCTCAATGATAGTCGGTTTGCTTAATATGTTAGAAATAAATTAGTTTCTTATCGTTAAAATGTATAATATCTATAATATAGTATTACCCCCTTTCAGTTTGAATAATCGAAATGCTTATTGACTTTGATCTCCTTTAACATAATTTAAATCTTAACATTCATGAATTAAATATCATAAAATATCTATTCTAAGCAGATTGAATACAAGGCATTTTAAGTGGAGTTTTTTTTTCTTTCCCCTATTTTTAGTCTTTTTGTTAATGCAGGGCTATGCGTGTAACTTTGGCGGAACATACGGAAACCAGAGTGTTTCAATAATTATGTTTTGCACAGAAGAGTTTAGTATGTAATTTCGTCGAATTTTTTTCAAATAATCACAGTAATCTATATCGATTATCATCAAAACCTAAAATTGAAATTTTGTTTTAATTAGGTAGCAGGCTAATAAAATGTTGTGTTAGATAATTCAATTAAATGCCGTGCTATCTTTGTAGATTGTCAAAGATCTTTTTCAGAAATCTGTTTATATTGATTAAAAAAAGTATTGAATGGACAAGAGGTCTCATATTCGTCAAGTGTTAACAAATCTGAGTCTACCAAAATCTTAGTTTGTTGCCTCAACTTGTTCAAGTTATAAGTTCAGGTTGCTCAGGGTATAAATTGTAATATTCTTAATGGAACACATTCTCCAGAGTGTTATGAAGGTTTTATAGTTTTCAAAACAAAAGTCTGATCTTATCATGCTACTGTATTCAAATTTCACGTATTACCTTGATTTCAGTGGAAAATAATTAGCTCCAATAACAAAAATTCGTGATCGATGCTATCTGCATATACCCATGCTGTTCTTTAATGTTTATCTTATGAATAGTTCACAGAATCTTAATGGCTATGTCCTTGAGTTATCGTCTGAAAATTTATTTGCTCTTGTTATTTCTAAATTGATAATATTCTATGAAAAATGATTTATTGCTTGAGCAGAATTTTGAAGTCAAATGGATTCTGAAACTCATAGTAAACAAGTGACTACAATTTTTCTTAAAAGTTTCATTTTCACTTCCTCTCTTCTTTATCCGATATCAATTAGAGTTATCTTGATTTAACCAGTTTAATTTCCTTGAATTATGCACTTTCTAATTTTATTTTGTGATTATTTGCTAATTTGTAAGTGGTTTTTGATAATTTACACAACCTATTTTTCCACTTATTTGTCGGCATGAATTGAAAGAGATTTTCGCGTACGCGGGATTTTTTGCGTACATTAAAGTTTTCAGTAAATAAATCACATGAAATTCGTAAAGAGGCCTGTTTTACCAGTTTGTTTCCTTAAATTTGTTAAAAAAGGGTTTCTTCGTTGGACATTAAATATTGAAAATCGTATAGCTTTTAGAGTTCAGGTGGTATTGTGAATAATATACTTTTAGAATGTATGGATAATGTCATAACAATTTAATCGAAGTGAATTGAAGTGCGATAGTTGAATTGACTTAAATTTTTGAACAATTATATATATTAAAATAATTTACAATTAGTTCAACAATGTATGTATTGCTAATTATTATAGTCCGTCTCATTTTCTATTGCGAAATCGGACCGCAGAAATATTTTTTGAGTTAAATAAACGAAATTATTACTACATAAGGAAATGTTTTGAAAATTGAAATCTACGAATAAGTTATAGAATGGGTCTTTTTTGGTAGATTTTATTACCAATATTTGGCTAATTATTAAATATTATTAGACACATCTCAAAATTGGGCCACATATTGGGCACAAAATTGTTTTTTACTACTCAAATTGGTTTTTACGTCTCAACATTGGGCAATATATCTAATCGGCTTAAGCACAGAATAACTAAGCCGTTCAGAATACCGTGAATAAATGAACATTTTAATATTTTGCCCGGGCAAAAATAAGACCGTTATCACGAGAGGTTTCGTTACAACAGGTTCATTTTGGAGTGATTCACTGAAATTAAGCTTATTTCAGGGTTTTGGTGAAGAAGGACCCTTATAGTACATCTTTTGTATATACATAGCTAGACAGCTAACAGCTTTATGTATCAAACGATTGGGACCGTCATTAACATAATCATTTAGCATACAATGTGTGCATTACAAAGTAACGTGTTTCTAGTACTTGCATTTTTGTCGACGTATTGTTTCAACTTAGGTAAGACCCACGATAATACGAATAAGAATTATTGTCCTTAGTCCTTTATTTTTAATTAAGACTTCTGAATGTTACATTATTTTTTATAACGTAGTGTTGTCGGGAGTGAAATTATTTCTTCTAAGGAAATGGTCCTATTAAGGCCATCTTATATCGGAAATTGTCGAAAATATCGCTATATCTTCACCAATCAGAACTTCCAGTGATAGAGATCACAGTTTTTCACAAAATGTTATCAAACTTGGCTGAAAAATAGTTCCTGTGTGCTCGTACATTACTATTTAAAATTTCCGTAATTGGGCGTATAAATGTCTGCTTTCGTACAGTAAAATTGCAAAAAAATTACTACCCTTGCATTCCTTGCTAGTTCTGTAAAATAATTAAGCTTAATACATTTTCAAATACAAGTTTAATTGCGTCGGTCCTAGCTCACTACAACTAACGGCTTCCCGGAATTCTTAATTTTCCGGAAATAGGAAATTGGCTACGGTCATGCGGTTCTGTGACTTTCTTTCTCTGTTTTGTTTTTGTTTCCTTGATTGGTATACATACGCGTGGCACACCACACGTTTCAATTTGTTTTATAGTTCTTTCATAATTGAAAAAGGACTGCAATAATAGGCCGTTTGAGTGGCTTATTGTTCGTTATTTCTTTTGGCAACTGAATTGTCATTTTTTACTTTGGTCTGAGTTAATCGGGTTTTTATTCGTTTGTTCGAGACGGCACCGTCATGGACGAAGGTCAAGACGTTTACTGTAAGATAAAGAAGTTACAAAAATTAAGATCTTATAAACGATAAGGTAACATAGTATTCAATTTGTTTTATACGAGGGGCGTTTTTAAGTCCGCGGAATGGAGGTTAAGGAGTGAGAATAAAAATATAAAATTATTTTTCTTTTATATTACTGCAAACTTAATACATTTTTCAGATCTTTCAATTAGCTTATGTATACCTTCATAAAAAAATGTTTCGTCTTTGCCCGAAAAATAAGCTGAAACTGCGGCCTTCACTTCTTCATCGCTTGAAAACTTCTTTCCACGAAGTTCTTTTTTAAGGTTTGAGAACAAATAATAATCACTGTTCGATTTCATTGTTTTTGAGGCGGTGTGAGCATTCTCGGCACCCATCTTGCGTTGACCTTTATCATGCCAAGATCATCATGGAGAATTTTAAAAATTGTTGTATCGGATACTCCAATCATCTTTGCAAGCTGTTTTTTCTTTATTCTGACATCTTTCAATACTAATTTTTCAACTTTTTCAATAATTTTCGGAGTAGTCATTTCGATCGGCCGACCGGTCGTGGGTCGTTTTCAAGTGAGTCTCTACCCTGTTTAAAGATACTATGCCACTTGTAAACCATGGTTTTACCCGGGAAAAAATCCCCGTAAACAGATGCCATCTCTTTCAGTATGGTTTGAACCGACTTTCCTTGCTTGGTAATGAACTTTATAACGGCGCGGTACTCGATTTTTTCCATAGTTCAGACTTTCTTCCAGATTGAGTTGTTTGTTCGACGATAGTTCAAAGACTAATGATCCGATTATGATAAAACTTGGTATTTATACTAATAATGAGTTACTTAACTAGCTACCATTTCGTTAATCACCTTTAGTAATATCCTACCTTTCCATTCCGCGAACTTAAAAACACCCCCTCGTATTTCGCATGCAAGTACTAACTTCAGTTTGTATTCCTCAATTTTTTGTGCACAACCTCCTGTTCGATTCGTGACTTCAGAACCAAGGTCGTGGAATATTTTGATAGATTATGACTACTACATTGTTCTGAATGTATTCAATTTATGTACGTATGAAGCGTGTATTTATCGCGGTATTTTTATATTTAATGGTTGATTAATTATCACGCAATCATTGGTTGTTGTAACGCATTGGTAACATACTGTAAGTTGAACAAGAATTTTATTAAGTAAATAAACGGATACATTAATTATATTTCTCCGACATTATTAATTTATAATCTTCGTAATTTTTCTATTCACAAGCATTGCATTCGGATTTTCTTGAAGTTTATATTTGAGAGAAGTTTGTGTTTGACGTGAAACTGGTTAGGTCGGCTAAAACTTCAAAGGTTTTATGCGACAACGTTTGTTTCTGTTTTCTGGGGTTCTGTTTTCAAATTAAAATCTTTTTGAATGTATTTCTTGCACCCATTCCGTTGACTGTGTGTTTAAAAAATGTCTGCTTGTGTGACAGTATCTTATATATACATTCAGGATATTCATTTTATAAGTTTCACTCGCTTTTTTAAAATTAATTATAGAGTTTTATATTTAATCAGTGAATTTTCTTAAAATATTATGGGAAAATTTAGAACTGTGCAATTGGAGCAATAATTTTTTTCCTGATTTCAATATAATACAGAAAAAACAACTCGTGGAAAGGAAATAATGAAACATTATTCTAAATCGGCATACAATTTTCTATACAGTCCAAAGTCCATACGACACATTCATCTTTTGAGAGGATTAGGTGTTCTAAAAAGATTTCCAATGTAAACCCGGTTACTACTGTTAAAAGCATATGCCCGGGAAAATAATAAGCCCAGTCGTATTCTACTGTGGTTAGTCAAAAAACAATTCAGAATTTTACCGTAGGAGTTATTTACTTGGAAATATTTACACAAGATATAATAAAAATGTTTCAATGTCGTTTTTAAAAGTACATTTTTGCAACTTACACCTATATAATTGCTCTGTCATTTTTTACAAACTTTAACAAATTTGATAACATAGAAGTTTTCGATAAATGACTTCTCACAAAATCAAATATAGCGAAACATTTTGAAACCAGTTTTTATTTGATCCTTATAACTTTTAATTTGGTACTCGTATTAACCCTTAATGACCTGGAAATATTTCAAGTTTATGCAAGATTAAATGCCATGGATGCCCTGGATGCAAGTTATTGGTCATACGAAACAAAATTAGGTATTCAAGGTTTTTGACTTCATAAGTTCCTATGCAATAACAAATATTTATTTTTAGAGTTTACTCCTTAAGAGTCGATTTTCATATATAGCGTCCGATATGAAGTTTTATCAGGAGTAAAATCACAAGTTCAGTGTATTAAAAAAAGTGTAACAGTTTGTAAGTTTGGATGTAGACGGTAATCTCCAAAACTACTCATCCGATTTCAGAAATTCTTTCACCAATATTTAGAAAGAACCTTCAGTATGGTATTATATATTATCCCATTAAAAAAATTCATATATTATAAAAAAGCTAAATTTCATAAGTTTGGATGTAGGAGGTAGTCTCCTAAACTACTCATCCGATTTAAAAAATTCTTTTACCAATATTTATAAAGAACCTTCAGTAAGGATATAGGTTTTACATTAGCCTGTTAAAAAAAATTTCATATATAAAAAAGTTAAATTTTGTAAGTTTTGATGTAGGAGTTAATCTCCGAAACTACTCATCCAATTTCAAAAAATCTTTCACCAATATTTAGAAGGGACCTTCAGGATGGACGTAGATTGTATATTATCCCATTAGAAAATTTTCATATATTATAAAAAAATTAAATTTTGTTAGTTTGGATGTAGGAGTTAATCTCTGAAACTACTTATTCAATTTCAAAGAATCTTTCACCAATATTTAGAAGGGACTTTCAAAATGGACGTAGATTGTACATTATCCCATTAGAAAAATTTCATATATTATAAAAAACGTTAAATTTTGTAAGTTTGGATGTAGGAGGTAACCTCCAAAACTACTAATCCGATTTCAAAAATTCTTTCATCAATATTTGGACAGGACCTTCGGGATAAACATAGGTTGTATATTATCCCGTTAAAAAAATCATGGAGACAAGTTTTGTAACGTAAGTCAAGAAAAAAACGCTGCTTTAACGGTAAATTATATATTGATAGATGATATTGATATTTATATTTATATACAGCGTTACCTACTTTATACATTCCTAGCATCTTTCTTTGTCCGACACTTATTACCTGACACCGTGTATATGAATATAGACTATAATAGCTAATTTAATGTAAACGAAGAAGTACAAAATATAATACAACGAAAAACAAAATATAGTGTAAACTAATCAATAATAATACTGATTTAATGTAAACAATACTAACTTAATTTCAGTTCTCAGTCAAGAGCAATGTAACTTGTGGCCCAATGCGATAATAAATTATATGGTAGGTAAGTTTGCAATTTTTCTTCATTTTATTTGCTTTAAAATGTCTCATCCCACATATATCTCTGTGAGCTATTTATATATATATATATATACATATATATATATATATATATATATATATATATATATATATATATATATATATATATATATATATACATAAACAGTCGTTTTTCTCCGAAACCGCATGATGTAGAAATTTGACATTTGGCATAGTTTTAAAGCATATTAATACCCTGTATCTACATCAAAAACTAAAACTCGAAAATATTATATAGAAATATTTTTTTATTATATTAAAGAAAAGATCTTAAAAGGAGACCGGCAAAAATAGGTCCACACGATAAAACATTTATTAAAAAAGCTGTTTTTTTTAGAATATAAAAAACCAAACAATTTAGTAACTGACAATCAGGAAATAGAAAAAAATTGAACTAAAGTTTGAACCATAATACAAAGCATAAAAAGCAATCTGCATAAATACGCATATATTATATTTTTAAAATATAAAGAATTACTGATTGGAATTAAAAATAGCAAAAAAAAAATCGAACTGAATAATAACTTTTTAGAAAGGATTACAAAAAATATAATCAATGCCTCTTCCTTTCTTTGACGTGTAGCCATTACCTAAATGGATTAAAAATAAATTGTTAACAAACGTTGACAATAGTTCTATTGTTGTCAAAATGAATGAACTTTTCCTTCTTATCGAGGTTTACGTAAGTTTTTTCGACGACCCTGTCGTTTCTCTCAGCATCATAGATTAATATGGTACATCTGTGGATGGAGGATACACCAAGACACAATTTGCACTTTGTTTTGTTCTAATCTATTATGAAAAGCAACGTAACTTTCATAAAAAAATAAAAGATGTCTCTTTTCTCTGATTGATGGTTTTGATAAAATTTTTAAAAAGCTGATTTTTTTCATTTTCTCTATAAAAGAGCGTAATTTTTATTTCACTAACATCTGGGCTCAACACTATATGAACCTTTGCCGGTATCCTTTCATATATCTTTCGGAGTGTCGTTTAAAAGGGTCGAGAGTCTCAAAAATATATTTTTCATAATTTATGATGATATATCTTCAGAGATAGACTAGAAAATACCCAAAAAATATGTTTTCCCCTCCTTACTGAAATTACTGAACGTAAAATTATGAAAAAAAAACAGATTTTTGAAACCTACGCACAGGTTTTAGGAAAACTATAACAATGATTCCAAATGTCCTAATTTTTGTAACATTCACGATTATATATATATATATGTATATTCTCTCACTTACTTAATTATACTAAGTCTTATTAAATATTTACTGCACTGGAAAGTTCATATTAGTGATTACTTACTATAAATTAAATAACTAAACTTCAAATGATATACAGAAACGTCGATATGCTAACCATGATCGCACACGGGTGGAGTTTTAAAATTTTATTTAAGAAACTTTTTTTAATGAATAAATAGTTAAACATACCTTAATTAATGGTATATTATTTGTTTCCCATCTCGAAAAGTCTGGTTGACTATAAGAGATTGCTCTCGTAGCTACAAATATTCCGCCCTATGTATCAGTTACATACACTAAAGCACATAAATGAACATTAGAAGAAGAATATACTTTAATTAATGGTATATTATGTGTTTGAAAAGTCTGGTTGGCTAAAAGAGATTGCTCTCGTAGCTGCAAATATTCCGCCCTATGTATCAGTTACATACACTAAAGCACATAAATGAACATTAGAAGAAGAATATACTTTAATTAATGGTATATTATTTGTTTGAAAAGTCTGGTTGGCTATAAGAGATTGCTCTCGTAGCTGCAAATATTCCGCCCTATGTATCAGTTACATACACTAAAGCACATAAATGAACATTAGAAGAAGAATATACTTTAATTAATGGTATATTATTTGTTTGAAAAGTCTGGTTGGCTATAAGAGATTGCTCTCGTAGCTGCAAATATTCCGCCCTATGTATCAGTTACATACACTAAAGTACATAAATGAACATTAGAAGAAGAATATACTTTAATTAATGGTATATTATTTGTTTGAAAAGTCTGGTTGGCTATAAGAGATTGCTCTCGTAGCTGCAAATATTCCGCCCTATGTATCAGTTACATACACTAAAGCACATAAATGAACATTAGAAGAAGAATATACTTTAATTAATGGTATATTATTTGTTTGAAAAGTCTGGTTGGCTATAAGAGATTGCTCTCGTAGCTACAAATATTCCGTCCTATGTATCAGTTACATACACTAAAGCACATAAATGAACATTAGAAGAAGAATATACTTTAATTAATGGTATTTTATATTTGTTTGAAAAGTCTGATTGGCTATAAGAGATTGCTCTCGTAGCTGCAAATATTCCGCCCTATGTATCAGTTACATACACTAAAGTACATAAATGAACATTAGAAGTTATCTACCTCTAAAATACTCAGTGCAATTTTTATACTTTATTTAGGTAATTACTGATTATATGCAAATATGTATAAACCTATAACAATTAAGCTCTACTACTACACTACTGCACCTTAAAAAAGTATGCAACGTAGAGATATTGCATACTCTGATAAAAAAATAGGCTGTAAAGGACGAACGAAATAAGTTGGGAGGATCCTTATATGTAAGCTGAGGAAAAAGTAAATAAACGGAGTAAAGCTGGATAAGACTAAAAAAAATATTATTCAGTAGAGTTTTAAATCTAAATTTGAAGTAAATTTGGTTTTTGACAAAAAAAATCAAGTGAACTAATTTTTACAACAGCCGATTTAAACTTAAACTCCTCATAACTGCTATGAAACAACAATGATTCAGCATTAATTGGTAAGCAAACAATTCCGTTTTTTACATTTATCTCCGGAAACACTTTTCCGATTATAACTGGTAGCAATGGGTACTAACTATGGATTAATACGAATAGCCTGCAATTTGTCCAGTTTTAATTTAATTAGTCTTTCTTTAGTTTTCGTATGACATAAGTTTAATTTTTGGTGGCATAATTCAAGGTTGGTACGGATTTCCGAGTCTCTTATCGTTTTATTCGTTCTGCTGAGCACAATCAAATGAAAGAAGTCCGCTATCGAACGGGTGCTCCCTTTAGATTTAAAAAGCCTTTGAACGTGCATATACGTACTTACGTACATACGTACAAATATGTATATACACAAACACTAATCCGTGATTCGTGCTTATCCCCTAACATTTCCTTTGTAAACACTCATCTTCCCTTTCTTTCATTGATCCATATTTTCAGCACAATATTTTCACAATCATTTTGATGAAAGGGCAAATCAAAATTAAAATTGGCCACACATATGTCAAGTCAGCCATATTCATAATGGCTAAGGTATTATCAAAAACAATTTGACGGATATTTACAATTTACGGTTATTATCCTCACCTGTTCCATTAGATTTTTTACGTTGTGGCACGGTCATTTACGATTCTTTTAATTATTTTTAACTCCATGGTTTTTAAATTGGTTTCTTCGAATTACACCTCGTTGCGAATGGAACCTATAGTGCTGATATATTTTCGCTTCATTTGCTGCTTCCAAGATAGGGTTGAGGTATTCTTGTATGATTTAAAATTGTTCAACGTTTAATGAATTTAAATTGTTTTGTTATTACGTCTTTTTAGTTAATGTACTTGTTTTTATTTTGTTTTGCTTATGTATTTTGATGATTTTTAGGGTTCAATCAATTTGTTAATTATACTTATATTTGATAATGACTCAAATATGGATTTAAAGTACAATTCCAATCTAAATTTACAATATTAGCTGTAGTTTTTGTGTGGGATATCGAATCGAATTAGTTTTCTTTTAGATTTTGTAGGATAAAAGTTTACTTAAAATTTTCGATAGCATAATTCAAGGACAAAATGGATTTCAGAGCTAGGAAGCTTATAGTTTTGTTCGTTCCGCACTATCAATCAAAAGTCCTTAGTACTTCAGATTTTATAAGTTTTCACGTCTATACGTATGTACATAAATCCATACACAAACAGATTCCGATGTGATTCATGCTTATCCATTAACTTTTACTTTGAAAACACCCTTTTTCCCAAATTTCATTGACCGTCTCCTGGACGCTTAAGTCACATCACCGACACTCCATATTAGCGAATAGATTTAATTGCCTACACTAAATTAATGTAGGGCTGTCTGCAGCGTGCAAGCAAATAATATTTACTAATCCTATATATCGAACTCGTTCTTTGCGGCAATCGCGTCAATGGAGCGAGTTGACACTATACGTCAGCAACATAGCTGTTTCTCTGTCTATCCAATAGCGTCGAGCGAATAGCTATCTCAATAGCACGCTTGCGGAGTTATTTTGTATTAGCTCACACACCTTTATTATTATCTAATTGTAAAAATGTAATCATATGAATAAATATTTTACTTGTGATAATAATGATAAGATTCTCCAAACTATTTCTCCTAAAATATTTTATAAATATTTTAGGAGAAATACTTTGTACTTTGTAATGTTTACAATTGCTTAAATATGTATGGAATCCCGTAGTGCTACTCGCGTTTAATAGTTTTTTTATTCATAATTCCTTCCAAGAATAAAAAGTTTCTAAGTGACGAAAAATGCTACTTTGTTTTTCTAGTTTTTTAACTGTAAATTCAAAAAAGTCTGAAAGAAATTTGTGTAAAAACCATCAAAGAGCACAATTGAATGTAACTTTTCGTCAAAATTATTTTCGTTTATTGTTGTTGTTGTTGACGTGTCTATGGCTTGTGCACAAAGTAAAAAAAAAAGAAAAAAAAGATTTTCGATGGGACCGAAGGTGTGGAGTACAGCTCTGGCCACTTCATCAGCCTTTGTCCGAGAATAGCACGTTTTCAGTCCAGTTTGCGTCGATTGTGAAGAGAGCCGATGCAATTGCTGGACAAGAAAGCAGATGCTGAAGGTTCAGTTTTGTATTTATGCTGTGTGGGCATACTGAGGAGTCCTTGTTCCGTCTGGCATGATTTTTATGTCTTTGAGGTTACCTCTCGTGTGCAGTTTAAATGAAGTGTTGGGGACATTCTTCATGGGCGAGATCAGAACCTTTGTTTTGCAAAATCATTTGCGTCGCCAAGTGTAGTGGACGATGGCGTGGGATCTATTGTTCTGACTTCTTTGGCAAGAGAGTCAGCCTGCTCGTTTCCCTCGATGTCCATGTGGGCAGGAATCAATTGTAAAATGTATGTTTTCCCTTCTTCAAGACTGATGTGAGGGTAGTGTTTATTTCTTGTGTTAAAGTGTTGTTGCCTCCCTGGACGGCCTGAAGGGTAGACTTACAATTTGAAAAGATAACTATGCCGTTAGAGAAAGAATCAGACGGTGTTGAATTATAAATTTTGAGGGTTTCTCTGATAGTTACGAGCTTGCTCGTGAAGGTAGAGGCAATCTTTCCAACAGAAAATTTTTGACTTGAGCTGCTGCCATCGGGGTTGATATAAAAGATGTCAGTTCCTTCTCTGTTACAGTTTGAGTCTGATGAACTATTAGTGTACACTGCCACCAATCTAGGGGTCTTCATGATTTTCCGTGGCTCCTGTTTGGCGCATAGCTTCAACAGGTCCAGATTGATTTTCACTATAGGAGTGGTCTAGTCGGAAAATGGGTTTCTTTTGTGATTTCTAGGCACGTGTGGTCAACATTGATTTCTTGTTGGATGTTTTTATCATATCGGAGCGTGGATGATCTGTGCAACTTGTTCTTTGCTGTCCAATTTTTGAAAGTTAGGGTAGAGATGTGATCTTCGCTGTTGCACCTAATTTTGTTTGTAAACTTTATAGTTGCAAGTATTCTTTTATTCTCCAGGGAAATTTGGTCGTATTAAATCTCGACTTTTGAGTTATTGGTGGAAGACATAGTACCGATAATGGTTTTTGAAACTCTGGACTGCACTGCATCAACTTTTTCCAATGGCGAAGAATGCGAAGGGGCCCAAATAGGTGCAGCGTATTCCAGGATCGATCTTATGACCGTTATATACATGCTTCAAGTCCCATGATGAGCTGCAAAATTTTATTAAGACGACAAGTTTTTTCAAGGCTCTGTTTACTGTTGAGTTAATATGATATTAAAGAAATAATTTAAAACAGATCATTAACCAAAACAAAACATGCAGGTAAGATGATTTTTCCTCTGATGCTCTTACATTGGAAGAGCTCGGCTGCACGATACAGGACATTGACCATAATAAATCACCCGGAATTGACCTTATTTTCGGCTCCATGATCAAGCACTTCGGAGATAATGCCAAGCTTCTTCTGCTACAGATCTTTAACCTCTCTTGGAGCACAGGGAAATTACCTAGTACGTGGAAGACGTGGCGAACAAATTTTAACAGTACTCTGTACAAGCTGATGAAAAGAATAATTCACACCAGAATCATGACCATGGTCACAAAAGAAAGGTACTACATTTCTACCAAACAGCACATAGAGCAAAACATAGCACCGTCGACCAACTTTACTACCTCGACTTAAGGAAAAACCCCATAAAAAGACAATTGCTGTTTTCCTCGACCTCTCTGCAGCCTTTGATGGAGTCTAGAGACAAAAACTCATAGAGATTATTCACAGAACTGGAATCTCTAACAACTGAATATTGTTAATACAAGCAATTGCAATAATTTAGGAAATATTCTTTTCTATGTGTGGATGGCTTTTTTTCTTTATTTTAGTAAATTATAGTAGGTAATAGATTGTTAAGGAAATGATGTTCATGATATATACATTTTTTTTACATTAATTATATACAAATAAAATTGATTTAGATTTTCCTTGCCCATGAGGGAGAGACGAGACAAGTAACTTGTTCGCACCATGTTTACTATGGTCATATTAGAGAATAAATACTGATTTTTGGTGTGGATATTTAAATACATCTATTAATTCTATTTGTATTAAATTTTTACAGAGGTAAGAGGTAATGTGTCCTACCTTTTGGCTTTACAAGAGGCAATTCATTCTATGAACACTCATACACCGGTAGCTTTCTACGCTTACAATAATTTTAAAACTATTAGTCCCGAGTTGATCGTAGACATATCTGGCGGCGAGGAGAAAAATGAAATTTGTGGATTCGCCAATGTAGAGGGAAGAGTAAGTAAAAATATTTTATTATTTTGTCAATTTTATTAAAATACGTTAACAAAAATCTGTGTATTTTATTAATTACATCTGGATTATTGCGGCTTGATTCGACTTACGATATTCTAGGCTTTGATTTTTGGTAAAAAATTAACAATGAAATATAAAAATAATAACTTTGTTATTATTTTTTTTATCAACAATTATAAAATTTAAAAAATAAGAAATAACTTTTCTTATGTTGAAGAAAAAATAATGTCTAAGCTGACCCGGTTCCGGGGGCGAATCGGATCAAAGAACAGTCTCTAAATAGAAAATGATTTATAGCAAAATCTTTGAAATCAATTTAGAAATAAAATAGATTTAATAATACATAAATCAATTAATATCAATCGATATATAAATCAAAACGTAACGATCTTCATAAATGTTGCTTTGT
Organism: Druceiella hillmani; assembly: GCA_039881145.1. NCBI lineage: Eukaryota > Metazoa > Arthropoda > Insecta > Lepidoptera > Hepialidae > Druceiella > Druceiella hillmani. The sequence continues at coordinate 4,116,192 of JAYKKI010000014.1, forward strand.
ATCCAATTTGCAAACCTAACAGCTATATTTCTATTTCTCTCTAAAAATCTGTAAAATCAATTAATATTTATTATTTTCACACACAATTTTCAAACATTTTTCCTCACACATTTTCAAATTCGTCTTGTCGGCGACTATAGTTAACAAAAAATTATGTTTTGGCAACTACGGCTGATAATACAGAAAAAAAACTTATTGGCAACTAAAGTTAACCCTAAACAAAGAGTTGTATATATTGGCGATTAAAATGGAATATACTTAAATAAATATTTAAGTATTGGTGACAAAGCACAAAAAATTATATTGCCGGCTGGAATAAAGACAATTATCATGTCTTCATTCCAACAATCTCTTTTTTATATTGTACGTACTTTTTTGACTTCCTCCCTTTTTTTATTCCGCGTGTGAGCTCTACCGGGAGACTCTCTTTTTGTTTCTTTTACAAAAGTATAACGTGTTTGTATAACTTAACATAATTGAAAGTAACGTTATCATTCGTTACTATGATGCGTTTAATCTCGATCTATTCTATAACTATAATCATAGATATTTTAAATTCGGTAAGTTACCCAATCTTTCAAAATTGTATGTCGAATTAACCACCTAAATTTCTAGTAAATAACATAATTCAACAGATAATGTGTCGTTTTGTTAGGCATAAATTTCTTCTCTCCTGGTTACAGTATGTAAATAAACACCCATCGAGACAAGACAAAAGAGCCCAAACTCGAAGGTTTATTGTTTATCGTTAGCTCATCCTCCATACAGCGTCCCTCCCTCATCATGATAGTACCATATTATATCATAATCATCAGAATTATATAAGTTTGCAAAGTTTCCAATCGAAAGAATGGTTAAGAGTTAATGAAAGTCGACTTGCTACATTTGTTTACATGGTTACATGCAAATGAAGCTATTAAAAACGTGTTAAAATGTAATTAAAATATTTTCTATTTGCCTGGATGGTTTTATCTTCCCGATATAATGGCATGTCATGCATTCAGGTATTTAGTAGAGCAAAAAATGGATATTGTTCGTTACTGCCGTCATCATGGAAAGGTTATCTGGATGCAAAAATACATAAACACATAAAAACGACAGAAATATTTTGAATTGTCTTTTGAGATGATATTATCAATGAAATAAGCAAGATTTCATAAAGTAATTAAAATTTTTCTGATTGCAAAAAACACGCATTCGGTATATGCATTTTCGTACGCCATGGTACTTTTTATTGTTTTACTGAATTAAATGAAACTACATGATGTAGTATTATTTCCACTTTCTTTAAGTTCTTTACCACGACCTAGGTTTCGTTGTATTACAACATCTTCAGGTGGGATATTAGCAAAGATCTTTGCTAATATCCAATCTTTGCTAATATCCCACCTGAAGATGTTGTAATACAACGAAACCTAGGTCGTGGTGAAGAAATTAAAGAAAGTAGAAATAATACTACATCACGTAGTTTCATTTAATTGTGAATAATGAATTTCTACAAAATTAACGCCAAATATATTCAATATTCAATGTTTTACTGAACTTCTAAGGAAAATTCCTTGATCAAAGCTGGGTGTAGATGGGCCAAAACTAATAGTAAACAGGATAAGCTTTTTTAGTAAGGGATGGCATAAATAAATATGTGTAAAATAACTTTTACGTTTTTAGGGTAATTTTTTGGAAAATTAAAGTCATAGAACTTCTTTACGCCATATCCACATCGTATTGTGTGTAAAAGAGAACCTTGTTGAATAACTTTTTGTCACCCACTTTTTTCTCTTCCAAATAGCGTTTAGAGTTTCGTAACGTTAAAAGGAAAATATAGAAACTTATAAAAAGATTCATTATCCGTCCATAGACAGATAAAATTATGTTATAATTTTATGCAGTGTGTGTCAAAAACATTTTTTTCATAATTTTAAGTATCGGATATCATTAGAGACACCTCTCTTAAAATTATAGAAAGAAAGCGTATTACCAACCCTGCTATTTTCCAATCTACTGAAACTAAAATTACCAAAATAGTTCCTATTTTGGTAATTTTAGTTCAATCATTGTATAGATAAACCATAAAAATTATTTTATATTTCATAGTATATATTTTTTAACCCTTTGAAAAGATGTCAAGCAATATATTTGCACAGTCAAAAATAAACTTAATATTTGTAGATGGTTTAATGGTATATACTAAGTACCCTTCAATGTTTAAATGTATATATATATATATATATATATATATATATATATATATATATATATATATTCCATTACATTTTAAAAGAGAATGTCTAAACAAAGCAAAACGACAGTTCAGGTATTTTAAACCTTTTTCTTGTATTCACATGTATAATATAATGTGGATTTATTTAATATTTGGATTTGAAAAATGTAATTATATTATCTATAAATAATATCTAACATATTTTTATGAAAATTATTAGTACGCATTTACATTGTATAATAAAATGCTATAGCGCGTATAATTAATGCCGAACATTGACATTAAAGCTTTTTCTAATGTTATATTTTTTTTAAATAAATATATCTAACATTAAATGTCGAAAATATAAAGTAAAATAATAGTAAAAGCTTAATTATACAAAACTATATAAAATATGTAGTCTACATTGCAAAATAACATTAAAAATTCTTTGAAAATAAAATGTCACCATGTTTTTGTTCTTACGCCAAGTAACTTTTTTAAGTATGTACCAATGTTTGGTTTCGTTTAGTTCTTCTACCTTGCTTAAGCGTTGTAATAACTGATTTATTGCAAATATTTTACTTCGACACATTATAAACATGACTCTATCCATTAGTTCAACATCCCTGATCATCATTCTATTCATAACAACACTTTGACATCACGTTCTCGTCGAAAATCGTTTTTTCCGAATATATTCTATAATTATACCATTTTCATTATTTTTTCTATAATTATATTATTTTCACTTTTCTTGCATTCTTCCTTTGCTTTACTTAATATTCTATCAGTAAAATTATTTTAATAACGCTTGCAAATAACTGTTTACTCTGCCCCCTTAATGAATTCTGAAATGAATATAACTTATAACTTGATGAATTCTGAAATGAATATAACTTATAACTTAAATTCGTAAGACGGTCAAATAAATAGTAATTTAATAAAACTTTTCTTTTATTAAATTTTCATAAAAGAAAATAATATACATATAACGCACATTTTGAGCGGAAGTGACTCAACTCAAAGATCACAACTTTTGAAAAATAGCGTTTGAAGTTTCAACATTTAGTGTGTTCTTCAAATAAGTTTGTGTAAGAGACCAATGTACTTACGTGTTTACTAACATTTTATAATCCCCAGTTTACGGAAATTTTATGGACTCCGTTTTATTCCATTAATTCATTATTGTGGTGATCTACTTTTGAAAGTAATTATAGAACATTTACATGTAAAATTTAAGGATGGGGCAGTTTTAAAATAAAGCAATATATTTATGTATAGAATCAATCTCTGAAGGTCTCTACGAAAAATGAGTGTATGATCGATGGCAGGTTTACGGTGCCGGCTAAGATTTGTATGATTATGGAACTTCTTCAGCTAATTGGAATTGAAAGGGAAACTGTGGTAAGTGTTTTACATTTACACAAATATTAACAAAAATGTAGATTTAGAAAACAATTTTAAAAATATTATCGACATATTATTTCAGATATTTATTTGACCGCATTTTGAGATGGCATCCTGTTATTTTTTACAGGTTTCCAGAATGATTGACTAATTTTAGTTTCATAATTTGTTCGACTGATTAACTTCTTTATGGTCAAGATTGTGGAGTATTTGAATGACTTACGGCTTAAACATTATTTTTATTTATATTCTATGCCAGTTTTATTTGTATTTGACCATTTTTGTCATTCCGTAGCTCAAAAAAAAAACACATTCCTTAAAATACTAACGTATCCGTAAATCTGTCTACCTATGACATCCGTTTTTGTAAAAAAATCGTTTGGCGAGTAATTTGGCGTAGTGATAAAGTATGGTAGTCAGCGTATATCTTTATGCTTAGCACTTTAAAATATTTATATAGAAATCTTAGATGGGGCAAATTAAATACAAAATTTTTTAAAATGTCATGTGTAGTGTGATGTCGTTTAAAACAAATAATTAGAAAAATTCGAGAAATTTATTTTCATAATTTTCAGTAGCCCATCTGCATAGATATGATGAAAAATATGCGATAAAATAGATGTGTTTCCTTTCCCTTATTTTCGAAACTTCTCAAAATGAAATTATAAAAATTAAAAAAAGACTTAGTTTACAGTGGAACTATAGAAATGGTTTTAGGTCTTATAGTTCTTGAGAAACCGAAATGTTATCAAATTGACTAGATAATTGATTTAATAAATTCGATTACTGCAAAAACCCCGCTAGATCCCGAGGTCCATACTACGTTTGAAATAATTACTTAGGTTCAAAAATAGGAGTCGATGGCTAGCCAGGTGTAAAGAGTAAAGCCTGGACAGAGTATTCCCGGAACAACCCAATAATATGGAGTACTAACAACTCCAATGCTGGAAGAGTCCACATATTGTCCATCGTCGTTTGGATACAAGAGGACATTGGAAAATATCCGTACGTGCAATTTAAGACGGGGAGAATATAAATTGGTTATTTTTTGGTTAGTTTTCTATTAAAGGAAGAAATTGAACATTAATGTAAAATCAGAAAAAAAGAAATATATTTTTTCCTTGCTGGGTCTCTCATACCATAAGTTTGTACTATGTGTGCATACTTGCAATATTGCATAGAAATTTATAGCCGCCTAAACTCAGCTGCAAGTTAAAGTTCTACATCGCAAAGTGGTCAAGTTCACTGTTTTAACCGGATCTCTTCAGAGGAAAATTATGGTTGTACTTCATATCCCATTGACGTCCCTTTTCAATTTAGGATACCGCAGTGTCTCCGCAAATTGAGTTTCACGATGACAATTAAGTTACAGGGGTAAAGTTTCAGATTTGTATAAGTTGACTTGAGATAGGGTTGTTTTTTCACGGTCAGGTTTATGTGGTGTGCTCGCTTGTAATTTCACACCATCGCTTATTCTGGTAACACGCTCTGAAATTGTAAAGAACATTGTTTACAAAGAAGTATTGTAAAAAATTAAAAAAAGTAACTTAGTTATAATTACTTACAATTTGTTGCCGATGTCTTGGTGGTGTTGGAGTATCTAGTTTGTAATAAAAATAGGTCTTCAACAAGGGAAAAGCAAGTATATTGTGAGAAATATTTTATATTATATTGTATTTAAATTTAAGGTGTCTATATAATTTAATATGTACAAAAGATCTTAAAGCACGTTACGTAGCCAGATTTCTGTTTTTTTTATATTTTAACTTTTTGTACATACACTGCACACATACTGAAACATTACGATCAGTAAGATCCAAAAAAAATTTTATTGAAAATTGTTTCTTTTAATTTGTGTAAATATTACATTTTAACAGATTGTAAAAAAATAATTTTCGCATTTTTTAAGTGTGGTGACTACTTACTTTTCATGTAATGTTAATTGTAAACTTTTTGAGAGCGTTTTTTAATAAAACTAAGCGGTAAATGTCTTTTTTCTTTATATTAACTAACTTCTTAGATAAATCGCTCGACGCAGTTTAAAAAAAAAGTGTGGTGAAATTACTGCTTTTCCTGTAATATTAATTTACAATTTTTGAAAGCGACTTTTAACAAAACTAAATTATAATAATTTTAATTTTCAAAACGTTTATATAAAACCATTTTACATTGACTTAGTTTTTGGATAAATCGCTTGACGCGTCTTTTAAATAAAATGAAAAGTGTGGTGAAATAACTATTTTTCTTGTAATGTCAGTTGTACACTCTTTGAGAGCGATTTTTATCAAAACTAAATGGTAAATTATTTTTAAATTTTAAAATAAGTTAGATATTTATAGTTTGAATAACATATCAAAATCCTTACACGAGAGCTACCTTAAAGTAAGGTTTTTGTTGGTACAAAGGTGTTGATTAAATAGGTCTAGTAAGAATTGTTTTAGATTCTTCTATATATTTTTTATAATTTGGACCTTTATTACTGAGAAATAATATTTTTTTTCTTTTTAATATTTAGTGAATATAATTACAGTTAAATTTTTCTTTATAAGAAACAGAACTTTCAGTAAAATAAACTTGAGATGGACACTGAATTAATTGTATAATTAATTGTTAATTCTGCTAAATTATTGTTAAACTAGCGTGACCCGTGCGAAGTCTTCGCATTATTTATTCCATTATGAAGCTCAGATGACAGATCAAACAAATATTTTACTAAAATTGACATATAGAGGCGCAAGTATCAAAAGCATTGAGCTAAAGCGCCACTTTATTTATACGTGAGTGGATTTGAAATTAAACAAAAATTTTACCGACCGTCAATCATATTGACGTTGGGCCGTTAGATGGCAGCATTGCTGTTTTGTGTATATAATTTTAATAATTAATTAATTTGCAAAAACAATAGCCATAATACATTTTTTAGTTGTGGATGCCGGTAGAGCAAGCAATTATCTATAAAATGATATATAATTTATGTGAATTAGTTGTGAGGTTTTTTCTAAAAAGGGAGAGTAACATCTTAACCTTAGCGTATTAATATATATGATGATGATGATTCTCAAATTAGTACGAGGTGTTCGTTGCGTCGTGTCTTATAGTATTGACGACAACATGTGCGTGTACTGCGGGACACTCAATCCTTGGGTTGAAGTAAACTTTGAAATAGTGTGTGGAGTAATGACATACGATGAAAATTAGTTTTAGAAAATTCGAATTTCAGAAATTTCGAATTTCATCAATTTCTGAAATAGATACAAATTGAAATCGACACAAATTTAATATAACCTATACATACTTACTTACCCTCGCTGTTTTATTATATGTGTACATTTTCATGTATTTGCATTCATTTTTTTTATAAAGTTTTCGTTTAAAACGTTTACATTTTGATTTTACTCTTAAAGCATTCTTCCATTACAAAACGTCAAATACGTACTAAATGCAGTTTTAAATTTACTGTTTATTATATTTATTAATTTTTGTGTGATGCACGTTAATTTTTCAATAAAATTTTCGTTTTGTATTTTCATATTTTTTTTTTACCGTTAAAACATTTTCAAATTTAAAAAAAAAAAGAAGAAAATCTATCGTTCTCATTATAGCGAGAATATAATTTTATTAAAAAATTTCTTCTCGTGAATTTTACTTCGTTTTATTTTAGATGTGTTTTTTATTTGCTATATAGCTAGTTTCGCATTAATTTTTTTTATCTTTGGAAAGGTAAAGCAATACGCATTCTACCATGATACATTGCACGAAAACGGCGGACTTGTCAAAATTTTAATCGATCGACTTCAGAAGATGTATTTTCCATTGCGCTGGCCGTGGGTAAGTTTCAAGTATTTATCCATCAGCTTGAGATACTTTGTTTTCTATTGCGCTGGCTGTGGTCAAGTATCGACTGTTCATGCATCAACTTGGGATGATATTTTGCATTATGCTGGCCGTGGGTAAGTTTCAAGTATTTATCAGTTTGAGATACTCTGGGAGGCATTCGAAAATAAACGAAGTAATATTTTATTTTGGGAGTAGTATTCGGAACGCATGTTCTAATGTTTATGTATGTTGGTACACCAGTTTTCTTTTCTCCCTGTAAGCTTGTGTGACGTGTTGAAATATACGTACAAAGTTTTCTACAAATCTTAATAGTTTTAATTTTTTTTCTACAAATATCAATAGTTTTTATTTCAAAACAAATTACCAACATAGTAGCAGAACCTGGTTCCGATTAAAGCAAGAAGTGAAAACACAGTGAGAATAAGAATGTAGTTTTATACGGAAACATTTTTGACAGTTGGTTGTCAGTGAGGTTGCCGCACAACCTAATCTTTCCGAAGTCGCGTGTTCATTAGATTTCAAGAATTTTACGAATATATAAAAATATATCACAAATAGGAATCAAGAATTAGTATTAACATGAAGTCAATACGCAATATAACGGGTTGAAGATGTCGAATACGGGTCACCACAACCCCTTTTGATATTGATAGACTTGTTGGAAGGGACAACTACGCAAGTTGGAAATTCGCAGTACAAGTTTATTTTGAACTTGAAGAATTGTGGAATTGTATCATAGGTACTCATACCGATGAACGGAAGGATATCAAGGCGAAATCAAAACTTATTTTATTTTTAAACCCGATCTACTATGTACATGTACAGACTACATGTAAGGAAGTCTGGGGAAGTTTGGAACAGGCTTTTGATGACAGCGGGTTACACAGAAGAGTGGCATTATTGAGAGATCTCATAATAACTACGTTGGAATCTTCTCGTAGCGTGGATGACCATGTGAATAAAATAATGTCAGCTGCACATAAGCTGCGGAATATAAAGTTTGACATTAATGATTAATGGCTTGGGACACTGATGTTGGCTGGTTTACCTGAAACTTACAAACCAATGATAATGGGTTTGGAGAGCACAGGCATCAAGATCAACGCTGATTCCATTAAAACGAAACTCCTGCAGGAAGTTCAATGCTTCGATAGCTCTGCGTTCTTCACGGAAAAAAGGGCCGCTCCAAAAAGCCAATAAAGTGCCTCGATGTTATAACTGCAATAAGCATAGATATTAGAGAAGAAAGAAGGAAGTAACAGTGTTTTTGCAGGAAGTAACATTTTCAGCATATTATTAGCAGGTAATGAATCCAGATGAATGGTATGTGAACTCCGCTGCCTCCATGCATTTGACCAATAGAAGTGATTGGATGTATGATATAACTAATCCACCGATACCCACCATAACTGTTGCCAATAAGACACCGCTACATGTTGAAAGTATGGGAAAAATTAATTTATTAATTTATGGTAATGAAGATAATAAAATTAAGTAAGACAAGTTATGTACATACCTAAACTTGCTGCCACTTTCTTGTCAGTCAGTGCTATGGTGAAAAATGGCTGTAAGGTAAATTTTAGAGATAAAGGATGTGATATTTATGACCAAAATGACAAACTATTATGCTCAGCTACATTAGTAAACAATACTCAAAGAGAAGTATTTTCCAACTGTAGGTGTTCAGTGGCATAGACGTACGGGACACATGAATTTTGAGAATTTTCAAGATGTTAGCAAGTTACCAGAATGCACTGAAGGAGTTGAACCATTTCAATATAATGGTAGCAATGTTACATGTACCACCTGCCTCAGAAGGAAACATAATCGATTGCCTTTTAACAATATTTGTTCAAGAGCTTTACAACCATTGCAGCTCATCCACACTGATTTATGTGGACCCACGGAGCAAGTCTCGAAGAATATTTTATTACCTTTATAAATGATTATGCAAAGGGAATTCATGTTTATTTTCTAAAAGATAAAATGAATGTGCTTGAAGTTTTCAAAGATTATAAAAGTAAAGTAGAACATAAACTGGAAAGAAAGATAAAAGCTGTTCGCTCAGACAATGGAAACGAATATTGTAACAAAGAGGGAGAAAACTTCTTAAGTAGGTATTGAATTGAACATCAAACAACTACTCCGTACCGCCCCATCAGAATGATTTTGCAGAGAGAATGAACAGAACCCTGGTAGAAAGAGCTAAATGTATGTTGTTTGATGCTCAATTGCCAAAACTGTTCTGGGGAGAGTCTACGTCATCAACCGATCACCCACAAAATCAATTGATGGTAAAACTCCCATGGAGATGTGGTCTGGTAAGAAACACATTTTATCAAATATTTAAATTTTTGGCTCCGAAGTTATGGTTCAAACACCTAAAGAAAAACGTCAAAAGTGGGATTCAAGGTAAATACATATTTGTTGGCTATTGTGAATCTACCAAGAGATATCGAATACTTTATCAAAAAACAAATAAAATAATCAAGAGTAAAGATGTTGTGTTTTTAGAAAATGTTCAAAAATACGATCAAAATATTTATGTACCTTATATATCTCACAGTCCTGAAACGCAGTTAACTGAAGAACCGTGCAAATAAGAAATAGAACACAATACTTCTTCAAGTGATGACTATCAGTCTGGCAACAATGATAATTCATCCTATGTACCAGAGGCTTCAATTGACAGAGATACCAACGCATGCGCCTGCGCACAGCTATGCAGTATGCAGAGGAGGATAATCATGATGTAAGTTATTTTGGTCCAATACTTGATCTCAATGATCCTCAGTCTCCAGATGAAGCTCTTTCATCATCTCATGCAGATCAGTGATATAACTGGCAATGTAAGAAGAATATGATTCGCAATGTAAGAACCACCAGATAAAAGAGCCTTATCATGTAAATGGGTATTTAAGATCAAAATCAATGAGAAGAGAAAAATTATTTACTTTAAAGCAAGGCTTGTTGTTAAGGGGTATGCTCAAAGAAAGGGTAGAGATTATGATGAGGTATATGCTCCAGTAGTCAGATATTCATCAGTCCGTTTCTTGTTTCTTGATCAATAAGTGCGTTTATACAGGGTGACAAAGAGACTGATATACATGGTACAACTCCAATGTTACAAAGAAAATGCTCAAGTATGTTGCTTGCATAAATCAACCTATGGATTAAAGCAAGCCAGCCGTCAGTGTAATTTTAAATTGGACAAAATTTTACTGAAAATTGAATTAGAAAAGTCTAAAATTGATCCATGTATTTATTATTTAGTAAATAAATCAATAACGATATTCATTGCATTATGGGTCTTCCTGATCTTTGCAAATAATAAGAACAAAATCAGAGAAATTAAGGAAAAGTTAAGAAAATAATTTAGTATGAAAGATATTGATGAAGTGAAGTAATGGGTTGGCATAGATGTAAACCGACATCGTAAGGCAGGTGGGATTATGACAAATCATAAAAAAATACATTAATTTAGTGTTGAGTCGACTTGGCAAGTATGAATGCAAACCAGTTAATGCTCCGATAGAAGTAAATGCAAAATTTAACGAGGATACTGAAGACAAAAATAATAATATTTTATACAGGGAAGCATTGGGTTGTCTTATATATCTGGAACATGTTACGCGACCTGATATCACGTATGCAGCCAATAAGTTAAGTCAATTCTGTAATAATCCAGGATATCAGCACTGGTTTGGAGTAAAAAGGTGATGAGATATCTCTAAGGACGCAAGAGCCTAAAACTATATTGTTTCAGAGGACTAAAGAAATTACTGCTTATTGTGATGCTGACTGGGCCAGTGATTCATTGGACAGAAGATCGTGCACGGGTTATACTTTTTGTTTCAGAATGCGGCCATAATTGGAATTCTACCAAATAACTAATTGTGGCGCTCTCTACTGCAGAAGCTGAATACATGACGATGACGTCAGGGACTTAGGAGGCTCTGTGGCTTCAACAACTACAAGGTGGACTTGGTCAAGACGTGGACGGTGCGTTATCCATCTACTGTGACAATCAAAGTGCAATCAAACTGGCATCGACAGACTGTTACAAACCGAAAACTAAATATAAACATAGACGTAAAGTTTTTATTTATGAATGGTTGTAATACGGTGGCTGATAACTTAACTAAGGCACTACACTTGTAAAACACTTGTATAAATAAGATGGGTCTGCGATTTGGAGGGAGTGTTAGAAATTGAGAACGCAGCCGCATCAATTGTCGCGGTATTTTTAAACGCATGTTCTATTGTTTATGTATGATGGTACACCAGTTTTTTCACCCTGTAAATTTGTGTGATGTGTAGAAATATACGTACAAAGTTTTCTACAAATCTCAATAGTTTTTATTTCGAAACAAATTACCGACAAGAATTCTTATAGTATCACTTCGTTGTCCGTCTATCGGTCTGCAATAACAAAGTGATCCTATAAGGATTCTTTTTTCCTTTTGAGGTATGAAACCCTAAAAAATAATATTAAGGGTGGCACCTCATACATGTAACTGAGGGATAAAAAAATCTAGTGCACATAGGCGTGTGGGATATTGTTAGAAAGGTCTTTAAATTGGTATAAAGGTGCCAAAATAACTTCTTCATTAAAGTCAATGGGAAATGAGATATGCGCTTCTTAAGTCTTAAAACGTATGTGTCGTCCTATAAATGTATGTGTAAAATTCTGAAACAAATTAGTGGTACTTAAAATAAAGTTTCCATGAAAATTGGCTTGAATAAGATATGTTGTGTATCTTTTAAGATATGGGATATTTCCGGTAACGACCGTAGCAATAACTTTATTTTTCAGTATCTTTGAGAAATACACATTTTTTATTTTATTATTATTTGGCGCTACGGAATCCCTCGTGTGCGAGCCCGATTCGCACTTGGCAACTTTTTATTTAGATTATAATTTTGAAATATTCCCTAACCATCTTTCATTCAGATTATAAATTTCGTGCCACTACTAAGCGAGATTAATTTGTCATTTTTCTTAAATTAAATTGTTCCTTGAATATACCTCATCACTTTTTTTTTGCCCTATAGGGAATATATATTGTAGCTTCTGCGCCATTGAAAGTAACTGCATTATCATATATTATAGCTATTTGTTTTATATATTATAGGTATTTGTTCTTCATTACTTTAATTTTAATTTCAGTTGAGTGGCATATATTGTCATATATTATAGCTATTTGTTTTTCATTACTTTAATTTTAATTTCAGTTGAGTGGCATATATTGTCATATATTACAGCTATTTGTTTTTCATTACTTTAATTTGTATTTCAGTTGAGTGGCATATATTGTCATATATTATAGCTATTTGTTTTTCATTACTTTAATTTGTATTTCAGTTGAGTCGCATATATTGTCATACATTATAACTATTTATTTTTCATGACTTTTCAGTTGAGCGGCATATATGAAGCGGAAGTTAAAAAGACATTATTTGAGGAGGATGTTCTAGACGACGAAACCATGGAGTGGAGCCTTGCAGCAAGGAGATCATGAAATTTTGTATAACAAAATTAATTGAAGCAAATAGTTGCTACAGATTGAGAGTTGATATAGTAAATATATATATATATATATATATATATATATATATATATATATATATATCTGCCAATTTTATGTTTTGTCATTATTAAACAATTTTTGAAAATATATGAAATCTATTTTTTTCAATCCTAAGAAACTTTACTATTATACTTTAACTATTATAGAACTTTACGACCTCTTTTTTTGGGCTCCAATATTCCGATATCAAGTTTCAGAGGCATATATAAGGAATGGGTGGATATCAAGACTCGGGGGCACATGCAGTCAATGCACGGTGGTTCCAATCATAGATTATAAATCGAAAAATCAATGTCTTAAATTCTCACTTCTAATTACCTGACTAAGCAGTGCGATAAACAAACCACCCGAAAACATTTAAATACCATTAGTAATAATTGTTTTTTACTTGCATTTTGATCTCTGAAGTGCGGCATTGCGCTTTTTTTACTACAATCCTTTATCGCGCGCTTATCAGTGACTCATTTTTGCAATAGCATTTTCCGGTATTTGTTTATTTGTGTGTTTGTGACATGAAAATCGAAGGCCAAGGTACGTATTGCAGAATTTATTGTATTTTAATTTTATATGTTTTGTAGTATTTGTAATATTTCAGTGGTATGAAGGTAATTACAATTTGAGATAAACATCCATAATTTTGATTTCTCTTGGTCCTACAATTTATAGTTCTGATGCGCACTTGTAATATATTTTTACATATTTATATAAGTGTGGTCTAACATAAAATACATGAACTAACATAGACTGTCATAACCTATGTGTGCTATGGATATTAACTGTTAGCACATAGCACGTCTACCAGATTTTCACTATATTTAATTAAACTGTATGTTTTTTTCTTTTCAGGTAATTCACTGAAGTGCTCCTTTGGAAGCACGTATTTCTATTAGTTATGGGGTTCAGTAAAAGGACATACTAAAGAAAAACACGAACGTATTTTATCAGTACAGTTAGAAAACTTTGATGATGTAGAGAATGGAGACATTGGTCCTTTTGATAAATGTGTGCTAAATTTGTGTAAAAGTGTCAACAAATATTCTAAATTGTGAATTGTAATAAATAAAAAATGTTTAAAAATTATGATGATTGGTTTATTGAGTGTATTGAATTAGCAACAAATGATGAGCAATATAAATCTGAATGTGATTTAGCTCAACCTAGTACGTTTTCATCTGGTCGCGGTGGACCAAGGAAATATTTTAGTGATCTTAACAAAAGATCCAAGCGTAGACGGTTAACAGAATTAACTCATGTTGACGATTCAGCAGTTAATCAGACGTAGATCCAAGCGTAGACGGTTAACAGAATTAACTCATGTTGACGATTCAGCAGTTAATCAGACGTAGATCCAAGCGTAGACGGTTAACAGAATTAACTCATGTTGACGATTCAGCAGTTAATTCAGAATTAACTCATGTTGACGATTCAGCAGTTAACAAAAGATCCAAGCGTAGACGGTTAACAGAATTATCTCATGTTGACGATTCAGCAGTTAATCAGACGTAGATCCAAGCGTAGACGGTTAACAGAATTATCTCATGTTGACGATTCAGCAGTTAATTCAGAATTAACTCATGTTGACGTTTCAGCAGTTAACAAAAGATCCAAGCGTAGACGGTTAACAGAATTATCCTATGTTGACGATTCAGCAGTTAATGCATTACTCAATAGTTTGGTTAACGCCGACCATATTAGTGCAGATGAAGTTTTATCACTTTTTGTGGAGGTTAAGATTAAGAAACTTCAATATTTGTTGATAATGAACTTTGTTAATAGTAAGACTTCTAGTAAGAATTTACCATCGTATTAGAGTGTTTTGAAAGAAGCAGCTTCAGCTTTGAAGCTTTGCAGAATTCAGCTTTGTTTCCATCATTAATGTCCATTATTAATGATGGAAACAAAGCCGAGATCGAGTTGCAAAGTTCATTAGGTCACATAGCTTCACGGATTTTAGAGTCAGAGAAATTTGTTTTAAATAATCTTCCAATAGAGTTACTTAATTTAAATTTAATTGGGAAATAGAGTTTTGATAGTAGTGCGGGTCATAATGAGTACAAATATAAAAAAGGGATGTAAATGTTTTGAATTCGATTTGTCTCCCCTACATTCGTGGATTCGTTTCTTTGAGTAATCCCTTCACCTATCTTATCGAATAGATTTTAAAAATTGGAAGATTAGGTCAAAAGACGCTGATAAGATATTGTATGCTCAAGGTATTTAGATCTTGATTAGGCTTAATTGTGGATAAATCACGAAGTGGCGGAAGCGGAAGATCAAACGACGGAAATATGGCGAAAAAATTATTTTTGAATCCAGATGTTTTAGCCAAAATCACAAGTTTAAACAGAGATTTAATTGATTGTTGTTTTACAATTTTGCAAGCGTTGTCTTTGGAATACAATGTAGAGTCATGTAGTAAATTCGGTTTCGAAACCGCGCGACTTTTGGTACATGAATATCAATTGTACATCGTCCAACTTCCGCCCACAAAGTACTAATATATGGTTCATCAATTGTAAAGCATGCATTAGTGTCTATCGGGGAATTATCTGAAGAAGCTGCAGAAGGCATTTAGACGAGACCATGTTCGAAAAATGGTTCAGAAACTTACTAATACCGATTTAATGAATATTAGAGCGTAGTTATACTACTTTGCTTAAAAAAATCAGAGTTTTTCCTCAATTTCTGAGTCGTTTTTTATTAATTATATATGTTTGTTTTAATTTAATGTTTGTTTAAGGATAGTAGATTACTGTATATATATATATATATATATATATATATATATATATATATATATATATAATTTTTAGTTAATTTAAAGGTTAAGGTGTTAATTTAATTCAAATCTTGTAATTAATTGTGTTTAATATTACATTTATTAACATAGACACTGAAATGTATCACTTTTTACATTTACTACAATTTCTTTATCTTATCATTTGCCATCAAATTATTGATCAATATTTTATAATATATAATAAATTAAGTAAACCACTTAATTTTATCATTTACAATAGTTTTAATACAAATATAATGCTTTATTTCCGAATTATCTATTTTTGCCCGCCCGCCTTAGGACTGTGTACCACTGTGCAATTGGTGGACATCAATATTATAGGACGAATGTGTGTAAATCAAGATTCAGAGGTACGTACGACCGTTGGGTGGACATCAAGATTATATGACGAATAGGTGAACATCAAGATTCGGAGGCATATATATAGATGGTATTTACAGCGAATGGGAGACCAAAATGTACCTAAAAGGTGCTCAATCGTATATTGGAAGGCAACTGCCTATTGGGATGGTTAAAAATACTTTGACTCGTTGACACAGAGAGCGGTCTATGCAAGCTAACCGATAATATCTGCTTCAAAAATAAACATATTAATACTCGATACATAGGGTATTTGAATGATGTCGATATTTTGTGTAAAATGTATTAAAACTGTAGAGTTGGTTTAAAAAAACCATGTGATGAAAAAAATAATGCATATAAAAAACAATTAATGGAAACTTCTAAATAGGAAACGTATAAATTTTTTTTTTATTAGCTTCAAAAAGTTCTTATGAATTTAGTTTTCATACAAAAAATGAGAAAAATATATGCAATATATAACATAAACGCAACATTTAATGAGATATTAGAAATATTTAATAAACTCCCTTACAATGAATGCTAAATAACTGGCCAGTGACGTCATAAGCCAGTTCTTTTTTGTATGGGACGTTTTCACGCGAATCGTCGTTGTCAGTTTTAAGTCGTTTTAACTTTGTAATAAAGAGTCCTAGGTACGATGTATTTATTTTAACTGTTTTTAATATTATTACTTATTCTATTTTAGTAAAAAAAATAGTCAAATATCCTATTCTATGTTTTCTAATTTCTATGGGAATTAAGGACCTAATCCTAAGCATGAACCATGAGTTCATCATTTCAAGTTTGATTTTTAATGGCAGACAAATCCTCTATGGTTTGTACAGTGGAACATTATTGGTGTGTAGTTCATTGACGTGTGTAGTTCAATGCTGTCTTCTTTAACATAGAGTCGAAATTCACAATTTTAAATATATACAATTTCTCAGATATACATATATTAATCTCATATATAAAACGTGACGTTTGTCTGTCTGTTTGTATGTCTGTTCGCTTGTAACTTGAGTTCTAGTGGGTGGATTTTCATGCGGTTTTTACTGTATTAAGAAAAATTTATCCACGAAGGTTTATGTGTAGGTTTATGTATATAAAGGACTGGAGTTGAAAAGTAGTAGATGAGGCCCATATGTTATGGCGTTGGATAAGTAAGTATATAAAATATATTTATAGGATGTTGATATTTTTATTAAATTATGTAATTAATTATTTTTAGTTATACGAGTTTTAGGGTTGAGTATTTTGAAAGAAAATAACGGAGTCCGTCTGTATGTCTACTGCTTATCTGAGAAATCAGTGCACGTTGAAAGAAAAAAAAAACTGGTAGTAATAATAAAGCTTATTGACCCGAAATATCGTGATAGTAAGAACATAAAAAAATATTATCTGTAAATTCTGGCGGACGCCAGTTTTGTATAAAAAATGTTACGATACGATGTAGTATACGATTATTGTAAAGCCTTAAATGTACTGACATTTTGTGAAATATTAGTATCATTTAATAGTTTTAATAAAAACTTAAGTTAATAAAAAACATTTTAATGAACTTTTTTAACAGCTTTTTTTAATTATTTAATAAATATGAATTCAATGTTCTGATATAATATCATCTATGGATTTGTGATTTTGTACTTGCAGGTTTGTGAGTATTATTCAAAATGATATATATTTTACTCGGTTGCAACTGAATCTCCGGCAAAACAGCAAGATTCGCATCGTTCACATTACCAAAACGCGAATGATATGATCATTTTTTAGTATACGATCATTGTGAAACCTCAAATGTACTTACATTTTGTGAAATATTAGTATCATTTAATAGTTTTAATAAAAACTTAAGTTAATAAAAAACATTTTAATGAACTTTTTTAACAACTTTTTTTTATTAATTAAATAAATATGAATTCAATGTCCTGATATAATATCATCTATGGATTTGTGATTTTGTACTTGCAGGTTTGTGAGTATTATTCAAAATGATATATATTTTACTCGGTTGCAACTTAATCTCCAGCAAAACAGCAAGATTCGCATCGTTCACATTAGCAGAATGCGAATGATATGATCATTTTTTAGTATACGATCATTGTAAAACCTCAAATGTACTTACATTTTGTGAAATATTTGTATTATTTAATAGCTTAAATAGCAACTTAAGATAATAAAAAACATTTGAATGAACGTTTTTTAACAACTTTTTTTAAAATTATTTAATAAATATGAATTCATCCTAAATATGAACGCTATCTACAGGCCGTCTATCGAGGTGCTAGTGATACTAGGTGTTCCACCTAATGCTTCAATCGCTTGGTCTCTATACAAAATTCTAGCCATTTTCCAGAATGTAGTATACTGAAGAGAAACAAAAATACTAAAAATATTTCTATGTTTAAAAATAACATTTTATTGGAATTTACGTCGAATGATTTATCACTTTCAATTTTGATCATATGGATTTATTCCTGTTTATTCCTTTTGTGATACTTTTCTTTTATTCCAATAATTTTGTACAATAGGTATCTTAATAAAACCAAAAATATTCCGATATTTGAGAACAATACTGTACCTTATTGAAATTTACGTCGAGTCACCCGATCACTTTCAATTTTATATGCATTTTATTCCTTTTGTAGTACTTTTATTTGAATAATTTAATAAAGTATGCAAAAAAACTAAAAATATTGTGTTCCACCTAATGCTTCAATCGCTTGGGCTCTATACAAAATTCTAGCCATTTTTCCAGAATGTAGTATACTGAAGAGAAACAAAAATACTAAAGATATTTCTATGTTTAAAAATAACATTTTATTGGAATTTACGTCGAATGATTTATCACTTTCAATTTTGATCATATGGATTTATTCCTGTTTATTCCTTTTGTGATACTTTTCTTTTATTCCAATAATTTTGTACAATAGGTATCTTAATAAAACCAAAAATATTCCGATATTTGAGAACAATACTGTACCTTGTTGAAATTTACGTCGAGTCACCCGATCACTTTCAATTTTATATGCATTTTATTCCTTTTGTAGTACTTTTATTTGAATAATTTAATAAAGTATGCAAAAAAACTAAAAATATTTCGATATTTGAGAACAACACTACACTTTGTTGAAATTTACGACGAGTCACCCATTCACTTTCAATTTCACTCGTATTTTATTCCTTTTCTGGTAATTTTATTTCAATGATTTGATAGAGTAGGTATATTAAATTATTAAAAATATTCCAATATTTCAGAACACCACTATACCTTTTTGAAGTTTCCGTCGAGTCACCCAGTCACTTTCATTTCATTAGTTTAGTAAAGCAGATATGCTAAAAAACGAAAAATATTTCGATATTTAAGAACAACGTTGCACATTGTTGAAATTTACGTCAAATCACCAAGTCTCTTTCAATTTTCCTCGCATTTTATTCCTTTTGTGGTACTTTCATTTTAATAGTTTAGTAAAGCAGGTATGCTAAAAAACCAAAAATAGATGTTTAAGAACAACGTCACACATTGCTGAAATTTACGTAGAGTCATAAAGTCACATTAAATTTTACTCACATTTTATTCCTTATGGGGTACTTTCATTTTAATAGTTTAGTAAAGTAGGTATACTAAAAAACGAAAAATATTTAGATATTTAAGAACAACGTTGCACATTGTTGAAATTTACGTCGAATCACCAAGTCTCTTTCAATTTTCCTCGCATTTTATTCCTTTTGTGGTACTTTCATTTTAATAGTTTAGTAAAGCAGGTATGCTAAAAAACCAAAAATAGATGTTTAAGAACAACGTCACACATTGCTGAAATCTACGTAGTCATAAAGTCACATTAAATTTTACTCACATTTTATTCCTTTTGCGGTACTTTCATTTTAATAGTTTAGTAAAGCAGGTATGCTAAAAAACCAAAAATAGATGTTTAAGAACAACGTCACACATTGCTGAAATTTACGTAGAGTCATAAAGTCACATTAAATTTTCCTCGCATTTTATTCCTTTTGTGGTACTTTCATTTTAATAGTTTAGTAAAGCAGGTATGGTAAAAAACCAAAAATAGATGTTTAAGAACAACGTCACACATTGCTGAAATTTACGTAGAGTCATAAAGTCACATTAAACTTTACTCACATTTTATTCCTTATGGGGTACTTTCATTTTAATAGTTTAGTAAAGCAGGTATGGTAAAAAACCAAAAATAGATGTTTAAGAACAACGTCACACATTGCTGAAATTTACGTAGAGTCATAAAGTCACATTAAACTTTACTCACATTTTATTCCTTATGGGGTACTTTCATTTTAATAGTTTAGTAAAGCAGGTATGCTAAAAAACCAAAAATAGATGTTTAAGAACAACGTCACACATTGCTGAAATTTACGTAGAGTCATAAAGTCACATTAAACTTTACTCACATTTTATTCCTTATGGGGTACTTTCATTTTAATAGTTTAGTAAAGCAGGTATGGTAAAAAACCAAAAATAGATGTTTAAGAACAACGTCACACATTGCTGAAATTTACGTAGAGTCATAAAGTCACATTCAATTTTACTCACATTTTATTCCTTATGGGGTACTTTCATTTTAATAGTTTAGTAAAGCAGGTATGCTAAAAAACCAAAAATGGATGTTTAAGAACAACGTCACACATTGCTGAAATTTACGTAGAGTCATAAAGTCACATTAAACTTTACTCACATTTTATTCCTTATGAGGTACTTTCATTTTAATAGTTTAGTAAAGCAGGTATGGTAAAAAACCAAAAATAGATGTTTAAGAACAACGTCACACATTGCTGAAATTTACGTAGAGTCATAAAGTCACATTCAATTTTACTCACATTTTATTCCTTATGGGGTACTTTCATTTTAATAGTTTAGTAAAGCAGGTATGCTAAAAAACCAAAAATAGATGTTTAAGAACAACGTCACACATTGCTGAAATTTACGTAGAGTCATAAAGTCACATTAAACTTTACTCACATTTTATTCCTTATGGGGTACTTTCATTTTAATAGTTTAGTAAAGCAGGTATGCTAAAAAACCAAAAATAGATGTTTAAGAACAACGTCACACATTGCTGAAATTTACGTAGAGTCATAAAGTCACATTAAACTTTACTCACATTTTATTCCTTATGGGGTACTTTCATTTTAATAGTTTAGTAAAGCAGGTATGGTAAAAAACCAAAAATAGATGTTTAAGAACAACGTCACACATTGCTGAAATTTACGTAGAGTCATAAAGTCACATTAAACTTTACTCACATTTTATTCCTTATGGGGTACTTTCATTTTAATAGTTTAGTAAAGCAGGTATGCTAAAAAACCAAAAATAGATGTTTAAGAACAACGTCACACATTGCTGAAATTTACGTAGAGTCATAAAGTCACATTAAACTTTACTCACATTTTATTCCTTATGGGGTACTTTCATTTTAATAGTTTAGTAAAGCAGGTATGGTAAAAAACCAAAAATAGATGTTTAAGAACAACGTCACACATTGCTGAAATTTACGTAGAGTCATAAAGTCACATTCAATTTTACTCACATTTTATTCCTTATGGGGTACTTTCATTTTAATAGTTTAGTAAAGCAGGTATGCTAAAAAACCAAAAATAGATGTTTAAGAACAACGTCACACATTGCTGAAATTTACGTAGAGTCATAAAGTCACATTAAACTTTACTCACATTTTATTCCTTATGGGGTACTTTCATTTTAATAGTTTAGTAAAGCAGGTATGGTAAAAAACCAAAAATAGATGTTTAAGAACAACGTCACACATTGCTGAAATTTACGTAGAGTCATAAAGTCACATTCAATTTTACTCACGTTTTATTCCTTATGTGGTACTTTCATTTTAATAGTTTAGTAAAGCAGGTATGCTAAAAAACCAAAAATAGATGTTTAAGAACAACGTCACACATTGCTGAAATTTACGTAGAGTCATAAAGTCACATTAAACTTTACTCACATTTTATTCCTTATGGGGTACTTTCATTTTAATAGTTTAGTAAAGTAGGTATACTAAAAAACGAAAAATATTTAGATATTTAAGAACAATCTTGCACATTGTTGAAATTTACGTCGAGTCACCAAATCTCTTTCAATTTTATTCGCATTTGATTAATTTGGCGGTAGCTTTATTTCATTAATTTAGTAAAGTGGATGTGCTAAACGAACTAAAAATTTACCTATATTTAAAAACAATATTGTAAATTAAGGTCCAGTCTCTGAATCACTTTCGGTTTTACTGACATTAAGCCCTTTTGTGATACTTTTCTTTCATTTCAATTACGTACCACCCATCTAAATCGTCTCGTATTGACATGGTTTCCCTATTTACCATAAGCATAGCTTGACAAATTGGAGCCACAACTAGACTCGTATTTAACAAAGGAATGACACAAGCGTCGACGTCATTATGGATTCCGTTGTCAACAATGCATTCCTCACCTGTTGACATGAGTTAAAAGGCTAATATTGGCTTTAGAAATGTACACCTCATGAGTTTGGTGCTTACGGAGCTTTGATACACGTGTGATAAGAGCTTTGGGTTTGTGGTTTTGTTCACAGGTGCTGACGTTACGGTGGAAAGGTTAAATTAAGAGATTTATATCTTGTCTGCGGTCTCTTTAAGTCTTTTTAAATTTATGGTTATGCCCATGTTTAACTATTCTACTTGTCTTCAGAGTGTAATTAATGTCGTAACTAAAACTAACTGTGTTGTGGCTGCATCAGAAGTTCAAAATTTTAAATAGCTGCATGAATATTTTTTAATTATGCGTTTTAGAAGTAACCAATTGTTTCTTAATTTTTCTTCCAATTTTCCTCTTCTGGAACAAGGAAATTAAAAATAAAATTTGTTAAATAATTGCTTACTGGTATAAAAATATTTCTAGTCTTAAAATTAATAATTTTAACAAGATACCCTACTTATCATTTAAGATAGATCAAAATCGAGATTGATGTTTATCTAATGAAAATTTAATTTAATTTTAGCTAATGTAACATTAATAACCGGAAAAAGATCTAGAATAATGCAACGACTTTGTTTTTGGTCTATTAAAAGAGAATATTATATATAACAGGAAATGTTTGGATTTCGTAACATAAAAGGGAAGACGTGACCCTATAGGGGGACATTTCCGCTGTAGGTGTAGCAGACGGATAGAACACTCACGTCTATCCGTCTGTTACAACCGTTTTTTTTGTAGGAACCGCTTGACGTAGAAACTTAGGTAAATAA
Source organism: Druceiella hillmani (assembly GCA_039881145.1). Classification (NCBI taxonomy): domain Eukaryota; kingdom Metazoa; phylum Arthropoda; class Insecta; order Lepidoptera; family Hepialidae; genus Druceiella; species Druceiella hillmani. The sequence goes on from JAYKKI010000014.1 coordinate 4,139,634, forward strand.
TTGTTTGGCAAAGCAAATAATTTAATTTACGGAATCTTTTTAAAATTCCATATATAGCGTGAGATATCGTTTGAAAGAGCTTATAAGAGTAAAAAAAATCTCTAATTTTTGGTAGCAGGTAGGACTCATCCCCTTATTTACAAAACTATTCAACCTAAAATTACGAAAAAAACAGAATTTTTGGAAGCCTACGTAAAGATTATACAAAAAAATCTAACGATGATTCTAGGCGTTACAACTTTTGAGATATTCACAATAATATATATGTCTACCTACTTAATTATGTTTGGAATTATTAAATATTTATTGCTATAAACAGTTTATATGAGTGATGCCGTATGGTAAATAATTTCAGTTTAAACATGATCACGAAACCAACGACACGCAAGTCACATTCGCACTCGACCGATTATTTTATACATATTGTCTTTTTTGAGATTTCATAATTTAAATGTAATGCAAATTAAAATACTTAAAATTCAGAGAGTCTAATAATGACCTAATTAATTACGTGAGGAATTATTAAATATTTATTGCTTTAAATAGTTTATATCAGTGATGCCGTATGGTAAGTAAAGTAATTTAACTTTAAACATGATACGGAACCAACGATGCGCAAGTCACACTCCCACTTGACCGGTTATTTTATACGTAGTGTCTCTTTTGAGATTTTATAATTAAAATGTAATGAAAATTAAAATACTTAAAAATTCACAGTTCTGATAATAGCCTAACTAATTACGTGAGGAATTATTATATATTTATTGTTCTAAATAGTTTACATGAGTGATACCATATGGTAAGTAATTTCACTTTAAACTCTATATGAAGCCAACGATTCACAAGTCACACTCGCACTTGACCGGTTATTTTGTACATCGTGTCTTTTTTGAGATTTTATAATTAAAATGTAATGAAAATTAAGACACTTAAAAATTCAGAGAGTCTAATATGGCTGAACCATAAATTCACAGGGTTTCACTAAGACGATATTACAACTAAAATTAGAAAATAAACCTTTAGAAAACGGCAAAACCTATATTGTTTTTAAAAATATTCCGAACCAGAAGTCGAGTGACATACGGCCTTTTTGCTGCCTTTAAATTTGTTTCATTCTATATAGGCGCGAAACAATAAAATAATCAAACTATATTATAAAACCCTGGCTTTATTTTTCGCAAGTATCATAATGACAAAAAACTGTTTATAGCTTTGAAGTTTTTGGTCAAAGGTTCGCTCGAATAATGCTAACGCAATCGGAATTAAGCGTCGAGAAACTGGGTGACAATAGAAAAATCCGAGTAGCAAGTACTCCAGGTACAACCCTAATATATACGCAGATATCATCAATGTAATATATCATATTCCAAGTACCATTTTTCACCACAACCCGGTGATAATATTGATTTTTATTGAGTATAATAACTTAAATAGTAACGGAAGAAGAATTTATTTATGAATGTGCAATAAAAGTGAAAAGATATATCTGAAAAGCAAAAATGTGATTTAGAATCTAGATCTGAATTTAGAAATTTTATTCTCGCAAAATGAAAAGGCAGACAATGATGTCAAACTTTATATTTCGCCTGTACTGTGATTCCCAGTTGTTTGCCTGTACTGTGATTCCCAGTTGTTCGCCTGTACGGTGATTCCCAGTTGTTCGCCTGTACTGTGATTCCCAGTTGTTCGCCTGTACTGTGATTCCTAGCTTGCTATTATTTACACTTTAATTTACCTGATAATAGCAGCTAAAATTTTGTTATGAGGAATGCTTTAAAAGATTTCACCCATTTTATCAAGAGATAATCAGCCTTTTATCAAGAGAGAATCAGCCTTTTATCAAGAGAGAAATGCTGAAGTACATGAGTGTATGAGGTCTATCGCCATAACAAAAGATAGACAATGATGTGAAACAATAAACTTCATTTGTACTGTGACTCCAATTATCATATTGCTATAATGTACACTTCATATTACTCTTCACAATATCAGCTATAAACTTGTTAAAAAGTGTTTTAAGTTATTTTACTCAAGCTTTTTATCAACATGCCGTAATCAATGTTTTTTATCAACATGCCGTAATCAATGTTTTTTATCAACATGCCGTAATCAATGTTTTTTATCAACATGCCGTAATCAATGTTTTTTATTAACATGCCGTAATCAATGTTTTTTATCAACATGCCGTAATCAATGTTTTTTATCAACATGCCGTAATCAATGTTTTTTATCAACATGCCGTAATCTCTTGTTTTTAATACTATAAAGGATTCTTACCCTATTGGTCGGTCAAAATCTTAACTAAAAAATGAAGCTAAATAAGTCAGTCGACAATTTTTCCGCAGAATACACTTTGTAAAACATTGGCAATGGTTCTTAGCCTTTAAAAATAGCGTTAACTCCTTTCAAACTTTGTTATTACTTTTACTTAATTAAGGGCATCTGTGCTATCTCCAACTTACGAACTAATTGTTACTAATAACAAGTTAGAGAACCTTTAAAATAAATGTATCCATTACATATTTGACCTCGATAAAAATTATCATATTTTAAGTTTAGATCACGGATCCATTCGCGGTTGGTGCGATCTTAACATTCTTTCGCTATCTTATAATATTTTAGCTACCTTCTGACCTTGACAATAAATTGAACGGTTAATCGGCCAATGGCCTGGGTCTACGTTCGAAAAACCTAGGGACGCTCCTCATTTCTATATATTTTTCATTCTTTTGCTTTTCTCTTGTGCTGTCAAGTTATGAAATTAATTACATTCCAATATTACAAATATATCGCCCATACGCACTTTTAAAGATCATCTGGGAAAATGAAATCTTTCGTAATTTTGCTAGCGCTATTGGACCTCTATTTGACATATTAAAAAAGAAAAATGGCCTTTTTTCATATATCAAAAATAGGCTATTTCTAAATATTAATTTTGATGTATATAATTTTTTACAATTATTATTTAAGAAGTATTCTTAGTAATAGAGTAATAATCTTTAGCAATCCATTTCAGAACTGAAAATTTGAATTTCTTAATTACGGTTGACTGGGAGTGATTGATATTGTCGCAATAGGTCAATCTATACGATCGACCTATATGATTGACATATATGTTACATTAAATACGAAATAAAATAAATAGCTCAATAAATGCAGATTCCAAAATTGATAGGAACTACATGGCAAATCCTCAAAAAAAAAACTTCGTGATAAGTACGTGTACGACTTGATATCGTAAGTTTATAAACTTGTTCTCTATATTTGACAAAGCAATACTTCAATAAAGTATTATTGTCAATTTCGCTTCTGTACAAAATTATGTTTACTCCCGAAACCGAAATTATGTTACTGACTGAAAAACCACGGAGTGTCCCTAAACATCGTACAATACACGATAAAATCTTCTGTTTATTCAAGATAAACCAAACTTTTGACAACAAAGCCTTGACTATTCCACTTAATCTGGAGCCACCAGTATTAGAGATATACAAGAGGGATGCTGACACAATACTTTCTCACGAAATTAATGTGAGAAATTCCACGGCCAGTTTCTTAAATGGTCGAACTTTGCAGGAAATTCTGAGGAGACCTTCTTTAGATATGCAAATTTTGCGTCTGTTAAAATTATATTATATCATTTGAATTTACCCTCAAAGCTTGAATTGTGTTTGAGAGCGAAATCTGTTTATTCAGGCACCATCTTAAATATTTGAGCCTGTTAAGACACACCGAACAAACAGTGTTTAGTATTTTAGGTCCTTTCATCTGTATACCGTTTTGATCCTATTGTCAACTGAGCAGCCGAAGAAAAGTGAAGAGAAGAAAAACGTTACTAATATTTGAATAGCTTATTAAATTTGTAAATAGAAACTCGAGCGTTATTGTTATGGACTCTTGGCTAGCAAAAGATTTATACTTTGTAACCTTTTCAATTTTCTTCTTGTGTGAATTAGTTATGAGCAAAATTTGCAGCCTTACCTGTGAATGTTAGGAATTTGTAAATTGGAGAAATGTGAAAATGAATTTTTAGCGCCATAAAGATATTTGCGGGTACTTTTGTTCGATTCGTTATATACCTATATAGCTTAATTTTCTAGCAAGCCTAGCACAATTTTAGATTTTATTGACAATATAAAATGGACAATTTTACTTGAAAAGTATACTTGTGAGCGAGGTTTCTTAATATTGATGGTCGATATTGAAACGGCAAGTCATTACTATTAAATGTAAATGTTAGACATTATATTTGGAATTTAAAACACATTTCATTCCACAGACATTAAATTAAATAGTTTAATTTTTAATAAGTTAATTTTAACAAATAATTAAATCTCTACTAATTATGTCATCTTTTGTAAAATATTAGTGTCAGAAAATGATTCATTGGTTTTAATTTCAGTTTCATAGATGTAAAATCTTTTGGATTTTTTTATAGAAAAGGTGTGTCCTTTCGCTCCATCTTATTTTAGTTGCAATAGACACACGGAATATCTATTGAATTCTAAGTGGGTGATCTTGGATAGTTCTAGATAAAGGTTCAGGAAACGTATACTTACAATTAACGCGTCTATTACTGATTTTGCATGCAATCTCGCTTTCTTGGGTAACTAGATTTACTAAGTTGTTTGTAATATGAAGAGAATAGTCAAACATCCTAGGTTTTTTAGTAGGCGACTCTTTTCGTCTTTAACCTTTTGGCATCGTGTCAAAATATAACTCTATTTCCTTCCAAGGTTCTAAGTAATAGAAGAATGGAAACTTAACACAATTTTGTTAAGCATTTCTTCAATGGCGTTAGTATCAAAAATACTGATAGACAGATTACTATTACGAAAATGTTTTTTGTATTATATTATTTCTCAGGATCGAAGGAATCCGTCACAATCTATATCCAATTTTTAAGTAATACGGGATCAAACGCATTGAAAAATTGAAAGTGTAACATACTCGTAACAAGTCATTGTCGTTAGGAGGTGAATACACACATTAAGAACTACAAAACTGAACAACAGTTTCATGGGTATGTTCATCCCCTAACAGCAATAATTTTAACCGTTTTAGTGCCATGGTTTTTTACTCATATATATTTAAAAATGCCAAAGAAATCTTTTGTTTTTGATGTCATTTACCCTTGTCTCGAAAAAAAAACTGTATCTCTTCCAAAAATTATAGATTTTTACTTAAGATTTTTACTTTAAACTTTATAGATTTATGACAGATTTTACTTTTACTATAATATTATACATGTGTATGAATAAAATTTGCTTATTTTTTATATCAACGTATTTGATTTAGGGTAACGAGCATAGCAAGGGGTTTTCTCGAAACTGTCTTGAAAGTATCAGACGAAAATTATCTATAACATATTTTTGATTTGGGTTTTAATTAGGAAAGATGGAACTTTATATATATTTCCAATAGTTTCAAAGTTATCTTCTTTTTAAAAAAAATGCGTATTATTATCTTGTTTTGCACGTGCACGTGCGTGCGTGCACACATATATTTGTATGTATGTATATATATACACATATATATACACACACACACATATATATATATATATGTATATATATATATATATATATATTTGTATATATATATGTATATATATATATATATATATATATATTAAAAAAATACAGATAGATTCTTATGACATTAAGACTAAACTAATTAAGAAAGTAAGCAGCTGGAAATCCTGGTAGTACCTCTTCTGCAGATAACTGAAGCTTCTTTTTAAAGATTTTTTAGATCTTCCTTGGTAATGTTTTTCCATTACCTTTATTTCTTGAAAAAGCTCTATCCTTATTCTTCGCTGAAATCCCCAAGATTTTCTGTCAAGTGAGATTTCAGAAAATGGAGTTTTACGAGAAAATGGAATTTCCTAAAATTTTCTAACATGTTTTACTAAAAGAAGGGAAAGTTCAGACTAACTTTTTTTACTGCCAAGAAAAATGTTAAACACTTTTTTGAAAGACATCAACGCTTTTTTTTTTTTTTTCCATTAGAGTTCACTTTAGTTTCGAAGTCTTTTTCTTTCATGAATTTTCGAATATATGACCTATGCAAAATTTCTTCTTTAAACTTGGCCTTTCTCACCGACAAACAAAGTAAGTTTATTTCATCACGTTCAAGATAGATTTGGTATATTATCACGAAAAAATTTTTAAATTCACAAGTATCGTTCTGTAAGCCTAATACTGACTATCGTTCTGTAAATCTAAATCATCCAAAATGTCTGAAGGATTTTTTTCACAAAGGAAGTGATTAATTTCCTTAAATCCTCTAAGGTTTGTGAAAGCAAGTCGGCTGTCCACAAGAGATAAGAGTATAATAGCCCAACGCGGCCTCTGTTGGCTTACAATGTACATCTTAATGAAGTTCTTAAGAGCTTTTTCATGAAACTCATCGGCCTACGAAGGTCGTTGTCTAGTTCACGGGCTTACTCATCTCAAAGTTACAAGAGTTTAACCGCTAACGGTCTTATTATTGTCCCTCTATCGTTCATAGCAGTCTTCAGGCTTTTAAACCGTATATGTTAAGTAATTAATTTCAATACGTTGTTAGATATAAATAAGCTTCTAGAGAGTTAACTATTTTCGTGCAATTGATTATAAATTTGATTGGGATATGATAACAGAAAAGTCTTTGAGCTTTTATTCATTAATAATATCAATAGAAGGTTTCTCTTTTTCTGTCATTTTACTTCGCATTCTAATTTTTAGATTATTAATTGGTGTCTTCCTTTCTTCATGTTTACGCATTTTTCGTATCACAATAATTCTTATTGCCTTTTTATTTTCAATACACAAGTGAGTGATCAATGTGTTACAGCCTCTATAAGATCTTACACCATGTTTACTGCTTGGAATGATTTGTTTGCAATTGTTCTAAACCTACTTGAGCATTTGGTAAACATCATTTGTTTGAGTGTCATTCGAAATTTGTTTTATAACACATTTTTTACCATAGACAAATATTGCTAATTGCACTAATTAAAGAGATTGAAATAAAATAAAATGTTTTTTTCAATTTTTTTTTTAAAATACAATGGCGTAGGATACAGCTAATGTTGCTGTTTTTAGAATTACGTTATTACCAGGTTTATTTTAATAACCCTGCTGTCAAGGTACATGGAATTTGTGATTTTTCATTTGAATATTCTGTTTTTAATTAACAAATACAAACATTACGTTTAAACATCATTGTTTGTAGGTTATGAGTAATAAAAATACTAGTTTTTAGCTATGGCCATTCTGTAAGGTACTTTAAAATTTAGTGCGCAGCTAATACAACTATGCCTGTGATTTCGTTCATCGACAAATATTAATTTGACTGCCAGACTATAGGGTAAAAACACGCATTTTTTTGAAGTTATACTACTTTAGGCGCGTTATGAAACAAATTATGAAAGGAAAATTTCACGATGCGCATATGTGCGATGCAACAAAAATCGACAGGATGAAGTTGGTCTTTATACGCGTGCACTATGCAGCAAAAATCGACAGTATGAAGTTGCACACGATGCACATGCACGATACAACAAAAATCGATAAGGTGAAGTTGTTCACTTAACATACTATATATTAATATATATATATATATATATATATTTACATGCGTCTAATGACTGATTCTATATTCATGATAATTATTGAGTTATTCGTAAATAACCAACACGAGTTTTATTTTGATACAAATTTAAGTAATATCTGTCCTTTTAAATAAAGTGGTCCATATGATAAAACATTTATTTATTGTGAATATTCACGACAGACATAATGCTTATAGTTTTTAAAAAAATATTAAATAAAGGGTATTTCTCTAAGTGGGGTAAATTTTCGATCTGTATTTATTTACATTATAAATTATCACTTTATCATTTCAATAAAATTGTAAACAATTAGCTGATGCCTCGATTATACATATTTTCTCCAATTAAGACATTATATCGGTGCAAGAATGTAATTGTTAAGCCAAGATATTATAATGAATCAGGAATTTCTTCAATCAGACGGACACTCTAATTATCTTGACTCTTCAGACCAGTTAATAATTAATCATTCTCCAATCAATACATTATATCGGAGCAAGAATGTAATTGTTGAGTCAAGATATTTTCACGGATCAGGAATTACTTTAATCAGACGGACACTCTTATTATCTTGACTCTTCAGACCAGTTAATAATTAGTCATTCTCCAATCAACGACATTATACCGGAGCAAGAATTTAATTGTTGAGCCAAGATATTTTCAGGGATCAGGAATTACTTTAATCAGACGGACACTCTAATTATCTTGACTCTTCAGACCAGTTAATAATTAGTCATTCCCCAATCAACGACATTATATCGGAGCAAGAATTTAATTGTTGAGCCAAGATATTTTCAGGGATCAGGAATTACTTTAATCAGACGGACACTCTAATTATCTTGACTCTTCAGACCAGTTAATAATTAGTCATTCTCCAATCAACGACATTATACCGGAGCAAGAATTTAATTGTTGAGCCAAGATATTTTCAGGGATCAGGAATTACTTTAATCAGACGGACACTCTAATTATCTTGACACTACAGACTAGTTAATTATTAATTATTCTCCAATCAAGACATTATACCGGAGCAAGAATGTAATTGTTGAGCCAAGATATTATCATGAATCAGGAATTTCTTCAATCAGACGTACACTCTAATTATCTTGACTCTTCAGACCAATTAATAATTAATCATTCTGCAATCAAGACATTATACCGGAGCAAGAATGTAATTGTTGAGCCAAGATATTATCATGAATCAGGAATTTCTTCAATCAGACGGACACTCTAATTATCTTGACTCTTCAGACCAGTTAATAATTAGTCATTCTCCAATCAAGACATTATACCGGAGCAAGAATGTAATTGTTGAGCCAAGATATTATCATGAATCAGGAATTTCTTCAATCAGACGGACACTCTAATTATCTTGACACTACAGACTAGTTAATTATTAATTATTCTCCAACCAAGACATTATACCGGAGCAAGAATTTAATTGTTGAGCCAAGATATTATCATGAATCAGGAATTTCTTCAATCAGACGGACACTCTAATCATCTTGACTCTTCAGACCACTTAATACTTAATCAATCTTCTAGTGAGTAAGTTAATATGAACTTAAATCAATCTTTTCCATACAGGAATTATCGTCAATTTAAGCGAGCTTATCAGGAGTTTATTTAATTATTAAATAATAATGTTTGCAACTCTATATAAAAAGATTAAATTGTTGTACTACTCTCTATGAGAAAATAAATTTGTATTCTTAAAATTTAATTAATTTCATTAAATTAAGATTTAACTGAAAGTATTTATAATCACGCTCCAGTACTTTTAATATTTAATTTCTATTAATTAATAAGTGTGTTAAATAAAGTTAGTCTTGTATTAAGCCAAAGAAGTATAACTTCTAACGTTACGCGCATAAGATGTTGCACTATTTTCTTAAACGCTTATACGATTTGTATTGAAATTTAAAATTAACCTATCTCTTTTTCTATTACAACGATTTCAATGCAAGAAAGCGTATATTTTTATCCAGGCTTTACAGAATCCAGTGGGATTGACATTAAACCTTTAATGGCTTTTGAGTAAATTTACCTTTAATGGCTCTTGAGTAAAGCGCGAATAAGTAGATTCGCATACAACCAGACAAAAATTTCAAAAACAATATTTTTTCTATTATTTTCGGGTTATTGTGTTCTATTATTTTTATTATGTCTCTTTTTTGTAAATATATTAAAAGTATGCGAACTTTAAATTTCTCTAAGTAAATGTTGCATGTTATGAAATTAATAAATGCACATGCATATTTTGTGTCACAGTTAAAAAAGTAGACCATGGTTCAGACTTTGTTTCAGTAATTTTGTCAAAAGGTACAATCGACGCCGATATCGAAAGCCAAATAACAACAGGATGGCTGAAGTGGAGAGCGTTGACTGGGGTCCTCTGTGATATGAGAATGCCAATTGAGATCAAAGGGAACGTCCCATATACATATGGGTACATATGGGTCGGAATGCTGGGTGTTGCGCAAACCAGACGATTATTAATGTAGCGGAGATAAAAATGTTATGCTGGTCCGGGAGCCACTCTAAAAGATAAGGTCAGAAACAACTACATTAGGGGCATGTTCAAAGTTGCCAATATAACACACAAATTGCAAGAGAACCGCCTAAGCTGGTATGCCCATGTTATGCGTAGAGAAGATGATCATATGACTAGAAAGGTTCTGGAAATCGCTGAACCAAAAAGGGGTCCGGGACGCCCGCCAACGACCTGAATGGACTAGGATCTATAATATGAAGACAAGGGGACTTCAAACAGAACTGACACAATTACGCTCAGAGTGGAGAAATAGGATTAGCAAGGCCGAGCCCAAGAGAAATGGGACCTAACGGCACGTGGAGAAGAAGAAGAAGAAGATTTTGCGGCAAAGTGTAATATGTGACTTTAAATTAATCGAATATTACTTAAAGCCATATACGCTTTGACACAATTGATATATAGAGCGTTCGTTAGTTGGTCACAGCAGAATTCGGATATCTCTTAAAAATTTAAGTCGAAAATAATCGATAACATTAATTGAGTCTTTATTACGGAGATATAACTTATTTTTCAACAAAAAATATTTTTTTGAAGATTTTCCCAGTTAAGCAGATTTCATAATGAAAAAAAAACTGGAGAGAAACTCTAAATTATTACTATAATCGATATTCTTTTCTCTAAAATAGTATTCATATCGCTGAAAATTCAAATCCCAATAAGGGATTTATTTACACTGCCACGTCGCACCGCGTTGCGTTGTTTTGTTTAATTCTTTAGTTAGGGTTGAAATAGGGGATGAGTTGAAATACTAGAAAATTTTATTGGTCATAATCATTTTATTTTATACTCAATTACCTATAGAAGTCGACTTGCTGTAGCAATTGAACAACAATTTAGATAATAGAACCTAACTCGACTTTGGCTAGCTTTTTAAAATATGATATGGTACATATTTAGTTTTAACAAATTTCTAATTTGATTGCTTGATAAGTTTTATTAGGATACAGAAAGTAACAAAGCATTTATTTATTTATCACCAAAACCCCATGACTAATTTATAGATTACGCCAAAGCGCTTGATATGTGTAAACACCAAAAGTACAACTATTTATATTACACATAATAACATAAATAATTACTAATAAAACAGAAAAAATACAAATGAATTTAAATTAAACAAAAAACTAATTAATTATCAAACGAGAACTATCAAGCAACGTCATAATCGCATTCCTAAATCAGTGAATGGAGCAAAAAAATATCAAGATTTGGCGTCTCGCCCAGTATCTGGTTGATTAACAAGAGTACGTTAAAAACTGGTGACCGCTGGAGGATATTCGTGTGTGCTCTAGGCAGACGAAATAAACTCTGACCCTGTCTTGTCTGACCTTTCACATAAGAGTCAGGAGCATAAATCGTTACCAAATCTAAGACTGAGGGTTTATTTATACAAACAATCGTGTACTTTTAGTCAGACATTTTTTAATTGACAAGTAAATAATACAGTGCATATATTGTTTGTCAGTTAAAAGCGGTAAAAAGAGTTTAAATAAATTTAATTTAATTTAGGTGCTGTTTAACCAGAAATTTAATAGCATATATTAAGCCCATAAAATTGTCTAAATTACACGTAATTTCACGTGTAAACAACGTTGCTCCCCGAAAAGTTATGACGGCCATTAAACATAACTGATTCGCTACGAGCGGCGACGGTCTCTAATGAATTGAGATCGTTATTAGGTCGTATCGGGCTCACGATCACTTGTTGACATAATTTTGCGTGCCGCCAGTTTTTATAAACTGCTTTATTACCCACTTTATTAATAAGCCGCGGCGGCGCCGTCCTGTGGGAGGCTTGCCGTGTCGCTAGGCGGATCGCCGGAGCGAGTTTGTTGTTAACTTTCTGCGGTATTTTCGCAAAGTTTGTTTTATTGCAGTATTAAATACAGAAGTATCAAAGTTTTAAAAATGGTTCAGCGAGGAATTACACTGGAGTTTATTGACGTTTGCGAGTTTGAAGCCTACTAGTGAGCGGCGAGATTGAAATGGTTCGTTGTTTGTGTAATTGAATCGGTCGCTCTTATATAATTACAGACTTGTTGAAAACATTTTGGAATTGTAAGCAGGAGTTACGGATTAAATAAATATATTCTACCCTTTCATTCGGCTTCTATATTTAATTACTTTAATGCGATAGACATGTTTCACTTTGTCGGTTTCCAATTTTTAGCAATGGTGACAGTAAACTAGAAGCGAGACTGAAATTCGCCATTGTTTAAGTTCGACTAAATTTTTTCATAAAAATGCTTGCCTAATTAATGCTGTCAAGCTGCTTTGAATATATTTCATAAAGTAGATGTGTTTTATTTTGGTTTTAATGTAGAACGTATTCTTTTACTTATGTTTACACGCCATTTATACAATAACGTTTATTTCTTTTATTTATATTTATACGCCATATATACGATGACGTATATTTCTTTTATTTGTGTATATACGCCATATACACTATAACGTATATTTCTAAAATCGTTCTTTTTCTTGCTGTACTAGTGTTTGTCTCTCTTTCTCGCTGTTTTCTTTTGTTTCGGTAGAAATATAAAAACTTGGAGATTTTCCTTATTTTCCGACTATGTTTTTAGTTTTCTGTAATAAACCCTTATGGAATCAATTTTGCGCACGTTCGTTCGTCCATCTGTCTATATGTCTCTCACAGTGTATTTTCTCAAAGACAATGCGATGTAGGGAGTTTAATTTTGATATAGCTATTTTGACATGATAATGACACAAACATAGATGTCGGTCAGAGCGTATTTTTTCGAAGGCAATGCGATGTAGGGATATATAAGTGTATTTTTCCACAAAAGTGTATTTTAAATATATTTTTTGAAGGCTCAGAAATGAGTTTTTAAATAGTTATACGTGGTAATAACATAAACATGTATAAAAATAGAAATTTTTAATTTTTGGGTTAATCACAGGTAGGCGTCATTAAAGTTGCCATTTTTTTTGTATTTAACTCAATAACAAAAAAAAGCTGTTGCAATGAGAATATTATAAATATGATGAGGCAGTCAGGACATATAAGAGACCAAGGTGGTTTACGATTATTTTATAAATTATAGGTTACTGAGAAGGAATGCCTTTTCTAGTAGGTTTTATTAAAATAACTCATATTGAATATATATGGTGTTAATTTTGTAGAAATTCATTATTCACTATTAAATGAAACTACGTGATGTAGTATTATTGCTACTTTCTTTAAGTTCTTTACCACGACCTAGGTTTCGTTGTATTACAACATCTTCAGGTGGGCTGTCAGCAAAGATTAACTTTTAGGAACATCCAACAGCATTTATAAGTTTCAAAACAATAACTGAAGCAGTAGAAAAACCCACACAAACCCGGCTTCTGCTATTGTTTTGAAACATATAAATGCTGTTGGATGTTTCTAAGAGTTAATCTTTGCTAACAGCCCACCTGAAGATGTTGTAATACAACGAAACCTAGGTCGTGGTAAAGAAATTAAAGAAAGTAGAAATAATACTACATTACGTAGTTTCATTTAATTGTGTACAATAACTCAATTTCGTATCCTTTTGATTTAGATCTACACCATTGTGCAGATGGGATTTGTTCAGTTAATTTCAATTACGCTCAGTAATAATTATTGCGTAGTTGTGAATCGAGTTTAACCGATTTTTTTCCTAATTTAGCTTTTAAACATGCTGTTCTCTGAATTTATCATACAGATTTTTTCCATCTGTGAAGTACATATATATATTAAATTAATATGCCAAAAATATTTAGGTACAGACTATTGCTGTAAAGGACATTGGCGAAAATACACCTGACGTTACAGAAATAGAATATAATATTTAAAAATCTGGAATTTTTAGAATATAAAAAAGCAAACAATTAAGCAATTGACAATTAGCAAAGAATAAAATAATATAAAATTCGTAACCATAATTCATAATAAAATACAGTTATCTTCATTAACTTGAGCATATTATATTTTTAATTCATCAAGAATTGTCAATAAGAAATAAAAATAACAATAAAAACCTAACGAATAGATAATAACTTTTCAGAAAAGGTTACAATAACACATAATCAATACCGGCTGGTTTTTTAAATTTGTGGGCATTGCTTAATTAATTAAAAATAAATTCTTAACTACCGTTGTCGTTCGTTCTGTTGTTGTCAATAGAATGCCATTTCCGTGTTTTATACGACGACTTTGATAGGCCTGCCTGTTTCTTGGATTGATATGTTATATCTGTACATAGACGAAGTAACGAGATGCAATGCACACTTCGTTCATGAAGCTGGTTTAAAGCTTTACGTAGAAATAGCGTTTACAAAGGATTATGAAAAATAGCTTATCATTAAAAATAATAATTTTTTGTTTGTGTGTTTGACTATTTAAATAAAATGTTTAAGAAGTTTATTTTTGAATTTTTTCTACATAATTTATATTCATGTAACATAAGGGATATGAATTTTTATCACTTTTTACTAAAATATAAATTTTGTCTCATTTTAAATATACATATTTTAATGGTACTGCGGCTCCACTATTAACAGATCTACAACGGTTTTCCTATTTTAGATTTGATGACTGATTTTGACACATTTTGGGGCACTGATTACAGGAAAAATTGATTGAAAAAAATTCCATCCCGTCAGGACTTTTAATTATTTACCATAGTTTTTTTTGCCAAAAATGCTTAGGCCTTACTATTCAAGAAACGACATTTTATTTTAATTGTTTCTTATTGAACAAAAAATACACTGAATAGTTGCAGCAGACAACAATGAATAAGCTCTCATAAATATTAACAAAAGTGATATGCTCTTATTATTGGAAGAAAGTGGATTTTCAGGTCATTTGCTGGAGACCTCATTTAACCGTAATTAACTTAAATCATTAGAAGAGGGTTAATGAGGGGAGATTAATAGATTTTTGTACAAACAGCAACATCATTGTTTTTACAAAATCAGTACTTCCGTGCAATTCGTAACGATAACTTAAAAGGATGTCATGCAATTCGTAACGCTTACTTAAAAGGATGTCATGCAATTCGTAACGCTTACTTAAAAGGATGTCATGCAATTCGTAACGCTTACTTAAAAGGATGTCATGCAATTCGTAACGCTTACTTAAAAGGATGTCATGCAAAAATGTTTAAACTCACCGGAGAATTGTTGTTATATTTGTGGGCAGTTTATGCTGACAAAACAGTAGTATAACATTACCAAATTTATAAGTAAATGTAAAAGTTTATTAAATTTATGTTTTGCCTAGTAATTGTTAACCAAGACAACTGGGTTCCACGTAAAGTTTGTAAGATATACGTTTGTGAACTTCCGACAACAGAATTTGTTCCTTTATATGTAAAATAATTATGTATGAATAAGGGTAAATACAATACATGAGGTTAAACTGAGAAATTCACCTTTATTGAAAGTCAGTTTAAAATAATATAGAATAATTGCGAACATTTACACTTGTAACAAAAAATTATATAATTTCCTCTAATTAATTATGTTATTTCCTCTATTTATAAGATAGGATATATTTTGAGTATTTTTTCTGTTTATAAACTTTCTTATTCTTTATAACAATATTTAAAATTCCACTAATTATATTTGTAAAATTATTATTAACAAATACGAACAATAACTGCTCAGAATACAAAGCAAAGTTCATTATAACGGTTAGGTTTCTTCACCCCGGCTCATTAATATCACAGTGTAAACAATGATATCTATTTGAATGTCTGTTGCGCGGACCACGTCGATTTCTGTCGTCCTCCTATTAGCTAGATCCCTATCTCATCACCCTCACCGAGCTAGGCAGCTGACGAAATATACGTGTGCGCTGTATTTATGTTTATATTCAGTCGCTGTGTTGACGTGCATGCATAGAAGCAAGAGGATTGTTAACCTAGGTTCAGGTTTGCAATTGCCACCTGATGTTATTGCCATGTTAAGTTTCTGTCACTCCTGACTTTACTTTTTATGGATATAATTGTAGGCATTTTAAAAAAGAAGTCTAGAATGAAATTACGAAATTTGTATTGAATTTTGTAGGGACATTAAATATCTCACAATAAAAAGGAAAATCGCTAATTATGATTTTATGAGTGTCGTAATTAATTCATTGGGATTATTCAAAATATAGAAAATATACTTGTTTAAAATAAAAACCTTTTTATTTATTCCTACTGGCAACACCATATATTTTTTACCACACTAATGATGTGAACAAACTGAGTCATACATATTTTCAATTATATTCGTATGAACGCCATATAATCAAAGATAAAGATATTCGTTTTTGGTTAATCATTAATCAAAAAAGTCAGTCAATTAATTATAATTTAAGAAAATTGATAGAGAGAAGATTATTCAATTGATTCAACTAAAATAATAAAGTTTTTAATTTATATTAATATACACGAATAAATCAAAAGCGTAAAAGAAATCATTATACATGTCAAATGTCATATTAATTGTCAACAGTCGTAAGTTTTTTCACGTGGCTTTCAAACACCACGAATGGAGTCATACACGGTCATTATTTTACTATAATGGGTGAACAACTGAAGAATTTATGTTTATTTAACGGAAGACCAGCCAATATTACATAATTTACCTCCAGTGTATTCGCACACTGCCGGATATTAGTATCTTACGGATAGAGAAACCTATAACTGTTACTTATTTCAACTATATCGCATATATAATCGATTTCACTATTCAATAGCTCGAGGCAGAGGTCATGAAAGCTCTTCCTTTCTCTCTCTTTGTTAGATTCTCTTCAGCGTGTTTTTCGTTCAAAATATCAAGTAGGAAATAAACTATTACTTATGTTAAGAGCACACTTTATATTGCTCCTCTAATCTTTACAGCAGTCCCTGTTAGGATTTTAAGCATTTAACGTTTTTTTTTGAGAGAAGCATATATTAGTCATGTAGAATTTAGCCATGTAGAGAATCATTCATGAGAAATTGGATAAATTAACTGGCTACTTGATGAAAACTGCATATAACCGGTTTAATATTTAATGGATTTAGGCCAAAACTCTATTATACAGCAAACGTTCTCATCGAGTATATAATTTATATGGGTAGTCATTCAAATTTAACAAGTGATATTTGTCGAGCGTAAAAACTAAAAACAGCTATATATATCTTGGTTTCCATTTAAGATTCAGATATCAGATTCAGAAGGTTATAATCAGATTTCCATAACTCGTTCACTTAGTTTTAAGTTTTTATTTTCACTATAATTTCATGAAACTTCAAAATATTCTTCATTCATTCTGGTGTATTGTGCTTGGCAGTTCACCACAATTCACGAAATAAACCGTACAAGAACATGAAATTAAATTCATTTGATAGAACTCTATACTTCCCCCAATGCCTTTTTTCCATTTTCTCAAAATTCTTTTGCTGTCAATGGACACATATTTATTTTTTTATTGTTATTCTTAGTCATTTTCACTGTAACAATTTTCTATCTGAAGTTAATATTTCCCTGAAGATAATTACCATTTTTCTGTAATATAAATTGTAGATGGGTTGAGATATAATTGTTTTTAAAAGGTTCGCACACTTTGGATATTGTTTTGTTTTTTAATGTAAGCGGTACTAAACTACGTAGCAGAATACACGCCATCTTCTTGGTGTAGCTTTTTTAAGACTCATCTCATCTTCCTAAAAGGATCACAGGGTTTATGGAAGTTTCTAGATTGGTATTAATTTAGAATTGCCTTTTATTATATTTTGTAATAAAGAAATGTCATTGATTGATTTCATCCCTAATTTAATAATTTATTATAAAGGTAAGATCTGTGACCACCACGTTCGTCAGAATTGAAACCTTTCTATACATTATTGGTAGCTTTGGCCCGCGGTGTCTCGTTTGAAATCAATATTAAAATCATAGGCTTCTTTTCAAGTAGTTGACCAACGAACAGAAAATATAATCACCAAAATCAAACAAGAATTGCAACATGTTACGTTTCCTCATATGCATGGTGTCTGGGAATAAGTGTCGGACAAAGAAAGATGTTATTCCTTGAATAAAAAAATTGTCGATTGTAGTTAAAATAAAATTTAAAAGATGACTTTTTTTCAGAAAATTTAAAATAATATTCATAATTATTTGTCATCTTTTTCGTACACACGCTACTTGCACACATTGCTCAGCGCTGCTCAAGGGAATAACCCGCGAACAGCTGCGAAGACATCTAGCTGCCCGCCTAAGTATCACTCTTCAGGCAAGTGTGGGTGTATTAGAAACAGTTCTGTGTAATATTTTTGTGCACTCAATCAGAAAAAGGGTGTGTTTTAGGTTTTATTTCGAATAGCGCCTTTCTTTGTCCGACACTTATTTCTGAACATCGTGTTTATACACATACAAACTAACGGATTGAGATGCATGCCATATTTCCGCAAAATGTCATTAAATTTAAAATTATGCTTCTAAAATGAATTGAGTTATAATTACATCTATACTCAAAATTCGAGTTTGACGCGCTAGCCGTTAGAAAAACATATATCCGTGAGGTGTGCAATATTTTACTTCTTAAATCTTAAAAGATCGCAAGTGCAATATTGCGATAAGAATGACATATATCGACTGGAACATTTTGCTTTGATTCGTTTTAATTTTATTTCTGACTATCGGATTTCACAAATAACTAATTAAGGTTAAAACATGTTTAACAGGAGTGGCGCTATTACGTATAAACGCAGCCATTTAGCAACGGCGTCAGGTTGAATGCATCTTCCTGCCGGACGAGGTAAGCCGGTGCAGTTTGGGCGCGAACGCTGACGGGAACGCACGTTGCGGTTGTGTTGGCGCGCGTGCTCGCGTTTCAAATTCTAATACGAACGAAGTGACAGTTGCTCTTATTGTTTTTTGGTAAAATATTGTTTAGTCTATGGCTGCCTATTAGTTTTATTTTTTCATTTGTGCCAGTGTTTTAATTACCATTTAGTTGTTTCTAGTTTTTTGTTTGTTTTGTTTACAAAATGTGTTGAATTTTTAATGTTTTATTGTGTTTTTTAATGTTTTGAGACATTTTATATAAAGGGGTGAGTTTGTTAATCTTTATATTACTTTACCTTGATTATTAGTATGCTGGAATACGAATTTGTGTATATTGTAAAAACTGCAACCTCATTTCAGATATTCTTTAGTAACATAGGTGGAATATATTACTGTATGTTGTGTCGAAAAACTACTTTGTTTCTTTTGTGTAATTTAATATTATATAACGCTAGAAATGGGTCTTTCTAACAAGGCGTCACTTGAGAAAAAGTATTATGTAGTTCACGTACGTATAACAATTAAGTAGAACTTAAGTTTAAATCTAAAATTATTACTTTGCTTTAGAATACATGTCTATTAAATTATGGAAACTAATTAAATTCATTCCGCAATACATTTGTCGGTAGTTAAATAATTTTAATTTAGTTTACTAATTTAATTCGTATGTAACTTGTATAACTTTGGAATAATTGTTAAAACTCAGTATTGGGAGCACTCACTAACCTCTTAAATGTTCTGTCGTACAATTCGCAAATTTAGAACCAAGATTCTGGAGTATCTGAGTAAATCACGGCCTGCTTACTAAGTTTTATTCTGTATTTTGTTTTAGTTTTACTCTTAGACAAGGTATTTTTTTTGTTTTTTTACTAACTTTCCAACAAACCTGGCATCAACCTATAAATTGAGTAAGGGTTTTACTAAGAAAATAAACGTCCAAAATTTTTCATTTAGTTTATTTTTAGTAAAAATGAATTTGAAACCTATTGAATATTGACTGTTTCCTAAGTTGTTTAGTGTCGGTTTGATTTGTTGAAAACCAATTTTTTTTGTTTTTTGTAAGGTAACTTAATACTGCAATTCTAATTAACTAAATAAAGAGAGTTAATTTGTACGAGGTATATTCATTAGTTAAGTACGTAATGTGCTGCTTATATCTAACGTAAACCTAATATCAAGTTAATTCTGGTTAGTAGTTTCAGCCAATATCAACATGTAATTCAAACCTTCTGTGCTCTAAATCAGTAGGTAGACAGCGGCAATTGAATAAATAAATTTGAAAAGTATTTTATAACTGGGTAAAATTTAAAAAAAATTCAAGTTTTACTACAATATTAACCAGTCGGGATCTATTCCATTAAAATGAAGTTATTTTATTATAACTAACGTAAACTTTAAATGAAGTTAATTCTGGTTAATAGTTTTAACCAATATCAACATTTAACTTAAACCTTCTATACTTTAAACCAGTAGGTAGACAGCGGCAATTGAATAATTAAATTTGCAAAAGTATTTTAAAACTGGACGGGTGTAAATTTGAAACATTTCAAGTTTTACTACAATATTAACCAGTGAAGTGAAGTTACCTTATTTATCATAATCACTAATATAGTTTTTCCAGAGCAATACATACTTAATGTCACCTAATATAATTAAATAGGACAGACATATATATTATCGTGAATTTCACAAACATTAAACCATCTAGAACTATGCTTTTAGTTTTCCTACAAACTTTACGTAGGCTTTTAAAAGCATCGTTTTTTCATAAATGTAGATTCAGTAGTTTCGGAAAAAAGGGAAGGGGGAGGGGTGAAGAGATGCTGTTTTCGAACACTAGGAGGAAAATATTTTCACATAGAAAATTTTTGAAACGCTTGTAATTAGCCCTTTCAAACGATAACCTACTATTAAGGAGTTTTCAAATATTTTTCATAGCTTAATTGGGGTGGGGGGTCCCCTCTTCCTGCCGTAAAATTTCTATATAAATGTTTTTTCGCGTCAGTAACTGAGATAAGTGCGGATTGGCATGCTTTATTACTATACTGAATATATTTAGTGTTAATTTTGTAGAAATTCACAATTAAATGAAACTACGTGATGTAGTATTATTTCTACTTTCTTTAAGTTCTTTACCACGACCTAGGTTTCGTTGTATTATAATATCTTCAGGTGGGTTAATAGTCCACCTGAAGATATTGCAATACAACGAAACCTAGGTCGTGGTAAAGAACTTAGAGAATTTGAGAAATAATACTACGTCACGTAGTTTAATTTTACTACTAGTAATCTTACAAAGATTCAGTAAGGTTTACGATTTGAGGTGCGGAAATACAGGTACATGATTTTCTTTCTGTGCATAATAGATATTTTATAATAAATCTTATTAGAAGTCCTAATAACCCAATAACTATAAACGGCTATATTTCTAGTATTGTGGATAAAGTTATTACTTTTGACTCATTTATCATAAAAATTACCTAAAAGTGATAAGCGTCTTTTAGGGCATTTCCATTCGTTAATATAACGTAATCGTGTAATAATAGTGTAAATAAAAGTTCAGTTCAATTTATCAACAATACGAGCAAAATAAATATGCATTCACTCAACTGACGGTGGGAAAGTCAATAAACACACGTAATGCAAACATATATATATATATATATATATATATATATATATATATATATATATAAATATATAAATATATATATATATATATATATATATATATATATATATATATATATATATATATATATTGTCTATCCAAAATATCGGGAACTCGTATGTAAAATACTATGTTCAAAATTCATGTTGCTATAATGTCGTTTCATTTATAAATCTAAAGGAACATGACTAGGTTTAATAGGTACCTACGGCAAATAAGGTCCGTCTAAACTTACAATAGATACCTATGGCAAATAAGATCCAGCTAAACTTAAAGTAGGTATCTACGGTATATAAGGGCGAACTAAACTTACCGTAGGTACCTATGGTAAATAAGACCCAGCTAAACTTACAGTAGGAATCTATAGCAGATAACCTACGGTAAATAAGGCCCGTTATTCATTTTCAGTAGGTACCTACGGTAAATAATGTTCGTCTAAACTTACAGAAGGTACCTGTGGCAAATAAAACCCATCTAAACTTACAGTAGGTCAATATGGCAGGTACCTATGTCAAATAAGACACATATAAACTTACAGTACGTAACTATGGCAAATAAGGATTATCTAAATTTACAATAGGTATCTATGGCAAATAAGAGACTCATCTAAATTGACAGTAGGTACCTATGAAAAATAAAACCCATCTAAACTTATAGTAGATATTTATGGCAAATAAGGTCCATTTAAACTTACAGTAGGTACCTATAGCAAATAAGGCCCATCTAAATTTCGAGTACTGATGGCAAATAAGGCCCATCAAACTCACAGTTATTTAATTGCAAGCGCGGATGATCGATATTTTGACATTAGAAAATTTCCATTAAACAGAAAATTTGTTTTATTAAGAAATAAAAAAATACAAAAATCTAAATTATTAAAAATGTTTCAAACATTTCAAAGTATTTTTCTTCAAAATTATTGTTAAGCACTAATAACAGTCAACTGAATTAAATATTTTTAGAAAAAGAACCATATAATATTTATGTCGAAACAAAATAGAGTATCCTTTAGTATAAAATTAATTTAATTCAGCCATCTGGAAAACTTTCTTCTCTTTTTGGCCATTTAAATAAGATTATTAAAGGCTTAATATTTGTTTTTGTTAAGCTTTTTCGAATAGATTTTGGTGATAGGTTACATCGACCCTAAGAAATTATCAAACATGATATTAGTTTTAAAAAACTAATTATTAAAAAAAATGGTGAAATGTGTCTGTATTATTAAAAAAATAAAGTTCAAACAAAATCTAAAAAAAATATTTAAAAGAAGGCAATATAACAAGTCAAAATTAAAAAAAAAGTCAAATTTTGGCAATATGATTCCCCCGCTCCTTCATGTACAAAATATGAATTAAACCGAACGTTGATACTCGTTAAACAAAATTATAGATAAATAATTTAAAAACCTCTATTTTTATGTACGTGTCACTATAAATTAAGAATTAAAACTAAACTGGAAATAAAGATTAAAGAAAAAAAAATCTATTTTAATATAATATTCTTGTTTTCAGAAAATAAAATAAAACTTCCTAGGTTTATAAAAAGGAAATGGCTCATAAAACTTCCTTCACGCTGGCTACTTACAGTAATCATTTCACATTTTCTATATATACTTTGAATAAATTAGAAATAATTTAGAGAAATGCCTTATCTGAAACCATAAATCACCTTCCTCGAGCGCAAATCTTTCTACATATCCTTCGTAAAACCGCAACGTAACGAACGCGCGCCCCCCCACTAAACTTAGTTTCACGAGCTATCCAATATTTATGAACGAATATAATCAATAAACTAGGATGGAATATTCAATTACATGCTACGCACCCGTGCATAATTCTTTAACCCCCTGCGGGTCTGGCTGCGCCCCTGCCTCTGCAAATAATGTTCGCGAAGCTCTGCTCGTGAAGTGTACAATAGGACTTTAATGTTAAGTACGCTGGTCGGGTGGCGGTGTCCACAAGGGGTAAGTTTGGGGGGAAGCAACAAATCAATCAATTTTTTACAGAGTTGTTTCTTTTATCGATAAACGTAGCGACTGTTGGACGGTGATGAATATTTTATCGTGATGTGTGCCCATTATGTAATTTGCTCGCAGCCTAAATATAGATGCAAGAGAATAGAAATTCGCAAAGGAAAGGTTCGATTTTCCGAGGAAAAGTAAATTTCATAAGAATGATGTGCATTCGCGTAACCGATTTAAATTTTTTTAACGAATCAAGAGTTTTAAAGATTATTTTAGACTCGATTTTACGTTAGGAAACTTCTTTTACATAAACTTTACACCTAAAATTGAAGTCCTCATTGAAAATTTAATGTTTAGTCGGCTGCGTCCCTGGCTCTTTTAATTGGGCAGTTAACTACCCCTAAATTGGTTGCCTTTCGTAAAATATAATGAAAGGTAAGTTAATTAAAAACCAGTAGTAAAAAATATAAAAAATTATAGAAAAAATGGGGAATTATGAGCTTATAAATTTAATGGAGGGGATAGGTTAGATTTTTTAGGGATATCTCCCTGTCTCATTTAGTTTCGTAGAATACGATGAGTATTACGAAAAACAACGTCACAATTCAATATAAACTTAATGCGAAGACCATTAAGTTTAAACCTATAAAACTTGGTCAGTATTTAAGAGCTTTCAAACTTTACACAAGTATAATAAGGTTTAAATTTATTTTCTGTCTCAAAAATTGTTGCTCCGGTTGACAAGAACACAAAGGAAAAGGTTTTAGGAAAGGCAGGACTTTTTCACTCGATCCTTGAAAATATTTAAATCCAGGTGATTCCAAATTTTTGCTGCTTAGACAGTAAAGGATTTTTCGTAAGTGGTAGAGGTATGTTTACGAATCAGTAGGGTGAGTGAACTTTCAGATCGTAGGCCAAGGCCGTGAGCAGACAAATTTTTAAATTTGCCACTAAGATAATTTGGGCTATGAGAATTTTTTAATATATTAAAAAGAAGTGTAAGTATGTGAAGTTGGGGTCCATCACGGATCTTCGGCCATTTAAGAAGTGACCTGTATTCAGAAATATGATCATATTTTCTGAGGCCGAAGATATACCGGATGTATACATTCTGAAGACGTTCCAACTTGCACAAATATTCTTTATTAAGATCAGGATAGCACGCGTCTCCATAATCAATACTTACCATTTATTATGAGGGATGGATGAGCGAAGTTTCTCAGAGTTATTCCGGGTGGTGCGCCGTCTGAGAGCATTGTACAGGACCATTATGCGTCCACCGCTACTTATACTGTTCTGGTGGAAGATGATGTGGCGGTTTAAATAAATGGACATATTTAAATTGGTTATGTCAATGGTATAATGTAATTAGTAATTAGTACAACAGTTCTCACAGAAAACAAGTTCTATTATTATTGAAAATTTACTTGGTGTTTCTATTTACTCCTACCTACTTTGATCATCCATAGTTCTTTGACCAATGATCGATTCCTTTATTAGTAAAATTATTCTATTAACTTAATTTTGATGCCTCTTTTACGTTTTATAAATTAATTCTGCGAAAGCAATGAAGCAGGTATGTTTCACCTACATTGCTAATATAGTAGGTATCTATTCTGATACGCCAAGATATACGTCAGTGAAAAAGAAGTTTTATGAAAATCAATTCAATCGTTTCTAAGATCAGTGTCCATATAAAGAAAAACTGATACATAAATTTTCCTTTTTATGTAACATTGTAAATTAGTTTCGTAGATGCTTCCATCAATTATATACATTTGGTAAATAGATACGAAAATTTTCATCAGCGCATCTTTAAAGGCCACAATTAAAATGAAAAGAAAGGCGAGAAAAACTCGACAGTTACTTATCATCATAAATTATAATAAACATATTTCCATTACGCAGCATGAAATTGAAAAACTTACAGCCTTTTTCAATTAGTCCCGCCCGCCGTAACGCAATATTACGCACGTGTCCTGCACAAATAATTATCTCGCTAATATTGAGCAGTTTTAATGAAAGAATTCATGCTGATTCAAAGTTTGAAAAAAAGCGTCACGACGCGCCCTTACTTGCTCACAGCGTCGGGGCGGTTGGCGGCGGTGGTGAGGTTTGAGGGGATACTCGGTGGCGTCTTAGGGCTGTCGATTTAATCTATTGTGATTTATCGATTTAAATATTTTATTACCAAAAATAAGACTAAATATTGAAAAGTTTAAAAACATGTACGTAAACATGATTGCTTTGTATTTTAATTTTGAGAGAAGTTTTTTATAAAGTTTGGGCGGCCTAGAAGAGTATCAGGAAGGTTTTAAATATTTTAGAATTTGTGACCTTTATATATTTATTAATCGGACTAAGACTGTTTTTTAGGATTCCGTATTGAAACCAGGTATATTCTAATTACGTAATATCCACCTGTCGGCCATAGTTTAACAGTTTATACATTTTTATGCCAAAAATGCAAGTTCAAGTTTCATATAGAGATAACAGGTAGGGTTAGTCCGGCAGAGATACTAATAGCTCCGAATATTAAATACTAATAGCACCGCACACACGTTAGTAAGAAGTCCTGTGATAACAAGGTCGAACGTTTGCTTGATTTGTCACGAAAAAACAACGAGAAAGTGAGTAATTACGACTTTTAATTTACGTGATAACATATTATAATCTATTCTAATAATCAGGCATCTGGTTTCAAATATTTTTTTATTAAATAAGTGTGGTTTAAATACTTTATAGCGAAGTTGCATGTGTTCTTGCGTATTAACCTAGAAATTGATTGAGTCATTGCAACGTTTCCTTTGGTTGTTGGGATGGTCATCCCACTCGTACAATCGGGTGAAATGGCTCAATTTTTTCGGGGAGTGATAGCCGTAGTTAGAAAATATATATTTAGTCTTTTTGTATATATTTTTTTAATATTTTTTCGATACTTAACATATTCCTGTCGATCTTCGTGGCAAAGGGATGGAGGAGCAGTGTGCTTGTTAATGAAATCAAATGGATGAAGGTACTTTTGGTATTTCTCTTAAACTTTAAAAAGGAGACTTAAACCAAATAACAACAAGAAGGATAATATGGGACCTTCCTGTGTATTCGGAAAAAGAGTGAACAGCTTCTAGTCAAATACATTAAAAAGATACAAAGACATGCGTTTCCTTTACCGATTGATGATATTCGAAGCATGTCCTATCATTTTGCAGTTCAACTCGAAATAAAGCACAAGTTTAATGTTGCCAATGAGAAAGCTGGTTATAGCTGGTTGAGTAAATTCTTGACTAGAAATCCCGACATAACATAGAGAAAATCAGGTGTTTCACTGGCCAGATCACAAGGTATGAATAACCTCGAGGTTAATAATTACTTTCAACTGTTAGAAAAAATGTAATGGAAGAGTACAAATTCACAAGCCAGGAAACTAAAAAGACTCAAGAATGGATACAGTGTAAGTTATATATCTATTGGTTACATGAGAACTGTACAGAATACCCCAACATGTGCCACGCATGCGGTTCTAAGGATCCTGCAATAAAACAAGCAGACTGCAAAGGAAAAGGCAACGAAAGCAAGGTCAACGAAATAGTCTAGCCGTCTCTCTCTCTCAGTACTATAGCCATCTACTGAGTTTTTTAATATATTTTTTCACCCTTTTTATCTATTTACAATTTAAATAAAACTGAAAAATAATATGCTGACATAAATAAAGTTTGTATTACAGTGACAATGTATTTTTATTTCGGAAAGACTAAATAATAGAAAAATGGAATTCAAATAACTATGGCCATCTCTACCGGACTTACCCTAATAAAATATTTAAAAAATTGATGGTTCCTAACCAGAGGTGGGGTTATTCATTTTGCGAAGAAAATTTTAGGCGTCCGTTATGAATAGACGTCCTTAAAGGGCGACTGAGGTATGCCCTTCCGTCTAAATCTCAGAAAAGAAACGATCATTTTAATGTTTTTAAGCAGCCATATTTTATACTCGTAAATCTAAGACATAATTTTATTTATTTTGTAATTCAAAGTTTACAGTTCATCCTATAAATTAAAACTGACGTAAAATTCGTATCGAAAATTAATACAAACTTCGCAAATACATATTAGGTTTAGCAACGAACACCGTAGAGAACATGTAGACATATTACATACGTATGCAGATACTAGTATCTCATTGTGGCTGGCTGCATACCACTTCGCCACAGGTCTTATTGAAAATATAATATCATTGATGAACAGCTACATCCACGATTTGTATAGAGCGCTGGGGCACAGCCCCAAATACATTTCAGTACAAAGTGGAATAAAAGAGTGTACTTAAATGAAGATATTTTTTGAGTGTTTTTTTCTGTCTAAAAAGTACCATTTTTAACATCACTAATTATTTTAAATGTTTTAGTTTAGTTTAGTAAACTTTAAATGTTTTGGTTAATTAAAGCAAATATAATTAACCCGAAAAAAAAGACTATCGAACTATTTCGAACACAGCCAAATCTCGGCGTGACATGGATGCGCAAGACAAAAAAGCAATCCGTCTCGTTTCCTCAGACACGACTTGCAGTCCGCATAATTATTGTTTTCTCACAAATATTTAATTGTTATTACGGTATCCTAATAATGGATATTTATTTTTAAAAGCCTTTTATGAGATATTAAACTCAAACGCTGTGCGCAATATGCGTCCTCTTCTCTAATTTTGCAATTATGAGTCTGAAAAAACTGAAAAAATTCAGACTATCATTTAATAAGAAATTTTAAATAAAATTATTTCAGTTAACTTACCGTCCAAACTTGCATCTAGTTTGTTAGTAATAGGTTTATTTAAATATATCGATATTAAAAGAAAATTTGAAAAAAGAAGATGGCGTTCATGTATTAAATCATGCTATTTTTACGTTTCAGATATCATATTCTATACTTACGCATTCATATCAAATATACATCGAAATATCATCCAATAAAGACCCTACCTCAACTAAGGGGAACATTTTAAACAACGGCCTGTTTTATGAACATATATATCATAAAAAAGACTTTAAACAAATACGATAACGACATCAAAGAATAAACACGGTTGACAGCCCTACGGGCGATACGAATAAAGCCTCCGTGTGCATTGGTCGCGTGCTCGGAGTGTGCTATTATCGAATCGCTGAATGCCGCTATTGTACCGTGAAACGCCTGTTTCGTATAACGTAGGGCTGTGCAACAAATGCTGATTTGTCGATATAGTCAATATGATAGGAAGTAATTTACAATGATAATTTTCTTGATGCTGCTAAAGACATATTGTAATTATATCTATCTGGTAAATTTATATTTCCTGGAGATTTAAAAATAAATTACTAAAAAAAATTAAGTAAACTGATTAGGCACTGCACTAATATACAAAATATGGTATTGCCGCTGATATAATAAAGCTTTAACTTTCATTAAAAGGGAAACCCCTTTCGAAAATACTTTTCGGAGCTTTCGGCACTATGCAGGCCAGTTATAGACACCCTCCCACCGCCTCACACTAACCTCAGGGTGTCGTTAATTTTTTAATACCGGTAGGGTAAAACTACCTGACACTGACACCGATCCACCTCCCTCTCTACAGCCCAGCGAAACCTGTCGCAGAACCGCCCCTCCAACTCTCTCTATACAAACGTAGTTGATGGAAGCTCCGTTAGTATTTTATATTATACATATTTTATATTATGCATTTTATACTATACATTCAGTAATTTTTTTTGTGGAATCCAGATATAAATTTTTGTAACATTTATAGATTGATTTCGGTCTTCGGAACTTTCAACTTTTTTTTTCTACATTCATTGATTTTTGTTAATTACCAGATAAGAATTTTACATATATCTTTACTACCCTTGAACTACCTATGAAGTGATATATACATATGTACATATATATATATATATATATATATATATATATATATATATATAATTTCGCTATGTTAATTTTTGCTTATGTTTGCATGACAAAACCTCATTGAAACTAAACTAACATCATCACGTCAATAGACACTGGCAAAAATTTTTTTTTGGTACTTCAATCGTATATTTCACTTAAATATTTTGGATGTTTTTAGTAGATCTTAGTATTTACAGCTTTCGCAATTCATGTTCGTATGATAAAATTTTAAGATGAACAAAAACGTTTTTTAAAAATTTGTTGAGCCGCGATATTATACTGAATGCATAAAAGCACACGAAAATATATAGAAAATGTATTTAACAATAAATACCGCTTTAAAGAAATAAAACCGATATCGATAAATAAACCGATATATTTTTCTTCGTCCATCCCTACATTAAACTACCCAACTTGGCCTCCAAAATTTAGACGATTGTTGAGTCGTTGAGGGCACCGCAGCCCCGATACCTAAAGGAGGCTGATGAGATCTGAGAGATGCGAGATTACAGCATCGCGGCTGGAGGTAAGGGCGGGATGCCGCCCGTGATTACCGTAGTGGAGTGACAACAGCTGCAAGTATGGGTGCGTGCATTTGTGCTGAGCGTATTCGCATTGTAAGCGCAGTTGATCCTGCTGAGTTTTTCTTCCGTTTGTATGAGTTATTTGTGATTCAACTATATGATAATACGTAGATATTACACTGTGAATACTATTTATCCGCTTTGTAAATATTTATGTGTGATATTTTAAAAATACTAACGCCATGAAATATATGATAAAGTGGTAACGAACAGTTACAGAAAGTAAACAGTTGAATAGCAAATAAAACTTTTCGGACTATTTCTACATTTAAATAAAAAAGGTGCAAGTCTCATCCACATAAGCTCACGGATGAAGTGAAATTTCTTTACCTGTTCAAGTTACTTAATAATTTATGATAATCATTACTTATCCAGAAGTAAATCATTTTTTTTCTGATTAAAACATATTTTCATTAATTTATAGTAATATACTTTTAATTTGTTTAATATATGATAATATCACGTTCACTTATATATAATTGCAATATACCATTTTTATTAAATTATAGTTATATAATTTGAATTTTTACTCGAAGCTATTTAATATACGATAATATTACGTTCACTTATAATTGCATTATACCATTTTCATTAATATATGGTGATATACTTTGAATTTTTTCTCGAAGCTGTTTAATATATGATAATATCACGCCCAGTTATAATTGCATTATACCTTACCTAAACTAAATGCAGGACTACTCGATGTATCAGCACGACGCGATGTGCCAGTTCATCGAATTTTTGACATTCGTGGCCGCCATATTGTTAGTACTCGGCCGGTTCCGCCGCCCTTTGGATGCGTTCGGCACCTGTTTTCTTAAGCGTTACACAATTTTGTAGTGACAGAATGACTCAGACGACGCTGAAGAAGTGTCATTCCATAGGTTTTAAATGAATATTCCAATAATTAATATAGAACATAGTTTCATGACGACACTTCTTATTAGAATTGCAGGTCATGAAGTACCTGTGTGGACTTTATCTGTTATTGGAGTTAAGACTTTTAATATACTTAAACGTTTTTTGCACATCTTCTAACTGCTTTATACTTAGTCTTACGTATGGTTAAGCATCGCTTGGATTGGATACAATAATTATTGATGTCTTGTGAAAATCACAGTATTGTTCCAAGTATCATGATTGACAAAAAGTATTGTATTTTTAAGTTGAACGGTACCTAAATATTTGCGAAACCGTTTTTGTGAGTAATTGAGGTTGAAAGTTGAAGGATTTTTTTTGTTTCATTTATTTTAAGCAAATACAGCCTTTTTAGCGTAGTTATACTTTGGAATTGTTGATCCTAAAAAATTTTTTCTCACATCGTTAGGTTAAAACTCTGTAAGATTTCATACAGATTTGCTCTTTGGAGCAAGTCTTGCTGTTAATGAGCAATAACGAATTAAATGGAGTAGGAGTAGGAGCGTATATTTTGAACTGTAAAGTTTAAGCCTCATTAAACCATAGATTTTAATGTAACTTCAATAAAATCTATAATTTCAGATCATACATGGGCAATATATTGCTCATTGTAAGAGTTTTATGTAACAAAATTGTTACAGGTTTATTCTTGATTAAACACATAATATATAAATTAACCGTTTGCAATTATCTATAAAAAATCGGTACGTACCAAATACGGCCAAATGTGAGCTTAGATCGTGCATAGAAGGTGCCTCGTTTGAAATGAAATTACTTTATTGTTCATAATAGGAAGGACTTGTGTATGAATATCTTAAAAAAACTATGGCATATAGAAACCTCATTGAATCCTATGACATATAGAACCATGACATATAGAATCATCATTGAACACTATAACATATAGAATCACGACATATAAAATCATCATTGGACACTATGACATATAGAATCATCATCGAACATTATGACATATAGAATCATCATTGAACACTATGGCATATAAAACATTCATTGAACAATATGACATGTAGAATCATGATATATAGAACCATCATTGAATATTATGATATATAGAATCCTGAATATAGAATCATTATTGAACACTATGATAATCATCATCATATAAAAACTATGACATATAGAATCATTATTAAATTTGTATAACCTTTACGTAGGATTCTAAAAGCCTTAATTTTAGGTCTAGTAATTTTGGAAGTAAGGAGGGGTATAATATATATTTTTGCGTATTTCTCGGTATATCTTTTATAATATATTAAATAAAATTACGTAAAACGTTTTGAGACCCACATAACTATCCTTTTCAAACACTTTATATAGTAATATAAAAAGAAATAGAATACTTAATTTGCATTCTTTTAAGTGTTGAAACATATATGATATGCAGATTGATATGCTTCATTACTATGTAAAATTTGAAGTTTCTACTTTAAGCAATTTCTGAGAGAAATAAAAGTGCAAACGGACTGACAGACCCGGGAGCGATTTACATTGATTCCTTTTGAGGTATAAAATCTTAAAATGCGATTAAAGCAAAGAGCAGCTCTTATAGATCCATTTTTGTCCACATAAAGTCGGGGCAGTGACCTAATATATCCTAGAAGTGAATGACTTTATCCTAAAAGTGAATGACTTACACAAAAGTATAATAAATGTGTTCATAAAATCAGATGCTATCTGTTTACATAATTTACACGCAATCGACCACTACAATAGGGTAGGTAGCAATGACACATCACTATTTTGTGATAAAATAGTACTTCGTCATAGTGCGAGAACCCTTCTTTAGTGGACCTAGGTTTTATATGTTTCGTCTCATTTTATATTGTGGCTATAACTTATCAGTAACTTTCGCGTACCCTTGCACCTCATAACGCTTATCGCGAATCTGTACAAAGACAGCGAATCCATGGTAAGTATTAACGACATCATCTCAGGCCCTTTTAAGCCAGAAAAAGGGATCAGACAGGGATGTATATTGTTTTCCATTCTTTTTAACATCTATTTTCGTTCGGGGAAGCGTTTTTGCTGTTGGCGTTAAATACAGCAATCTGAAATACGCACTGTATGCTTCATTGGAGGAGGAACTTTCTGAATTGTTTCACAGAGTAGAATACGAGTGTGGACTAGTTGGCTCACTAGTTGGACATCTGTCGAAGACAAAAGTCATGATTGTCGATAGAACTAGTCAACTATCTATGATTGGAGAGCTCTCGGATCTAGGAGTTGTTAACGAGTATCCCTACCTTGGATCGTAATTGACTGACCAGGGAAAAATGGACGCAAAATTGAGACACGGGGTCCGTATCTTGGCAAAAATGCAACGATCCATCTGAAATATCTATGGTAAGGTAGGAAGATTTCTAAGATAATCAAAGTGATACTAGTTCAGACTCTGGTTTTTTCAATACTTCTACATAGTTCAGAATCGAACACCGATTTTCTTCCAACTTGTTACAGTTATAAGTTGTCTTATATATAACGTATTTGTGTGATGTATCCACTTGTATAAAATATAAAATGGAGATTGACCATGGTAGGTGTTCATGTGATGTTGAAATTATGGCTGGTAAAATATAATCGAGACTCGATAATTAGTAAAAGTGCGAAAGGACTACTAAAACATGTGATGATTGAGAAAAAAACAAAGTAACGAATGAAAAAACCCGTTATTTAAACGATGTAACGTATTTCGATAAATTACGTGTTTCAAAATTTATTTCTTATTTTTGGGAGGTCTATATCAATATTGAACAAAAACATTACATTAGGAATTGGACGACAAGTTTTGAATTCTTCATAATTAAAGTGAAGTCAAATCTTATAATTGTTTTTTAAGTATCATTAAACTGTAGTATATGCTCTACGCATATGCAAACGTTTAGGTATAGGCAAACGTTACAGTAGATTATATGTAAACGTTTTAGTATATGCAAACGTTTAGGTATTTGGAAACGTTGCAGTAGCAAACGTTTAATTAAAGTTAAATATTTTGTTAGTGTTTTTTAATATATGTTTTTAATCTTCACATGCATTCACTAAATATTTTCCTTATTTTTTATTTTTTTGTTGTAGG
Organism: Druceiella hillmani; assembly: GCA_039881145.1. NCBI lineage: Eukaryota > Metazoa > Arthropoda > Insecta > Lepidoptera > Hepialidae > Druceiella > Druceiella hillmani. Next base: position 4,173,729 of record JAYKKI010000014.1, read on the forward strand.
TTTGTTTGTATATATTTGTATTTTGTAATCATCGTACTAACAAATTTCATTTGATGCCCTGTTATATTTTTAAAACGGTACCTCTTTTGTATTGGTATATAATACATTTACGGGTAATGATGTCTATGATGTTTCATCGATATATGATGCTACTCTAACGCCATCTATTAGTCATCATATATATAAGTAGGTACATAAGTCCTTCTATATTACTATTTGACATTTTTTTGATGTAGAAATTTTAACTGCAGGTCAAAGGTGGCGCTGTTTATTATTTTCATAACCCAAAAAATAACTTTTTGCAAAAATATCTTGAGAAATATTAATTTTTACGATTTCGTGCCTCAGAAGCAAAAACGGAACCTTTATAAGGTTACTCACATTTTCGCTTCTCCCTTTGTCATAGACGTTTGTCTCAAAAACCACTTGATGAGGAAACTTTAAATTTCGTAAATTAAATCAACAGCTAACACTGAAAATTATTTGTTTAGATTTTTTAAAAGTATAAATGTTTGAGATATACTGAAAATACTGAAAAATATGCAAAAAATATATTTTCCGACGGTCTCATAATTTAGAAATAATTGAGAATTTCGTTTTTCTTTTCGATATTTGGAAATCTTAAAAAAATGTACGTTTAATGTAATTAAGAATTTGCACAAAATTATCTGTATAAAATTATTTGTATAAAATACCAAATTAATTTAAGCTGTACTAAGACATTGAATATATTTGGCATTAATTTTGTGGAAATTCATTATTCACAAGTAAATGAAACTACGTTTGTAATATTATTTCTACCTTATTTAAATTCTTTAGCACGACCTAGGTTTCAATGTATTACAAGTTCTTCAGGTGGGCTATTGGCAAAGATCTTTTCTAATTGCCCACTTGAAGATGCTGTCAATGTACGAAACCTAGGTCGTGGTAAAGAATTTAAATGAAGTAGAAATAATACTACATCACGTAGTTTCATTTAGTTCCGTACGGAGACTGTACATTATACAGACCAACTTATAAAACGTATGAAATAAATTACGATTCAGGTAAAAATTGTATGTCAATATAATTGACTGCAATATTTAAAGTAGCATTTTTAACCCTTGCCGACTCGAACGTATCATGAATGTGCTCTTATTTAATATGATACATGAATAACTTAATTATTTATTTATTTAAAACTTTCATGTACAAATAGAATTATTTATACTTTTGTTGGAATTATTCTTTATGAGTAACCATGAAAATTTAATAATACGGAAGACTAGAAAAGATATATATATATATATATATATATGTGTGTGTGTGCGTGTGCGTGTGCGTGTGCGTGTGCGGGTGCGTGAGTGCGTGCGTGCGTACGTGCGTACGTGCGTGCGTGCGTGAGGGCGTGCGTGCCCGCGTGCGTGCGTGTGCGCGTGCGCGTGTGCGTGTGCGTGTGCGTGTGCGCGTGCGCGCGCGCTTGACTGCGCGTGCGCGTGTGCGCGTGTGCGTGTGTGCGTGTATGTGTGTGTGCGCGCGTGTGCGTGTGTGTGTGTGTGTGTGTAAAACACTAGCTAAAGGGAAAATAGAAAAAATGCTATATCCAAAAATATGGAAAAAATAATATAATCCCGGCATGGTTACGGAGAGGGGAGCAAGATGGAATCAAGGAAGTATTAGGATCAAGAGAGACGAAGGGCTTTTTCAGATGTCGTTTAAAACATTTATGAAGGGTGAATTCCCGACGAATCCAGTTTTCCAAATATAGATTATGATTTATTATGACAAAGCGTATAAATATGTAAATTGTGTTGGTCGCAGACTTCCGTCCGTTTAAGTTGCACTCTGAATTAAGAAATACATTCTTATTTTCAGCAACCAAAAATGTGACGGATGCACACATTTTGTAAAATTCGAATTTTTTATGACGATTTTCGATAATATCCATATAATATACATCTCGATAAGAGTGTTTGACAGAAGTGAACTTTACTTCTGACGGTTAGACAATTTTGAAAATTCTTGAAGGAAAGAAGGAAAGATTCTGCTAAAGTTACGGTGACTAAAATCATTTAATTGAGGTTAAAAGCTAAGATTAATGCCCGCTGTTTAAGTTTATTTTGAGATTTTTTATCAGGTACCTAATACAGCAACCAAGTACTATACAACTTTTTATCCAAATTAGATAGATAGAAGTTTGATTAAAACCGCTTGAATAATCTTTGTGCCAAGTTTGGAAAAAGTGTCTAGTAAAAAAAAAGTAACGAGAGGTGTCGTGGAACCCCCGGTTGGAATGAAGTCCTTTCGATATATATTATGTAATAAATTTATATTATATACAGCAATAAAACATCTCAGCATAATAAAATAGTCCCTATATCATTTACTAAATATTAAAAATTTATATTTACAAAAATTTTCGGCAAATTCATTTATTTTCGTTCTTAATTTATTATATATTAAATAATAAAGTAATAATGAAAATAAATTAACTTGCCGAAAATTATTATAAGTTATAAATGTTAAGTATTAAAGAATAAATAAAGTAATAATTTATAATGCGAATGAATATATACCGAATTGGGAACGGTCTGGTAAATGATTGGCTTAAAATAGAAAGCCAGAAGAAAAAAAAATATATTGACATTTGTGTTTTACTTGAAAGACAAAACAAAAAAATTAAAAAAAATTAGTTTAAATAATATTTACACGTCTTTAGAATTGAGGTTATACAGCCGACCGCGCTTCTTGCTCGAATGAATACTCGCAACTGATACTCGCACGAACACACACACTCATACAATTGTATATAACAGAAAAAGACAGAGAGAAAAGAGACAGAGAGAAAGTAAGGGAAAGGTTGCCTGGAGGGAGCATAACGCTTTTTCCTTACGTGACGATTCTGCCAATTCGCTATACTGTAAGTCGCGTAAAATAACTTAGTTCCAAAAAGCTAATTTTGGTTTATCTGTGATTTTCGTATTTTAACGGAGGTTAACAATTGATCTATCATTTCTTTTAATTGTAATCATATAATCTTCCTTCTGTTACGTTTACATAATATTTCGTAAGCTAGTATATTGTCGTGTGTAAAAGAAAAGTATAGAAGTTAAGATATCAAAAAACTGATACCGTACATATATGGACAATAAGATAAATCGATAATTGATAGTGTATAGACTGACAATTTTGTTGGACCCCTACAATTGTGAATCGATTTTCCTTAAGTTTTTCACGCTTAGTTCTGACCCTTAAGACGACAATTGTTAAGGGTAGGGCGATATCAACCATAACGCCTTCCCCCCTATATGTGATAGAAGTTATTACAAGAATTACCGTTTGAAATACAAGTAATTCTAATTATTTCTATACTTTTCACGCGTGCGAAACATAGTACTATCAATGAAACTAACCAATCAAGTTTAGATATCAAGTCGTTGCGTTTGCGTGTGATTTTCTTGAATAGGTAGATTTATTTTAAACTTGATAACGGAACTATACATTTCCGATATTAATTGTGTTATGATTACTTCATCAGTAATGAAAGTGTTATATTATTTGTATATTTTCATAAGTAATAGCCCTCCAATTTCCTAATCTCTTAATTTGTACTTCATACAAGGATTTAATTAAGTTACCGCACTTACGAGTTATATTGTAATACCTATTTTCCAATATCTATCTATGTATATATATATATATATATATATATATATATATATATATATATATATATTTATGTGTATGTCTGTCGTCATTTCATATCTCAACCATTTTGGTGTAGGCCTCCTTTAATCTGCACTACTTGGTTCTATTTTGGGCTGTCTGAATCCAGTTTGTTCCCACCACTTCTATTATGTCATCCTTCCATCTCATTTGCGGCCACACAACTCGTTTGTTGCACTCCCAAGGTTTCCATTCCAAAATAATTTTGCATCATGAATCCGATTTTCGAGCAATGTGACCAGCCCATTGTCACTTAAGTCATTCGCCACTCTCTTTGTAATGTCAGCTACTTTGCTTTGTTCCCGAAGCCATTTATTTGTTTTGCGATCCTTTAAAGAGATTCCAACCAATTTTCTCTTCATCGCCCTTTGAGCAACAATAAGCTTTTGCAGGACGGTTTTGCTTGTTATAACTGGGAACTCGGGGTCGATGCTTTGTCTTTTTTCCATATCATATTGATTGAAGAGTTTAGGCAATCGAACTCATCCGTGTGCCCAATACGTCCTGATGAGTGAGGAGTAACTGATCTAACTAGAACTATAGATTCCACCGTTGATCTTGAGGGTATAAGACGCCACCTTAAGTGACTCCCCCTCTTCTGAATGTCATTAAATTAGCAAGCCAGCTCTGTCTGCCAAACTGATCCAACCTGTCTCTCGTCTGTCGACGTTGTTGAACTTATTTCCCACTGGGGTTTCTACCCAATCTTCCACGAGGTTACTCAACTTAACAGGATCCACCACGTGAAGGTGAGAGTGGAGTTGGGGTTGTAGAGGCTGTAGAGAGTTTCACTTCTAACGAAACTCTTATTACGCATATCACCCCCTCGGGCCCCGTATATGTATATATATATATATATATATATATATATATGTGTGTGTGTGTGTGTGTGTATGTGTGTGTATGTGTATATATTAATATATAAAGCGGAAAAGTTTGTAGTTTATTTGCACTAATCTCCGGAAACATACATCTCATTTCAAAAATTATTTTGTTAGAAAGCACATTCTTTAAGGATAATAATAAGCTGGATGTTATCACGCCATAACTCATAGTAGCGTAGGTGATAAAGCGAAAAAGTTTTTGTTTGCTTTGTTGCTTTGTTTAGTTGTAGGTTTTTGCCAGAAGAGGGTCCTTACAAAAATAATTTCTGCTTATAATGTAACAACATCACAATACAAAATATTAATGTAAATAATTATTTGAGATTCAATTCTAATTATGCTAAATATATTTTAAACTATGTTTAACTATTTTAAATCGTTTCTAATTATATTATTAACTATTTATAATTATATAATATGCTATCTATCTATACTATATAATATACTAAATAGATATAATATACTCCATCCCAGGGCATAGGTAGTAAATATACTTTTATACAGTATTTAAAAAAAATTGGACGAAGACATTTGAATGAAAATTAAGTAAAGGAATTTAAGTCAAATAGACAAAAAAAGAGATAAAACATGCTAATTACGTCTTTTTGTATTATTTTTTTGCAAAGTATTAAGAAAATATTTTTTCGAAAACAGTTTTAATTCGATTTAAAAAAAAACAGATTGAGGCTGCTGATTTTCTCATTTCGAAATAATGATTGTATCTTTTGCGTGCTAAAATACTCACCAGATTATTTGTTTAGTTTATATTTGATTTGATTACTAGAAGTACATATTTTTGTAACTGTATAATATATTAAATATTAAACCACGACAATAGTTTTTAAAGTTATCACAAACAAACTTTAATTTAGACCTCGCGATTAATGGTCGAAATATTCTCACTTATATGTTTCAAAATGATATACAGATATTTGTTATATTTTTTTTCTTTCTAGCGTAGGTAATAATAAAAATTCCCGCAGTGACCCATCTCACTCGTAATGGGTTAAAAAAGGAACAAGGCAATAGCTAGCTTGACCCGCGATTAGCGACATGGTGACTGCGCTCCAGCCTTCCCCTCTCTCATTCCTTTTTCCATCGGCTTGCCCCTTATCTCGCGCTCCTCCGCCATTGTCCTCTAATTGGAACGATCTAGCCTTTATTCTCTGAAGGAGCTTGTGAAGATACGGTTTTTGCAACGGCGCGGATACCGGGCCTTGAATTATAATGATGATGAATGCATTTGTGTTTTTGCTTCGTTTTGGACTCTTGATGGCTAGATCGAGGCTGATTCGATAAGCTTCTTCCAACATTGCAGATGCAGATGCTGGCACATTCCAGATGAACTGGAGGAGGCTAGTCTTAGACGGAGTATTTATAATTGACTTTAATTGTAGTAAGAGTCTATTGTAAATTAATAACATTTTGATTGTTTGTGCACGGTGCATGGCCAAAATTTTTTTTTTTGTGTAACATAGGTTAGGTTATATCATTCTTATATAATAATTTCACAACCGATGTTATTCAGGTATTAGGCGAAAAATTATTTGTGAAATTACAAATTCAATTTAAGGTTTTTATTTTACAAAAAAACGTAAGGAAAAAATTTTTTTTTATTTTATATATAAGAATTCGTACCGGCTTTGCCCGATCTGTCTCAACCGATTATCTTAGAAACCGTGTGAAGTGGAGCTTTGAAACTACAGGCATTATATTTATGTTTTAAAACATTTACATTTGTAAATAGTTTAATAGAAAGCGCTTAATTGCACACGGAACTTTCGTGGCCCGAGGTCTCGTGGTCAAAATATACAGAGTGAAAGGAAGACGCCTCCGATGATATATTTACATCCAGGGACACCTGAATGATCACATGGTAAAGCTTGCCTTAAACTTGTCAACAACGAAGCGAGGGTGTGGAAGGCTACCCTTCACTTGATTGACAATGGTTGAAAAAGACCTTAAAGAAGCTCAACTTGACGCTAACACAGCACAAATTCGTGTTCAGTAAAATAGAAGAACGAGGAAGGCCAACCCCAAGTAAATAGGACAAGCAGTTCAGGGAAGTAGTGTAGTAGTACATGAAATACCTAAGCATTCCATAACTATTTATGCTCGAAATAAAAAGTTAGTTATGTAATAAAACATAACGGTTAACTTATTAACGGTGTTATAAACGAGTAACTCGTATTCTGTACTTTAATCGAGTACTGGTCTTTACCGTCTTGTAATATTAAAATGTTTGTAATAAACAATATATTATAATTAATTAGTTATAAGTATACCAACTTTTTTAGATTCCTCTATCGTGTATAGTTCTTACGTATACTATTTTGATGTTTGCTATTAGTGCTTAGTTTATTTATTTCAAAACTACTTCTATTGCCCGATTTTGGGACAAAAATCGGTTCAAAGGTGACAATCGGTAATAATAGTAATATGAGTTACTGAATTTGTTTGTATATTTTTATGTTATCTTTTATATCTTCGTTCATTATTTTACTGCTTAGTTTATTTATTTCAAAAATACTTCCATTGTCCGATTTTGCCACACAAAATGGTTCCGAAGTGACAATCGGTAATAATAGTAATATGTGCTACTGAATTTGTTTGTATTTTTTCATTTTATCTGTTATATCTTCGTTCATTATTTTACTGCTTAGTTTATTTATTTCAAAAATACTTCCATTGTCCGATTTTGCCACACAAAATGGTTCCGAAGTGACAATTGGTAATAATAGTAATATGAGCTACTGAATTTGTTTGTATCTTTTCATGTTATTTATTATATCTTCGTTCATTATTTTACTGCTTAGTTTATTTATTTCAAAAATACTTCCATTGTCCGATTTTGGGACAGAAAAGGGCTCAAAAGTGATAATCGGTGATAATAGTAATATGAGCTACTGAATTTTTTTGGACATTTCCATGTTATCTGTTATATATTCGTTCATTATTTTACTGCTTAGTTTATTTAATGGATTAAAATGGTTCAAAAGTGACAATCTGTAATAATTAGTAATATGAGCTACTGAATTTTTTTTGTATATTTTCATGTTATCTGTTATATGTTCATTCATTATTTTAATGTAGCTGTGTTGAAATAGTATAAGTTACACGATGATGAATGTTTCATAATAATCGAATAAGCCCTTTGGTACTAAACATTATAAAAATAAACAAATGAAATTTTCCTCTTTACAAAATAGTTTAAAAAATGGTAACTAGCGGAAAGGTTATTTTCTCAATTTCTAGTTATTACGATTTATAATCTAAAAATTACGATTATTACGATTTATAATCTAAAATTACGATTATTACGATTTATAATCTAAAATTACGATTATTACGATTTAAAATCTAAAATTACTATTATTACGATTTATAATCTAAAATTACGATTATTGCGATTTATGATCTAAAATTACGATTATTACGATTTATGATCTAAAATTACGATTATTACGATTCATGATCTAAAATTACGATTATTACGATTTATAATCTAAAATTACGATTATTACGATTTATAATCTAAAATTACGATTATTACGATTTATAATCTAAAATTACGATTATTACGATTTATGATCTAAAATTACTATTATTACGATTTATAATCTAAAATTACGATTATTACGATTTATAATCTAAAATTACGATTATTACGATTTATGATCTAAAATTACGATTATTACGATTTATGATCTAAAATTACGATTATTACGATTTATAATCTAAAATTACGATTATTACGATTTATGATCTAAAATTACGATTATTACGATTTATGATCTAAAATTACTATTATTACGATTTATAATCTAAAATTAAGATTATTACGATTTATGATTTAAAATTACGATTATTACGATTTATAATCTAAAATTACGATTATTACGATTTATAATCTAAAATTACGATTATTACTATTTATAATCTCTTTCGATTTATAATGGCATCGGTTTATATTATAATCCACAAAGTTTTGATAATTATCAAACTGTATTTGATGTTTTGTTGGCTTTTGATCATTTGTTTTTATTTTATTTTACGTAAAGGGAAAAAAATAAACAAACTCTGTTTATGATATTCTGTGAACTTTAAACCGAAATGAGTTTGTGATCTAACATTTCCACAAAGAACAAAGAAAAATAAATACATTTGTAAAGTATCCAATTAAATACAATTATAAATGTGACATTGTTAATAAAGCGAAACAATATTTTGTTTGAAGAAGACACAAAATCAGTACAGAAAACGCACATAATTAACTTATCGATCATATGTAGTTTAATGTTTATGAAATATTTTGTGAACTTTAAACCGAAATGAGTTTGTGATCTAACATTTCCACAAAGAACAAAGAAAAATAAATACATTTGTAAAGTATCCAATTAAATACAATTATAAATGTGACATTGTTAATAAAGCGAAACAATATTTTGTTTGAAGAAGACACAAAATCAGTACGGAAAACGCACATAATTAACTTATCGATTATATATAATTTAATGTTTATGAAATATTCTAAGAACTTTATACCGAAATGAGCTTGTATCTAACATTTTCACAAAGAGTAAAGAAAAGTAAATACATTTGTAAAGTATCCAATTAAATACAATTATCAATGTGACATTGTTAATAAAGCGAAATCTTTTGTTTGAAGAAGACACAAATCAGTACGGAAAAGTCATGTAATTAACTTATTAAATATACATAATTTAAATATTGAATATATTTGGCGTTAATTTTGTAGAAATTCATTATTCACGATTAAATGAAACTACGTGATGTAGTATTGTTTCTACTTTCTTTAAGTTCTTTACCACGACCTAAGTTTCGTTGTATTACAACATCTTCAGGTGGGCTATTAGCAAAGATATCTTCTTCAATCTTTGCTAATAGGTCACCTGAAGATGTTGTAATACAAGGAAACCTAGGTAGTGGTAAAGAACTTAAAGAAAGTAGAAATAATACTACATCACGTAGTTTCATTTAATTGTATATAATTTAAAGTTTATGAAATATTCTACGAACTTCAAATCGAAATGAGCTTGTGATCTAACATTTTCACAAAGAATAAAGAAAAATAAATACATTTGTTAAGTATTCAATTAAATACACTAATAATTGTGACATTGTTAATTATTATACAAATGTCACGATTATGTATAGTTTAATGTTTATGAAATATTCTATGAACTTTAAACTGAAATGAGCCTATGATCTAACATTTCCATAAAGAAAAATAAATACATTTGTTAAGTATCAAATTAATAATTTAATTAATACACTTAATAATTCGTTATTTTTAAAAATTTGTCCAAAAAATTCACGAGCGCAATAAAACGGTTTAATAACTTAAATATTCTTTATCACTAAAAAATAGTATTGTTGTTATCGTCATATTGAAGATTGATCTTAACTTTATATTATATGAATAGAAGAGCATTTTTTTTAAAAAGTGGGTTAATTGTAGAAGTAGCCATTTTTAATTATGTTAATTTCGTTTTTTAATTCTTCCACTCAAATGGTAGAAATTGATTACTCATGTGTTTGTCCATCTGTCTGTCACAGCCGTTAAATTAAAATGTATATTAAAACCGTTTTTTAAATTAAAATGTACATTAAAACTCCTATATTTCAATAATTAAATGGTGTGTAAGGTATGGTACCTTAAGGAAGTTCTTCCGATTAATTACGTACCCGCGGATATGTGCTCAGTTATCATTTTAGAGTTTTAATGATAGAAGTAATTATAACTCGGATATTTTTACATGTTATCAACTTTTTGGAGAAAGGAATGCTAGAGGAAAGGTACTCTAAAAATATAATAATTTCTTAATTTTATTAAATATTTATTATGATCTAAACTTGCCTTTGAAAAATGACATGCGTCTCCATCCATTGGTCTAAAGGTATCTCAAACGTATATACGTCTGAGGACTCGATGCACGTCGCAATTCTTGACCGATTTAGATGATTCTTTTCTCCATCGATTGGTTAAGAATGTAAGCCTGTTTATTTCACAATGATGTGTCAAATAGTTTAATTTTTTATTAAGGATTTACTACAAAAAAACCTTATTTCCCGCTCGGCGACTGCTTCTGGCCTACGTTTTTCGCCGATCTCTCTGCGCCCTACTGTTTTACATTTTTTTTTATTTTGATGTTTCCTTGTGATTGTTGAACCGATTTAGATGATTCTTTTCTCTATCGACTGGTTAACTATCAGCATGTAAGCCTGTTTAATTCACAATGATGTGTCAAATAGTTTAATTTTTTATTAAGGATTTACTACAAAAAAATCCTTTTTTCCCGCACGGCGACTGCTCTTGGTCTACGTTTTTCGCCGATCTCTCTGCATCCTGCTGTTTTTAATGTTTTTTTATTATTGATTTTTCCTTGCAATTGTTGATTTAAAAACAATTAAAAACGCAGTGTAACACTTTTTGTTTTACCAACGATTTTGTAAATATTATATTCGTAAATGAAAAAGAAATGTATTCATCCTGTAGCTGTAAAGGCACACGTCGTTATGATTTTAATAATGATGTCATGAGGTATGAGTATTATTGAGGGTTCAAAGTTCTTAGTTTCTCATTAACAGGAAGTGGTGAAGCGCTGTGAAGCTCATTTTCAAACTTTCATGGCAAAATTGAGTTAGGGATTTTTTTTAGTAATTATGACTTAAAACATGTAATAGTTATGACACTTAGATAGGCAAGATGAACAGACACCCCTTTTATTAATATTCATCGAGTAGTTTACACTCTGGCAGAAACAGGTGAACTAGAACTACATACTGAGAATGCTGAATCCTAATTCTCATTTTGGCTTTATTGTTGCCGGATATTGAACTTTTATCCTTTTAACAGGCTCCATATAGCCGCATAAACCACAAGCGCTGCGAGGTTGGCTATTTGTTTTTTTGTAAGTTCTACAAATGATCAAAGGCCAACAAAATATCGAATACCGTTTGTTGTCTATCTGCCGATATGACGCTATTGTAAATCATAACCGACAGAATTTCAGAAAATGAGCTTTTCACCAGTTAAAGTTTTTTTTCTCTGAACCGTACTAATTTTATGAAGAAGGCGTTTCCCTTTGTTTATTAATTTTTTTAAAGTTTAGCACAAAAACGGTTAATTCCATTAACAAGAAACTTTCAACATCGTATAATTTTTAAAATCCAGATACAGTTACATTAAAATAATAAACAAAGTTATTGCAGATAACATGAACATCTAGAAAAAATCATAGCCTTTATATTTGATAGTATTACAGATTATCTCTTGTGAATCGTTTTCTGATGTGAAATTGAACCATAGATGTATTTTTTAAATAAATAAACTAAGTGGTTATGGCAAAAATAAAGACAAAATATGAAAGGAATACACACCATAGAGAAATCTAAAGAAAAGTTCGATATGCATATGACTTATTAATTATTATAGATTTTATGTTACGAGACCGTATATTTGAGTACAGAATAGTTACTGAAGTACAGAATAGTTAACTTGTTTAGAATACGGTTAAACTAGCTAGCTAGTAATAACGACAATGATATTTTTCTGGAAATATTCTGAGTTTTTTTTAAATAAATATTTCGTAAATTACTTTTTCCAAATAGTGTTACTATTATTTAACAACGTAAACTCGAAGGTAATCTCATTCAGTAGTTTTCATCAACTAGATCCTCCCTACTGAAATATTTACAACCGATCTCCTCCAGTTTTAAGTACGGTCCAGTTTCCAGGCAGTCCTTAATGGTCCAGTGAGCACGGTTCGCGCCACCTAGAGATGGACCGTCGAACAAACCCGCAACTACTTGAGCCCCAACCCGTTTGTATTTGCGGATTTACTGCGGTTTTCTGAGAGGAATGAACTCGGCACAGTGCGTGCTATTTTCACAGTGTTACTTCACGGAGGTTAAGTAACTCGGGTCCTGAGACTCGAGACTCGTAACTATCGGCTATTGCTTGTTTTGACGTTAATTATGCGTCGAAACGAATTATGGTTTACGATCTCGTTACGGTTCGAGCTGGCCGGTGCGTGTGTCTCGGAGACCGCTTATTTGTTTTATTTTCGGTGCCGCTATATTGTTATTTGTTGCGCGGCAATTCGATGGAAGTGTTTTATGTGATATAAAATTGGATGCCGAATGGTCTTAACGAGTTATGAATGTCGTTTATGAGCAGTATGAGTGAATTTAGGGACGCACCCTCGGTGATAAATGTCTTGTATTCATTCTGCTTTCAGCTTCGTTTTCATCGTCTTCTGGTTATAATTCAGATATTTTCATGATTGTTGTGTACTCATATTTCAAAATTGAATATAAACTTTCTAGGTACGAAACGGGTATGGCAAAAGTTTCTATACTATACACGGCGTCCGGGAATAAGTGACGAACAAAGAAGGACGTTATTCGTTGGCTGAAAAATATTTGATTATCATTAAAATAAAATTTAAAAGATGACTTTTTTCAGAAAATTGAAAATAATATTTATAATTATTTGTCATATTTTTCGTACACACGATATTTGTGCAAAATATTTAGCGCCGCTCAGGGGAATAACCCGCGAACATCTACGAAGACATGTAGCTGCCTGGGTACGCAACGCGCTCCAGATAAGTATTGGGTTTGCTAAAAAGAATTATGTGCAGTATTTTTTTGCACTCAATTAGAAAAAGGGTGTTTTACGTTTTACTTCAATGACAATTTATTCCTTTACAGCCAGCGAATAGCGTCTTTTTTTGCCCGAAATTTATTCCCGGGCACCGTGTATAATTTGAACATATTTTGAATTGCTAATATTGAATCCCACATTTAAATACTACCGTAAATTTATACCGTGAATGTGGACGGATTTAGCCGAAAGTTAGCACAAATGTTACTGATGATAGAAGGAAAATTGCACTCTATCAGATTAAACTTTAAATTAAAAAAATCTTGCCAAAAATTGTCGCTGAACTAAAAGTAATTTTTGAAATATATTTTTTTTTCATAATGATCATAATTATGATAAGTTTGGTTTTAACCAATATATTTTCACTCAAAATGTTTTTATTCAATCCGAATAATTTTACTATTAATTTAAACAAATTAACTTTGTAAAAATTATTTTATAGCGTTTCATTTAGATAAACAAGATCCCAGTGAAATTTCATTTCAATGAAACATCTTAATTAATTAACAGCGACACCTCTTGTTTTTTATTAGCAATTATCCTTATCTGAAAATATTACAACATAATATTTTAATTCCCCGCTAGATGGCAATATTTATTTAATGTTGTTAAATACTTGGAATTTAACATAATATATTATTTGTTAAATATTTGGAATTTAACATATAAATTTGTAATATAGCAAAAATTTTGCCACGCGCTGAATTGTTAGTTTTAAAGATGGAGGTTCTTTTACCTTCCTTCATAAATGAAGTTTATTAAGAAAATGCAAATAAGTCATTATAACATAACTTTTGTGTTCTTATTTTGCCATTCAATCATTGTTTGCCAAAAATAGACTTAAATAATTATGTACTTAAATAATTTATCTTAAACTTAGTTGACCGATATAAACGTGGATGTCTCTCAAATCAGTGTGTATAGAATAACAACCACATACGCTGCGCCGCTGGATGTAGACATGAACGATAAAATTTAAATTATAATTTGGTAACCGCAATTGTTGGTAAATAAAAACACGGTCGGTATTTTTATAAGTTTATTATGCATAAGATAAGTTTTTTATATTCACATAAAATGGTTTTTATTCATTAAATGGACATTTTTTAAATAAGAAGTAAATCTATTAAAATACTTATTTTGATTCCATAATGTATAAAATAAAATTATAAATTTAAATAACCTTTTAGTAATCTTTTATTTAAGCTGCGTATCAACGTTATAATATATTTTTTATTAACATATTTACCAAGTAATAAACATAGAATAGGTTATGTGATTTTATTAGCATAATTTTCCAATAAGATAATTTCCATATACAAATGTAAATCTTTTTAAATGCATAATGTGTAAAATAAAATTATAAACTTAAATAACCTTCTGGTAATTTATTATTTAAGCTGCGTATCAACGTTATAATATATTTATTATATTGAATATATTTTGCGTTAATTTTGTAGTTCATTATTCAAAATTTAATGAAACTACGTGATGTAGTATTATTTATACTTTCTTTAAGTTCTTTACCACTTGGTAAAGAACTTAAAGAAAGTAGAAATAATACTACGTCACATAGTTTCATTTAATTGTGAATATCATCATCATCATCATCATATATATTAATACGCTAAGGTTAAGATGTTACTCTCCCTTTTTAGAAAAAGCTCACAACTAATCCACATAAATTATATATCATTTTATAGATAATTGCTTGCTCTACCGGCATCCACAACTAAAAAATTTATTATTCCTATTGTTTTTGCAAATTAATTAATTATTAAAATTATATACACAAAACAGCAATGCTGCCATCTAACGGCTCAACGTCAATATGATTGACGGTCAGTAAAATTTTTGTTTAATTTCAAATCCACTCACGTATAAATAAAGTGGCGCTTTAGCTCAATGCTTTTGATACTTGCGCCTCTATATGTCAATTTTAGTAAAATATTTGTTTGATCTGTCATCTGAGCTTCATAATGGAGTAAATAATGCGAAGACTTCGCACGGGTCACGATAGTATTTCTTATTAACAAATTTACCCAGTAATAAACATGGAATAGGTTGTGTGATTTTATTACCATAATTTTCCAACAAGATAATTTTTATATACAAATGCAAATCTTTTTAAATGCCATTTAGGAGGGAAAAGTATGGAATGTCGGCCGTGGACTTTGTCCGACAAAAGTTGATTGAAAACGTCGACGTGACGTTACAACAATAAGTTCTGTTTGAACCTGTCGGCATTGAATAAAGAAAAATAATTAACATGGGTTTAATTACCTAAATACATTCAATGCATGTGAACAACTGAGTGTGCGTAAGACTGATTTATGTAAGATAACTCTCTGACAATTAAAATACATTGATATAACGTTAAGCTGATTCATGTAAGACACCTTTATATCAAAAAACATACATATATTTATGCAATTAATTCGTTAGTGAAATGTAAAAGGGAACTAAAAAAACAAGGTTTCGAAATGTGTCCATTAACAAGTTACATTAAAACCTAAGTTTAATCTAAAACAAATATGTCACCAAGTATTGTGTACCAACATACAGATACACGTGTTAGCACGAAAAAAAATAAACTATCGGGTACACGGGATTCCTGTTAAACTGTTTACACGTATTAATATTATCTTTCCCTATGTAAATATATTGTTTAAAAATATCGAGAATATCTCCAAAATTATGCCATTTCGAAATATCGC
This sequence comes from Druceiella hillmani, assembly GCA_039881145.1. Classification (NCBI taxonomy): domain Eukaryota; kingdom Metazoa; phylum Arthropoda; class Insecta; order Lepidoptera; family Hepialidae; genus Druceiella; species Druceiella hillmani. The sequence continues at coordinate 4,189,727 of JAYKKI010000014.1, forward strand.
TATGGTTCCCAGTAAACTTTAGTTAAATTTACGCTGAAAAAAAATATTTGTGGGATATTCTGAAAATGCCTCTTTAAGAAGGGGAAAAATTTGTTTTTTAAATTTTTTTTGACTGAACTATGTGGGGAATTTATATACACTTTGAACCTTTAAGTATCGAAATTTTATTATTAATGTAAATGTGCATGGAATCTTTGTATAATATGTATTTAAGTGTTCATGAAATATTCGTAGTTCAAGTTTTACTCTTATGTAACAGATTGCGCTTTCTATGTTTTAATGTATACATTCATGTATGTAAGTGTTCATGGAATATAACAATATGTATATAACTGTTCATAGAATCTTTGTAGTTTAAGTTTTACTCGTATGTAATAGATCGCGCTTTCTACGTTTTAATGTATACATTCATGTATGTAAGTGTTCATGGACTCTTTGTAGTTCAAGTTTTACTCGTATGTAACAGATCGCGCTTTCTACGTTTTAATGTATACATTCATGTATGTAAGTGTTCATGGAATATAACAATATATATAAGTGTTCATGGAATCTTTGTAGTTCAAGTTTTACTCGTATGTAACAGATCGCGCTTTCTACGTTTTAATGTATACATTCATATATGTAAGTGTTCATGGAATATAACAATATGTATATAAGTGTTCATGGAATATTTGTAGTTCAAGTTTTAATCGTATGTAACAGATCGCGCTTTCTACGTTTTAATGTATACATTCATGTATGTAAGTGTTCATGGAATATAACAATATGTATTTAAGTGTTCATGGAATCTTTGTAGTTCAAGTTTTACTCGTATGTACAGATCGCGCTTTCTATGTTTTAATGTATACATTCATGTATGTAAGTGTTCATGGAATATAACAATATGTACATAAGTGTTCATGGAATCTTTGTAGTTCAAGTTTTACTTGTATGTAATAGATTGCGCTTTGTACGTTTTAATGTATACATTCAGGTTAATGAACAAATGAAATGTGAAATGTGAATTTTCCATAATTACTTTCTGATCATTGATTTTAATGGGGTATCATTTTAAACGATTTTTAAAAAGTGTAGAGCGCTTCTAATGCTTTGCCTGCTTCATTTAATTGACCTCACTGTCAGCTCAAACATAAAGTTTGTTATAACGTAAATGATGTAGGTACGTAACACATTAGAAGCCGTTGTAGGGGCTACATCCAAATGTAATTTAATTATAGTTGGAGAAAAACTACGGTTGAGACGTAAACAATAAAACATGAAAAAATAACAATTAACATATTGAATATATTTGGCGTTAAGTTTATAGAAATTCATTGTCACTTAATTTTTATTCACAACTAAATGAAACTACGTGTTATAGTATTTTATCTACTTTATTTAAAATTCTTAAGCACGACCTAAGTTTCATTGTATGACAACATCTTCAGGGGGCAATTTGAAGAGATCCCTTCAAATTACCCACCTAAAGATGTTGTCATACAACGAAACCTAGGACGTGCTTAAGAATTTTAAATAAAGTAGATATAATAATACATCACGTAGTTTCATTTAGTTGTGAATAAAATATTAAATAAATGTATTGTTTTCAAATGATGAGTTAATTTTGAGTGTAAACGTAAGCATTTTACTTTAAAAATTTATTAAATTAATTCGATTATCTATGTTCATGAGTTTTAAAACATGTATAAGCATCCAGTCGCTTAAGTCTTTTCTTCAACAACTACTCTCATTGTATCGTACGTTTGTTCGTCTTCTGGCCTACCACGGTGTTAAAATATTGCAACGTTTGTAAAATGTTCGGATTAAAATATTTTTTTTAATTGAATTTTCTCGTAAAACAAGTTCATTGAGGGCTTTTAATATAAGGTATGGCAAATGACAATAAATTAAATTTTTTTAGGGAACTTACCTAGATATAATTAGGTATTCATTTCGTCAGATCTTACTCTCTAAAAATGATGAAACCAATTTAAAAAAGTAACCTTCATCCTTTGTATAACCGCTGTGCACAGCATGTGAGATAAACAGGAAGGATTTGGCTGCAGCTTCCAGCGGTCTACCGCCAAACAGTTCACCTGACGAAACTAAAGCCCAATTTGTTGAGTCGAATCAATAAAATGTAAAAATACATTTACATTTGGATGGCTCTGCGCGTGTAGTACGCGGTTACACTTAATGCGTAGGCAATTATATTATTACGAAATTTAGTGGGTTTGACCTATAAACAAGATAATTTTTTTATTTTAAATTAAAGGCAATTTAAGGTATTCTTTCTGTTCATGTATTTGAAGTAAATTTCTTTGAGGTCTCATTATATTTAAACCACCTGACAGATCAATTTAGATCTTTGTTTTGTTTTGTTTTCTTTCATCTCCTTTTTTGGTTTTTAGCCTATAGCTTTTTAACCTATATATAAAAGGCTTTATGCCTGTGCTTTTTTGTCTCTTTTTGGTTGCAATTATTTTATCTTTTACATATTGTTTTAATGTGTAGCTTTATGCCTATCATGTTTTGTTGTTATTGCACTGTGACTCTGGTTAACTGTAAGAGATTGCTCCTGTAGCAATAAGTTCGCCAGATGACTGTTCATCAAGTTTTTAAATAAATAAAAACAGTTTTAACCACGTATGCAAAAGGTTGTTTACGTATATATGTCATATTTGTTTATACTATATATTATTTTTTGTTTATATTATACAAAATAGTTTTAAATGCTTATACTGTAAAATTAGTTTCTGTACATACCCAAAAATAATTTTAAATACATGTTGGAAAATTGTTTATGTACGTATGTCATATTTATTTATGTATCTATGTAAAAAGCGTTTTAAATATATATGCAAAATTTGTTTATGTACATATGTAAAATTTGTTTATGTACCTATATAAAAAGAGTTTTAAATACGTATGCAAAATTTGTTTACATATTTGTAAATTAGGTTTATGTACATGTACAAAATAATTTAAATATGTATGTGAAAATAATTTAAATATGTGTGTAAAATTTGTTTACGTGCGTAGGCAAAAGCAATTTTATATATGTTTCTATGTATAATTTGTTTACACTACGTATATGAAATTTTTGCATATTCTTATATGAAACTCTTTTAAATACGCATGCAAAATTTGTTTACGTACATATGTAAAACTCGTTTATATACATATGCAAAACAGTGTCAAGTATTGTTCACATACTCGTACATACGTAAAATTTGTTTATGGACTAGTGCAAAAAATTATTTTAACTTATGCATAGTTTTAACGTTTGACCAAATAGGTTTTATATAAAATAAACGAAAATTTGCATTTATAATATAAGTAAAGACTACAGAGTAGGGCTTGTTTCCTAATGATAATACTAAAAGTAGATTGGATCGACATTTATAGCGACATTTATTAAGTATCAATATTGTACAATAAATGTTATTTCACAAATATATTCCTAACGAAAACTTAATAGTACCACAAGTTTTAATGTTACTTGCTGTGTTTGAAATGAAATTTATGGCGCAGTAATTAAATTGAACGTGGTTTACAATAATTACGTGCGAGGTCATTTGTTTAGCCGCTGGAATAAAATTTAAAGCAGCGATTATTAGCATTTAACGTCGTTATGCTATTTTAATATTAAAAACTTGTAATACAATTAATTATTATTGCTCTAATTAAATGTACGCTTTATGTGGATGAAGATTGTGATAGATATAATATTTAATAAATCTAGACACAAGGCTGTAACTTGAGTGAAAGTTTAGAAACTTAGAGCCTCTATGCTTTCACTCAAGTTAGAGCTTTGTGTTGACAAGTCAAAGTTTAGAACTTTCCTAGCAAAGCTTTGCAAACTTGACTTCTTTTAATTCACCTTTTTCAAGGCTAATTTTTTAAGTGAGATTTAACCTTTCTTACAGTATGTCTTAGATGTTATACATATATATATATATATATATATATATATATATATATATATATATATATTATATATTTATATATAGATGATGATCTGTTTACTACTATTCGTTTATCTGCGATAAGTAGTTTTTCTCACACATCCCTTCAAGGGATGAATTGGATAATTATTGTAAATAATAAAAGGAAAGAAGAAAATAAATACAATTGTTTTTAATAAATTCATATTTTTTTGTTTTTCATATTCAAAATATTGTGACGATTCAGATAAATTTTGAAAAAGGGTTTTCTGATAATTTTCAAATTATTATCGATTTGATGCAAAAAATTGGAGTGATTAAAATAATTTTTTTTAATTTCGAACTTTGGAGGCGATTATTTAGGAAGTGGTTGGTTTCTTTTATATTCACCGAAAATATTTTACGTTCAGAATCATAAGAACAATTAGTTCTATCCAGAAACATATATATATATATATATATATGTGTGTGTGTGTGTACATCTAAAGTTGGTGATAACCAAGTGGCATTAAAATATGGGATTTTATTTGTAGGATATCTCACGTGGTTTCTACATGTTGGGTAGATTTTATAAACGAGTGAATGGACAGTTACGGTTTAGAAAGATTGATTTATTTTTATCAACCCACAGAGAAATTGTTTCGTTCATAATATATTTTGAGAGAATGCTTCATTAATTATAAATTGAAAATGGCGCCTCTCCTTGACGATGAAACTATGATCCACTAATTTTTTTCCTGGAGCATTATGAAAAATGTCGATAATTTTGGTGTAAATGTAGAAAATGTCATCTCCCGGTACTGGTTATCATATCATGGTGCTGAGTTATTTATTTACTAATTAATATATCCTCAATTAAATGAAACTACGTGATGTAGTATAATTTCTACTTTCTTTAAGTTCTTTCCCATGACCTTAGGTTTCGTTGTATTACAACATCTTCAGGTGGGATATTAGCAAAGATACTACAAGTAGATTGGATCTTTGCTAATATCCCACCTGAAGATGTTATAATACAACGAAACCTAGGTCGCGGTAAAGAACTTAAAGAAGGTAGAAATAATACTACATCACGTAGTTTCATTTAATTTTGAATAATGAATTTTTACAAAATTAACGCCAAATATATTCAATAATTAATACATAATATGTCAGGCTCATTTTTACGAAAGTAACTTCTTACAGCTAACCAAAACACTATTGCATAGGCCTCTTCAACACATTTATTTTATATTTTGCTAGATTTTCTAATTTTCAAATTAGTTAAAAGAATGTTGTATGTAATTTGAGATACATGCGTTTTAACGGAGGGGTTTATTAACGAGAAAAGTATTCTACATTAAAAAAGCGCTCAAACGCTACCCGAATTCATTACGTCTCGACCCTTATGGAGCGCGGACGCATGGTCTGGTGTAGATCTCGGCGGAGCGGTGCGCACGTGCAGGCCGACATCAAATACTGTTTATGTTTACCTCCGTCGCCGCCGGGCTGACTCAGTTAGTCCTTCTGACGGAGTTGGTATGTACAGGCCTGGCGTATTGATGTTCAACATTTCTGCTATAGATGTTACCAATGTTCAAACTAAATATTGTTGTCTTTGAGACTCTACGGGACTGTCATTTTGTTGTTCGATTTATATTTGTGCATCGACTTCTAGTATATACAAAATGCGCTATGCGTGCGGTTTGTGAACGAATGTCGTAAAATGCTAATTCAAACTCAGTGTTTAGAGCAGGGACATAAATGTAACAGTTTAAAAGTGGTTTTAACACTGTTTTGTAGAAGTGTTTCGCAACACTAACTCGTAAACAAGTGGTACAGTTATATTATTGTTACAGAAATAGGGCGTAACCTCTGTGGCTTTGTCATAAGTTTTTCAGTTATGTAATAGGTTTACAGTTCGGTACGATGCAGTGAAACATCTCTGGTTATAGTGTTTCACAGTGTTAATGCGATCTCTATAAAATGAATGTATTTGGGCAAGCCACGATGAATTTGTTCGGGCAAGCCACTTGATTTGCATTAGCGGCTCTATTAAGTAATCTATGATTTATACTACGCTTGTTAAGTTATTAATTTAATCTACACTTTTCACTTAATAAGCAGCGCTGTGTCGCGAAATACATGATAAATTAATTTGAAAATAAACCCCAGTTTCAGGTATAGTTTTAGCCTAATAGTTTAAGATTACAGAATACTTTTTATTTGTAACATGATTAATAGTATAACATGTCAATTTATATAACGTTGAATTTTAGAGATACGGGATTTCTCTAACCAAATTATTTGGATATTTCGATTAGGTGTAACAGTTTAAGGTTACAGAATACTTTTTGTTTGTGACATGATTAATAGTATAACATGTCAATATATATATATAACACTGAGTATTAGGGATACGTAATTTCTCTAACCAAATTAATTAGACGTTTTGATTAGGTGTAACAGTTTAAGGTCACATAACACTTTTCGTATGTGACATGATTAATAGTATAACATGTCAATATAAATAATATTGAATATTAGGGATACGTAATTTCTCTAACCAAATTAATTAGTCAATTTAATTAGGTTTACCAGAGGTTAGAACAATTTAAAGTGTAGAATAAAGTTGGAAACGGAGCTGCCAGATGCCTTTTATACTGAAACAGGACTAAAGCAAGGAGATTCCCTTTCATGTCATTTATTCAAAAGAAAAAGCGATTGAAAACTCTGGTATACAAATACATAAGATAATTTCCATAAAGTCAACAGTACAGTTGTTAGCTTTTGCAGATGACATTGACATCATAGGAAGAAATAAGATAGTAATAGTGGAAGCATTTTGGGCACTTCAGAAAGCAACAAAAATGTTAATCTTAAAGTCAATGAAGAAAAAACCAAGCACATGGCGGTGACAAACAGAAACTAAGACCATTTACCACTAAAAATAAATGACTACGTTTTTGAGAAGATTAAATATTTAGGTACAATAGTGATTAACAATAATGATATTACAATTGAAATTAATAATGATATTACAATATAATTATAATGATATTACATAATGATATAATATAATTATAATGATATTACTAATGAAATGATATTACATAATGATATAATATAATTATAATGATATTACAATTGAAATTAAAAATAGTATCAACATGGCAGATACTACTATGAATTGTGAAATCAGTTCAAATCAAAATATTTAAGCAGCGCAACAAGGATACTGCTATACAAGACAATAGTAAGACCAATAGTCCTGTATAGAAGTGAAACTTGGAGGATGAATAAATCAGATGAAGATGAATTAAGGATTTTTGAGAGAAAAATATTGAGGAAAGTTTTTGAAGTTTTTGGAGAGAGAGGGAGAATGAAGTTTGGAGAATAAGATATATGTAATAATGAATTACAGCATAAATTCCCGGGACTAAATATAGTTAAAGTAATCAAAGCCTCTCAACTAAGATGGCTTGATCATATCTATAGGTATAAAGATGAGAGCCCAGTGAAAAAAAAACTTTCCAGAAACCTGAAGGGAAGACAAGGAGAGGCATACTGCGTACAATATGGCTGGATAACGTGGGAAAGTGGCGAAAGAATATGGGTGTTAATAGATGGAGAACCATGGGGTTGGATAGGTCTAAATGGTGGATACTGACGGGGACAGCCTTGACTGGAAATCGCTTGTAGATTTTAAGAAGAAGAAAAAAAATAATTAGTACTTCTCATAAACGTGTCACCATTATCAACCTGTTTTGAGTCTCTAGTTTAGGATCGACTTTTATGATAATATTGCAAAGGTAACATTGACGCTAAATTGATATACGCACGTATAAAGAAAATATGTGAAGTAGATTATATTGAAAAACTTTAAAGGTTAAATGTAGTTATTACGAAGATTTAATTCATTATTGATAAGTTTATTAAATTAATTAGCTAATGCGACCTAACCTATGTAAAAGAGTGATCCGTGATTTAACTGTATAATTTATTTTAGGTTTCCATAGTGAACAAGGAAAATATTTTCAATTTAGTCAGATCCATCCGTCTGTCCTCCTCCGCCTGTGCCTCATAGTTTCTATAGATTTAGATCTTTGTGCATGAAAGGAAACTCGGCGAATATTTGCCAGGCATTTCAGGAATGGAATATAATTTTTAAAAACTGACCAAAAAAATTTGTCTGTCTGTGTGTATAAATGGATTTACTTCGAAAACTTTTAAAGCTATTAAAATGAATTTTACACAGGTTACAGATATTGGGGTACGTCGTGATATCTTAAAGTCATGATGATTAAAAAGTTACATAGAAAATTTAACAAAATTTATACCATACAGATGGTGGGCAGCGGTAGGTTATTTATTAGGTTTTGACAAAACGATATTTTTAAGAGGAAGTCGAGGAACGGAGGAAAAGAGAAGGAAAGTCAGCTGTGTGCGTTTTAAATATTTTTTTTTGTGTCTTACTGTTTTGTTCATTTATTGAATAACTTCTAAAATAACAACTGCTCGTTTTACGATTGAAATTAATTTAATAAATAGCTACGCGAACTATAAATATTACCCAATCAAAACTAATAACTGTCAGGCAACTTAATATTATAGTAACAACAAGTACCGCCGTTCTTTTACTATGCGCAACTCCACTGGGCATAGAACATACTCCGCACCTTTCACGCTGAACTTCCCATTAATAATGAGTTGTTACCAAATAGAAAAACAGGTGAAATTTTCAAAGATTCATAACATATATTTCTTTTATAATACACAAAACTGGGAAAAACAAGGACTTCTTCCTTTAATTTTCATTTCTACTTGCACATATGTAATATTTCACAATTATATAGTTAGTTTAAATAATAAGTTAGATAAATTGTTATAACATGCTTGTGGACATGGCTATTTAACTTTCATTTAATCAAATAAATATTTCTAATATGTAAAAAAACAGAACTAACCATTTGAAACAATTGTTTAAAACCAACGACTTTTCGTTCCATACGAAAGTTTGATTAGGTAAATTAGTCACGTTTATTTTCTTTACAACGAGTCACTTGGTTTACTTACGTTAAATATTCTCTACTCGAAAAATAAGACAAATATATTTGACCATACAAATCACGATTGGTAAATAAGCCGAGACAACGGAACAGGTCGCAAAGACGGACCGACAGGAGTTCTAAGAAAAGATTTCGCTTGAAATCTTAGTCATTTCTAAATTGTTTTTCTTGTAATATAAATAAAAACATGCAAACGTACCAAGATCAATATATTTCATACTACGTTCACTAACACTAAAAAAGAACAGTGCATGAATTCTTTCATTTCGTTTCATCTCTTTGAAGTACTATAATGACTTATAGAATGAGTATTGTTTAATATATAGATAACGTTCAACTTCTTCATTTGAAATACGGTAATATTGGTGGAAATAGCATTTTCCGGGCACGTCGTAGGAACATTACCTTTTGCAGAAAAGTTCTATAATATTCTTGCTAAGTTATTCGATCCATTTAGGGAGACGGCGACGATGTTTCACCAATAATAATGTCTACATCTGATACTCGGATGTGCCTTTCACTGGTCAAAAATAACTTTTAACATGAGCTTTAAGCTGAAACTCTGTGATGGTCTTGACATATTCCTTTTACCAGACCTTTAATCATCTCTTAAGCTTGGCATCTCAGTTAAACTTTTTTTCAGTTTATTAGTTACGTAATAATCTAATAAAAAAGTATAAAAGATGATATACGGAATCGTAGAACCGGAGCTAATTTTTTTCCACGCAAGTATAACTGCACATAATATTATATTTGATTATTAATATGTATGCCTGGAGGGTGGCGTGGGATTGGAGTTCTGCTGGATGACTTCGGTGTTCTAGACCGGGTCCGAAAGTTGATACACAATTTATGTACCGTTTTGCAGTATTTGTTCGCGTTGTTTCGCAATCCACTAATTATCGCATCAAAAAGTTGAAGGTAGTGAGCGGGGATGGGCGCTATTTTTTTTGCAACTTCACAGTGTAACATCAGATATTTGCCTGCGCTCAATTTTGTCCATTTCAAATTCACAGAAATAAATAAATAAAAAATTAACAGAAAGACCAAGAGTTTGTCAGGGAATACTTAATCGGGACTAAACTAACTATACTTTAGTCATCTTTGTTTGAGAACAAATTCGATAATAAAAAAACTGCGTATTACTAAAATATCAACAAAATATTTAGTAGCATGACAAATCTATATAAAAAGAAGAAAAAAATTTGTTGGATATTCGCCAAGAAATTGCTCAACTGACACTGCTCGTGTGGAGCTACATCTATTAACCATATTAATAACATGTGTCTACGAGGGGGCGTCTTTAAGCTCGCGGAATGGAGGATAAGGAGTGAGAATAAAAATACAAAATTATTTTTCTTTTTCAATATATTCACATGCTGCCCTAATTAATTTTTCAGATTTTTCAATTAGCTTATGTATACCTTCATAAAAAATGTTTCGTCTGCCCGAAAAATAAGCTGAAACTGCGTCCGTCACTCCTTCATCGCTTGAAAACTTCTTTCCACGAAGTTATTTTTTAAGGTTCGGGAACAAATAATAAGCACTGCTCGATTTTTCCATAGTTCAGACTTTCTTCCAGATTGAGATGTTTGTTCGTTGATAGTTCAAAGACTAATGATCCGATTATGATAAAACTTTGTATTTAATAATGAGTTACTTAACTAGTTATCATTCCGTTAATCACCTTTACTGATGGCCTACCTTTCCATTCCGCGAACTTAAAAACGTCCCCTCGTATATATGTATCACGTGATAATTATAGAAAAGTTACGTATTAACAATATTATACAGGACGTAACTTTTCAGACGATTAAGCACTTTTTATATAAATTTCTAGATATTATTGTGCAAAACCCATGAGAAATATTAACAATATAAATTTTATTTATTATTTTTTTACGATAAAATAGGATTTAAAAAAATTTAATCAAACATAAAATAATCATTTCAGTGATTACATTATATTTCGGGAATAAAAAAAAGATGTAGAGATAGGCATCAGCTTTTACCTGACTACGGCGAAGGGGAATATTTTTCGTGTGTATATTGTAAGTTTTTACACTATCTATAGTCTGAAGTTTTAACCGATTTCAGAAACGTGGTGTAATTAGAATTTTCATTTAACAGTTTCCATTGGGAGGGGAGTTCCTTTGAAATTTCTCTAAAATATTTTTAAGTGTTAACTATTGAAAGATATGCAGGTTAATTAATACGCTTTATCACTGTGTAAAATTTTAAGTTTTTACGCCAAACAGTTTTAAGAAAAACGACCGTGATAGACGGTGAGATGGACGTACACATAAGTGATCTTATCCTATTTTTCCTTTTGAGGGATGAAGCCCTAAAAATGAGCAGTATGAGGTGAACCTTAATTTTCTGGAACTTGTTTCTACAAGTGTAGTCAAACTTTTTTAATGTCTAGTGAGATATCTTTTTATCGTCCGTATGTTGAGAATATAATACTAATATTCTCATTCGTCTGTATTCAAATAAATAAAAGGGTTTTATCTTTTGAAATATTACAAACAGAAGCTTTTTAAATTCACAGGTTTTGTGTTGCACTTCCAGTGGGTGGATTATTAGGATGAAGTTTCGATTTCAAATAAAGAAAAAAGTTTAGGAGCTTAGAGCTTAAAGTTTAGAGCTTAGTAATTAGATTAGGATATTATTTTTGGTTTTCTGCATTTAAATAGTTCTTAAAAATTATACTTGCTCAGATATGTCAGGATATAGTGCTATAAAGCATTTATGTGCATTAATTTAGCATAATTTCTCAATCTTTACATCCAAAGATATTACAAGTTTGCTCTAAATAATTAGGAATGTCCAATTTTATACACACGAGTTAGAATTAAAAATGATTTAGTATGTTAATTATACATTTATGGATTTCCAAACTTTATTGGTGCAATACCAGGGAGTCTACTCTAGAGTCTGATAAATAGCGATGATATTGGTAGATATAATTGTGTTACTAAATCGAAAGCTCATATAAAAATAAAATAAATGCCGCCATCTAGTAGATAATTATGAAACCATACTTTTATGATGGTTGCTTATAAAAGAAAGAGATGTCGTTGTTTGTTAATAAAATAGAGATCAGTCGATTAATTAACTAGTAATAGAGTTGAGTAATAACCTTAATAATTTCAATTGCAGATGTTGAATAGGCGGTCTAGATATAAGACTGTTGCTAATAAACAATTGCTAAATAGCCATTGAGACAATAATAAAAAAGATTGGCTTAATCATAATATATGGTCATAAAAACTATAATATATAGATATACTATTGTGCACATATTCTATTGCGTCTAATGGGAATGGTTACATCATTCCTGCTTTAAATTGGGGTGATATAATAGCATCGATGAATGGTAGCTGTCAGCTTTAATAACAGGCGCGGAGTTCCCGCATCTGACAGTGCTTTCCACTCGCCTAGAATTAATCATAATATAGTTGCAGCATATGTTATATTGTAAATATCTGAATTGGCGTAGTGTTTCGAAGAATATAAAACGCAAGTTTTATTGCACGTAGCGTAGGATTGACTTCGGCGAGACTTCTAAGCTTATGATGTCATTGTTCGGCGAAGTTGTGCCGTAATTAAATCCAGCTGACAGTTGTATCCGATTACATAATCGTTACCATTAAATGGTCACGCTCATGACTGATATGTTTGTTTTGGAAGAAGAATATTTTTGTGCGACTTCTGTCGATAATAAAATGTAATATAATTAACATGAAATTTTTTCAAATTGTTTTGATCTCATATTTCAGAGAGAGCAACGACTATAGAGACAGTATCTATCTAAAAATAAAAAAATACTGCTTATAAATTTTATGTTTTTATAATTTAATTTTACTCGTAATTAAAAAAATATTCTCAAAGGCAGTCGGTATGTCCCTATGGAGGAAAGGGATAATTTTCCAAATTTTGGAAACAACTTTTTTAAATTTTCTGTAATCTTCAAGCAAGTTTTCTTTAACTACAGCAGTCTCAAAATAAGAAGGAGATTTGAACATGTTTTCTATGAATATTTTCAACTAATTCCCTAGCCCTATTTTAAATTAAATTCCAAAATATATTTGGAAGCTTTTGCTATTCGCCATTTTAGTTGATAGCCCGAAAGCATTTTTGTTATTTCCTCCCTCACCTAAAACTCGTAAAAAATTTATTTTTACATTTTTAATATTGCAATATATACGAATGAGTGAGTTTCCATGTCAAATTTTAACTTTCTACGTTAACCAGTTTCTCAAAAAAATGGCTGTAACAGATAGAAACATTCTCGTACATGTGTGATGCTGCAATGCTTTCGTTTTTTTTTATTTTGAAGTACGGAACGCAAAAAGAAGAAGATGCCCATTGCGCTGGTCCAAATTAGTATTTATTTCTTAATTGTCGCAATTAGAACTATGGACTTATTTTCTTAGACCCAAAGAGCTACTGGAATCATATTCAAGTTTAGAGAATCTTCGAATCAATAGATATAATAGAATAGATACAAACAGGACACAACTTCGTCATCCAAAATAGTTGGAAGCAGTTTTACTGTCTCAAATTTAAAAAACGGAACTCTTATCGATTCACTTCGGTGTCCATTTATTTGTCGCAAATAATTTTCTCGGAGACCATTTGATGTATATAGAAAAGTAAAAGCAAGTAGCAAGTAGTGGTCCAATGTTCCGCAGAAAAGGTTTTTTTTTAAATTTGTTTTTATTTTAATTTTTGGTTTTATTTTTACTTTTATCGTTTCAAATGACGAGAGAGTGGAGTTTCCCTTTTTTCTGTCATTTTGAAGGCCATTGACAGAAACCATTGAAATTTCACACATTTATAGCTGTAGTAACCCAGTCTAAAGCACAAAAATTTAAATTCCTATTTTAGGCGATAATTTAAAATGATCAGAGAGGAGTTTCACCTTCTTTTACTTGTACGAATTTTCGAAGGCCATTGCTGTAGTGGTCCAGTGTTAAGTACTAAAGTATAAATTCCTATTTTAGGCGATAATTTAAAATGATCTGAGAGAAGTTTTGCCTTCTTTCTCTTATACAAATTTTCGAAGGCCATTGACAGTAAACATTGAAATTGTACATACTTGTGTCTGTAGTGACACAGTGTAAAGCACAAAAGTTTAAATTTCAGTTTTAGGTGATCATTTAAAATGATCAGAGAGGAGTTTCACCTTTTTTCTCTTGTACGAATTTTTGAAGGCCATTGGCAAAACAACATTGAAATTTGACATACTTGTAGTGTAAGTAACCCAGTGTTAAGCATAAAATTTTAAATTTCTGTTTTAGGCGATAATTTAAAATTATCAGAGAGGAGTTTTACCTTCTTTCTTTTATAAGAATTTTGGAAGGACATTGACAGAGAGCATTGACATTTGACATATTGTAGCTGTAGTGGCCCAGTGTTAAGGACGAAAGTTTAAATTCCTATTTTAGGCGATAATTTTAAATGATCAGAGAGGAGTTTCACCTTCTTTCTCTTGTGCGAATTTTCGAAAGCCTTTGACAGAAAATTTGACATTGAAATTTGACGTACTTGTAGCTTTAGTGGCCCAGTGTTAAGCACGCAAGTTTAAATTCATATTTTAAGGGATAATTTAATAGGATCAGTGAGGAGTTTTACCTTCTTTTTCTTGTACGAAACAGAAAACATTGAAATTTGATATACTTGTAGTTGTAGCGGTGTTACGCACAAAAGATTGCAATCCTGTTTTGGTGGTTAATTTAAGATGATTCCGCTTTTTTCCGTTAGACAAATTTTGAAGGCCATTGAGAGAAAACATTTAAATTTGGAATAGTTGTACTTGTAGTGGCCCAGCGTTATACACAAAAGGTTAAATTCTTATTTTAGGGGACAGTTTGAAATGATAATAGAAGTATTTCTCTTTCTTTCTGTCACAAAAATTTGTGAAGGCCATTGACATAGAAAGTTGTGGTGACATTAATATCAAATGATCAACGTAAAATGAAAGCGTATTAAATACTTAGAAAATATTTAATAAGCTTTCATTTTAAATTGATCATTTCATATATATGGGGAACATAAAAAGCTTTTTAAATATTTTTAAAGCTTAGAAATATACCGGCAAAATAAGATACCAGATACATTTTTTAGGATCCTGCAATCAAACGCGGATCACCTATAATTTCATCATGTCCGTAGTGTGTCCGTTCGTCTGTCACATCCTCATTGTTTCTGCAGTTTTAGACTTATGTGTATGCAATTATGCATATATATCTTAATTAATGCAAATATATCTTAATTAATGCGAAGGGAACAATTTTTTTCCATATTTTTTAAGGTCTCTCCTTTTAACAGGTCTTGGAGATGAAAGAAAAAATTATTGTATCCCATTATGGGGGGTATTGTTAGAAGGTTCTTTTGAAATTCATTTTCCATTTACCGCTTTTCATTTTTAGCCCCCTTTAGGAAATGTGAAGTTTGAAACTCATTTGAAGTGTGCCCCCTTTCATCATTTCCAAACATAGCTATGAAAAAAGGTGAATATAATCCTATAAATATATTTTAATGAGAACTTTTACATGAAAATATTTCAAGTAGTCCAATTTCATTAATTTTGGGACTATCAACAAATTTAGATATGCGGAAACACGACGAATATGCTGACTAGTGCATTTGAGATGAATCGACACGATTTATTAAAATATGTTTTGCAATATTTAATTTAAAAAAATACAGAAGACGCGACCGTCGGTGTATTAGAATCCTTATTCATCTACGTTTATGGGCATATTTATGAATTTATATAATATTTATAGTTTGATATTTTACAAAATGACTACGACACCCTAATTTATGTACATGTAAAAATTGTTATACTTTCTTTATTTACAACGTCGAAATAATAAAGTTTTTACGAACGCTGAATTGTCAATGGTTGCGTGCGACTGGTATAGAATTAACGTGTGCTTTAATGCCTTTGCCTAGGGTTACCATAATAACTTTTAAAAAACTAGAAAGTATGAATTAAAAATTTCGCACATTTTGTTCGTAGCCCCGGACACTTAAATTGTTGAAGTAAAAGCTCCTATTATATTAAATCGAAACAGTACTAATCGTACAATACTAAGCGAGATTATTTTGTTTCAATCTAGTCTTATTAATTTTAATGACCACAAACCAATAATTATACCTCCAATTATGTATGGAACAATTATAATATTTCATCTATTGCATAAACAATCAAAACAATCGTTTACAATCTACACGTTAATTTAAACTGGGAAAATTAAATTAATAGTTAAGAATTATACTACGAATAAAGTTCTTTCTTTTATTTTAAATCTCTCACAAGTTTCAAAATTCCTTTTATTTTAAATCTCTCACATGTTTTAAAATTTAAAATTCCTAGCAGAGTCATTGAAAATTGTTATTTATTTCTATCAATCAAATATATACTTTTTGATTATTGTATATTTTTTCATTAGTTCATGCATTGGAATAATGTGGAAATAATGAAATCTTTCTTTAAAACCCCGAAACTTTAAAGAATTCTCCGGACGACTTTATTAAAAAGATGACAGTGTCTGGGGAAAAGAGAACGGATGGCGACCCTACATGTATGTCTCTACATAATGGCATGAAATATTAACCACGCAAGTGCGATTTGCGGTTTTTGAAACCTAATTACTTCAGAAATTCTCTGTAATTAAATTGTCTTTAAGTTTAAGTCGTATCATTTTTACAAAACAGTGAGTCCATTTCTTATTAAATATTATCAAATAAAAAGGTAATAAATATCAAGGTGAGGAAGGTTTGTATCAATTAAGTATCAGTAAATACAAAGTTTGTATCAATAAATACAAAGTTTGTATCAATTAAGTATCAGTAAATACAAAGTTTGTATGAATAAATACAAAGTTTGTATCAATTAAGTATCAGTAAATACAAAGTTTGTATCAATAAATACAAAGTTTGTATCAATTAAGTATCAGTAAATACAAAGTTTGTATTAATTAAGTATCAGTAAATACAAAGTTTGTATCAATTAAGTAGCAGTAAATACAAAGTTTGTATCAATTAAGTATCAGTAAATACAAAGTTTGTATGAATAAATACAAAGTTTGTATCAATTAAGTATCAGTAAATACAAAGTTTGTATCAATAAATACAAAGTTTGTATCAATTAAGTATCAGTAAATACAAAGTTTGTATCAATTAAGTATCAGTAAATACAAAGTTTGTATCAATTAAGTAGCAGTAAATACAAAGTGGTTTAAAAATAACTTACTTATCGAAGTTGCTCCTGAAAACGAAGTCGGTTGTGAACCTTCATGAAGACAATATCGCTTTAATAAATTACTTAAGTTTGAAAAATACAATGCCCAAATGATTAATTCGCAAATCATGAAAGACGGTCGCGAAAACCTCCGTAAATTTCCTCTAAGGTTTTCAAACTTCACAATTTGTAAATTATTACCGTAAAGTTTCCCAATTGTCACGAGATTATGACATCATTTCTCAGTTTAGCATTTTACTCTGTTAGGTACTTAATTTTGTTTCTCGCATAAATTTGTCGGGATAAAATTTAATAATTTTCTTTTGTTAAGAAAGTTCAAGGTTGAGCGCTCCTGATTTATGTGACGTCAAGTTGATTAAAGTGAGGTAAATGAGCGACAGGCGAACGGAAAAAATTCGAATTTGGTTTATTGTGCTTTAGGCGTGGCGAATTTAGTTGACAAAACGGGAAAAATATACCTGCAAGGTACTTTACACAATAGTTCCTGATATCCCTAATTTCCACAACAAAATAAAAATCGTGTCAAGGAATACACCTGTAAGCTATTGGTGCATGTTAGAGCTAATTGATGGAGCACGAATAGTGGTGTGCAGCGTATGTAGTGGAGTGATACATTCAATGGTGCAATCACTTTAAAAATTCAACAAAAGAAGAATGTTGATATGGTGCTATTTTTATAATAGACGAAGATTAAGAAACACAAAAAAGAGTGTGACCTTTCCTCCTTCTCCCTCTTTCGGAAAAGAAAACATTTATTGCAGTTTGGAGACGATCTATTTAAAGTTATTGAATAGATCTGAAGTGTTCACAATGAAATGAAACTACGTGATGTAGTATTATTTCTACTTTCTTTAAGTTCTTTACAACGACCGAGGTTTCTTTGTATTACAACATCTTCAGGTGGACTATTATTATAGGATGTTGTAATGCAACAAAATTGTGGTAAATAAGTTAAAGAAAGTAGAAATAATACTACCTTACGTAGTTTCAATTAATTGTGAATAATGAATTTCTACAAAATTAACGTCAAATATATTCAAGATCTGAAGTAGTAATTTTTAGCCGGAAAAAATTCTGTTGACTACTTTATATCTAAAAAAATACCTTTACGGGCGGTTGAAGTAAAACTTCTTTGAACGGTTGTAGAAGATATTACTAAAGATATTACTAATAAATTTGTCATAATAAAATTTTATAGTATTTATTAATAATATAATTTACAGTGAGTAACAAAAATTCATGTTTACATCGAGCATCAAAAATAGGATAATTTAATTATTATCATATTTTAAATATGAAGCTAGAGGTGATAACTAAAATGAGAAACATAAACTCTACTCTTCAAATTAGCTAAATTTCTTGAAAAAAGTACCAGTACAAATGCCTTGAATCAAGGTTGATTTACTATCATCAGTGAAGGAGTTACATTGTTCATCTCTAGCACTCATCATCAGACGCTGACCTAATAGATGGTGTAATTACTTTGTAAAGTCATAACTACCCGTAGCAAATACATTGAATCACTGTTTAATTATTACTATATGTTAAGGAATTACATTGTTCATATCCAAAACTCCTCATGAGACCCTGATCTTGTCAATGGTGAAGTTATTTTGCAAAGTAACAATTACCAGTAGCAAATATTTTGAATCACGATTGATTTACTACCATTCGTTAAGGAGTTACATTTCTCATTTCCAAAACTTATCATCAGACCCTGATCTGGTCGATATTAAAGTTATTTTGGAAAGTAACAGTACCAGTGGAATATATCTTGAATTACAGTTAACTTACTTCCATCCGTTAAGGAGTTACTTTGTTCATCTCCAGATCTAATCATCAGAACCTGACCTGGTCGTGGGTGAAATTATTTTGCAAAGTAAAAATTATCAGTAGCAAATATCTTGAATCACACTTGATTTATTACCATCCGTTAAGGAGTTCCATTTTTCGTCTCCAATACTCACCATCAGACCCTGGCCTGGTCGAAGTTGTAGTTACTTTGCAAATTATAACTACCCGTAGCAAATATATTGAATCACGGTTGATTTACTACCATTCGTTAAGACGTTACATTGTTCATCTCCAGAACTTATCATCAGACCCTATCCTGGAAAATGGTGAAGTTCTTTTGCAAAGTAATAACTATCAGTAGTAAATCAACCATACTTTAATATACTTAAAGTACGGTTGATTTACTACCGTCCGTTAAGGAGTTCCATTTTTCATCTCTGAAACTCATTATCAGACCCTGATCTGGTCGATGACGTGGTTATTTTGCAAAGTAATAACTACCGATAGAAAATATTTTGAATTAGAGTCGATTTACTACCATCCATTAAGGAGTTCCTATGTTTATCTCCGAATCTCATTATCAGATGGTTACCATATTTATACGAGAACATCTGGCTAGTATATTATTTCAAACAAAATAATTATTAGTATTAAACTCTATAAAACTAGAATAGAAATAAATTCAAGTATATATGTGAATATAACATAATTCTTAATTAATCAATGCTTTCATATACTGGAAATAGCGTAAGTAAACAATAAACGTTACTTTCGACCGAAAAAAATATCTAGGTTACTCTTAAGTTATGCCTCAAGAAGTTTTACTTCAAACATTAAAAAAAAACGAATCGCACATGATAAACGGTTTGTGGTTAGATTTTCAACATTTTGATTTTTCATGTTGCTGAATATTTGTCCACTTTCCATATTAAATTTGCTAGTAACGATATTATTTCGCTATAAGATACCGTTTGAATTAAAAACGGGCCAAGTGTCAGTTATCAATAATCCACCCTTAAAAAATTTAACTAGGATTAGTCATTTCCTTACTCATAGAATCTCAGCGTGGAACAAGTAACGTGCTGACTAGGTATTATGCGATTTAAAAATGTCCGTCGGGTCTAAGGGAAAGGTTTACAAAACGGTTCTCAGGTCTATTACATTATATGGTATTGAAGTTTGAGCCACAAAAAATCGCATATAGATAATGAAAAATGAAAAGTGGTAAACAGATTTAAAACTTCATTCAAAAAAACCTTTCTTACCATACTCCACAAAATGGGTCCTATTATTTTTTTTCATTCCCACTTTTTAACAAGGTGAAATAAAATTTTTCCACTTATTAATTGAAATCTTTATCTGAAGCATATATTTACAAAATGTAATGAACTTAGATCTAAAACTATAGAAGCTACGAGGCTGTGTCAGACGAACGGATACACATACGAACAAGGTGAAATTATAAAGTTTCCATGTTTGACTACGAAACCCTAAAAAGGGATACAAATAAAATACTGGTAAAAGTTTTAATGACATCGCTATTCTCTAATGAGGTAGTTCTACGATGGGTCGACCAGGAATGCAAACTTTTGGAAAGTAACAAACAACCAAATTTGTATATCTGGGGCAAGTGCTCTAGCATGTCAGATACGAACTCTTGTAACTAATAATGACGGGAAAAGTAGCTGGGAGAAAGAAAACCAGTCGTAGAAGAAAGTCATAGTTGCGGAATATTCGGGAATGGGCAGAGATTATGAGTACCGCTGAACTTTTTCGTCTTGCCAAGGACAAAATCAAACACGCAGAATCGACTAACTTCACTACTTGGAGAGGCCCTAAAAAAGTGGAAAGTTTGTTTAGACAAAAGCATTCTTTTTTTATTTCGATGTATTTAAAGCAGCGAAATAAAACGAAATCGGACAACCCTAGCCAGTCAATACGGAAAACAGATTATCGAGTTAATATTTTAATCATTTAGACTCGAGATTTGTCCGCAAATTTGTAAATCATCAAAGGGATGAAAAACATTTTTTCGTTACATTTTAAATAAAAAACATCAACATTAGTTTTATAAATTTACATTTAATAAGTAAATGGTTCTAAACAGAGTATTTTTTTCTTATATCACAAGTATATAAGTACTGAAACATCTACACGCCGGAGTTACTATTTATAAAAGCTTATTACCTGCGCCAACATTCAAAACAGAACACTGAGCAACGTGCTTACGTTAAAACTGATGCGTCTTGACAGGTTTAACACACGTTAACTTCAACTTAAAATATAACTATACAATGTAGTGAATGCGTTCCGACTTCCCTTCATCTATTTCGGTAACAAACATTGTTGAAAAATTAAAGAGATATGCGTTTGACATTTGTATAATAGCGATTTCCTGTTTGTTAATTGAATCTATGGGGCTTGGCGTCGGGCGCGAGGGTGCTGAAGATTCTGGGAATACTGGTAGAGTTTCTATACTTTAAATCAATTAGGGATCTATAATGGGTGTTTATGCTTAGCGTGATTAGCATTGTATTATATAGGTTTCTGATATATACGTATGTCATGTAAATCTCATAGAAACTTTTGATGATTATTATTTTGTGAAGTGAGATTATTAAGATTATCACTTCTCCAATAGAAAAAAGAGGATTTAACTGTATTAATATAATAAAGAAGTAACTTACGCGAGTTTGTTAAGTGAAGGTTATTTAAAAAAATATTTAATCGTTTTAAAAAATGTTCCCACAGGCGGGTAGGTGATATCTTGCGCTCTAACATAGATTATATTTTATGCAGTGGAGTTTTCGCAAAAGAGGCTGAAATGAAAAGATGAAACGTGAAAGTAATATTCTAAATGTAGGGGTGCTTTTAAGAGGGAAGGTCAAATGTCTTATAAAACCCCAACAGTAACAGCAATGTATGCCATCATTGTCTTTAGAGCAGCTGGAATTATGGCATTTTAAAAAGTTCCTTTTCGGTAATAAGTTTACATCATCTATTTTTGTTGAAGATTATTAAGAAAAAACGACAGCAATTTAAGGATATGTACTATAACTAATAATATCACTTATATCTTCTGAACATTCAGCATCAACTGCATAGGCTTGTAGCAGTTCGATTTCAGACTATCGTGTGGTCTAAAATCGAACCGCTATAATCCGATATGGAAGTCTATCAAAATTCTATATCGATCGTATCATTTGATATTAGGATCCATCATCACCATCAAAACAGCCATCTAAATACATTACACTAGTTATATTTTGACTGTTACCAGTATCTGTAAAAGCACATATCAACAAAGTAAAGACGTCAAAGTGTTAACAAGCACTTCTTTAAAAATGGGCAAAAAGTGAAAATGATAGGTAATGGAGAGTTACAGCTTTTACAGGGGGAGCAAAGCAAAGACTGCAACGAACTGTAAAGAAAGATAAAAGAAAAGTCGAGACGCAAAGGAAACGAGAAAAGTAAATCGGGCGATTTTTTCAGTATGTATTAAACTACATATATGAACTTCTTCTGAGGGAGGATTCTAACTTTAAATTGATGTTTCTAACGCCAGAATTAATAGCGTGAGCATTCATATTCAGGTTTAGGTTCCTTTTTTAATACTTTTGTGATGATAATACATTTAAAATATGTTTATCATACACCTAAAATATAATACACTTACAATATTTTTATCAAACACTTTTTTATAATACACTTCTTTTTTACCAAATACTCTTTTATAAACACATCTTTTAAAATACAGTTAAAATATCTGTACCATACACCTAAAATATAATACACTTAAAATATTTTTAACAAACACTCTTTTATAATACACTTCTTTTTTACCAAATACCCTTTTATAAACACATCTTTTAAAATACAGTTAAAATATCTGTACCATACACCTAAAATATAATACACTTAAAATATTTTTAACAAACACTCTTTTATAATACACTTCTTTTTTACCAAATACCCTTTTATAAACACATCTTTTAAAATACAGTTAAAATATCTTTATCATACATCTAAAATATAATATACTTAAAATATTTTTATCAAACACTCTTTTATAATACACTTCTTTTTTACCAAATACCCTTTTATAAACACATCTTTTAAAATACAGTTAAAATATCTGTACCATACACCTAAAATATAATACACTTAAAATATTTTTAACAAACACTCTTTTATAATACACTTCTTTTTTACCAAATACCCTTTTATAAACACATCTTTTAAAATACAGTTAAAATATCTTTATCATACATCTAAAATATAATATACTTAAAATATTTTTATCAAACACTCTTTTATAATACACTTCTTTTTTACCAAATACTCTTTTATAAACACATTTTTTATAATACACTTAAAATATTTTTATCAAAATATAATGTTAGAACTATTTGAAATTTCGGTACATACTTATTGATTTTATAAGTGTTACAAAGTTTGATTATGCTTTGTTTTCTACGAGTTTTTTTTTAGAATTGTGTGAAAATATAAATTTTTCCGGATTAAAGACTTCTTTTAGCCCAAACTATTGCGAGTCCACATGGATAACTCCTATTTTAGAGTTTTTACTTTTTTACCAATTATAATTTTTCTATAATTGCTCATTTTTCTATAATTGCTCATTTTTCTATAATTGACTGTTGAATAATAAGACTGATAAGAATGAAAGCTGATTAAGTAACACTTTGATTTTTTAAATTGGATTTTTCAAATTATTATATTCTATAATAGAAATGTTAGCCAAATAAATATATTTACTCTCTTGCCTACATTTCCCTTACTTTTCATTTTGATTCCATCATCATGATTCCATCATCAGCCATCCACCATCTTGATTCCATCATCAACCAGAATTATCTCATCCGTATCTCTGAATAGGCGACATTTTTTTTGCTTGTTATATGCCTGTCAGACCTTTTGACTTCACATTTTCCAACTGAATTGTAATTTTGTATTGTATACATTCAGATAATGTGAACTGGACGAGATAGAAAGAAGCATATTGCGTGTGATGAATGTGGAATTTAATGCGGCATATGCAGATAATTTATAAAAAAATAAAATATGCGTATTTAATTTTTAAGTAGACATTTGTTTCTAAAACGATGATTAACCAATTAAATTACAACGTCCTAAATAAAAAAAGAGCATCTAAATCAGCCATATTAATCTGTGGTCTGTCTGTCGTAATGACATACAGATGATTTTACTTGCATTTGATATTATTTTAAATTAAATAGCTTTTTTATTCTAATAATTTAACGCCAGATTAAAAATTGCCTTTTATTCGTGGAAAACTCCTAGCACGTGGTAATAGTAACTATATATACAGACTGCTGTTTGAGTTACAATACAACACTAGAGATTTTTTGAACTGGCCATTTTGGGTTACGATACATATCTGGAGATTTTTTTGAAAGAAATTATACACAATTTTGGAATGCAATCCTTTAAAAATATAATATTTTTCAAAACTACCTAACTTCACAATAATGCATACACATTTGTGAGGCATCATTAACCAAAATTAAATATGCTAAGAATATTTACGTAAATCGGTTGATCGGTCGGTTCTATTCTAGATGACGTTTATATTTACAAATCATATTGTAAAATTGTAAAAAAACTGTCGCTTATCAAAAATCATAATATTTTTGAAACAAACATATATAAATATCACAACCCGCTAAACGAGGAGAAATCGTTGACAAACAAAAATGTGTAGGGCCGACCTAAGGTGACTATATATTATATAGCGTTTGAAATAAATAACTAAGACAAGTTTCTCTTTCGAGGTTTATAAAAACAGCATATTCCAGTATAAACTGGGTTTTTGAAGAATATATGATATACGTAGTGCAGGTGGATTTCTGAGTAGTATCTATCATGTTGCAAAGTAATGTTATAAAGACTTGTCCTACCTAGATTTATCATTATTATTGTCATATTCTGTCGGTTTAGGATCATATTTTAATGGATTTGAATAGTCAAATTTTAATGAATTTGAATAGTCAAATTTTAATAAATTTGAATAGTCAAATTTGAATGAATTTGAATAGTCAAATTTTAAAGCATTTGAATAGTCAAATTTTAATGAATTTGAATAGTAAAATTTTAATAAATTTGAATAGTCAAATTTTAATGAATTTGAATAGTCAAATTTTAATGAATTTGAATAGTCAAATTTTAATGAATTTGAATAGTCAAATTTTAATGAATTTGAATAGTCAAATTTTAATGAATTTGAATAGTCAAATTTTAATGAATTTGAATAGTCAAATTTTAATGAATTTGAACAGTCACGGCTAATTCAAAACAAACAATATAAGAGTACCTTTGCTTCGCTTGCTTGGCAATTGTGATGTCGAATCACGCGGAAATTACTCCCTAATCGAATGACTCCCTCGCTCGTAGTCCAGCAATGCCATTTATGTTTATCCGTTTTCTAGGACATGCCTCAGAAATATTATTATAGCTTCATACACGGAGTGTCTAAATAAATATTTCATACATAAATCTTCCGAAATGAACATCGTATACGACGGTGAAAACCTCGTCAAAACCCGTATAACAGAATTCACGTTATAAGACAGAAGAAAGGCAGATCTATGTAAATAGATGTTTTCTCTCAATTCACATAGCTAATTATAGTTTACCATATCGCATAGTATTACTTCGATTAACTGTAAGATATTAATCGTAAAGTTAGAAGTTCACATTAAGTATTTTATAGATTTTTGTACGTTAAAATTCTTATATAAATAAATAAACATCCAAACATCTGTACAAGAGATAAGATTTAAAATGGTAATATTTGTACCAAAATTTATAATATATGTAAAGTTTTGATCCAGCGTATCCAACCTAACTTAGAAGATTTAGTTGCTTGTTTGATGACCGTCTAGAGCTATGCTCTGAACCAGCTGAAAACCTTCTTTTTCCTAAAGGTAAACTTATCTGAAAACTAGCTGAAATCTACTAAATCTACTTTTTCCTACACGTACAAGTACTTTTTATGAAAAGTCTCTCGCTGTCCAAGTCGTGAAACTCTGAAATTACGCCCTATAAATTCGTTTAAGGGCAGTCTGAAAAAGTCTTTTCTCTCATAATCCCTTAGTTTTACCCTTCTTTAATTCCATTTTGATTCCCTTTCTTTGTTTCCAACCGTGTCAAGATTTGTAATTAAAAATTTATTTTTTGTTTGTATTTTTTATATTTAGTTTTGTCTTTGTTTATTTACTTGTGATGCTATTTTCTCTTTTTTGTTTTTTATTCATATCCTAATTAGTTTTGTTTGTTATTAGTATTTTTACAGACTTCTACACTACGAAATCTTCATATTTAACTAATGTGGTTGAGTGGAACATATGGTTTACGAGTATGTAGCAATAAGTTCACAGAATATATAAATAAGTTATGCGTACGTTAAAGTTTGTGATAAGTATCTAAAGAAATAAAAATCGTTTTGTTGGCGAATTTGTACAGACATAAGACAAACCGATGTTAAGGACGCCATAATTATCTGCTGTTTTGTCGCAAGTATTACATTACAATTTTAGTTATTTATTGTGTTAAACTAGTATTTTGGTGATAAGATTTCATTGCATTTAAACTAGAAAGCTATTAATTTAAAATAATTAATCTTTAACAAAAACATTTTAGAAACATATTTTGACACTAAAATATACGTGCGTTTAGAATCCGCATTGATTAATTGGAATCTTTATCACAAAACGTCGGACTTGCCCAACCAGTCGCCCGCAACACAAGTATCGTAGTCGATTTAATTGAATGTTAAAGCACTTAACTCGGATTTATCACGAACATATCACTCGTAAGCGTATCTTTACTTAAACAATTCGAATACCGTTGAAAGGATTACTGTGTATCGCTGATACCTGTTTACATGATATTAATTCATTATAATGTTGTGCAGATAACAGTACATGGGAGTCCTGCATAGTATACACGAAGGAACCAACTCGTGTATTGCCCAAACATATGAGGAGATAGCAGCTCCGAGAATGTTCAGTCGACCGCCGATTTGTGTGGCGCGGTACAGTCGTTTGTATCATTTGTGTTTCGAACTGGATATTAAATATAGTACAATTAATTCAGATAGAAGAAATTTTAAATGCATTTGAATTGCTAAATGTCCGTGAATTGCTAAGTATCCATGCTGAGATTTGATTTCGAGGTGATTTCTAATTTGTGATCATTATTAATTCATTCCGAATAACGAGAATTTGGTATAATATAAATTACAGAATGATTATAATTTGAATGAACTCAAACGAGTTTTTTTTCATTGTGACAAAATATTTCGAAGTAGCCGTTTCCAGAATGAATCAACAATATAGAGTTATACGTATTTTATTTGGTATGAAAAACAATTTACATTTTATTTATATTTATAATCCTACGTGTGCAAGTTAGACTCCTATTTGACCGAGTTATAATACATTTGTACAACTGTTCCGGCTTGGATGCGAATTTTTACCTTTGGATTAATTTTTTAATTTTTGTGGCCGTTCTTTTGTTCAAATTTTACAACGAACTACTTATCAAGACGGTTGTAGTAAAAGTTGAACAAAGATTATACAAAAAGTAAAATATATTATTATTGTAATAAATAAATAAATAAATATATATATATATATATATATATATATATATATATATATATATAATGTATTATTATTGTAATAAAATTTATACTACATATGCTAATTTGTTGTGATAAAAAGGAATCAACTGTTTTATTTAAGGGAAATACTGAATAAATATAATTTCATTAGTGTCCCATACCTCAAAAGGAAAAATGATATACTTGTAAGGTTTATCTCAGAAAGTGCTTGACGTGAAAACATAAAATTTAGCATGGAGATAAAACATATTAACCCGCAAATATTGCTAATACTCAAAAATATGTACATGACAATTTTAGGGGATAAATTAATTACACAAAAACAATTCAATACGTCTATATAATATCAGGGGTACATCAGGCCTCTCTATAATACCATACAACTGTCGATTTCTATTCTCTGTGAAGTTGCAAGTAAGTTGCGGAGTCTATTGAAGAAATTCATTGACAAAATCATTATGATTAATTTGAAATGTCTCTAAATAGATTTTGAAGAAGATAAAATGCTTTTGAAATAGCTGAAGAACTACCTTTATTCAGAAAAAGAAAGCAAGTGCATAGCTCTCTAATGCATTTAGGTACAAATATTTTTAGCCAAAAATAAGACCTTGATTGACATATTTAATATTGTAGTTTACGTAAAAGTATAATTTTTAATCCTTAACGAACAAAAAGAATTGAACAAAATTAAATAGTTTTTTAAGGAAAAAATTTAATTGAATTCAAGTAACCTCTAATAAGGAACGTACTAAAAAGTATGAAATAATAAAAATACTAATATTTGTCTCGACATTTGCAGTACAGTATTATTTCCGAACATAAATAAATTTGGAAAATCGGTGCCGAGTCAACGCCTGTCCCCCTCTCTCAAGTACATATAAACCACATACACACCCACGTATACAGAGCAGCTACATAAGCTCTACATTGAATTTGGGAAAGCTTTTCTTTAAAACGAAACAGAAAATCAAGAAAATCGATCAACGCGTCTCCAAATTACGTTAAATCGAGTATTGCGTTAAATCGAGATTATACTCCTTTTTTGAAGTCAATTAATATACTTTTAAAGGTTTATATACTATATTTCGACACAGTAAAAAGAACTACATAATTTTAAATTGACGTAAAACTATTTTTGTACTAGTAAATATCCGGAATGTCGGATTTCACCCTAATAAGTTTATAAAAACTTATTAGAATAATTAGGATAAAAACAAAATGCTCAGAAAGTTTAAATTTGGTGCTTCAATGCTAATAGAACTTACTTATATCAGCTTGGGAGTTCCATGATTATGTAGATGTACATTGGTTTTATTAACATTTAAGCAATTTTTTACTGTTTCGTGCTGTATTTGTGTTGAACCATTATTCAGATTACAAGTATTGCGTCATGAATTATTCCAGTCACTGTATATCGATTTTCACGCTAATAAGTTTATGAAAACTTATTAGAATAATTAAGATAAAAACAAAATGCTCAAAAAGTTTAAATATGGTGCTTCAATAGTATTGTAACTTACTAAATCAACGTGATATGAAAGCTTAGGAGTTCCATGATTATGTAGATGTACATTGGTTTTATTAACATTTAAGCAATTTTTACTATTTCGTGCTGTACTTTTGTTGTACCATCATTTAGATTACTATTATTGCGTCATGAATTATTCCAGTCACTGTATATCGATTTTCACGCTGATAAGTTTATGAAAACTTATTACGATAATTAAGATAAAAACAAAATGCTCAAAAAGTTTAAATTTGGTGCTTCAGTATTATTAGAACTTACGTAAATCAGCGTGACCTGAAAACTTGGGAGTTCTATGATTATATAGACGTACATTGGTTTTATTAAAATTTAAGCAATTTTTACTGTTTCGTGCTGTACTTTTGTTGTACCATCATTTAGATTACTATTATTGCGTCATGAATTATTCCAGTCACTGTATTTCGATTTTGACGCTGATAAGTTTATGAAAACTTATTAGGATAATTAAGATAAAAACAAAATGCTCAAAAAGTTTAAATTTGGTGCTTCAGTATTATTAGAACTTACTTAAATCAGCGTGACCTGAAAACTTGAGAGTTCTATGATTATGTAGATGTATATTGGTTTTATTAACATTTAAGCAATTTTTACTGTTTCGTGCTGTACTTTTGTAGTAACATTATTTAGATTACAATTATTGCATCATGAATTATTCCAGTCACTGTATTTCGATTTTGACGCTGATAAGTTTATGAAAACTTATTAGAATAATTAAGATAAAAACAAAATGCTCAAAAAGTTTAAATTTGGTGCTTCAGTATTATTAGAACTTACTTAAATCAGCGTGACCTGAAAACTTCAAAGTTCTATGATTATGTAGATGTACATTGGTTTTATTAACATTTAAGCAATTTTTACTGTTTCGTGCTGTACTTTTGTAGTACCATTATTTAGATTACAATTATTGCGTCATGAATTATTCCAGTCACTGTATTTCGATTTTGACGTTGATAAGTTTATGAAAACTTATTAGAATAATTAAGATAAAAGCCAAATGCCCAAAAAGTTTAAATATGGCGCTTCAATAGTATTATAACTTATTAAATCAACGTGACATGAAAACTTTGGAGTTCCATGATTATGTAGATGTCCATTGGTTTTATTAACTTTTAAGCAATTTTTACTTTTTCGTGCTGTATTTGTGTTGAACCATTATTGAGATTACAAGTATTGCGTCATGAATTATTCCAATCACTGTATATCGATTTTCCCACTAATAAGTTTATGAAAACTTATTAGAATAATTAAGATAAAAACAAAATGCTCAAAAAGTTTAAATATGGTGCTTCAATAGTATTGTAACTTACTAAATCAACGTGATATGAAAACTTAGGAGTTCCATGATTATGTAGAGGTACATTGGTTTTATTAACATTTAAGCAATTTTTACTGTTTCGTGCTGTACTTTTGTTGTACCATCATTTAGATTAAGTGTATGAAAACTTATTAGAATAATTAAGATAAAAACAAAATGCTCAAAAAGTTTAAATATGGTGCTTCAATAGTATTGTAACTTACTAAATCAACGTGATGTGAAAACTTAGGAGTT
Organism: Druceiella hillmani; assembly: GCA_039881145.1. Lineage (NCBI taxonomy): Eukaryota > Metazoa > Arthropoda > Insecta > Lepidoptera > Hepialidae > Druceiella > Druceiella hillmani. The sequence goes on from JAYKKI010000014.1 coordinate 4,220,533, forward strand.
CCATGATTATGTAGAGGTACATTGGTTTTATTAACATTTAAGCAATTTTTACTGTTTCGTGCTGTACTTTTGTTGTACCATCATTTAGATTAAGTGTATGAAAACTTATTACAATAATCAAAATAAAAACAAAATGCTCAAAAAGTTTAAAATCAATACTATTAGAACTTATTTAAATCAACGTGACATGAAAACTTGGGAGTTCCATGATTATGTAGATATACATTGGTTTTATTAACATTTAAGCAATTTTTACTGTTTCATGCTGTATTTGTGTTGTACCATTATTTAGATTATTGCGTCATGAATTATTCCAGTCACTGTATATCGATTTTCACGCTAATAAGTTTATGAAAACTTATTATAATAATTAATATAACAACAAAATGTTCAAAAAGTTTAAATATGGTGCTTCAATAGTATTGTAACTTACTAAATCAACGTGATACGAAAACTTAGGAGTTCCATGATTATGTAGATGTACATTGGTTTTATTAACATTTAAGCAATTTTTACTGTTTCGTGCTGTACTTTTGTTGTACCATCATTTAGATTAAGTGTATGAAAACTTATTAGAATAATTAAAATAAAAACAAAATGCTCAAAAAGTTTAAAATCAATACTTTTAGAACTTATTTAAATCAACTTGACATGAAAAATTCGGAGTTCCGTGTTTTAGATGGACATTAGTTTTATTAACATTTAAGCAATTTTTACTGTTTCGTGCTGTACTTTTGTTGTACCATCATTTAGATTAAGTGTATGAAAACTTATTAGAATAATTAAAATAAAAACAAAATGCTCAAAAACTTTAAAATCAATACTATTAGAACCTATTTAAATCAACGTGACATGAAAAATTGGGAGTTCCATGTTTTAGATGGACATTAGTTTTATTAACATTTAAGCAATTTTCACTGTTTTTGTGCTGTACTTTTGTAGTACCATAATGTCGATCACTGTTATTGTGTTATGAATTATTCCAGTCACTGTACGTCGACGTGTAAGCTTTGTTGAATCAGACAATTTGATGCCTCCACTTGCTCCATGTAATTTGCGCGTCCGTCTCTTTGATAAGCGCAAGCGAGCGCCGCTTTCATTTCATTCCATGTCGAGCTCTCGTCATTGTGCTGGAATATGTATGTACATCATTTCATAATACGATTCTTTAATGGCATCAGAGTGGCTTTTGTGATTTCGTACTATATAGGAATAAATTGAAATATGGAATGTGTCGATAAGTTATTCTCTTACATTGTTTCGAAATCGTTTAATTTTGGAAATCAATTTATCTCAAACTAAACGTTGTAGCTTAGTAATTATAAATATAATTACGCAAAACCTATAAAGTGAGATAAATTATTGACATTATACATTATTATTGAGTTAAATTATATTTAAAAATACGACAAAACTTGTTTGCTAGAGATAATATTAATCTATTCCTTCTTTATACCTCGTACTCAGCGAGCGTTGGCGTAGTGCATTCTATTATCGTTTAACACCCTGAACTGAAGTTGCCTTGATATGACTGGCTTCTTAATGATTATCATAAAGAAGTGTACATTATAATAAGTTGATTAAAAGAAATTATGTGCGACGTTTAAAATCAAGCCCATTCTTTTTTTATGAGCCTACATTAGTTTATTTATGAAGTATACCTAAATATATTCTGAAACATACAACGGATTTATTTATATAACTAGTATTTATCATTAGCTATGGATTGTTATGACTTTTTCAGACTTACATCAAATATATATATATTTTAAGCGATTATTTCTTAAGCAACTGATTCGTCATAAATGCTTATCAGTATTTTAAATGAAGACAATTTATTTTTTAAGGATAAAATTATACGACTACACGATCGAGTATGAAATTTTGAAAATTACATCATGGTCAATATTTTATTCTTTCGGATTTGTATCAAATATATATCTTTGGTGATTATTTCTTAAGCAACTGATTTGTAATAAATGATAATCAGTATTTTAAATGAAAACAATTTATTTTTTAAGGATAAAGTTATACGACTATACGATCGAGTACGAAATTTTAAAAATTACACCATGGTCAATATTTTATTATTTCGGATTTATATCAAATATATATATCTTAGGTGATTATTTATTAAGCAACTGATTTGTCATAAATGATAATCAGTATTTTAAATGAAGACAATTTATTTTTCAAGGATAAAGTTATACGACTACACGATCGAATTCAAAATTACATCATGGTCAATATTTTATTATTTCGGATTTATATCAAACATATATCTTATGCGATTATTTCTTAAGCGATGGATTCGTTATAAATGATAATCAGTATTTTAAATGAAGACAATTTATTTTTCAAGGATAAAGTTATACGACTACACGATCGAGTATGAAATTTTGAAAATTACATCATGGTCAATATTTTATTCTTTCGGATTTGTATCAAATATATATCTTTGGTGATTATTTCTTAAGCAACTGATTTGTAATAAATGATAATCAGTATTTTAAATGAAAACAATTTATTTTTTAAGGATAAAGTTATACGACTATACGATCGAGTACGAAATTTTAAAAATTACACCATGGTCAATATTTTATTATTTCGGATTTATATCAAATATATATATCTTAGGTGATTATTTATTAAGCAACTGATTTGTCATAAATGATAATCAGTATTTTAAATGAAGACAATTTATTTTTCAAGGATAAAGTTATACGACTACACGATCGAATTCAAAATTACATCATGGTCAATATTTTATTATTTCGGATTTATATCAAACATATATCTTATGCGATTATTTCTTAAGCGATGGATTCGTTATAAATGATAATCAGTATTTTAAATGAAGACAATTTATTTTTCAAGGATAAAGTTATACGACTACACGATCGAGTACGAAATTTTAAAAATTACACCATAGTCAATATTTTATTATTTCGGATTTATATCAAATATATATCTTAGGTGATTATTTCTTAAGCAACTGATTTGTCATAAATGATAATCAGTATTTTAAATGAAGAAAATTTATTTTTCGAGGATAAAGTTATACGACTACACGATCGAGTTCAAGATTCTCAAAATTATGTAATGGTCAATATTTTATTATTTCGGTTTTATATCAAACATATATCTTATGCGATTATTTCTTAAGCTACGGATTTATCATAAATGATAATCAGTATTTTACGGCTACACGATCGAGTTCAAGATTTTCAAAATTATGTAATGGTCAATATTTTATTATTTCGGATTTATATCAAACATATATCTTATGCGATTATTTCTTAAGCAACGAATTTATCATAAATGATAATCAGTATTTTAAATGAAGACAATTTATTTTTCAAGGATAAAGTTATACGACTACACGATCGAGTTCAAAATTTTCAAAATTACATCACGGTCAATATTTTATTATTTCGGATTTATATCAAACATATATCTTATGCGATTATTTCTTAAGCAACGGATTTATCATAAATGATAATCAGTATTTTAAATGAAGACAATTTATTTTTCAAGGATAAAGTTATACGACTACACGATTGAGTACAAAATTACATCATGGTCAATATTTTATTATTTCGGATTTGTATCAAACAAATATCTTATGCGATTATTTCTTAAGCAACGGATTTATGATAAATGATAATCAGTATTTTAAATGAAGACAATTTATTTTTCAAGGATAAAATTATACGACTACACGATCGAGTACAAAATCACATCATGGTCAATATTTTATTATTTCGAATTTATATCAAACATATATCTTATGCGATTATTTCTTAAACGACGGATTTGTCATAAATTATAATCAGTATTTTAAATGAAGACAATTTATTTTTCAAGGATAAAGTTATACGACTACACGATCCAGTTCAAAATTACATCATGGTCAATATTTTATTATTTCGGATTTATATCAAACAAATATCTTATGCGATTATTTCTTAAGCAACGGATTTATGATAAATGATAATCAATATTTTAAATGAAGACAATTTATTTTTCAAGGATAAAATTATACGACTATACGATCGAGTTCAAAATTTTAAAAATAACATCATGGTCAATATTTTATTATTTCGGATTTATATCAAACTAATATCTTATGCGATTATTTATTAAGCAACGGATTTATCATAAATGATAATTAGTATTTTAAATAAAGACAATTTATTTTTCAAGGATAAAGTTATACGACTACACGATCGAGTACAAAATTTTAAAAATAACATCATGGTCAATATTTTATTATTTCGGATTTATATCAAACAAATATCCTATGTGATTATTTCTTAAGCAACGGATTTATCATAAATGATAATCAGTATTTTAAATGAAGACAATTTATTTTTCAAGGATAAAGTTATACGACTACACGATCGAGTTCAAAATTTTCAAAATTACATCATGGTCAATATTTTATTATTTCGAATTTATATCAAACATATATCTTATGCGATTATTTATTAAGCAACGGATTTGTCATAAATGATAATCAGTATTTTAAATGAAGACAATTTATTTTTCAAGGATAAAATTATACGACTACACGATCGAGTTCAAAATTTTAAAAATAACATCATGGTCAATATTTTATTATTTCGGATTTATATCAAACTAATATCTTATGCGATTATTTATTAAGCAACGGATTTATCATAAATGCTCATCAGTATTTTAAATGAAGACAATTTATTTTTTAAGGATAAAGTTATACGACTACACGATCGAGTACAAAATTTTAAAAATAACATCATGGTCAATATTTTATTATTTCGGATTTATATCAAACTAATATCTTATGCGATTATTTATTAAGCAACGGATTTATCACAAATGATAATTAGTATTTTAAATAAAGACAATTTATTTTTCAAGGATAAAGTTATACGACTACACGATCTAGTACAAAATTTTAAAAATAACATCATGGTCAATATTTTATTATTTCGGATTTATATCAAACAAATATCCAATGCGATTATTTCTTAAGCAACGGATTTATCATAAATGATAATCAGTATTTTAAATGAAGACAATTTATTTTTCAAGGATAAAGTTATACGACTACACGATCGAGTTCAAAATTTTCAAAATAACATCATGGTCAATATTTTATTATTTCGGATTTATATCAAACATATATCTTATGCGATTATTTCTTAAGCGATGGATTCGTTATAAATGATAATCAGTATTTTAAATGAAGACAATTTATTTTTCAAGGATAAAGTTATACGACTACACGATCGAGTACAAAATTACATCATGGTCAATATTTTATTATTTCGGATTTATATCAAACATATATCTTATGCGATTATTTATTAAGCAACGGATTTATGATAAATTATGATCAGTATTCTAAATGAAGACAATTTATTTTTCAAGGATAAAATTATACGACTACACGATCGAGTTCAAAATTTTCAAAATTACATCATGGTCAATATTTTATTATTTCGGATTTATATCAAACATATATCTTATGCGATTATTTCTTAAGCGATGGATTCGTTATAAATGATAATCAGTATTTTAAATGAAGACAATTTATTTTTCAAGGATAAAGTTATACGACTACATGATCGAGTACAAAATTTTAAAAATAACATCATGGTCAATATTTTATTATTTCGGATTTATATCAAACTAATATCTTATGCGATTATTTCTTAAGCAACGGATTTATCATAAATGATAATCAGTATTTTAAATGAAGACAATTTATTTTTCAAGGATAAAGTTAAACGACTACAAGATCGAGTTCAAAATTTTCAAAATTACATCATGGTCAATATTTTTTCCTGAAAATTGGAGACGTTGTTTCATTCATAATTAGCTAAACGATCTAAAAGCTTTTCAAGACTTACATGTCCAATATGTACTTGTATATTAAACACTTCATTATAGTGTTGTTAAATTGTATAGCTTTATGTGTTACGGAACAGACTAGTCTATAAGAAAGGTTCTATTTATTTTCCAGTATAACTCCAATTTAAAAATCGTTTAAAATAATTGTCTCATGTAAATACCTCTATTTATATTTACTTCTTTATATTATAATTTGTAAGTTTTGTCCGGGATCAGGTTTAATTTTTTTTATGTTATTAACCAACCTTTTCCTATGACTCCATTCGCGTAGAAGTTGTGATGTCCAGAATTTCGACGCTTGATGATCGACTCAGTAGACCATTTTGTGTTGGACAAAATGACTTCTCCCGCTCCTCAGTGTCGCTGTCATCAATGCACCATCTATAACGCTTCGTGCCTATCAACGTTCAATTATACTCTGCACCCTGAGAGTCGATTCTATCTGTTTTTACATAAAAATACTTCCTGGATAAGTACTCTATCACAGTGAAACACAACTTCATCGAAATTCATTTAGAAGAACTTAAACTATAAGCCAATAAATATACAGAAGCCAGGAGCCAGGAGTTGCCTTACATAAATTAAAGAAGATAGAAAGAAAGTAATCATGTGGGCTAGATTTAAGTAGCTATTTAAAATAGTTGTCAAAAATTTGATAATGAAGCAAGATTGAATATTAAGACTATCGATATACAAAAATGTTATTGCATCTGATGACCTAAAATTTTTAATAGAATATCTTAGGTACTGAAAGTAGTTATTCAACGTGAGTACCTGAGACTTACTGACTGCAAATATTTATCATGTATCTTGAACTTCCTTTTACTAGCATTATTAATGACAGGCTGATTCAGCATGAGCTTATGTTTATATTATAATTTACAAATGCAAGCGTATTTAAAGTGTTTACGTAACAGATTAGGTTTGAAGAGAAAAAAAGTCTATCTTTGTCTTATGTAATAAAATCGATTTGATATTCATCTTTAATATACCATAGAATACCATTAAAATTAAATTAATTTTATAGCTACGGTACTTAGAAGGCTTTAGTAATAAGTGAATTATAATCTTTTAAGAAGCACAGTAGTCCATTAATCCTAAAGTTGAGTTTATTTTAAATTATATATTTCATGTACATGTATCGTCGAAAAGTCTTTATTACATCTTCAGTCATCAAGCTTTACTTATTTTAAAACCGGATTCTAATCAGCTTTCCACTAATCACGTAATGATTACACAGCCAGTGAATTGATGATACAGCCAGTGAATTGATGATACAGCCAGTGAATTGATGATATGGATTTTAGTATGAGACATAAAATTAGTTTGAAAATTAAATAAATTTTGTTGACAGATGAAGAGTTAAAAACTTTTTTGTCTTTCATATTACACTTAGTCATCACTGCATCATTAAATTTGCTTTTAAGCACAAACTATAGCACACATTCATGCTTATCTCCGCATACAGCTACGTACAAAAAGAGAACGGTAGAATCATGAAAATAATTACAGCACCCCAAGGCACTCGTGTTCATAGCAGCTTACATTACGTACTCGGTCACGTTCGTGCTCATATAATGACTGCTTTGAATTTTTAAAGCCGCTTCATTCATTTACTAATTGACATCTTATACTCAATTACCGTGGCTTCTTACCCCCGCCGTGCACCCTCGTGGGGGATAGGCTATTAAAACATTTTTTGTCAGCCCGAATGGGCCGTAAACACAGTCCATATAGCTTTTAAAGACCCTTACGTGAGGTATTCACTGCACGAATTCTTTGGTTGAATGAGGAAGATCGTTGATGTAAATATTGTGACGCTTAATTGTCGGCGCGTGCTTTAGATAATTCTGTGTCGTCCCAGGATGTAGTTTCGCTTTGTTACGCAGCATGCGGTATGTGTTCTTAGTTATAACCATATTGTTCAAGCATTGAGCGGCTCATTGTGTCTTGACCTTAATTGAAAATTGTGGCTAGTATATGGGCCTAATGTTACGTGTTGCATCTTCAAAACGATTGGCGGCTGCAATATTCTTAATGAGATCTATGTAGCTTAATAGCGTCTCATTTATTATGCTACTCATCAGTATATTACAAATATTGCAGTATTGGAATATAGAATATCTTCCTTTTACTCCTTAAACTTGGCAGAGTGGGTGTTGTCATCGTGTCAAGTGTGTCGTAGATAACTAATACGGCAAACAATATGTCGACATTTCTCGTTGGCGGCCGCTGGCTCTCGACTTGATGCCCACATGTGAATCGTATTAGTCAAAATTGTAACATGGATTGCACTCAGGAGTTGCACTCATGTAGAGAGTTGCTGTCCATCTTATCGGTGCTCTACCACGTGAACTGGTGTCTTTTACTTTACCCTGTACCACTAGACGTTCAGTGCTATCGTTACTACACATGGTCAAAAGATGCGCTTTTTACTCTTAATTTTTTCCAAATTTTAATGCGTTTGCACAAAAACACGCTGCTCAGAAATCATGGAATTTTAATTGAATAATTCGACAATTTTTTGCGAGTAGTTTACAGTGCGAGCGAAACCTATCTAATTTCTTTGTTTTATAGTGCTGGCAATAAAACTTTTAATTGTACAATTAAAAATTGATAGTGCACGTCTGATCTAACACATCAACTGTCAATTAATGAGCAACGCCTTTAGCAACTGCTAAACGAACTGCAAAAGGCGGCCATTTTATGCTCGTGTACATTCCTAGAATAAGTGTCCACGGTTGCCTGGATAGTTATACAATGCTTATACAATGCTCGGTTTATACATTATTTATTAGTAAACATTTTTTGAAATCACGTGACGTATATCATGTGTAATTCTTATATAAAATAAAGTTTATTAGTAAGGTGGTATGTCTATTATTAACGCCTTTAAAAAGATCGCAGCATATATATATATATATATATATATATATATATATATATATATATATATATATATACATAGTATAAGTACGTAAATTGTTAGTAATTTTTTTTATAACCTCCATAAAGTTAGAAAGAAATCCTTTATTTCCTCGAATCTTACTAAATATAACATAATTTTGAAATTATGGCATAAAATCTCATTTAAGATTGTATGAGCGTCTCCACTGATAGAAAAGAAGGATGCACCAATTTATAAAGTAATGAGACTGTTAACGATTTGTCTGCGAAACTTATTTTGCTATTTCGAAGCACATCTTGAGAGTGGCATTCACGGGCGCTTGACGCCTGGGGGGATTTTCCAAGTATCATGGCTGATCCTCTTAGAGTGATCTCGTTAAGAAAGCATCGTAACGTACTTTGCAGAGAGTTTCGCCTAGCGCTGCAGCTAGATGGCGGTATAGAATTATTTGCAGTAATATTTTAGTTAGGTAGTGAGAGATTTGATATACATGTATATATACATATATATATACATACATATATATATATATATATATATATATATATATATATTTCTTATTTGACAGTATTTCTTTCTTAAAACGTTTTTGTTCCATAGCAATTCGAATTGCGTATATTTAAAGATGATACCAATTCATATCAAAATGTTATACTAACAAATACTAATATTAATTTCAATTATAGTAGTTTGTATATATGAATAAATCAGACATAATTAGGGTTTGAAAAGGTGTCTCAAAAGGGAAAACAGAACTCTTATAAAATCACTCATGCATCTGTTTTTCGCACCCGTTTTTCTCAATAAGCGCTTGATTTAGGAACTTAAAATTCGATTATTAGCTTAAAGATGATACCAATTCATACCAAAATGTTCCCAAAAGGGGTGATAAGGCTATAGGTCTGTACGTATATTAATAACAGATATCATATGTGGGAGACAATCAAAGTTTTCGTTTTCAGACCTACTTTTTTTTAGGTCTATTTTGATCACAATTAAATACAACTACGTGATGTAGTATTATTTCTACTTTCTTTAATTTCTTTACCACGACCTAGGTTTCGTTGTATTACAACATCTTCAGGTGGGCTATTAGCAAAGATATTTCTTTCTAGTCGTGGTAAAGAATTTAAAGGAAGTAGAAATAATACTACATCACGTAGTTGCATTTAATTGTGGATAATAAATTTCTACAAAATTAACGTCAAATATGCTCAATGTCTATTTTGATAACCCACGTGATTCTCCCTATAATTTCTGAACTATTTTGTAAATTTATTAATTATTTTATAAACAATAATTACTAAGATTGGCTTATACTATAACAGTTTGTGTGTTACGAGTAATACGAACATTTTTTTACATGATTATCCCATAGATGCAAAGAGGGGACGAACATTTTTCTGTGTCTGGGCAATTTTTAAGATTTCTCTGAGTAGAGTACAAAAAAATCCTTGAAAATATTGGAAATTCTTTAAAATTTGTAAATATTATCAAAATTTTCGCTTTTAAATATATTTTATTACACGGTCTTTTTTGAAAACCCCGTTCGTTCGTTTATTAGGCGTCTATAATCCCTTATCGCTATTGGATATATCTTATATTTAAACAACAAATACTAACAAGTAAATGCACAAATACTAACATTAACCTAACTAATAAATACTAACAAAACTTATACAAAAAATACTAACAAATACTAAAATTAATTTAAATTATAGTAGTTTGTATATATGAATAAAACAGACATAATTAGGGATTCATGGCTCAAAAGGAAAAACGGAACTCTTATAAGATCGTTCATGCGTCTGTTGTACGCACCCGTTTTTTGGAATAAGCGCTTTATTTAGGAACTTAAAATTCGGTATAGTAATAAAGCATAATAACCGGTATATCATAATAACTAAGACTATCATAATAACTAAGACTATCATAATAACTAAGACTATCATAATAACTAAGACGAAATATCATTATAATTGAACTGAAATATAATAAGGTGAAAATTTCAGCACTGACAAATTAAGTACTCGAATTGTTCTTTAAATTCCACATACAGTGTGATATATTTGAAAATATTTTGTTTTCTTTCAAGTAAATATCTTCAGAGATGTACTGAAAAATATGCAATAAAATATATATCCACACCGTTATGTCAAAAACTACTGAACCAAAATTTATAGAAAAAATAGGGTGATTTTCGAAAAAAATAGGGTCGTACGGAAATGTCGTATGAGAACGGTTATGGGGCGTATAGGTGAAATAACAATATCTAATTTATTATTAGACTGTTACAACACTAGCGACTTATTTTATTAGCATGCTCACAAAAAATGAATTATTTGACACAGTTTTTGAATATAGGATGCTTATTAAAATAGTGTCAATTATTTGACTGCCAAAATCGAAGTGTTGTTTACAAATTTTGTTAGATTTTCAAAAGACATCGGTGTTTAAAATATAATTATCTTATTGGTAAAAATCTCTTAAACTATCGTGGTGGGGCGGCTACTTGTTTCGCCTTCGAGATGCTCAGTCCTATGATATATATATATATATATATATATATATATATATATATATATCAGGTATTACTATATTAGCCACATCGTGAAGTTCGCTTTGGAAGGAGTACGAGCGCCACCCGATAAAGTAAGCGTTGTACGGGAGACGGGAGGGGGAGGGGGAGGGGGGGGGCGAGGGAGAAGGAGGCGTAGCATAATTACTTTGCGATTAAACTTTACCGGAAAGCTATTCAGTATATCGATATGTCGAATCTTATGCCTGTTAATATACATAATTACCGAATCCTCGTGGAGCGAGTTCCACTCTTATTTAATATTTTATTTATAATACTGTTTGTTATAAAGAAAATGTTTTACAGTGAAATATTAAGTTACGAGTACGCTGCCATTTTGTTTCAACTTTTAACAACTTTGCACTTTCACTGCAACTCAGTATTGACAGTATGCTATTACGACAGATATACTTAATAAGGTAACCCGCGCCTATACTTAAATTCTATCAATATTCAACCCTAACCGTTTGTCATAAATACATTTTTTTACACTAAAATATTAAGTTACGAGTATGCTGCCATTTTGTTTCAAGTTCTAACAACTACACTTTCACTGCAAGTCAATACTGACAGTATGCTATTACGACAGATATACTTAATAAGGTAACCCGCGCCTATACTTAAATTCTATCAATATTCAACCCTAACCGTTTGTCATAAATACAATTTTTTACACTAAAATATTAAGTTACGAGTATGCTGCCATTTTGTTTCAAGTTTTAACAATTACACTTTCACTGCAAGTCAATACTGACAGTATGATATTACGACAGATATACTTAACAAGGTAACCCGCACCTATACTTAACTTCTATCAATATTTAACCCACCGCAATCGCAAGTGGGTATTTATACAGACGGTGCGTGTACAGAGGGCCCCTTCAGAACTCGTCCGCTAGTATTGCGAGTCTCCGCCTTTGATGTAATTTCAATCCACGCAGATTTCGAGTCGCCATAACGACCCATCCTAGTCCCTTTGATATCGAGGCAAACATTCGCCTTGCAATAATAGTGATGCAGGATGGAGAGATGAACTCGACACAGCCATTACTGGCGGTGAGATAAAGTGGATTGGAAACATCCTTTGATTGGCGGAGGCGTATTATGTATTTACGAGATTTTACTATTCAATAAAAACTAATGTTTATATTAAGCTAAGGAAATATAAAAACAGTAACTTTTATTAAACTACTATCTATACATATAATAAAAGTGTAGAGTTAACCTGTGTACATATTTGAAGTAGTTCACAAAAAATATTTAGGGACATATGATAAAAGTAAAAGAGCACAAACATATTGTATATACATGAAATTTTTATATATTTATCTATTTGTATGTTTGCAACACGCATCACGTAGATACTATTGACGCAACTTACATGGTTTTATTTAAAAAAAAACATAGGGTTTAATTTGAAGTAAAATTTAGTTTTTATTTTATCGGAATCGATTCACTCAATCAGAAGATATGCGAATTTAATATTTTTAAAAATACGTTTACATTGCGTTAGTACAACAGAAAAGTGTTTAGCTAGTCAAAGCTTAGTAATTACAGAAATTTATGAGTGTTTATGTACATCGATAGATGGCGCCACATGTAGTTTTAATCGTGCAAAATAATTATCTACCCTGTCCAGGTATATCTATGTTTAATTGCAAACGATCGGCTAAAAAATATGTGGTAATTTTATGTTTCATTAAAAAGTGTATTTACTTAAAAAAAATATTCTCCTAATTATTATGATAGATGGCATTATGTATATTAATTTTACATTAAATATATTTATGTCCAATATTGTTATGACATGAATAATGAGCACAGATTTATTTGTTCGTAAGTCTAATATGTATTTTGCAGACAACAATTATACGATGAACTCATTAAGATATATCTGTATACGCGACAGTACAATTCAGTTTCAGAGTTCAATTCGTTACGAACTGTTTACTTCCTGAGGATCCATGGTCACCTCCCTAATTTCTAAACTGATAGAAACATGACTCATACAGATTAGGTATCGTAGGAAATTAGCCTGCCTCATTATAGGAACAGATGGTGATATGTCTGAAACAAATAAAATATACAAGGTAACAATGACAATGACGTTGGAATTTGGAAAACAATTTTTTTAAGCTAAAATGTTATTATTAATTGCTTGTAATTTTTTCAACTGACGTATCTGTTTAATAGATCAAAACTTTATCTACGTAGGCAGTTTATTTTGTGCGACAGATATTGACAAGTTGTCAGTACGTTAACAACTTTTATGTACAGAGAAGAAATTCAGAGACCATTCCGAAAATTTTCTCTAATAAACTCTCTAATAATTATTAAAAACTTTTAATAATTGTTAAAAACTGTAATAATTGTTAAAAAAGTCCAACAGTTAAATTAAAAAAAAAAGAAATAAAGGGAATGTAAGAAAAATAAAATTCAATGAACCATAAAGTTTTTTCCGTTAATATCGGTGTGGTGAAGTGCATCCAAAATTACGTGCCCTACTGAATGTGTACTCGATAAGCCGACCCCTGATCGACTTATAGTTTTACACTTTTGGCTAAAAATGTTTAGATTGTTTTTTATATTTATTGCCAGTTTGTATGAGTAGTCACGAGCAGATTAAGAAATGTTTCAATCATTCTATTCATTTTACCTGATTAGAGAGAAAAAAACAGGCTGTGTACGCGTTTGATTCGGAAAGTAATTATATAAGCCATATAGAAACAACGCACGCAAATTAACTTATTTATCATAAGTTATTACTATTATGGATTTCCTGGAGCAATAAATATTTAGGAACACTTAATATAATAAGTAGGGCGACAAGTAAATTATCGTGAATATTTAAAAAAAAAATGATATATAGTATCATCGTTATAGTTTTTCTACAACTTTTGCAAAGGGTTCTAAAAAGCCTGTTTTTCTTAACCATGTTTTTTAGATCCAGTAGTTACGGAAATAAGGGTGTAGAATTTTTTTTTTTTACATACATTTCGTTAGATATCTGAATATAAACTACCTAACAATATAAATAACATATATTTAAGACACTTATAATTAGCTCTTTCAAATGATATAGCACGCTATGGAATTTAAACAAAATTGGGAACTTCATTTTGAAAATTCTCCTATAAAATATCTTTGAGTATTAGTTATTATAAAAGTATATACTCGTATGTGAGTATTAATATAATTTATTACTTTGTCAATTTTCAAGTTTCTATATCATGCTGTTTTAAGAAAAATAGCCGTGGCATGCGGACAGACAGCCTTTGCCAGGCCGTGAGTTATTTTACAAGGGTTTCATTTTCCTTTTGAGGTAGGAAATTATCCCATTTAAAGTGCTTCCTGTAATTTTAAATATTTAACCCTTCCTCTCTTAACAATCTATAGGATTGCTTTCAGCTATCATATAGCTTTTTCTTTATTGAACATATTTGGCTTTAATTTTGTAGAAATGCATTATTCACAATTAAATGAAACTACGTGATGTAGTATTATTTCTACTTTATTTAAATTCTTTACCACGACGGTCTCATTGTATTACAACATCTTCAGTCTTTGCTTTTTCTAACTCGAGTCGTTGGTTGCAAAAAATATTGGTTTTGTTTGTTGTAATTTTATTTTCGTATTTTATGTTAGGATCCTCCGTCAAAATTAAAATTGTGTTTCCTTTTTTATATTGAAAATAGGTCTAGTAACTTACATTAAAAGAGAAATTTGAAATGATCTATATAACTGTCGACAAGGTGATACATATGTTATAATTTGTGTATTAAGATGGAAGTAAAATAAGTATCTTAATGTGAATTTGTGGCGTCCCATCGTCAGCGCTGTTTACATAGTTTAATCCAGAGGTGTTGTGAAGGTATTACATAGAGATAAATTCACACGTGACACTATGATGAAAAATTACAAGAAAACGATTTTTCTCGAAAAAGGCATAATGAAGTAAATATTACAAAGCACAAAATTAGTTCAAGTAGTCTTCGTTTGAATACTCACGTTTCCGTTTCTGTAATTATGATTGAAGCACGCTGCGCAATTTGAAGCTTCGACTTGGAAAGCTTTTGAAAGTTTGAAACTTTTGCGAAAGCTGAAATGTCTAAGGGTCGAGTTTTGCATCAGTTCGTGCTTGAATGTAAATCAACTCAATCGGTACTACCGCTCAAAGGATTTTACTTTGTGCGCTTCGCTAATTTACGTTTCCTCTAAAAAATTGTGTGATCTCTTTAATTCTCGGTGTGGATGATCCATGTTTAAGGAGATAACAAACTTAAGTAGTGCAGATAAAACTGTTTATTTTTTGTGCATATTTCATTACCGTCTCGGAAAATTGAGAATCCAGATTGTGAATAAATTTCTACAAAAGAAATATTGCTGACACTAAATAAGAAAAAATACTCTCTTTAATTCTTGGTGTGGATGCTCCATGTTTAAAGAGATAACAAACTTGAGTAGTGCAGATAAAACTGTTTATTTTTTGTGCATATTTCATTACCGTCTCGGAAAATTGCGAATCCAGATTGTGAATAAATTTCTACAAAAGAAATATTGCTGACACTAAATAAGATAAAATACATGAAAGGTATCAAGAATGATGTGTTGGAGTCTTTGGAATACATGATGTAAAAGTAATGGAACATAAAACGTATGTTGAACTTAAACCCTGAGGAAGTCTTTGTTACATTACTGAGATAAAAAAAAATTAGAGAATATGTTTGATATATTCTCATACAGAAAATATATAAAAATTTCCCATACAATGTTAGGGACTGATTTTCAGCTTCACGTGTAAATGACCTTATACTTGGCTTTGTTAATCTGCTTAGCCTCATTATTCCGAAAGGTGATATTTTATTTTATAAATATCCTTTTCAAGTCTATTAAATTTTTCTGATATTTAAATTGCGTCTTCAAACTCAAAGGTTGCACAAAAATTCATGGGCTTATTTCCCATCTTTCTCGTCAATATATAAACTTGTTTGTGTTACTTTATTTTTACTATTTTTCTGTTAAACTTTTTTAACGTTTTCCTTCATTTTCATATACTGCATTCGTAAACTGTTTTATTTTTCCTCAATAAATTAAATTCTTGTGATTCACTACTTGTAATTTTTGGGATTTTCCATCGCCGAGAAACGATGCAATATTTATAAGTTAATAATAAATCATTCTCGTCAATTGTCATTTACATTAGTTTAGTTGAGACGTTGAATATATAAATAGAAATCTTTTTTCATCAGACTATATTTCGTAATAATTTTCCTAAAACTTTTCTTTGCATAGAGGTACATTTAATGAAGTTACCGTTTGGACGGTTACAGCAGTCAGCAGTTTATGAGCACGACAGCAAAAATTGTATTTACTCGCTTATTTTAGAGTTTTTTATAGATTTGAGCAGAAAATAAGTTTTTTGATTGAATGCTGCAAAACATTTCCAGCATTGGCGGTATGTTACTTAATATTGATATAAAGAAAATTGGATTCTGATGTCAACGACGTCTATAAAAATATCTAAACGGTTGGGAGACTAAGAAATTTTGGAAAGTATTTATTTGTTCGTAAATATATTGTAGAGAAATAATTGAGTAAGTAGCTGACTTATTGAGCGATTGAGCAAAATGTTTAAGTACTTCCGCTATAGTTTTGAGTTTTTAATCAATTTTACCAGAAAAAGGAAATGGAAATCTACAATTTGAAAATGTGATAAAAATTATCCTTATTGGCGAAAAACAAAAGTAGAGTGAATCTGCAGATTATTAGATTAGAATACTGCAGAGTGACTATGGGAAAACTTTAAATGATCCTATTTTATTGTGCTTATAAAAATAAAAATCGGGATTAACAATGAAAATGTATTTGTGAAAGAAATTAGCAGGAAGAAAGTTTTTGTCCATATCGGATGTATCTCGCAAAAGGGGAAAAATTAGTATAAGATTTTTCATTATTATTATTTGTTATTATATAAAATCTGTTATAACTATGTAAATTTTTGAAATGGGGTTTGGGATTTTCTCTTTTCTAAAATCGACTTGCACCTAAAATGTAACTTTTTTACCACCAATTCTGCCCCTCTTTTCATGTGGAAGAAGTATTGCCGGGTTTACGATATAAAAATGTTAGTTTCTTTTTGAAAAAGAAAGGATAGATATAAAGTTAATTTTAACAATGATAATGCTGCAGTTGCTAATACCTATCTGGAAATAAATAATTTTAACATTAGTAGCGATCGTACTGTAGTTACTTATATATAAGTCCTAGCTGCCCATTCCAGCATTTCTGGGGAAAAAAAGGGATCGTGATTGAATTTTGTTTTATTCCTTTTTTATATGATACATATCCAAGTTTAGAGATATTCAAAAATATTTATAAAAGGGTTTCTTCATTTCTATCTGAAAATCTAAATTAAAATGTTTTTCGCCTTTTTCACATCTTTAGGGGTTGTATTTTAAAAAATCTTGTCTTAGCATGAATATCGAAGACACGGGAAACATAATTTAAAATTTGTGGGCTTTATAGTTCTATAGATTTCGTGATGAGTCTGTTAATGAGTAGTATTTATCTTCTCTATACACATAGGTAGTTTTTATTATTCATTTAAAATAATATGTTACAATTTAAATAAACATTGCCATCTGTTGGAGAATCGCAAAACTAAATGTTAATATAGTGAGATCAGAAGTTGTAAAAAGCTTTTATGTCATTATGATAATTGCTTGGAAAATAAATAGATGTCGCTATTACTTAATTTGCTTTATCATTTTACATAAACTTTTAAACCAGTTTAAATATTTATATGTGAAAAGTGTATGATTTTCCTTGGATCATTATTATCTTCCATGTTAATTGTTTTCTGAATCCGTTCATCCGCTAAAGATGAGATAGTAAAAACAAACAAATACAGACAAAGGGAGAGACGCTGGAATTTTTACATGAGAGAAAATCTCTTCTAGAAGAGTGTTTTTAGGTTTTATAACTAAAAAGTGACATCTGGTTTAGTTTTTCATAGATTTTCATAGATAATTTATGTTTGAAATCGGTGGAAGATTTTGTTATTAAAATGCTACTACTATGTTTATAAAAATAATAACATCTTTTATTTTCAACGAACTTAGCAAAAAGGGGCATTTTATCACGTAGAGCACGTTCAAACGTAACTCTTGAACAAACGCCGTCGGCTGGTGTGTTTACGGTGTTTTGATTGCGAAATGACAGAGGCAATCCGGCGAATGCTAGGAGCGGGCGCGGCATGCTGCTCAAAGGGCAAAGGGTCTGTGAGATAAAGTCTGATGCGGTCGCCGGCAAGTAGACCTATGTGGTGCATCTTTTACAAGGAGCACGTGTGCTGCTATCTACGCGTGTTAGTGTAGCAAGTTATTTCCGTAGGCAGTGAACATTTTTATTACGGTTAAGAAATCTTTATTTAATGATAAAAATGATGAAAAATTTACTGAAAATTTGAAAAGTTACAATTCAGTTCTTATAAGATATGAGCCATTGAAGCAAGCGATAGGATGTTCAGTATTTTATATAGGGATCCTAGTATTTTATATAGCTAGTAGAGACAAATCTTTTGACATCTTGTTGAACATATTTGTATATTCAGCAAAATGTCAAAAGACGACTTACGAATATAGATCTTTACACCATCACGAATACCTGTGCCGATAAC
Organism: Druceiella hillmani; assembly: GCA_039881145.1. NCBI lineage: Eukaryota > Metazoa > Arthropoda > Insecta > Lepidoptera > Hepialidae > Druceiella > Druceiella hillmani. The sequence goes on from JAYKKI010000014.1 coordinate 4,239,595, forward strand.
GAATATTCGGCACAGGTATTCGCGAATGTGATTATAATGCCGCGTTTTCAAATTTGGCGTCGTTTGACTATGACACGAGTTTTCCCAGCGAACGAATATTTAGTAGAACTAGTCCTCTTTGAACACCTAAGCGAAATAAACTGCAATGAGAAGACATTAAAGCTTTTAATTCTGAAATTGTATTTTCCGTTCCTCCAATTTGATGTTTAGCTGATAAACATTTCATTTTGGTTGTAATTATTAAAACAACTGATCACAATTAAATGAAACTACGTGATGTGGTATTATTTCTACTTTCTTCAATTTCTTCACCACGACCTATGTTTCGTTGAATTACAACATCTTCAGGTGGGCTATTAGCAAAGATCTTTGATCTTTGCTAATAGCCCACCTGAAGATGTTGTAATAAAACGAAACCCAGGTCGTGGTAAAGAAATTAAAGAAAGTGGAAATTATACGTCACGTAGTTTCAGTTAATTGTGAAATTCTACAAAATTAACGCCAAATATATTCAAAACAATTGATATTTATGAAAAACAATTGCATTTGTGTTCAAAATTTGTTTGTTATGGTAAATCGTTTTTTGTTCTCGTAAAAAGTTGACAATTTTGAATAATTAATTAACGTTATAATTTGATCTTGTAGTGAACGATTTACAGCAGGTTTACTTTGCTTAAAGGAAGGAATTGTTTATTTTCTTTTTCAAAATTGTTATATAGCTAATCTAAATACAAAGTTTACGGTGAAAAAAATCCATTTGCCTTTTGTTCACACAACATACCACATTTATTCGTAATAAATCGTTTTTTAAATTTAATTTGTTCTTATTTCTCGATATATTTTTTTCTATTTTAATAGACTTACCACGAAAATTTCCTTGCTGTCATATTCGCAAAATATTTCTATTATTTTTGTTAGTGCAAACTTGCTTACATCACTAATACATGCAAATACTTCCATTCACTATATACTCATCCGCATGTTCTATTTCCTGCAGTATAAATATTTTGACTTTGAAATATTTGTTTTCTTTCATTGCTTATGTCTTTTAAGACACTGATGTTTTATGGTGTAACATTCGGCATATGTAATATTTAATTTTGGTCAATTGTAATAAACATAGCCGCAATCATAGACGCCTGTATCGTACACAATCAAAGGAGATACATGTTTTTAAACTTGTTAGTTTTGTTGCCATTCTACCTCTGATGTTCTTTGTTTTTAAAGGATAATATAATGAGAAAAGCCTTTTTCATTCGCCGAAATATAATGTATAGCCTGGCACACAATCAAAGGAGTTGCATATGTTTGAACTTCTTAATTTCTGTCGCTATTTTATACAAATTTGTATTTAAGCGATAAGTGAATGAGAAAAGTCTTTTACCCATGACGGAACGAGGAGGCGTGGCGTATGCGTTCAGGATGAGAGGTTGTTTGTGTGTGCAAAGCAATGTTCATATTTATTTCCAAAACTGTTTGACTAATTTAGATACGGGTTTCTGTAAAATGTTTGTGATTCATTGGCAATGGTTCACTGCGCTGCGATAAATATTTTGTTGCAAACGAATGGTCCCATTTATCTCCCAAACGATTTGACTAATTTAGATACGGTTTTCTGCAAAATATTTGGGACTAAACGGCGTTGGTTCTTAGGTAGATGTTATGGCGATTACTCACCAGGGGGCGCTGCAATAAACATTTTGTAGTAAACAATAAACATTTTGTGGCAAACGAATTCTCATTTATCTCCAAAATGATTACACGTTTAAACAATGTTTTCTGCAAAATATTTAGGACTAATCGGCGATAGGTCTCAGGTAGATGTTATAATGTTAGTTCACTAGGGGGCCCTGCAACATTTTGTTCCAAATGAATGCTAAAATGGTTGACCAATTTAGACACTATTTTCTGCAAAACATTTAGGACTAATCGGCGATTGTTCTCAGATATATGTTATGTTGTTAGTTCATCAGGGGGCGTTGCAACATTTTGTTGCAAACGAATGTTCCCATTTATCTCCAAAATAATTTGACCTATTTAGATACGGTTTTCTGCAAAATATTCGGGACTAATCGGCGATAGTTCCTAGATTTTTTTTGGGAGTTTTGGTGTTAGCTAGCCAGGGGGCACTGCAACATTTTGTTGTAAACGAATGCTCCCATTTTTCTCCAAACCCGTTTGACTGATTTAGATACGGTTTTCCGCACAATATTCGGGACTAATGGATCTTAGGATCATATGATCAAAGGAGATACATATTTATTAAATTAAATTTTCGGTTTCTGCCGCCATTTTACTTCAAATGGCTTTTGTTTTTAAAATATACAAAAATAGAAAGTCTTTTTCAGTTGAAGAAATATCATGGAAAGTCTGGCACACAATCAAACTATACACATATTTATGAACTTGAGTTTCCGTTGCAATCTCACTTCCAACGACATTTTGTGTTTAGAAGATATAAGAATGAGAAGTCTTTTTCAATCGCTGAAATGTCATGTAAAGTCTGGCATACGATCAAAGGATATATATATATATATATATATATATATATATATATATATATATATGTATATATTTATGAAATTTTTAGTCTCTGTTACCATTTTACCTCCAGTTAGGAGAAAGGTTCCGTTCTATCATTACACTCTTAGATCGTCTTAATTTTGTCATAATGTTGGCGAGTGATAAATAACGGTATAACGACAAAATATAATGGAAACGTCACTTTTTGGTTTTTGACCAATTTAAAATATAGAGGAATCTTTCAAAGCTTATCAAAGTGTATGCAACTTTATGTACTTTGTAAAAATTTGTATGATGGGGATATTCCAAGTGTTGTCACTACAATATGATATAGTTGTACCATATTTTCCACATTTCTCATTTTCATAATATAAAATATATTTCAATCCTGTAATATTAATAAAACATCTAAATTTTTTTCTACGAAACCAAAGACGAGTCGAAACAAATATGTTATGTATTTGCAAAAATATTTTGAATGCAATTTACGTTGCATGATATCAGAATTTAGAAAAGTATTAGCATTCGTTAACAGTGTTCATCATTTTTAAGGTTATATCTGACGACTTTATTGTTTTAATTTATAATTGTTTTTATTGGCTATTAAAAATAAATTTGTTTTATTAAAACGTAATACTTATATTATCGTTTTACGCGATAAATACATCTATTCTGTAAACCAGCCGACGCGATTAACACTAAAGCGAACAATAAATTTACATGTATATATATATATATATATATATATATATATATATATATATATAAATATATATATATTTTTTTTTTCTTTTAGTTTATCTTAGACGTAACATCAGGAAAGTGATAAACATATTTACAATTGAGCTATAAAATATAAAGTTGTTACTTTTTTGTTTCTGATCGATTTAATATCTAGAGGAAGCTTATTGGTGCGCATACAAGTACATATTTGTATTTTTTAACATTTTATGATGGCAATATTCAAGCGTTGTCATAACCACAGGAGGATATAAAGGCTAACCATACGCCTACCAACATATTTATGTATTATATGTGTGTGTATGTATAAACATTTCAAAGTTTAGAATGGAATATATATTTTTCTTTATTTCAGTATTTATTTGACGATTACGTACTAAAAGCTAAAGCGGCGACTGGTTTTTTAAAATTTTTCAAAAGGTCACATTTATTTCCTTAAGTAGAATTTCAAATAACGGTTTTACCCTTTACTTCTCGTTTTTACTCTTTACTTTCGTTCTCTTTGGCCGTATTCGACTTGACACCTTCATACACGCACGTTCGTCCTACTTTCTCTTTCTACATATTTTTTGTTCTGTTTTTTTTTTTTGTCAGTTGTCTAGCGTATTAATAGCAAATTGCGTCATAACTTGTTATGAGGTAATGAAATATGCAAAAAAATTCTGCAGATAATAATTTGTGGTCTTATTTTCAGAGTGTCCGTAGTAGAATGAACAGCAGGATGGGCAAAAAGCGTAGCAAAGCAATTCCGGTGGCGCCGCCCCGCGTGCCTACGCCAATGCCGCCGCCCAAGGACGCCGTCACGTATCCTGCCAGGTAATTTAGTGTATATATTTGGGGATGTAATAAACTTGCTTTCACCATGGAATAACTATTTGTTATAAGCATCGCTGAAGTAGATAACTCATCCAAATATTATGAGATTTTTATTTTACATTCATTATTCATTTAATAATCATGATTCATTTAATCGACATAGAATCGGTGACAATTTAAAAAACCAATTGTTGTATATGTAAAATAATGTAGTTATTCTCACGTAATTAATATTGTTTGTATATAATTATTGACTTTCTGGAAGCAGCTCTTCTACAACAGCTTTCTACAACTCTTCTACAACAGCTTTTTACTACTTCTCTTGTTTTTAAAAAGTAATAACAAGAGAAGTAGTAAAAAGCTGTTATAGCAGAGTTGTAGAAAGCTGTTGTAGAAGAGTTGTAGAAAGCTGTTGTAGAAGAGCTGTTTCCAGAAAGGATTAATATTTACTTTAGACTTCAACATATTTATATATTTGACGAACTTATTACTACATGAACAATCTTTTTCAATCAACAGAAGCACAAGAAGTTGAGAACTTAGTATTGTGAAAAACTGTATAGACTGTCAGTGTGACTTGATGCGGATTGTATGTACTGTAATCCGTACGAGTACCAAGTATTTGCTTAGAACGGATGTACTGGCGTATGAAATTCTGCAGATACCTGTTACGCAGCTTTCTATCTCTCTTTGTGAGGAGTCAACTATTATAAGATCGAAAGAAACAAAGCAATTAGAGACGTACACAAGCTATCCCTTTTATCGTAAAAATTGATCTTTAGGAAAGAATGGAACAAAAAACTTTCTATATGATAGGCTCATATTCGTTGGCCTCAGACAACCTGTGACAAAAGGTTTTATAACAATAGAACAATAACCGTTAGATTATATTACTGTAACTTTTTGTTTAGTTTCATTCAAATAAGTAAAAAACAAAGATATGAGAACCCCCGGTTTGTAACAAACAAAAAATATGGAATACATTGTGATGAGTGTACTGTCTTCAATATGTTGCATGTTCCCGACCGAAGACCCGACGAGCAAGTCCTAGTATTTTGTAACAGGTATACGTACTTGTTATTTTTGCACACTCGTCACAGGATACCCTAGTGTGGAAAAATACTAATACCGCACATCTCTATGAGACTTTATAAATAAGATTAATTCAATGATTATCCTAATTGTAACAAAATCAAGGAATAGTTTAGATATCAATATGGATGGATAGGATAAGTAGGAACAGGATAGTTTTGAAATACAATGATAAACATAAGTCGATGATGCGTTTCGAATATTAGGAAGAGATTTATTTCATAGTTTGGCAGTACAGTGACGGATTACTCGTAGAATGTAGTGTGACGTTTAGGAGTAAGGGAATCGAGGATAGATACAGAACGCAATCCAAGGCCTTGAGGTTCTAGGTGTTTGAATCTAGAGTTGCAGTAAGATTGACTGCAAGAATTCTTCAGTGTATTAAAGAGAAGACAAAATCTATTAAATGAGCCGGTCATGGAAATAAGTAAAACGCAAAAGAGCAACGTCAGTCAGACAAATGAGAAATCTTGCTTTTTTAAAATAGATTATGGCTCGATAGGGTCAAGGAAAAAACCACTTAAAATTTGCAAAGAGCCGTAGACATTAATTTTGATAAGACGAAACGATTGTCTATGTCTATTAATAGTTTATTTTTAATTATTATAAGCTATAGCTACTACACTTTATTTTTAATTATTTTAGGCTATAGCTATATATTTACAAAGGTATTGATACAAATGGTTTTTATTAGCATTTATTTTTAAAATGCTAATAAAAACCAAGTACTTATTACAATTATCAAGTACTTTGTACCGTATATAATGTTATTTATTTAGTCTTTGATGCATTAAAAAATATAAAATATATGGATATATTCGTATAGCTCATTTATTTTGTGTTATTTATTGCTCTTTTCTGATTGTTGATCGCTGAATTGTTTAGATTATTACATTCCGAAAAATACCAAAATTTTAAAAAATTGTTTCATTTTTATTTATTTATTTAACTTTAGTGCATGCTTAGAAAATTAAGTATATAGTGGCGGACTTGCTGCTAAAAGAGCAATCCCTTATAGCCAGATGAATTAGATTGAATGAATGAATGAATGAATTAGATTGTAGCTGGCTGAAAGATTGCTGATAAAATTACGTTCTATTTATAAAGTTATTCAGACTCCATAGAAACTTGGTACTTTATAGATACTTTATAGTAGTCGAGAATGAAGATAACTTTATTGCAAATGACTTTGGCCACTTTACCGCATATTATCTACGATCACACGGCTATGTAGTTCTTACTTAATGCGTGGTCGACACGAACTTGGGCCGTTTTTCAATTTTTGTGTCCAAAAAGCGCTGGTTAAAAATGTTATCTATTTTCGAGTGTCGTTATTTTCATTCACCAAATAGAAAAACTATAGAAAAATAAAAGTTAATTTTTATAATATATTTACCCGCCCCCTTAGAAGTTCCGGTGTTCAGAACTTCCATGATTGACGATTGAATTAGAACATTTCTTTGACAAAATGATTTGGTCCGATCTCTAAAACCGCTGACGTCGTCATTTCGATCCATATCGCTTTGTGCAAAGACTTCGACCTCGTAAATATTAACATAGCTTTGTAAACTGAGCATTTTCTGGAATAGTACTTTAGGATAAAGTAAACCGTATTAAAATCCAATAATCGAAACTTAAATGATTCGCGAACATACAAACATAGAGACACACGGACGTCGCATTCTATATACATAGAGGTTTCACAGTTTTGATATGTATATTCTTACTTTAGAACATTGCCCATAATCTTTTATCTTTTATGAGTCCATTTAGAAACGTAAACTCAATACAATAGCTGATATTATTCATAGAAAGTTTTTTATCATTTATCAGGCTATTTAAAAACGTAAACTCAATACAATAGCTGATATTACTCGTAGAAAGTGTTTCATCATTTATCAGGCTATTTAAAAGTGTAAACTCAATACAATAGCTGACATTACTCGCAGAAAGTTTTTCATCATTTATCAGGCTATTTAAAAACGTAAACTCAATACAATAGCTGATATTACTCGTAAAAAGTGTTTTATCATTTATCAGGCTATTTAAACGCGTAAACTCAATACAATAGCTGACATTACTCGCAGAAAGTTTTCCGTCATTTATCAGGTTATTTAAAAACGTAAACTCAATACAATAGCTGATATTACTCGTAAAAAGTGTTTCATCATTTATCAGGCTATTTAAACGCGTAAACTCAATACAATAGCTGACATTACTCGCAGAAAGTTTTCCGTCATTTATCAGGTTATTTAAAAAAGTAAACTAATACAGTAGCTGATATTACTCGTAGAAAGTTTTTCGTCATTTATTAGGCTATTTAAAAACGTAAACTCAATACAATAGCTGATATTACTTGTAGAAAGTTTTTCGTCATATATTAGGCTATTTAAAAACGTAAACGCAGTAAAGTAGCTGATATTACTCGTTGAAAGTTTACCGTCATTTATCAGGCTATTTAAAGAAATAAACAAAGAAATACAATAGCAGATATTACTCATAGATAGTTTTTCGTGATTTATTAGGATTCAAAGAAAAGTTTCTAATATATTATGCAAAGAAACAATCTATATTTCTCAGTGTAAAGAATTTGCATGTCTGACTTGATAGAGAGAATTAGTTTTATAAGAAATATATTAATGATGAAAACAGGCGTTATTTTATAAAAGATTTACTTAAGCATGACTTTGGTTTTTACCTTTAGTTCAATCTTTGTAAATTTAGATTCCATTTGTGTAACGCTGGAGTATATTACCCAGACCATACATATTATTTAAAGCTCTTACGCAAGGTTAAGCCATTACGTGGAAAAAGGCATTTTAATATCAATTTTCTTTATATATTTTCAACATAACACGAAAGGTTTTTTCATAAAGAGTTTGGCTGAGAAAAATGTTAATAAGGGAGTATTTGAAAGGCCTCTTTTATAAGGCATCGGAAAACAAGTTTGCCTTCATACTGGGTCTGCCGTTTTCGGTGTTATTAGTTTTTTGTTCGCTTTTCCGGTTAACGCCACAAAAGAAAGGAGATAAGAGGTTGTAGGTTGTGTGCGATAAGATTATTAAAGACAAAGAATATTATAGTCATTTTTAGGCGAAGCAAGGACGATATTCAAAACGAAATTTGATTCTTGATACAATATTATATTATAAACATAATTCTTATATAAAATATATAAATATTTTCTGTCATTTCCTTTATGTAACATACATACATATCTTACTATTTTCTTCTATTTCCTTTCGACACTGTTTCTTTTCATCATGTAAAATATCAGCATATTCATTATGTATTATTCCAGTTTTTAGGTTCCGTACCTCGAAAGGAGAAAAAACAGAATCTTATAAAATCACACTTTGTCACAGTAATGTCTTTCAGAAATTTTACATTTAAATTTGTTATATTCATAAACTATTTTAACCTATACGTAAACATATACGTTTCAGTAGAAACACTAAAAAAATTATATGAAAATTTTACAGCGGGTGAATAATGTAATCATTTTTTTTCATGTCAAAATGTAACGGCGAGTTTGGATAGGAGTTAAAAAGTTCTGATGGCATGACGCGATGTGCCATTCGACCATATTCGCACCTTGTCTGCTCTTTCCGACTTAGTTCGGCCAGTTTCGCGTCTTGTCGGCTCTTTCCGACTTCGTTCGGCCAGTTTCACGTCTTGTCGGCTCTTTCCGACTTAGTTCGGCCAGTTTCACGTCTTGTCGGCTCTTTCCGACTTAGTTCGGCCAGTTTCGCGTCTTGTCGTTTAACGCGTTCGTCTCTACTACACTCTATTTTACGTGTGTGCTAGTGTATCAGCATTGTTTCTTATTTACTAACGTTCACAATTTTACTTGTTTATATCGATGTATTTATTGAATTAAACTGTTGTGAAACGTTAAACACGTTTATTAATTTAATAAATTAGTTACAGTGATAGTAAAAGTGACAGTGAATATATATTTTCAATGTTTTGTTAAGAAATATTTCTGTGATAAATTATTTCATAAAAATAAAATAATGAAATTAAATAATATATTGCTATTAATAATTCTCTGAAAATGTGTTTTTTTTGGTTTTCATTTGGTTCAAATAAAAATATATCGTCATAAAAAAATTAAAATGTGTGACCTTTGCCAGGCGTCTCATGACGGCTTATATTTTTTTTAAATTTCATGTATGCTACAGGGTATTAATAAAAAGAACAAAGTAAGAGATTTAAATTTTTTTTCAATTTTTAAATATGTCGCATACTTCGAAACTATTAGAGTAAATGTTATGAAAAAAAAGCAAAATTACTAGAAGTATATCTAAAGTTTATTGGAAAAGATTAGCGATAATTCTAAATATATTAGTATTTTTGAAATTATAGTATTTTTGAAAATTCACGACATTTTTAAGTCTGTGAAGGGTACATTAAGCAATATGTTTAAATGGTGAAAAATCCCTTATAGTGCGAGGGACAATTTTCCTTACGCTCATAGTACGAGTCTATTCAGATATACTTGAGTGTATGTTTTATGAAATTAATTATTTATTTATTTAGAAGTTGATGTATAATTTTAAACATATTTTTTCCTTGTACTTCTAAAAACTATTTCATGCCAGGTTTTCCCGTGGCTCCGCGCGCGTAGAATTTGTGATATTCACAACTTCGACGATTCACGATTGAATTTGAACATTTGTCGTACAAAATGACTTCTTCCGCACCCCAGAGTCGTCGCCATTGTCAACGCGCCATCCACAGCGCTTCCTGCCTATTCGCGTTCAAAGACATCTCTCATACATATTAACATAGTTCTGTAATCAGAGCGTTTATATTCGTGTTTTATAAATAAAAAGCTTTCTTGATAAAAACTCTCTATGGAAGCGCAAACTGCGTCAATATACATCTAGTAGAACTCAAGTTATAAGTGAGCATACAGACAGATGTCGCGTTTTAAATATAGAGAAATTAGCATGTTAAAGTTCTTTCTTAATGATAGTTTACAATGACATGATATGATATGGTATTTAGACTTTATGATTTAATTACGTATTTAGTTACAATAATTATGTGATTTAATTGTATTCTTTGTCCTACATACATTTTGGAATAACTCCTATCGTAACATCAATTACATCTTGTGGAATTTTAAAATAATTTTTGAAGTAAAACTTCTTTACGCACACTTGACTTGGGGAGTATCTGGTGAATGCGTGACGAGAGCGTTACGAAAAGTGTGATCGTGCGAGGCGAACGGAAGTTGAGAGGGAGATATAAGTTAGTGAAGACAGAAAGAGAGAGAGAGTTACGTTTCGTATATTACTGTAGGGACAGGAGAGAGAGGTGCGAGCACACATTTTCTTTCTGCCTTTCTCTCATAGCCAGTTATGTTCTAAGACACAGTGCAAGCCTATTGTCTGTATCACACTGTAGGAGCAAGAGAGAGCAGTGCGCGCGCAAATTTTCTTTCTCTCTTCCTCTCATAGCCAGTGCATGAAATATATATATTTTTGATTATTTTGTAATTTCATTTCGTTCTTGAACAATTTTATAAATTATTATTTTGTTCAATGCATTAAGTATTCTACGTTTAAAGTGAATAAAATTGTAAATTCGTTTTAAAGTTCATATTTTGTGAATTTGAAGTTTTACTTCAGTCGTGTGGTCTAAAGCACACTTTTTTCTTTGAAAATATCACAAGATGTAATATTACAGAAATTAATTCAATTTACTCTGATCACAAATATTTATAATACTTGGGAATGTGAGTCATTTTCAATATAGTGGACTCAAATATTGAGAAGTTACTTACATTTGAAGTTGCGCCCACTCCCCCTGACTTTTTCCCCGAAATATCCTCCTAGGGGCGGTTGTGTGTAAGTCCTCTGCACTTGAACGGATGCATTTAATGGTTGGATATGCGCGAGTGCTTTCCGTCGACGGGGATTGAACTAATGTAACGCGATACATGCACACGACGTACTTAAAGCTTTGGGGTTTTGTACAACAAGCATTTATGATCCGCTAACCTGTGGCTGTAGATGCGAGATAGACGCTTGTTTATGTTTGTTTGTGATCAATTTGAACAAACATTAAATGAATGAATTATTGATCAATTTGAACAAACATTAAATGAATCACTCTTCGGTGAGTAACCGACGTTCACCGAATAGACAAAGTTGTTTGATTAATCGTTGTGACAACATAATTTTACTGTTCATGCTATTATATTTTCTGTATCCAAATCTTTTAGATTTTAAATTATCTAATTTTGAGTTGTATAAGTGAAATTATGTTAACTCGTATAACTATTCATACGTATTCTGCAAGTGAACTTTATTATAAAGTTGACAAGAAACATCAGGCCATTGATATAAGGAAGTAAGACTAAATATTTTTGTACTTTAACCTTTGTAAATTATATGAGCTGTATAAGATTTACATGAGTTTTATAAGTTAAGTTTTACAACTCGTACAATTATTCATACATATTCAGCAACTGAACTTTATTGTAAAATTCAAGAGAACGAGTTGTAAAATTTCACTTCAGTGCTTCACAATTGCTATCAGGCCATTGATATAAGGAAGCAAGACTCTCTAAGTATTTTTGTACTTTTACCTTTGTAGATTATATGAGCTGTATAAGATTTATATGAGATTTAGAAGTGAAATTTTACAACTCGTATAATTATTCCTACATATTCAGCAAGTGAATTTTATTATACAATTGAAAAGAAACATCAGGCCATTCATATAAGGAAGCAAGACTCTCTTAAGTATTTTTATACTTTTACCTCTGTATGTTCCATAAGCTGTACCAGATTTATATGAGTTTTATAAGTTAAATTTTACAACTCGTGTAATTATTTTTACATATTAAGCAAGTGAACGTATTGTCAAATTGAAATGAAACAGTAGACCATTTATGTATAGAAGCAAGACTCCTAAACATATTTAGCACTTCACCTTTGAAGAATTATATGGATAAATGCGTTTTGAAAAGGAATATCGGGTTTGTGAAATTAGTTCAATCAAAAAGAAAATTACAAGCACCGTCGCCAGATTATGGAATAGGATTCTGTCGATCCTGCAGAAATTGTCCTCCAATTGCACTTGTTTCAGCATATATTTTACACTGCCTTGCATTTGAAGACAAAATTTCCGCAAAGATACGACACTCACCAACTAGAAAATATTAGAGGAATTCTTAATGCACTAGTTAAGTATACTGAGTCAATTACTCTTGAATTTTTGTCTTTAAAGGCATATTACTGTGAACATGTGTATCATCGAAATCCCTTAAGTTGGTTTATGTGCTAAACAAAATCTTGAATGTACTAAACCGAGATTCTGTATCAAAATCTTCTCAGAGACAAATACAGAATCTTTATTAAAGTTGTGCGGTGAATTGTAAAGTATTACTTTTCGAAGGTATCATCAAAATCCCTTAAGTTGTTTTATATGCTAAACAAAATATTGAATATACTATACCGAGATTCTGTATCAAAATCATCTCAGAGACAAATACAGACTCTTTATTAAGTTTTGGGTTGAATTTTAAAGTGTTACTTTTTGAAGGTATCATCAAAATTCCTTAAGTTGCTTTGTGTGCTAAACAAAATATTGAATATTCTAAACCTAGGTTCTGTATGAAAATCTTCTCAGAGACAAATACAGAATCTTTATTAAAGTTATGAGGTGAATTGTAAAGCATTACTTTTTGAAGGTATCATCAAAATCCCTCAAGTTGCTTTATGTGCTAAACAAAATATTGAATATTCTAAACCTAGGTTCTGTATGAAAATCTTCTCAGAGACAAATACAGAATCTTTATTAAAGTTATGCGGTGAATTGTCAAGCATTACTTTTTGAAGGTATCATCAAAATCCCTTAAGTTACTTTATGTGCTAAACAAACTTTTGAATATACTAAACAGAGATTGTGTACCAAAATCTTCTCAGAGACAAATATAAAATCTTTATTAAAGTTATATTCAAAAACTCGCGAAAGGCAATAATATGAAAAATTGTCTAATTAAGGATAAGGATAACTTAAAACAGTCTACATTTATGTACTGCATTTTCTTAACCTAACCTAACCTAACACTAAGGCGGAGTAGACAGTAATTTCAAAGTACGACACTAAACTTACACGCCCATACACTGCTTCAATGAATTTTCTTCAATGCGGTATGGTAAGAGGGATTGCTAGCCCTTTCACTATCGCTTAGACATACTCTATCAATCGTATCTCACATATAATTTCAATAGATACCTGTAAGAAAATAGTGCTGGATGAAATTATAATTTAATTATCTTTATATTGTTTCAAAGAAAATAGTATATATTTTAGTTTATATAATTATATAAACTTTAAATATAATATAATTATTAAATAATATATTTTAGTTTAAATTTTTAGGGTTACTTAGCCAAATAATTTTGTTATGTCCATTTGTCTATCTGTTCGTCTGTATGTCACAGTAGTTTTTACTCGTAGACTTCAAAGAAAGTAGTAATTTAAAAAATTGTACTATTTTAGTTTATATTTTTAGGTTTACTTAGCCAAATAGTCTCTGCCTATCTGATCTACTGTATGTGACAGTGGTTTCGATATATATATATATATATATATATATATATATATATATATATATATATATATATATATATATATACTCACAGACGTTATGAAGCTGAAATATGGTTACACATATTTATAACGCCTGCAAAGTTAGGAAATAAAATCTTTTACGAAATAATCTTTTATGGTACCTAACTGGTAGACGTTCGGTGGGGGTAATTTTTTTTTATTTGCATACCGTATTGAATAGTATAACGATGAACAGATATTTAAAAATATCGGGGATATGTAATAAACACTTTATCGATACAAAGATTCGTTTATAAAATATTAAGCTTTAAATTTATAATTTTCTTGAGTTAGACCCCTATATCAAAAGTGGTGGAGATTTTTTTTATTCATTGCATCCTCCGTTATATAGAGTATCATTGAACAGGTCTTTCAAAAATATTGGGGATATGTCATTGACACTTTTGCGATACAGGGAACTGTTTACGAAATATGAAGCTTTGTAATGGTCATTTTCGTCGGAGTTATTTTGTCATCACCCTACCAGCTAAACAGCTACTTTTTAATACTTTAAAGTTATTCACAATAGTAGTAAGTACAACGAAATTAAAAGAAAAATTATCACAACTAAGTGGCTGTATTAGTTTACTAGTAATAATTGACTAACTTACGACACTGTAAAAACGACTAACTTACGACACTGTAAAAACGACTAACTTACGACACTGTGAAAACGACTAATTTACGACAATGTAAAAAGTTCATGGGGAGTCCTTATAAGTGATATAAATCAACTATAAAAATAACTTGCTATTTTAAAATATATATTTATAATGTCTTTGAAAGATATACTAAGTAATGTATTCATATATTAACATGGTGAGAAATAATATTATGTAAATAACACAACATGTGCTCTTTACACACACATCTGTGCATGATGTAGCAGGCAATGTACTGTAATTACGAAAAAATAACTTTTGTAAATAGTTTAATAGAATTATTATGTATGTTCAAATGTTTATAAATGTCTAAACATGTACGGAACCCACCTAGTGTGATTTATACATGTGCTTGACAGTTTTGTATGTATGCCTCGCGACTTTTAACCAACTCAAATGGTAAGTGCCCATATCCAATGGTTAATAAAATGGAAATGAAATCTACAAGCAAATATTTTAATTCTCATTGTGATGGTTAAAAGAGCTGAAAGTGAATAGTTGGCCTATAATCGCGACGTTAGTTCAATCTTCGTTCCATGACATGATGAGCATCTTCCTCCAGCACGACATTTCAAAGGTGTCGACCCTTTTACCGTCAGCCATTTTCAGCATCCATACCTCAGTTCCAGTCATAAAAATGAATAAATCAGAGTTCTTATTAAATGTTGCTTGGTATGTCTGGATATGTTCCTGTCTCTTTACACTTTATCTAAGTAAGTTATTGCACTTTTCGCCATATCTATTTGTTTAGCGAATGTCGTTTATAAATCATTTAAAATTCTAAAATAATACTCAGTCGCACTCCAATGTTACATTTTGGAGTGTGAAATTTGCAAATAGGCAGATCGTTTAAGGATAAAAATCAAAATTTTACAAAACTCGAAAAAATAGTTCGTAAAGACATATGTGTGATCATCCGGTTTAGAGTTTAGACTCTAAAGATTGTTTTTGTAGTAGTCAATCAAATTTAGAAAACTGTTGACGGGACGTAAGTTTAGATACCGAATCAAAAAAAAAATAAAGTATGGATTGGATGGACAAAAATAAAATGTAGACGGGGAATATTTTAACTTGCTTAAAGTTTCGTGTCTGTATTCCTGTTGTAAAGGGTATGGGATCTGGAACCCCTTATGCTGATGGAATCGTTAGAATTAATTATTTCGAGAAAGGAGCAATGGTACCAGTTAATGCTATTGATGAAAATTTACGAGAGGAAATTAAATTAAAATGACAGTGAAAACAGCGTATCGGAGTTATTTTGCGCTCAAGATAAGGATGTCGCATACTGGTTCTAAGTTTCGCTTGCTTCTGTCGAAAAGACTGGGTTTATAGGTACAGAATACCTACCCCATTCGACATATCTTGCATCTAAAAAATAGTATAATATCCGGGGCATTATATTTGAGAGCACTGATGAGGTAAATTGTATTGTTAAAGAGTTCGAGACCCGAACATTAAGATTTTTTTTCAAATACCTTAAAAAGTTACTTGCAGATTTTTATTTTAAGTGTAGCGACTTGATAGATGATTGCGCTAAAAATAAAATTATTGTTAAAACCAAGAGTCTACACACCGCGTTTTATAAACGTTTATGTTATTTTAATGTTTAATTGTTTTCTCTTGTTTATATATCTAAGTGGTCTTAAAACATTACGTGAATGTCTTTATTTTAAATGTATCGACTTGATATTTGATTGCGCTAAAAATAAAATTATTGTTAAAACCAAAAGTCTACAGATCGCGTTTTTTAATTTTTATAATGTCAGTTTAATATTATTATTTTTTTCTCTTATTTATATATCTAAATGATGTGATAAGTTTATTTTAGTTAAATATAACTACCACTCAAGTAAAAATTAATGGTCAATGACGCAGTGGCTCATAGACTAATAAAAAAAATTAAAAGCTTTAAAACTTAAAAATAGCAGAGGTGAACTAG
The DNA here is from genome assembly GCA_039881145.1 of Druceiella hillmani. Lineage (NCBI taxonomy): Eukaryota > Metazoa > Arthropoda > Insecta > Lepidoptera > Hepialidae > Druceiella > Druceiella hillmani. The sequence continues at coordinate 4,256,002 of JAYKKI010000014.1, forward strand.
AGACAAAATTATTGAGACTAAACGGAGGTTGAGAATAGTCTCTAAATACGAAAAAAGGGTGTCGAAAATTGCTTAAAAAATTTAGACTAACAGACAGATCGTTATAAAAATCAATAGGCTTCTATTCTGATAGTTAATCAATGATGGAAAAAATAATCACGAAGATCGGTTAAGAACTGCAAACTGTGGCGTGTTCATACGTATACACAACGGCTGGTGACTCGTGAAATTTTTCAAAAGCAAATTTACGTTATAATAGACATTTAGATAAAATAAAAAATCGTTTAGGAGGAAGATCTCTTCTATCCAAAATGCTTTATTTAAAGTTGATTACTTGTAAATTTACTGGACCTCTATCACCAAAACTCGAAGCTTCCGCTAGTTGATAAAGAAAGCACAAACTCGCGGGTGTGCAATATATCCGTCTATAACTTTTATAATATTCATTGTGAAACTTTTGAACCGACCCTTGTAGTTACTGATAATTTAAGTTAATATAATTACTGTTATATAATTACTGTGCTTTTGTTAGAACGCGCAAGATGTTGTTCACGGTTCACCTGATATTACCACAAAGCTGTAGTGGCTATAAATTTTAACAAAATGTGTGTTTGAACATATTCCTTCGTTACATTTTCAGGCTTGCGCATATCAAATATGAAACTGTATTAAGTTTATCTCAGTTTGCCACAGTCAACCCTTATACGTGCTATAACAGTATCAAAGACTATATCCTCCAATGACAATATAACTATTCAAATTGTGATTACCGAAAGCCACATCGCGAGATAAGGCCAAACAATCCTTGAGCGAGATCTTATAAGACTATATAGTTTGCCATTATATTCAAGTATCGGCAACAAAAGTTTATTGGGGACCCTAATGTTGTGCTCGTGTGAAACAACAAATTGTATGTACCTTTTGTATTGCCAACTAAGTGCTTATGTCCTCTTTTGCATGGGGTTGACTTCCTTTATATATGAAATTCATTTATTGTCTACCCCGCTTCTGTGTGCTTTATTATTGACTAACACGCCAGGATCGAGTTTTGACGACAAAAGTAATTACATAATCAACTTTTAATAGAGTTTTTGGAAAAAGGAGATCTTCATTTAAAAAATAATACTATTTTTAGTTTTTTTTAATCGACTTAATTATCTAAATTTCTCTTTTTAAAAATTACAAGCGGCTCCGTCCGTTGATCTGTAAATTATGTACGTATGAACGTATGTATGTACGTGCGAATGTACAAGGACATGCTACAGCGCAATTCTTGATCGATATTCGTGTTATTTTTTCTATCGAGTTCGAGTAGAAACCTATTAGTTTTCATAATGAATTGTCAAAGTTTGATTTTAACAAACAATTTTCTCACAACTCACTTTTTTCTTGCTCAGCGACTGTTTTATGAGAATCTGCTTTCTACTCTTGGTTGTTTTTAACATTTTTATTTTTAATTTTTTTTCCATTTGTTTATTTAATAAAAAAATTAAAAATGATGTTTATGGATTTTTGGTTTACCAACGATTTTTTGTTTATTTGTATTTTTTATAATTTTATTTATTTATGTATTATGTTGTCGAAATTTGTGGGAGATGATTACTAGGGTAGTATTTTCATTGTAATTAGAGGTTTACTTTATATACCTTAAGAGCAAATTTCGCCTGTTAGTCTGTCTGTATGCCTTTTTAAAATTATATATAATTTTATTACACATTTCTTTTTCTGGAGAGACATTTTTCTAGGATTATATTATGATCGAGCTTTTCGTAACTACTGCAAACTGATCTCGTTCTCTTTTTCCGCTAAAGAATAAAACTTTGTTTCATATTTTTTTCAGAGATATACATTTTTCCAGGAAGGAAATATGCTAAATTATTTTGTAATTACTGTAAGTTCATTTGATACATACACTGAGTATTTTCTTTTATTTCATTTTATTCATGGGGGTAGTGTATGTGATAGGAATAGAAAAAGCGGTTCACTGCATGTGCATAAAGTAGAGTACCATAGTTACATATATCTCTTGAAATTGTTGATGCGAGTTGACTGAAATAATTTTAACTGAAATATTTTACATAGAACTGACTTACTATGCCAACTTTCAAGTTTTTACGTCGCATAATTTCTGAGAAAATCGGCTGTGACATTACGGATAGACACGTAAATGATCTCATAAAGGTTCCGTTTATCTTTTTAAGGTACGAAATACCCAATATTTCATTTGTACTTTTTATGTATTGCTATGCCAACTTTAATATTTTTATGTTGCATAATTTCCGAGAAAATCGGCTGTGATATTACGGACAGACACGTAAATGATCTCATAAAGGTTCCGTTTATCTTTTTAAGGTACGAAATACCCAATATTTCATTTGTACTTTTTATGTATTGCTATGCCAACTTTAATATTTTTACGTTGCATAATTTCCGAGAAAATCGGCTGTGATATTACGAACAGACACGTAAATGATCTCATAAAGGTTCCGTTTATCTTTTTAAGGTACGAAATACCCAATATTTCATTTGTACTTTTTATGTATTGCTATGCCAACTTTAATATTTTTACGTTGCATAATTTCCGAGAAAATCGGCTGTGATATTACGAACAGACACGTAAATGATCTCATAAGGGTTCCGTTTATCTTCTTAAGGTACGAAATAACCAAAATTTCCTTTGTGCTTTTTATATATTGCTATGCCAACTTTCAAGTTTTGAGTCGCATAATTTCTGAGAAAATCGGCTATGATATTACGAACAGACACGTAAATGGTCTCATAAGGGTTTTGTTTAACTTTTTAAGGTACGAAATACCCAAAATTTCATTTGTACTTTTTATTTAAAAAAGAATGCCGCTATGGCGTGACAAGAATAAAAATGACATTCTTATATATAGATAATGAAAGTAAACACAGACAATTACTCAGACAAAAGGGAAATCTTGTATTTTATTACGAAAAATTAAGTTATTTTTTAAAAAAGTTATAAATGCTATTACTATATATTTTTTTGAAACAGCAAGATGGAATACAATGCATATTGTATCCCAGCAGAAATGTGACATACTAACCCATAAAACTTGAAGACCCCGACGATCTAATCGTCGGGGTAATTCGAAAGGTGCAAAAATACTTTTATTTTAATAATACAGAATGAATGTCGATATCGGGTAATAGTTTATTTTTAAATAATCTAGGCAATGGCTACAAATTACTAAATGCACTTGGTGTTGATTATTTTTTGTAATCGTTCTAAAAAGTTAAGTGTTACAGGTAATTTTTAAAATTTTTATTTTTAATTCTTATTATTAATTTTGAAGATATTTATTAAGATAGTTTATTAAGATAGATATTTATTAAGATAGTTTATTAAGATAGTTTTTTGTTTTGTATTATGGTCACAAATTTTTTTTTTTGGCTCTTTCACTTTGGCCGATCTATTATCATGCAAATAACTATAAAAAGGTAGAAACTGCGAGGTTGTGACAGTCGGATGGATAAATTGATAAACGAAGAGTTATAAAACTATCTGTCTGTCTTTATAAATATCCACAGTCGAAGAGTTGAGCATTTGAAAAATGAATGAATGATGACAAAGACCTATTCAAAATAATGGCTAAGAAGAAGTCAAAAAGGACATATATATATATATATATATATATATATATATATATATATAATATTTTTGTGAATGTTTTATGATAAGTGGGATGAAAGGGTAGGTTAGACATGTAACACTTTTCCATATCGCTTCTTATTCTTTTGACGTAAGACAGTAAAAGGTACAGTGAGGTAACATCAGCAAATCAACCAGCATAATCTCCGAGAAAGACAATCGTCGACTTCCCAAATTCTTCACTCGGGAGCCGTCTCGTCACACGGCTGAGCGCAACGCGGCCTGAACCTCCTTTTGTTTTTGTGCGTATTACTCCCGAGCCGCAGCCCGGGCCGCCGAACGAGCCGCCATTAGGGCCGCTCTCGAGGCGCCGAGGACACGTGAGCACATAATGCTGCAGAGAAATAAGTAATATGCTGCTACATGCCGTGTCCTTCGGGGGCGAGGACGTATTTAACGCACGTGGACGTGACGTGTAGGGATATCAATAAGCTTAATATATTTGTATATGTATATAAACTACGTCATGTCGTATATAATATTAGTCGTGTTTGAGGCTTAGTTGTATTGACTTTTTCTTCTTTTTATGCCCTGGTCGATTAACATGCGATGTTTATTATATTGGCTGTAATAATTTTGTTCATGGCCACTCTGAAAAGGTATGCCAAATATTTGTTAAACCAGGGACAAATGTTTTGGAACCACGGCGTCCTTTTTCGACTTGGAACTCTTTCTGACCATTTGGTCTTGCATTATTTGATACAAACCAGATGTTATATCTTTCTGAGTGTGCCATTATATGCCCGAAGTGTACAAATTTCTGTTTTTTATTATCATCTCTGTTGCTTTGTTTACTCGCTGAAGAACTGTTTTTTATCTCCTGTACATCCACATTTCGAAGGATTCATTATTTTCGGTGATGTGCATCCTTTACCGCCCAGTTATTAACATATATAGATGTATCTAAAATATAGGATCTCATCAATCTGATTTTTGGTTTCAGAATGACCTTATTATCGCGTAAGGTTTTTTATGTTGGAAAATGCATTTCTAATTTTTTCTATGCGGATTCTAGATACTTTTCTAATACTTGTCGTTCAATTTACAATAACCTCACTTGTTTTTGGTATAGTTACTATCCATAAGTTATAATAATTTTTGAGTTTATTGGTATTTTACTGATGACCATAATTTTTGTCTTTGTGGTGTTGAATAATCCATATTTGTTACAAGCTTTGGTTACTCTATTAGTTAGTTATTGAGGTTCTTCGTAATCGATTGTCATCTATTTATACCTGCTAGTCCTTCCTTGAAGGTAAATTCAGAATAAAAGTGGACAATAAGGTGGGATGGAATGCGTTCCAGTCTTACTCCTCTTTGTATCTTCATTTCTTCAAAAGTACTCTCACCAGCTTTGCCGTTTGTCTATTAGTACCAGTCAAGGTTTATAATAATTAGGAAATATTTATCATCAATACCCACTTGTCGGAAAATGGAAGTTATTTCACTATATATCACTTGTTCAAAAATCTTTTCAAAATTAATAAAACACATATGACATGGGTGTCCCATGTTTCTACACTTCCATATTTTGAATTATGTGCTGAACAAAATATATATACCTCGAAGATTGCTAAGCAATTTAAATTGTTCTTCTACAATGTTATAGATCCTTGAATGTAGTATTCAGAAGAATATTTTAATAACATAATTCATTAAGCTTGTTATTTTTTTAGGTATTGCTTTAGATGTTAACAGTAGTCAATGTGTCGGAATATTATTTGTCTCGTAGATTTTGTTGCTTTTCATTATACAAGATTTTTTTTCATACGAGACTTTTTTTGCTCGTATTTTCCAAAAGTTTTATTATTTCATTTGAAACAGCGGTGGAGTGTATGTATGTTAATACGTACGAGTATGAAGTATTTGCGTGGATCGAACATACTAGTCCACATGTGACATTCCGCAGATACCTGTTACAAAATACGCTTGCATTCTGTCTCTCTTCATAATGACACAAATATTATATGAAGAAAAGAAACAAAGTGATTACGTTGGACGTACGCCTGCCACCCCGTTCGACGTATAAGCCCCTCTTAGGAAAGAATGAAATGTAAAACGTTCCACGTAATGTGTTTGTACTCGTAACGTAACCCACTCGTGGATAAGTTAGTATTCCATGTACTCGTACTTTTACTGGCTTCATACTATGTATTCTTCATTCCGTCTAAACTCCATTGCACATCGATATTTGGCTATGTTCATAGATACTCTCAGAAGGTTCTTCACAAATAGTTATATTATAATGGCACATATCATTTACAAAAGTGATGGTTAGTCTTATTATTGTTAACGGTACGGATTATTACAAAAGTAACAGCATAGGAAAAGTAAAGTTTTGTTATTTTCTGTGGGCGACGTTTTCTTCATTTACTTTGATTGCATAATGCGTTTGTTGTCAGTCTGTACCAGTCTCTTCAGAGCATTGCTTCATTTTGTTTTCATCGTTTTTCTTTTGTACATATTATTTTATAGTTGGAGTGTTCTTAGTTTCATAGTTAATTTTCATACATTATTTTAAGTTTTGTAAATGTTAAAATCATTCGTAATGTCGGGCACAAAAGTAGTTCTACGTGGCACCATTTTGGGGATGTAGGGAAATCTTATGTTTCTTGCAATATTTGTAAAATGATATGTTGGTTTAAAGCATCCGCATCAAATTAAAAAAGACCACTCGAATATGAAGCATCCAACAGTATCGTTGTTATAAATCCAATAGAATTACGTAGGATAGTTTAGTACGAGTATTGCAAGAGTGTCCATGTATTGTTTATTAATATTTTCACTTACATTTGAAATAACTAAAACACGAGACTATAATATTTTTATAACAGATAGTTAAGCCTCTATAAAATATAAGGGAAAGTTTTCGATGTCTTAAATATCATGCTTGTATTCAGTAAGTAACAAACAAAAAATATTGAATATTTTATGAAAGTATTTAAAGGTCCCAACCGAATACCCGACAAGCCAGTAGGCGTTCTGTGTATGGCCTAATATTTTGTAACAGATATACGTAGTTGTTATTTTTATGTACTTGTAACGGGCTTATATGGTGTGAAAAAAGTACTGATATATCAGACCTCTAGCTTGCTTAACTTCATCTTAAGTTATCGCAGGCCCTATATTTACCTCTTTTATTTCTAAGACGGTCTTTAATCCAAAAATAATTTGTCAGTATATTAACATGTTAAAACTGTCGATAATGTCTTCTATATAACTCTTTGGAATTAAGTTACAGAGATATTCCACTTAAGGAACCTTTGTTTTAGGAGTGATCTAAGTATCATTAGATTATAAATTTAGTAGTTTTACTAATTACTCGTTTACTATCTTATACTAGTAGGAGTATTTCATGATATGAGAAGTAGTGAGATCCAAATCCCAGTTTTAATTATAATTAAGAAGAGTATTCAAATAATACTCCAAAATTTTATTTTTATTCGTAATATATATATTTTTTAAATTCTGACATGACTCTGAAATATAGCTAGATTACTGTTCCTTCATCAGTGTAAAACTCAAGGTCACTGAAATCAGTATTTAATATCCTATTTGTCTTCAAATATTTTCTTTCACGTTAAAATTATCGAAAAGATAATCATGTTCTACAAAAATGACTGTTAAGTGCTCGCCAACTGACGAAGTCGAAATTTAACTATTGGTACTTTGTCAGTGGCAACCAGTAATTACCATGAACGGGGAGCATTAGCATCTAAAAACGTTATTTTGTGTGTTGTGTTTCATAAAATAGAACCCTTGAAAACAGGAAATTGCACCCGATTTTTTTTGTTATTCAATTTTCCCAAAAAATTTCATCTAAATAACGCGATGTAAGGGATAATAAAAAAATAAGATTTTTGAAACTTATCACATGGCAACACAATTTAAAAATTACTACTGCCATTGATGGGCATTCTTCTTTATATTATTTGTTGATTTAGTAGTAGCAGGAAAGGGTGCGTCTACGAACAAAAGGAAAACAACACGAGATGATAAAAAACCCTGTCACGTCTATTTTCGTTTGACTGATCAAACTTTTACCGGCAACGTCGCGTTCATGCGTTGCGTCTATACCACGGTGCGGCGACAGGCTCGCGGCTCGAGACTAACAATAAGGTATTTTCAAAATGAAACCGTAAAGAACGCGAGAGCTCAGCGGTATCATGGCGACGGTTCCACTTCAAATCCAGAGATGTGGAGTTATGTGGCTGCATCCTAAATGTACACTCGAGAGAATGGATCGTCGAATGCTGAAACATGGTAAAATGGCTAAGAACTTTAAGAGTTATGTATTCAGCACTTTAGTTATACTGTATTTTTGAGTTTTCAGATATCATTTTTTAAGGATAACCTTTTAATTTCAATTTGATGTACCTCTATGACTTTTCCTGTGCTATAAAATATTTAGCGAACCTTATTTAAATAATATATTTCACTGGACGATACCGAGTATTCCAGGTCGTAATTTTTACTTTATTTCATCTCGATATATTAAAAGGGTCCAAAATTATGATCGATGAAACGCACTACGTTGGATGTAATTGGTACAAACATAGATAAGATAACCACTGGATGACGCATCAACACAAAATCTCTAGCCGCGCGCTGGCACAATCTGTGCCACCGCTCTGGGCGAGGAGGTTACGCGTCTTTAGTAAGAAAACACACGTCATAGCGAAAGTTCCTCGTAATTTTAAACTAAAATTAAATAAACCATGCTTTTTTGTGATATAAAATATTGCCAGAAAATAAGCAATAGATCATCACTTTAGAAAGATAGAATTACTTTTCACAAAGAAGCACATTGTAAACTTGCAAGTATATTTTCGTATATTAGTGTCAGATCGCTGGCAGCAAAATCGGCCATATTGCTGATTTTTTGGTCACTAGAGTTGCGTCGCGCCGTTATCGATAAATAAATCGATACTTGGATGCTACCTAAAAATCCAAAAAATTACTATCATTAAGATATTTATTTATAAACTAAAATTAATTCATAGATTTTTAGGCATATAATATTATATTTTACAGTTTCTCGAACTGTCCACGCCAAAAAGAAAAATAGTTACAGGTAGCTGGGTAACCCTCATCAATCATCATCAATCTATCAAAAACTCGACAATGCTGCAAACAATACGTTACTTTCGAAATATGCTAATAATAGTAGTTTAATTAAATGGCAGTTATATTACAGAAAATTAACGTATTACCACATAATAACGAAAAAAACGATTATTGAGTAATTATTAAAATCAATTTTTAAAAATATAAAATAGAGTAATATTTCACAAAACAAAATATATTACAGTATTACAATTACATCACAACGAACTTAAAGCTGTATATATATATATATATATATATATATATATATATATATATAATTTTATAAACTTTGTACATGGTGGCTTATTGAATAGTTTTACGAAATTTTATATCTCCGAGTTTTGTGCAATCTAAAATAAGTGTTGTCCATTTTCCACCTGTAAATTTCAAAATTCATATTAGTAAAATAACGGTGTAATATTTATATTTATAACATTATTTCGCTTATTAGTTCATTAAGTTAATATAGTGACTATAATAAAATAAAAATCTTACTTGGAAATACCGATGTTTTTAATTTATTAACACCCTTACTTTGAAATATATTATCGACAATGCATAATTATCGAACAAAGTACTTCTTTGTGCTATCCCAAGGGACAAACACTGATTAATAAAGTCACGTGATATTTTTGCCCTTATGAACAGTGGTTAGCTTGAGTTTCATACAAATTTTGTTCTTATACTTAATCCAGTGGTTGTCTATTCGTAGTGGATGTGATTTATGTGAATCTTCTCTAGTGATATGAAGCTGTTACAGCAATAGGTTATGTTTTACTCACAACCATAACTTTAAAATTTAAATTTGGTCCTATTTTACCGCTAGGGCGGGGCGCGAGCATATATTGATGAGTAACTTTGTAGGAGTAACTATTTGTAATATCGGTACAGAAGCAGGACGCGGGGACGAAGGCGAGGAGATCGCGGTACGAAAAAAACTTCACAGCGTGGATCATTTTGCGTAGGTGAAGTTAGAAATTTTCGTTGATGCAAAGTATGTGAGGTATCGAAACGACTGGGATAAACAGGATATAGGAGTGATATAAACAGTGTATAGGAGTGATATAAAAAATATTCGTTATAGTGATGACTCTTATACTGAGATTTCCATGTCTTGTATATTGATATAATCTAGGTGTTTAAAAAAAATAAGGTTAGGGATTTTTTATTAATAGAGTGGGGATTTTTTTATTACATAGAATAGTGAATATCATAATAAAATTAAAAACTTGCTGGTATTAATCTTTAAATACTATACATATTTCTAGAGTACGCTAATATATTGTTTCCTTATGGGCTGGTATTTTTGGGTGCGTTATTATACTCAAAGCCCCACACTTGACTGTTGCTGGATTGGAGAATTCGATGTACATAAGGTCTCTGTCGCTATTGCTTATAAACTATCGAGAGAGCTTGCTGGGTCAATTACCAATGACTACTCCTCGTCAGAAGTTAGATAATTTCTTTATTAATTAAAACGATATTTACAAAATTGAATATCACTTAAAATATCGATTGCTCGTACTGCTGACTTTAATGAGCTGACTGAACTGGAGCGAACTCAAACTCGAACTTGACCTGTCGCTAACAGGTTTTTGGACTGTTGTAACTTCGTAACGTCTCTCATGTACCACCGTGTGAACTGTGATTCCTTTCTGCGGGCGCTGGTTATCACGCCAGGTGTTATGAACTTACGGTCACTCGATTGTTACTGTGGTTGTTGAGAACATATGAAGAAAAAATTATTTTATTTTTCATTCTATAAACTAATAAAAAATAAAATGTGACACGATTTAGCGGGCTCTAATGAGATCGAAAGATACGAGTTGATGTGGGGGGAATGTGGGGATTGACGGCAGAGTATATAATATTTATGGCCAAGACGAAAACGTATTTTCTTTGTTGTATATATGGATCTGTTTAACATTTAAGAGTTAAGAATGGATGTACGTAAGCTTATTCTATAATATATGAATCTCGGTTCATGTTTTTGGGCAGCTTAACCCCTTAAGTGTACAATCGTTGTTAAAGTAGTGCCATATTAGAGTCGAGCAGCTATAATTAAAGTTGCTATTGTAAAGGGGTTATAACTACATAAAAAGACACTTGACAAGGAATATAAGTTCATATTGTAGATTAATTATATTTATTTTTTAATATACACTTCCAAAACAATTTTTCTAAGTAAAACTTTATCTAGATGACGGCAAATAGAAAATGTTTGAATCTTATCCACATAAGCTGATGGATGAAGTAAAACGTGTTAGTTAAAATTGATAATAATAATTAATTATATTAAGCGCGATAAGTAAGAAGATCCGACCGATTTTTTGTGAAAAAGATCCGGTTCAGTTTTTCTTGATTTTGTACAAAATTGGTACAATTATCATTACAGACTTTACGTGGAGATATTGAGCGATAAATAAAAACTTACAGTAAAATTCGACGTCTATCTCCTTGTAGTATCCTATCATCATCATAGATATTAATACGCTAAGGTTTTAAGATGTTACTCTCCCTTTTTAGAAAAAACCTCACAACTAATCCACATAAATTATATATCATTTTATAGATAATTGCTTGCTCTACCGGCATCCACAACTAAAAAAATTATTATTGCTATTGTTTTTGCAAATTAATTAATTATTAAAATTATATACACAAAACAGCAATGCTGCCATCTAACGGCTCAACGTCAATATGATTGACGGTCGGTAAAATTTTTGTTTAATTTAAAATCCACTCACGTATAAATAAAGTGGCGCTTTAGCTCAATGCTTTTGATACTTGCGCCTCTATATGTCAATTTTAGTAAAATATTTGTTTGATCTGTCATCTGAGCTTCATAATGGAATAAATAATGCGAAGACTTCGCACGGGTCACGCTAGTTACATATTATTGTACTTATAGTGTATTGTTTCCAAGCTAAAGCTTATTTAATAACTTTGACCTAAGTACTTAATTTAAAATTTTCACTAATGGAAGTTAGACAATGAGGTAAATGTGTACATACATACACTGAACAAATATAAATATAATTACAGACAAGATTGCGCATACGGAATCACTAATATGAGTATTTCAATTGTACGTAGTTGTAGAGTAGTTTATAGTTTTATAATTAACATTTTTTTATAAATTTATGTTTTCTGTATATTTTTCTTACGTTACGTATTTCCAGCACATGTCATGTGTTTTAATTTAAAAGTACAGATGATAAATTAAAATTTTTATCAAACTTCACACGGTTTTCATTTTTTGGAGACAGACAAATCTATTTTGAGATTCAATGCTTCACGGGGGAATAAAGGAATTTCTTTATTATTTTTATCATAAAACTCTTCTCGAGTGAGATTTTATATAGAAACGTTATTAAGATAAGGAATAAATACGTCTATTCATAAAATACAGCTCGAAAAGTTTTAAGAAAATAAAGAGGAATTCCTATGTTAATCTGATAAATATCAAGATACGTTTGTGTGTCTCTGAGGGAACGATACACTGGTCAGAGAAATTGTTTAAAACAATTTTGGTTACGTGGTCCATATAGATTTTTTGATAAATTTTGAAGCTTTATGTAATATGAACGTAAAACCTATAAATTAACGACGAAAATTCTCTTATTTTTGGAAAAATTTCGAAATTTCGAATTTCTAAATACCAGCCAGATATATATTACAAATAATCTAAATACTAGCCAAACGTCAATATCCATGTGTTAAAGCTTTTCCAATATGAAAATTTATGACGTTAATATTCATTAAAAATTTAATTAAGATCAACAAATCTACTGACTCTGGAGGATATAAACGGTGTCCGGGAATAAGTATCAGGCAAAGAAAGACGCTATTCGTTAGCTATAAAGGAATAAATTGTCGTTGACATAATACGCGAAATACGCCCTTTTTCTAATGAAGTGCAAGAAAATATTACATATATCTCTTTTTAACACACCCAATACTTGCCTGGAGCGCGGTGCTTATCTGGGCAGTCTTCGTAGCTGTTCGAGAGTTATTGCCCTGAGCGGCACTGAATAATGTGCGCAAGTATCGCGTGTATGAAAATGATGAAGCATAGTTATGTATATTATTTAAGATTTTCTGAAAAAAAGTCATCTTTTAAATTTTATTTTAACGACAATCAACTATTTTTCAGCAAACGAATAATGTCTTTCTTTATCCGACACTTATTGAAATCACGACGTGATCACGCAGATATTAATATAATTTATAAAACTAGCGGAACTCGTTCCATTTAACATGCAAAATGTATGAGTTAATTATTGCACTGCACCATAACAAATGTTAATTAGTCTAGTCTGGTGAATTATGTTCAAAATAATACTTCGTGAATACATAACAGATCTCAACGAAATATGTACATTTTCTTAATTGATACATTAATTGACCATTTTGCCAAAATGGTATTAGCAATTAATTTGGGCAAAAGTTAGTATATTAATAAAACTTTTGTTTCACAGAAATATATTAAGTTATTTCTGTGTTTTATTTATATATAAAAGTACACTGTTCTTGCTTCGATAAGATTATTATGAAATTAATAAATAACTTCTTGCAGCTTATTATGTAAAACTTTTTACTAATGAACATTACATATAAAAACGAGTACAGAACTTGACCAGTATCGTATGGCTATTTAGATATTTCTGTGTATTAAGTAAATAAAGTTGGCAAGTAAAACCTGGTTGCGAGCGCTCAAACGACCCAGCTATTCAAGTTTTGATTTCAATTGAGATTTCAACTGAGATTTCTATATTCGTAATGTCCGTCTAGAGTCGGAGCTTTTCATTACAGCAGCGTCGCGCAGATGAATAACAGTTGACTAAGCAAGTAGTGCAGTAATCAACCGCTGGCTCCGTGCACTTGCAAAGCGTGACAACATCCGTTCGCCAGGTCTGATTTTTCCCGCTGTCGTAGCGCGATAGCGTGATGTCATGCCGCGTTGCATTTTATTTACTATTCTCTTCGAGTACTTCTTGGATTTATATCTAAGGTAAACTATAGCCATCTAGGTTAACAGCGTTTGTATATTAACTTATTTCTTTCAATATTTTTTAATATTCTTATAAAATTTCATAAAATTGTTAGTAATATTGAAGGCATTAATAAATTTTCTTCGATTTTCAATTGAAATTCTTTATTTCGCCGTTAGAAGCACAGGGGAATAGTTTAACACCTCTAGTGATAATAATATATGCAATTCAAACACAAAAATGCAACACAAAGCTTCATCACTTAAACAAAAGAAAACCTGTTAAGCACGTATAAAACTTACATTAAAGGGAGTTTTGTACACATTTAGGCATTTATAAACACTTAAGGTTATATTGTATTGTCAACTACTTTTTTCACAGAAGTATAATAGAAGAAAAAAAGTATAATTTTAAATAGAATTAGAAATAAACGATGACTGGATTTTCCCCTTTACTCGTGCTGATTGTAGGTCGACCGGAAATACTATAACTTCGTACCCTACCTACCTAAGTACCATAACTACCTAAATAGTAAGATTTTCAAGATCAGTGAGTAAAACTATTGTAAGAATAAAAGAAATATGCTTTAAAGGGCAATTTCAAGTTTTTTGATAGAAATATTATCATTTATAGATAATTAACTTCTTTAAAGAAGATGGATCTTGGTCTGGTTCTTAAACATCTTTGCGACGCCTAAGTTAGTTCCATTTTAAAATGATCTCAATGTCATCTATCGGATCCACTAACACATAAATAAGGAAATTGTTCCACTTTCCCACGCCCGTACTTTATCTATTCATAACCTCTATGCTATATGTAGTAGGGTGGTTCTTATCTCAGCGAAAATTCTTTTATTATTTTTTTCTAAAGGTACACCCCGTAATTATAATCTATCAGATGAAAAAGGGCTCTTGTATTTTTTCTAAATTTTTTATTCAACTTCTAGGGGTCGCTACCGTAAAGGTAAAACTTGGGAAATAATATATAAATTCATATTAGTGGCTATTTTTTTATTCAAATATATCAATCAAATTCACTTACAAATACATACAAAACGTCATCTTTATATAAAAAAAGTAATTGAATATTTATGTTGACAACAGAGTAGATTTCTGAGTGTCAGGAAACTCTTTTGGATAGTCTTTAACCAATAATAAATTTTTGTTCTTCATCGGTAGTATGTAATTTGTTATACTCCTCCAAAAGTGCTACACCTCGTTCTGCAATATCATTCACAACTCGCATATTGTAAGCGATTGCCTTATTTATTTTATAACTTTCGTCATTATCCCAAGTTTCTGCATCGTTCTTGAGAAAGTCAGGCGTCATAACAATTATCTGAAACAATTTATATGCATTACTTGTGATGCAGTTTTAAAGGTTTTTTTTAATAATACAATCACTTTCCAATACTATATGCTTAGGACAGTCTCCATTTATAATGCTTTTACCAAATTTTTTTTTTAGTTTCTAAGCTAATTCTGTCGTCAAATAAGGTTAAGCCCACCAATTCTTCGGATAAGTACCACAATTGTTCCATTATTTTCTATTATCTACTTTGGATATTAGTGAATTTCTTCATACAGCTTGAGATATTTTAACAGTTGCAAATCGTTCCCAGCTGCTACTGGTGCAGAATGGGCTTCATACCAATATTTCACATATATTCGCACTGTAAACACGCAAATATCTTTTATATCTTTCTGTTCTTTCTTCGAAATCTTAAATTGGTCTCAAAATAAGAAAATTTTAAGCGAATATATCGCTTTTGCCATCCACCGAGCTCTATGTAAACTAGCGGGTGTTCTCAAGGCTGTTACTGTTTCAAGTATACCCCCAAGAATATAATAATTAACTGTAACAATTCTTTGTAATCGTCCCTCGGTTGGTACAAAGTTAAAGGCTGTTTTGAAAAAGTCATGACCGCCTCTGAAATATGTTCACAATCTTTAAATAATAATGGATCAGAAGAAACAGTCCTGAAGTTATTTTGGTTAATTTTTTCCCAATTATTTTTAAATTTTAAAATTGCTATTTCGGGTCCGCTGGAAGTACCACGGCATCTAACATTATTTCGAGTATAATCAGCACTTTTTAGTGTAGACGTCAGGACGACAGCAGCTTTTCTATCGTTTAATTTAGCAACGTCAAGGCTAGCAGCGAAACGATCGTCTGTAATTTTTTTTCTGCACCGTTTTGCTGGCGGTGCTTCAGAGTTCAAAGGCCCTGGCTGTGGAGAAACAATCAATCTCTCATCGTCACTACTTTCAATTGCAGATGGTGAATATGATGAAATAGGCAGAGTACATTTTTCAGTTAATCTTTTGACACTTTCTTCTTCCCGTTACTTAAATTTTTGCAACCGCTCCACTTTTCGTTGTTTTTCGGTCACTTTTTTTGAAAATTGTTTAACTAAGCTACCAATTTTTCCAGATCTATTCAGTCTTTGAGCTAGTAGGAATTGCTTGTCTTCCTCAATTTTCAATTCATCAGAATGTGCTATGTCAAAAAGTTCTTCGATTTGACTCAGCCACGTTTTTTCTTTTCGTTGTATTGCTTCGGATCGCTTGGTTTTATTTTCTTTATTTTTATTCATACATTGCCTTTTGCCCATTGTTTTTTCTTAGTAGGTATGCTTGCTTTTTCCCACAAAGCTATGACATCTTGAGTATAAGAGTCCGCAGCAGCATTGTTGTTTATTTTTTGTCAAATTTATAATAGATAATAACTGCCTTACTTCTTTTGTCGATGGCAGCTTTGTTTCGAGTATGTGATATCTGTCCGATTAACCACACAACCATTTTGTTTCTTGTAGAAATTAAACCAGTACTTGTAGATGCCATAACTAATATGGAACACCTTTGCAAAATTACGTACACACAATAAACCGAGGAGTCGCAAAATAAAAGACGTGCGCTCTGGTGGAACGTAATTTAGGCACTAAACGGCGTGCCAGCGACCGGTAACAGGGAACGAAGGACGAGGCGAAGGGAGGGTGGTGAGTTTTTTTGACGTTTGATGTATTCCTAATGTTGCTTTTGTGAGCGTTGCGTTATTAGGTTAATAATAATGTGTATCAGGACTATCAGATGTACTTCGAAAAAATAATAAAAAAATAAACTTTTTAAATTCGGTAGCGACCACTAAACTTTGTTCAAAAAATAAAATAAAAATTATATGCTTATATTTATGCCTAAGAACATTATAAAAGGGTGACCCACTCAAATTTCAAATTTTGGATTTTAAGAATCGCCCTAATATGTAGTTTAACTATATTTATAATAATTTGAATTTTGTTTTAATAAAAATAAAATAAAAAACAGAATTTAATTAAATACTATTGTTATTAAATACTATTAACGTTAAGGTGTGTTTTTTAATTGATTTCAAAATAGGCGGAAATTCTCACTATGTTTGTGTATGTTATCTCACATCTTCGATATTAATAAAAAAATTGAGATTATTCTTTCTTTGCTTGAAAGGATTTACCTGCAGTATAGTCCTATTAAAATTTGGTTAAAATCTGAGTATTGAAATTGGAGATATATCATAAAAATACTCAATACAGAACAGCATAGATTCCATGATCGAGTTTGGTTGCTTTAGATAGCAAAAAAATTATAAATAGTAAAAAAATAGACCAAGTTCAAATCCAGCCCGCGCACGGAACACATGGAGGGTTGAAGTGGAATTACGATAAATATTTAATAGTAGCTAGTATAATTATCTGTCCCTATTATATATTAGACTCAAAAAAAATATGACACCTGTGAATGGAGGTGTTTCCGTGGCAGCATGTGGAAGATGCGGAGAGGGTTGCAGCCTAATTAAGCTGAGTTTACGCGGAAGAGACTGCGGGGTGTTGATAATTGTACTGTTTTTACATGAACTCACAATATCATCTTTACAACGGTATCATCTAGATAACCTTATAAATATACTGCAACAACAATAGACTAAACTGTTATTAATTGCAAAAAGTTATTTAAATATTACTAATTTTAATTACATATATATTATTTTTGCACGATGCTAAAATTCTTTTGTTGATATGAGTTGACCGATAGATGGAGCTAGGATAGCGTGATATCAGCGAAACGCTATGACATTACTTCTCACCGTTTCATCTGTCAGCAGAAAAAAGGCTCGTTTCAATTAAGCTGTCATATAATTTAAAAAAATAAACAAATGCGTTCTTATAAACAAAGGATCCACTGAGATACTCAAACGAGATCAAATTCGATGGGTTTACTTGAGAAGTTTCGATAACCACCTCCCTTCTCCATCATCAGACCCTCCTAGTTTCATATATAACCAAAGGGCTAATTGAGATAAGTCAAACGAGCCCAAACTTGATGGGTTTACTGTTAGCTATCAAGAAGTTCCTACGACTAGCTTCCTTTTCCATCGTCATATCATTTTGATGTCATCATATTATAGTATTGGTATCCGAAATGCGTAAGTTTTGCAAAGTTTCAAGTCGATATGAATTTTAGGGGTATGTGAGAATCGACTGGTTAGATTTGTTTAGATACGTAATTATTACATAAAAGTCAAGAAAATAAAAGTCCAATACGACCCGTACCAAGTAGTGTCTTTACATTCTGCCAAATATTTAAGTTAGCGGCTCCTGGATCGAACTGGGAGCTCTAAATTTTTTTTCGGTTTTCACTGTATCTATTCCAATTTTACATTCTCCTGTTATTTATTTGTTAATTGAATTTAACCTCATTTAAACAAAATCATCGAGATTAGCATTGCCTTTATAGATTTTGCGATACGGAACCATGACAACAAAATAAAATTAAAAGTAAACAGATACCTGTGCTGGTAAGAAAATTTACCATTAACCTCGCGTCAGTATATTTAGTCAAGTTCAGCCCAGTCCCCATCCGAGCACACGTGGCTCAGCCCGATCGGGCGCGAGGCCCCGAAACACCGCCGCAGGAATAATAAATAAAGTGTTATTGCATCCAGACGCGCGCCGGCGCCGGCTTGAATCGGAATCGGAAATGGCCCGTTTGAGTTTGACCGCTCTCCGGTTCGGTTGGCAGGGCCACTGATTGCCGTTATAACTTCGCTCGTACGTAACTGGTACTCTGGGTCTTGGGGAGGAGAAATAGCTCTTTAAATGATTGACACGACTAATTGTTGCATAAATCAGCCCTTAAGCGAAATATGGGTACATCGATATAGTCAGAAGGTAGCAACAGAACATTTTCACTGATGAAAACAACTCATAGAGTATAGACTTGTTTCCCGTGAGTTGACATAAGCAAGAAAATAACTAAGGAAATAGGTAGGTAAGTATATACAGGTATATACAAAGCCATAAAGCCACCGAGTTATGAATTGGTGGGTACATAAGTAAGTACAGGTATAAACTAATGCATAAATTTACCGCTATAGTATTTAAATGTATATATAATTTATATATAAGCTTGAAGAGCTGACTATGTTGAAGCCAAAAGAGGGATTGGGATTCATATGTCCGTATATATGTATATATGTGTGTATGTACATATACATGTATGTGTGTGGATATATATATATACATATATATATATATATATATATATATATATATATTTATATATATATATATATATATATATATATATATATATATATATATATGAATATATTTAAGTTCATTAAATGCTGCAAACAATTGTTCCTATTTAATAAATGAGATATTATCGATATTGAATTAATATGCAAAATAAATATATTTCCTCGAAACTTTAGTGATATTTCGACAATTGCGTTAATCTCCCCAAAGGGTAGGGGGGAAAATAATTTTTCGCATATCCTCCAAAAACTCTTACAGGACCAATTTTATCCCGAGTACGTGGTACTATTGATATTTTGATACTGAAAGTATCAAATCACGTCCCGAGTACGTGATTCCGAGTACGTGATTTAATACTTTCAGCATCAAATGGAAGTTCCGGAGGAATTTAGATCTTTTCAGTGATGTTGTATTTGAGAGTTCCGTGTATTGCGAACATAGATCCTAAATTTTCATGTGCTACTTTTATATAAAAGGTCATGAAAATATATGGATCAATATTTACTTAGAAGATAATTTGAAATATTAAGGCTTCGATAAAAATCTAAATAATTTACAATTAAATGAAACTACGTGATGTAGTATTATTTGTACTTTATTTAAATTCTTTACCACGACCTAGGTTTCGTTGTATTACAACATTTTCAGGTGGGCTATAAGAAAAGATCTTCTCTTTATCTTAGAATATCTTCTAGAAATAGAATCTTTGTTAATTGCCCACCTGAAGTTGAAATAATACTACATCACGTAGTTTCATTTAATTGTGAACAATGAATTTCTACAAAATTAACGCCAAATGTATTCAATATCTAAATAATTCATTAAAGATTTCGTGATACCTAACCTACTTAAAAACAATATATTTTCATTGTACGGAAAAAATTTTATTAATTGTAAAATTTCTTATGTAACTGGAAAAATACAAACGCCCCAATAACATTTTCGCAAGAAATTGTTCAACTTTGGTAAAAGTAAAATATTAATTTGACTGTATATCTGTATGTCTAACAGTGCTTTTTTTTAATAAGTGTGTAAAAAAACAATTTTTGTAAATAAATGGCAATATTTTGTGTGTTATTAAATATTTGCTTTAATTTCCTTTAAATACTAAAACGCTGTATATACACGTTACGTTACGTTAATTCTGAAGTAATGCATTATTACTTAATTTTTATTCACAATTAAATGAAACTACGTGGTATTATACCTACTTACTTTCAATTCTTTACCACGACTTAGGTTTCGTTGTATGACAACATGTCAAGTTGGGTATTCTCTTCAAATAGTCTACCTAAATTAACCACCTAATTTAAATCTCTTCAAATTACCAATTGAAGATGTTGTCATAAAACGAAACCTAGGTCTTGGTTAATAATTTAAATAAAGTAGATTTAATACTATATAACGTAGTTTCATTTAGTTGAGAACAAAAATTAACTACTAAAATACCTTTAATTATTATTATATATTATTCTCCGTTAATCTAACAAGTCTGAATCTAACAAAACTTTTCATGGTTTTTGCTTACGAAACGGAGAAATTAATATATATAATATTTAACATTTTAAACGTATACATCCTACTAAAGTCGGTCGCACAAAAAATCGGAGCGACTATGGTCGAACCTCGCCGATTCGAACAAGTTAAAATGCGCAAGCGGTGAAAAGGATGGAATCCACAACTGAATATGCGCCGATGAGACATTGAATCGGTGGAAAGTCGGCCTTATGTAACAGAAATCGGCAGTTGTCGGCCACTGACTGCCCACCTATGTAATTCGTTCGTCTGCGTTGCACGTATATCGATGATTATTTCGTTAATCCGGCAAGTATTTATTTATTTCCTTATGGTTATGTCGCGTAACAACTTAAGATATAAAATGTGATAAATGTATGGCAGGTATATTCAGTTAAGCTCGTGAGAGTCAAATCTATAAGGGTGTTTAGGTACATTTTTAAGTTTATATTTTGCCAATTCGTAATTATCTTTTAAACCCTCCTGCAATATTCCTTTTCCATATACGAAATGGGAAACTGTTTGACCCTTTAAATACTACATAACATTTTTAATATTCAAACGAAAAGTCATTACTCACAGTTAGGTTTCTGGCTAAGTGAAAATTTCAAAGCCATTTTATCGCCTTGAATTAAGTATAAGTAATTAAGTATTGCATTAAATAATTTCGTCAAGATTTTGCTTTCTCGAGATAAAGTACAGATATTTATCAGAATCTTTATCCTTTACTCATGTTCCTCGGCGATAGTCACATAAAAATTATGCAGAACAAATGTTTTATAAATTTAACATATTATGGGGTTTACAAATATATCTATATATGTACCTATGCATTTACCAACGTACAAGAGGGTTAGATAAATATCAAGCTTAATTTTTTTAAGTTACTATAAATTTTGAAAACAAATTACCTTCAAGCGTTACCTCATCATTACTTAAAAAGACATCGAGAACAAGAGGCATCGTCACGAAAATATGAGACGAAAATAACGCCGCGAAAGTAGGAATTTATAATTGCAGCTGTGTGTGTAGTTGTACCTATGCCTGTTTTGTATTTACATAAAGTAAGAGTGTACCGTAACTTCCCTTTTTTGTCTTAATCAAAGCTTCGGTTAATCTTTTGAAATGTGAAATCCTAATGAAGTATTGAAATAAAAATAATGCCTTCACAGGGTATTGAAAATAATATATACGTATATTAAGTAAAAGTTCTACTGAATACCTTAAAAAAGAAATGACCTTATATTTTAAAACATGGCTGCTTTATATTTTCCGTCAAGTTTATGTATCCAATTAAAATCAATAATCACGCGATAATTTTATATCAATTGTCACGCTCTCGCTATAAACGCGTTTAGTTAACGAACCTTGCAGCATCATCACGCTTCCGACCACAAATATTTCCTCGGCACCATTACGCAACAACGCACCGCCTGAACACTAGACACAACGCCAATTATATTTGAAAATCAATTATTGATTCTACTCGCTAACTCATTATTTAATAATTGCGCTTACGTGATAACGGACCTCGGAGGTTGCAATATCATTCATAAGATAGCGCTGAATGAATGGTTTCATTGATAAATTGAAAGGTCATTCATCTTGTGAGGCGGCAGGTCAGTGATATAAATAGTTCATTCTGCATAGTATTGTAATATCCCTAAGTCCGTTATTATTAATAGGCATATTGATAATTGTGCTTTGCTTCTTGAATCTATCGATAAATTACACAGACCTGCGAAATTTAACTTTTATTTTCCCCTTCAAATAATTATAATGTTTCATCAACACATTACGCTATCTCAACGGTATCTATCGATAAATTACATAGGCCTGCGAAATTCAACTTTTATTTTCCCCTTCAAATAATTATAATGTTTCATCAACACATCACGCTATCTCAACGGTATCTATCGATAAATTACATAGGCCTGCGAAATTTAACTTTTATTTTCCCCTTCAAATAATTATAATGTTTCATCAACACATCACGCTATCTCAACGGTATCTATCGATAAATTACACAAGCCTGCGAAATTTAACTTTTATATTCCCCTTCAAATAATTATAATTTTTCATCAACACATCACGCTATCTTAATGGCATCTATCGATAAATTATACAGACTTGCGAAATTTAACTTTTATTTTCTCCTTCATATAATTATAATGTTTCATCAATATATCACGCTATCTCAACGGCATCTATCGATAAATTACACAGGCCTGCGAAATTTAATTTTTATTTTCCCCTTGAAATAATTATATCTTTTCATATTTAGGTGTGTTAAATTAAAATACAGCGTTGTTTTTATAGCTCATCGCCATTTACTTTTATTGAAGACATGCATTTTTACAGATTTTTGAACAATTTTTATGAAAAAAATGTAATACTTCTTAAGAAAAAATTATAATTGAATGTTTAATTACAAAACAAATAGTATTAGTTTTAAAAAAGACTTAAGAGACTGAATAAGTCAGAAAGATTTATGATATTTTTTTCTAATTCCTTCAAAACTTCTGTTCAAAATTTTTGTCTTGTAGTTACGATGCGGTTCATCTTTTTTAACATCCAGCAATAGTCAACCTTCATGTTCACGTCGACCTTCCTTGATATCTGTTCTCTATAATCTTAATGTCTTGGTGAAATCGCTTCCTCTTTTATTCACTTACTGCACCAAGATTTTCGTGAAAGAAGTCAATTTGGGAATCAGGAAATGCAATTTTATACTCGTATTAAAACCCGATTTATTGAAATTATTAAGCATGCTGTTGACTATATTTACACGATCAGGGCTTTTTCTGTTTCCTAAAAAATATTCCACAACATATGTAGTTGGAACCTTTACAATTTCGTCATTGTCGTGTATGCGTTCGTCCGTTTGTTGCAATCCCGTAATTTCTGTAGTTCTATACATATCTGAATAAAATTTTAAAATAATGCTTAGGTTCCATTTATTTCTTTGAAGTTTAGCCTCGTTTAGAAGGTACTATTAGTGAGAAGAAATATTGAATATCAATAAGTAATTAGAAAAAAATTCTACTCTATTCTTATTATAGTATAATTACTTAATTGAATATATTTGGCGTTAATTTTGTAGAAATTCATTGTTCACAATTAAATGAAACTACGTGATGTAGTATTATTTCTACTTTGTTTAAGTTCTTTACCACGACCTTGGTTTCGTTGTATTACATCATCTTCAGATGGTCTATTTGCAAATATTTTTTTCTTCCGAAATTTCATTCGGAGTCGACGGTACAATATCGCCAATGTAACCAAATCGGCTCTTTTCAAATATTGAATATATTTGGCGTTAATTTTGTAGAAATTCATTATTTACAATTAAATGAAACTACGTGATGGAGTATTATTTCTACTTTCTTTAATTTCTTTACCACGATCTAGGTTTCGTTGTATTACAACATCTTCAGGTGGGCTATTAGCAAATATATATTAGGCTAATAGCCCACCAGCCCTGCCGGCTAGCCCCTCAGCTTCGGGAACTTTTAGTATGTTCATCTGGATATCTCAAGGAATAGCTTTACCAACTTTTCAATCTACACAAATTATTTGGCCTGGTCGACGATTTTAGGCTAATTTTCTTACACTGAGAGTGACCGCGTGTGTATTGATTGTCTGTTTTTTTTAATTTCCTTCATTTTGACATAGACTTTAAGGCTACATTTTCTTTCACGATCACGATGCTTATATCTTTGTGTCAAATTTGCTACAAATCGCTTACGTCGTCATTGTATGATAGAGTTATCAACAACGAAACAAACATCCGGACCTTCTATTTATAATATTTTATACTTGAACATTTAACACAAAGTTGTATGATAAACTAACACTCAGTCAACCCGGATGGAGTCAGTCTGTCCAGCTAACGCAGTACTGATTTTATAACATATAAATTAATCAATAATGTCGAACGATATACTGTTTAAATTATGTCAAATATTACTTATTCAAATCGCGCTCGTCCACATAATTGGCAATTGTTTTTGATTGAATAATGATTATTAATTGAATAAATCTCTGTTCAATAGTATGAACTAAGACGATGAAATGAAACGGTTGTTTCACAGAGAATATGAAAAACTAAGTACATGCTCGCGTTTTGCGAGTATATATGCACAACGTAAACGAACAGTTGTCAACAACTGCGTCTACCAGTCTTAAAAAATTAACTAATAGTAATTAAAGTTTTATAGCAAAGGACGGCCAGTTGTTGACAACTGTTCCTTCACGTTGTGCATATATACTCGCAAATCGCGAGCTCGGACTTAGTTTTTCATAATTTCACTCGGAACGGTTCCGAGCTTGCTTTTCGTGGTTGCTACTTTAAAATTCGAAAATATCGGTTTGGTGCTATGTTTTACTACATACACACATACTTATTCATAACCACGCATATACCCTTGCACTTGCAACCTACACACACAACATACACGTACAATAAAAAGGTTAGGGTAAACATTAATTAATAGGGTAATATATTTTTATTGGTGGCAAATAATTTTTTAAAATAATTTTATTTATAATAATATAATAATATGGTAAATATGTGCCCAATAAAAATTATTATTCTTTATTTTCATTTAATTATTCAAGTTTGTTACTACTGGTCTTTTCTGTCAATTGGACTTTCAGAATTTAAATTAAGAATGTACATTATTTATGCAATAGATAAAATGTTATAATTTTTTTCTATATAATAATGCGTAAAATTATTTGTTTGTGATCAGTAAGGTAAACAAGACTTGATTAAGAAAAAATTAAAGAAAAAATTATAATACGTCATCATTTATTCACTGCTGGACGTAGGTCTTTCCAAAAGCACGACACCACATACGGCTCTCCGCCTTCCACAACTAACCACTTCCCGTTGAGTTCTATAGGTCGCTAGTCCATTTGGTGTTGGGGGGTAGTTTCGGGGGTCGGGGGGGTGGGACTCAAAATAATTTTCTACGTTATCAAAATAATTTTCTACGTTATCAAAATAATTTTCTACGTTATCAAAATAATTGTAATTTTATGTCTATGCTTATGTCTACATTAAAGTTTTTCGGGATCACACCTCAAAAGGAAAACAAAAATGTGTCTTATAAGATCATCCAACTGTCTATTTATATATCTGTCTGTCATAACCATTTCTTCTTAGAAATCTTTTGCCGTAGAAACTCAGAATTTGGAATAATGATAACGCATGTAATTTAGTAATACTTAAAAATATTTAAATATAAATTTTAGCGATATTTTTTGACAGAAATGTTATTGTTTTTTTTAATGTTATATAAATTAGTTCTATAGATATTAATAAAATTATCCACAAAAAATCAACTAAAACTGCAAGTCAAATTTATTAAAAATACTGTGACTAGCTTTTTACCTGAGCTTACTGGAAAACTACAGTAATAATTTAAAATTATGGCTGATATATTTATATGGTTAAAAACAATATTATTATTATAGCTAATACAGACACTATGTAACTTTAAATGCTTATGTGTGTCCAAGTGTGATCGGAAACCTTGTAGTACTGGTTTCACTTTTAACTTGTACTTAATTGGTTTTATTTATAACTCCAATATGCATAAAATGTTATAAAAGTATTCGTATTTTAAAATACTATCATTTTTATAAGCTTCGTTTCAGGGTGTTACATCCTATTTTATAATTTTGTTATTTGTTTTATTAAACCTGCTATTGTGAACTTACGTCCTGCATTTCTAAATGTTTTTGTTTTGAATAATTCGCTTTGTACTATCAAAAATTAATTTACAGTTTAATTTATACCTGTGTACTTGGTATGTGTTAATTGTTATATTTGTTTCATAACTAATGACCTGATGACTGACTTAATAAATATCTTGTACAGTATTTTGATTTGAATTAAATGTAAGTTGAGTAAGAAACTTCAGTAAATAATACTAACAGTGTGTTAGTTCCAAATTTACGACCCTAGAAAGTTATGGTTTCATATTATGGTCTGAATACTTCCTAACCCTTTTCATTCAGAAACGTAAGTCATTGTATAAACACTCATTTACTGCATGTGCTACTAAGTCGAATAAGTTGGAGTCTGATATGCGCAATGCACCATAGAATAAAAGGACACTGAAAAGTATAAAATAATAAAAATATGAGTACTTAGTTGGAATTTTTGCGGTACAATATCATTTCCGAACATAAATAAATTTAGAAAATAGTACTACTGCTAGACAGCTTAAGTTGCGCTTCTCTGTTAGGTATATGCATGTATACTCAGATACACATCATTTGGTACCGATATATATATATATATATATATATATATATATATATATATATATATATATATATATACTTAACTACCTACTAGTGAAATTTTCCTCTTTTCACTAGATTTATATCGCCATTGCGCGCATCAAAATTATCGAGTTTTTATTATTAGATTATCATTAGGAGTATATTATCCATATTCGATTACACCACCAGTGACGTTTATTGCTAAGGAATTCAATGGCGTATCTTAAATTTCGCGATCACGATCAAATTGTAACCAAATGTCCATGGAACCATAATACGGCGAATAGGCATCTAAATTATAAAAAAAATTGAATCATCCATATTGGTTAATAAACGCCAGAGATGAACACAAAAAATATGGTCGAATTGGAAACCTTATTTTTTTAAATTGGTTCAAAAAAGTCACTTTACCTATCTCCGTTGTATATATATATATATATATATATATATATATATATATATATATTTATATATATACGTAGGCAACAGTAAACTACAACATATTAAATAATTATTCGAAATGATCGCCATTTGTATTAATACAGCGCTGAAGTCTGTTCGGCCACTCATAGATCGATATGAAATAGCCATGGGAAAATATCCACAGCTTTTACTAGCTATTATGTTTCACAGTTTTTAACACATTCACATTTTTAACACATTTTTAACACGTTTCACAGTTTGTTTTGGCGCATTTCGTGCCAGCTTGTATAAGTTTATATTCAGAGACAACCCGGCGTGTACCTGCAGATTTGGGAGGCAGGACATGAATCATATTTGGTTCCATTGCAGTGAGCACGACGATGCGCATAGAGTTTTGTTAGAGAGCATGCGTCTAAACAGTAAAGTAGAATCACGCGGAAACTTAGAACGTGGTATCTTTAGTCACTGAGACTTGGTTGAGAATGGACCTATCCTTGGATCATTTAGAGCGTTCGCCAAGTGCGTTCTTGAAAAAATGGAGATCATAAATGATTCATTGAGAAAGGTCAGAATCTAACCCTGTTGGGTGGAAGCACTGAGACTGTAGACACTGGATACTATTAGGGGACTTTCGAAGGTCCCCTTTTTTATATGAGGTGGGTTGTTACGGGTTCCAAGAGACAGCCCGTGTGGAAGGTGGGAATAGCTTCTTCCAACACCTTCTTCAATGGTTCGAGGTTATGGTGGTGTCTTGTACAGACTATGCTCTCTAAGACTGATCATAATTTGTAGTCAAACAGATTAAGGTCTGGGCTTGCGGACGGCCAATAGTCAGTACTAATAAATTTCAGTACATGATGCTCAAGCCACTGTTGAGTTGTTTTGGCCATATGAGTAAGCACAGAATGTTGTTGTAATATCCATGGTTGATTTTGGAACGTGGTTTGGTTCAAAGGTTCCACTACTTTACTTAAAATATCTCGCTGATAGGTCTTTTCACAAAAATGTAAGGAAGTGATGCCGCCATAGGATACTCCCCATCAAACCATCACTGAGGTGGGATAATGACCTCAATCAATCCTTGGCACCAGTTTATGGGCTTCTTTGGCAGACCGTGCATATACTCTATTATTTTGCTCATTAAAAGTTCCTCCATGCTAAAGGTTTCTTCGTCAGTAAATTTGTTGGGTTTTTTATAACTCTCTTTATCAACGACAGGTGTCTCGATATTTGACCCTATTTTTTAATTCAATGGTCAGGTGCTGACCTGTTTGTCGTTTGAAAGCCCCAAGTCTCAAGTCTTGTTTAATGATGTGGCTTATGATTCTCAGCGATATACCCATTTCAAGAGCCATGATTATCTATTTGCGGACACAATTTGAAAGAATTCTCGACCTCCTTATGGAGAGAAATAACAGCATTACGCTCCTTTTTGTCTGACCACTCCATCGTGACAGCTCAAATTATACCTGAAATGGTTTGGTACGTTTAGCACATGCTAATAGTCAGAACTGCCAACATAACATTTGGCTGCGTTCCGGTTACAATACATTACAATAATTATGGCAGGACTAGGTATCTATATATATATATATATATATATATATATATATATATATATATATATATATATGTAACAAAAAAATTTTGTGTTAGATATTAATGTACATAACCAGAATCTGGTTATGTACATTAATATCTTACATAAACATTTTTTTGTTGCAAAAACCTCTGTATCACTGAATCAAAAACCGTCTAGTCAGGTTACAAGCGAATATACAGACAGACATACTTTGCTCTGTATGTTGTGTTTTGAGTATGTTTGATCGCATCCACTTGCATGTTTATGTACTTGTATTGATTTATTTTGAATATCTAAGTTTGTTCACACATCGGATTTCTGTTTGTAAAATCACAATACATTTTACTTAATAATTTAGACTATTTAGAATAGAATTAACTGTTAAGAGATTTTTCTTGAAGCAATAAGTTTGATTTATATACTTCTGTATATAAGACGAAAGAAATTAATACATAAATAAACAGATATAATCATAGTAGACATAAATTTTCTGTTTTAGTTTACACGGATCTTGCCGAAGAGGAAAGTGGGCTGATCTTTTCAATCTTCGAAACCATTTTTCTTTCTAAGATTCAACAAAGTATTTATGAGATCACTAAGATGAGATGAAAGGTTTATAGGAGAGCAATATAAAGCAGCGCGCCGTTTATTTTGATTGGCTCTGACGCCCCCGTTCCGTGTGAGCTTTTGATTGACGATTGTTTGAAAACGGTCATTGTTTGACGGCGGCTGCGGTCGGCTGTAAATCAGCGTGAGTGACAGTTAATAGTCATATAGGTAACTTACCAGCGATCTTCTTGAAATAGAAGGCGCAGTGAACGCGTGTAGCTTTTGACGCAGGAAGCTTTCTTGGACTAATCGAGTTAAGTTTTGTGCTGAAGTTCTTTCTTAAGGTATGCGCAAATCTGTGGTTTATAATGATGTTTGTATAAACTTTGCAAAAAAGATGGATAAAATGAAATACTTCTGTAAAAACGAATGATCAACTCCATTCATCCATCCATCGGTCACATCCTTCGTTTTTAATACTTTTTCTCATTGACTTTGGGGTAGAGAGCTTAATTTTGACTTAGTTTTATGAACTTACGAAGCTTTTTGTTGTTCGAAAATCGAAAGTTTGAGTGTCAAATGGGTCATAATTTTTTCTCGTTTTAACAATTAAAAGAAAAATACATTTAAACCCGCAATACATTTAAATTCGTCCCACCAACAGGGTTTCGTTTTTAAATTGGCAGATATCGGATTTCTTTATAGTTTTATTTTGTTATATTAAACGGATTTAAAGATGTTAGATTAAACCGAAAGAAAGAGTTTCTCTCAAACCTAAGACGTTTTAAGGTCATTCGTCTAACCAAACTATTATCACCAACCATATTTTAGAATAAAGTATCGAATTTTATTTTTATTGAAATACTTTATACTTATGCATGAGATACCATATTTTCAGTAAGCTATTTTTCAAGTAATGTTTATGTATTTACTGCTAAAAACAGTTATACATACATACATACATATATATATATATATATATATATATATAAATTATACCGATGTCGATTATAATAACAAAAAAAATAATTTCAAACTTGTACTCGTTACCAACTTATACCTGGTACAGAAAGGTTATTATGTAACCTACCTATTTAAAAATAAAAACTTTGTAACTGATTTGAGAACAAACAAATTCATTACAAGATTTTAGACTTTTATTAATTTGCCATAATCATTTTTCTAAGAACGTACCCATAAAACCTTTTACAATAATGTTTTATTCTTAAGCAACACTTTTTTAAATACGTCTCAACATTTTGAAACAAAACATATCAATGACGAAGTTGCTTCTGGTATATTCAATTGCTTCTGATTAAACATTTTTCATCGATAATTATATCTTCTGTACGTAAATATAAAAAGGCTAAATAATGCTTAAATTTTGCCCACACAAACTAAGTTTTTCTAAAATAGAGGAATTGAACAGACGTTCACCCCGCCAAACTACACAGCAACAAATGGATTAGCTGAACGTTTTATTAGCTGAACGTTGTGCATCAGAGCCACATCTTATAAAAATAGTAGAAAGTGGTAAAAAACTTGAATATGCTTGTAATTTTTTCTTATTTGATTACATATGTACCGATCATAAATCCGCAGGCTATAGTCTAGTCAAATTAATGTTAGCAAGGGAGTTTGAGATATTGTTTCTGATTATTGTGACCAAATCCCGTAAATGACAAGATAGATTTTGAAAAGTGAAATTAACGATAAATAGTAAGGAGCATTATAAAACATTTTCATCGGAAGAAAAAGTGATGATAAAAGTCTCAAGAAAAAATAAAAAGAGTCGGTGATTACGTACAATTATTAAGATTGTGATATCAAGTGTAACCTACATGGTTGAAGACGAGGAACTCCAGTGGACATGTCAACTAACTAGTTGAATATGACCAAAATTTATATAAATAATTAAGGTATCATTTAAGAACATATTAATACTTATATAATACATATATAGTTATTTAGAAGTTCTAGTTCCGTTTCTCTTTTGTAAAGGGAGGGAGAGTGTTGTATAAATATTATTAAACAGAGTGCAGCACAAGCTCTCCAGTCAGTAAGGTGACATGTTAGGTGTAATTGGCATTGTTTGTGTATTAATTATTGCAAGAAATAGGATATAACAATTATAATATTAATTATGAAACTAGTCACGGGTGTTATAAAATAATTGGATGCCAATAGGGTATTGAAAAATGGCTTTTAACTTTCATACATTTTATATTTGAATTTGCAAGAATTAGTACCCGTTATTTTTGTTGAGGAAACCTTTTCATATATAACTATCCAAGTCATGTAAAATGTTGCCTGATACGAACATACGAGTAGCTACGAATTTTTCGTGTGCAAGATTTACAAGCACATTTTTTTGTTAAGTGTACATTATAGTTTTGAAAAAAAAACTTAAAACAAATTAAATGTTTGTAGATAACGCTAAAAGAAAAAAAAAGTAGTTTCTATGACAGTAAGTATTGAAGTTTCTATTTCAAAAATGAAGTAGATTTGTAAAGGAATCAAAGAAATTTCTTTTAATGTGGTATCTACATTGAACAAAATTTCTTAGCACAGCTACTTTTAATTAATTTTCATTATGGTTCAGAATAATAATATTCTCTGAATAAGCTTTGTAGATTATTGTTTCTATTTATCTCTAGTATATACATTCAATGTAGCTGCGGTTTGAATGACTCGCAAATGCTTCTGATGCGAATATGTTTCTATTGGGAGAGAAATGGTAAATCCACAGATCACAGATCACAGAATTAAGAGTTATGTTATGAAACGTATTTAATGCGGGTCCGAGTATCGCTCAATTGTTTACCACTATTCATGCGAAGAATAAACGTTAACATACGCTCGCTTTATTCCACACACATACGTTAATTGCAACTGCTCTTATGTAAATAAATTATAATCCTATCAAATTTTATACGTATCAATGATATGTGACGTTACTTATTTTAAAGTTTTTGTTTGTGTTATCGATTCTACATAAAAGTACTGAATAACTCGCCATTTTGACAAAGTTTCGGAACGATATTGACAGGTGGCAATTAAAACACGACTGGCGACAGTGTTCCGGGCGCCAGCGCATATCGGAGTGACATATGCCAAACCCCTTTGTCATACCTCTCTTGATCTGTAGAAAAAAAAAATTTCAGTTTGAAGTATTCGAGGCTGTAATATAGCTTTATTCTTCTTCTTCGTTACCTTCCCGTTAATGAAGATCTTACCCATCTAGAAGTACCTTGCTAGACCAGCTGATCATTTGTTACGACGGTATCCTGTCTTCGATTTGTCACAGAGGGGGCAGTGACAGGGAATCCTGTGGTGATTTTAACCTGATAAGATAAGCAAAAAGAATCCTGAGCGCGGTCCTTTACCCTCTTCTTCTTCCACTTTACTTACTACAAGCAATTTATTTAGGCTATCTGGCAGTCTGCGAGTTATATGGCCAAAGTAACTGGGCCTTATAATTTGGTAGAATTTATAATTTGGTCTTAATTTGGAGTTGATTGAGTTGTTGGTTCATTTGGCAGTCAATTCCAACGACACTTCTCAAAATTATTTTTTTCGGACGCACTGCACAGTTTGTCCAAGATTAGGACCCACATAGATAGGGATAAACGTTCACACCGGCCTCTTGGTGATATCGGATCCTGCCATATTCTATTAATCTTGTTCACCGCAGCTTTCGCTATCTAAATGCATCGCCTGATCTCTCACTCGTAATAAATTTACAGTTGTAAATAGTCAGGTTTAATTCAAAACCATGTTGATGAATCTCAAATTTAATAGTAACCAAATAATCAGGTCTCATAAATATACTTCTTTGTTTTGTTTAGTTCTACAGTCCTTTATTAGCCATCGCTTGTTATAGAATTTCGTTCCAAAAATTTTTATTTTCACCTTCTTTTTCTAGCTAAACATTATTGATCGTGTCTCTGGACTTTATTGATCGTGTCTCTGGACTTTATTGATCGTGTCTCTGGACTTTATTGATCGTGTCTCTGGACTTCTACTAGCTTTGCAGCTTCTAGTGTAATAATTTTTTTATTATTTGATTGTCATTTATTCCCTTAACATTATCTTATAATAACAAGCTTTTAAACTTGTCAAATTTTAAAAATGTTTGATTGTTTTAATTCTCTATTGCTAATTGATTTGTCCCGGCGTTTAGATTACTATAAATAGTTTTCGTTCAGCATATCCGTCGACAAAACTATTATTAGAAAGTAATTTGATTAGTAAGGTAGATTCCTTCATATATAATATGCTCCAAGAATTACACCTAAATGTAACTAATGATTTGATTACGTTTTTATTGATTTCCATTATTATTCCTTTAGTGAGGTAGATTCCTTCCTATATAAGTGAGGTAGATTCCTTCCTTAGTAAGGTAGATTCCTTCCTTAGTAAGGCAGATTTAATGAGGTAGATTCCTTCCTTAGTAAGGTAGATTGCTTCCTATGTAATATGCTCCAAGAATTACACCTAAATGTAATTAATGATTTGATTACGTTTTTATCGATTTCCATTATTATTCCTTTAGTGAGGTAGATTCCTTCCTATATAAGTGAGGTAGATTCCTTCCTTAGTAAGGTAGATTCCTTTCTCAGTAAGGTAGATTTAGTGAGGTAGCTTCCTTCCTTAGTAAGAAGAATTACACCTAAATGTAACTAATGATTTGATTACATTTTTATTGATTTCCATTATTATTCCTTTAGTGAGGTAGATTCCTTCCTTAGTAAGGTAGATTCCTTCCTCAGTAAGGTAGATTTAGTGAGGTAGATTCCTTCCTTAGTAAGAAGAATTACACCTAAATGTAACTAATGATTTGATTACATTTTTATTGATTTCCATTATTATTCCTTTAGTGAGGTAGATTCCTTCCTTAGTAAGGTAGATTCCTTTCTTAGTAAGGTAGATTTAGTGAGGTAGATTCCTTCCTTAGTAAGAAGAATTACACCTAAATGTAACTAATGATTTGATTACGTTTTTATTGATTTACATTATTAGTTCCATATTTAGTGAGTAACATATTCTTAAGAAAAAATTGGTAGAAATAATATGAATTGTTTCCTTTAAAGATTTCTGCAATAATTTTCTTAGACATACCATATGTATCATTAATAATTAATCTCATGTTAGTAAAACTTTTTGAAAATTATCATAAATAAAATTAAATTTAGCCAATTAGTTATTAGACGATTCATGTTACTTCCTAAACTTCGGTTTTTTAACATTTATTGCGAAATTAATTAATATGACTCCACTAAAATACGTGAAACAACGTATTTGAAAACGATTGGTAAGCCTGTGTAAGAGTTGTAAATATTTGAAATATTTTCCTTCATATCGATACTTTGGATCTATCTGGACTGTAATTATACAATACAATATTGAAATCATATCGATTAGTCACAATCCTCCAAATATCGGAACGATCGATCGACAACGGAATAAAATATTTTTTGAATACATGCAGTTAATTTATTAATTAACTATAATTAACGATAACAGTTAATTTAATCTTTAGTTACAGGGAATAAATAATATATAAATAAATAATAAAAAAAAAATTAATTAACGATAAAAGTTAATTTATTATTTAGTTAAAAGGAATAAATAATAATACACGTGACAAAGAATATGATATGAATAACTTTGAACCGATCACTTCTGCTCTCTCTCTGTAGTTGATTTATAATTTCTAATTTTTTTTGCGAAATTGCTTTTTATATTCAATTAAAAGCTACGGCAAGTTCCAACCTTCAAATTTGGTCTGGGTTTAATCTTTCCGAATCTCAGTTGAAGTGTGTCTGGTAGAACAAAATTGACGTTCTAATAGGTCTCTGCAGATAATTTATCAACAAATATATAAACAATAGATTGTATGACTATCAAGAGCGAAAAAATAAATAACGAATTAATAACATTAAGCTGATGTTACGCGAAGACACCGGAATCCGATAATCGTATATCAAAACAAACTTCAAACTTCAAAATTTGATTGTCCTTCGTCAACAGTTCGAAGTAGCTGCTGCAGGTATATAAACAAAACGAAGTCTGCTGACCTCGCCAACAATCGCCAAGTAAACACATAAAATACTTTATTGTCATAAACGACCTTAATAATTTAGTCAGATTGACCGTGTGATTTGATGATTGATGCGATCCATTAGAATATAATTATTCAACTCCATACTAGCACGTTTGTACTGATCCAAGTCTGTATAGCGTTTGTTTACATCTGTAAACTCAAAATATTGTTTGATGTTTTATCGATACTTGAAAGAATTGAATCGTATCGTGAAACCCTAGAGAGTAGTAACAAGAAGGCTTGGCATTCCGACCTACAATTTAATGAGTCACGTCTCATTGGAAAATTCCTTAGTACTTGTGAAATGTCAATATCGTGTTATTGTAATTTACGTAATCAATCTGTTAGGTCTGGGTGTGCTGTAATACAGTACACCTCAAAGTTTACCGGATTACCCGATATTGTGTCCTTGCAGATGTTTCGATTTAGCTTATACCTAACTTCAGCTGTGCTGGAGATCTGATTTGATTGAATTTGGCTGCACTGAATTATTTTTAGATATTTGTCACTTTAATAATCCATGTTATATAAAAAGAAAATTCTATTAGTTTTATAGCTTTTGTTATATGGCGAAGCGTTTGAGAGATCAGAATTTATTGTGAGCAAGTCAAGTGTATTGTTATTAATATAATATTTACTAATTCTAGACGCAACACTGTAATTCACTTATTTATACTTGTTTAGCGAAAGGCTGCAACAACTTAGGTGCTTTTATCCTTTCTATTTTTTATTGCTATTTTTTAATGAGAAAATTT
The DNA here is from genome assembly GCA_039881145.1 of Druceiella hillmani. Lineage (NCBI taxonomy): Eukaryota > Metazoa > Arthropoda > Insecta > Lepidoptera > Hepialidae > Druceiella > Druceiella hillmani. The sequence goes on from JAYKKI010000014.1 coordinate 4,292,580, forward strand.
ATATATATATTATATAATTAAATGAAACTACGTGATAATACGCAATTATCTTTGCTAATAGCCCACCTGAAGATGTAATACAACGAAACCTAGGTCGTGGTAAAGAACTTAAAGAAAGTAGAAATAATACTACATCATGTAGTTTCATTTAATTGTGGTTAATATAACTTTTAAAACTAGTAGAACAGATTCTATTTAATATGAAAAATTAATGATTTAATTGTTGCCCGGTATTTAAGTGCAGACTATCATCGCATAGTGAAATTTTTTCGCCCGGCTCGCCACACAGTACCACCACAAATGTTAAAATTCAAATCGGTCTTATTTATGTTCAAAACAATACTTACGAGTACCTTGTAACTAGATAACTGGTTAAAATTTCATACCAACTTTATTCACAAAAAGTAGTTTTCATACTGTTTTAATGCCTCGCGGACGAAAACGCAGTTCAAAACTAATACTCCTAATTGACTTAGCACGAAACCGCAAGAAACATAAACCCCCAAAATTTTCAGAACTACATAAATTTGAAATGAGGCACGCATATTTCTTGGTTTCTAAGTTTTAGCTAAGAAATTTTCGTAATTAAATCGTTAAATGTGCGGGAGCGGGGTTGTAAACTTATACAGGAATTTCGAAATAACTAAAATCAGAGACGTGAAAATTTGTTCTACTCAAAAAACGCACTTGATTCTCGACCTCTCTAACGTGGTGTGAACGATTCTTCGAAAGGTTTCTGTTCTTTTTTTCTATGTCAGCTACAAGCTTTGTATTGAAAACTTTTTGCTTAAAATTTTACACCATTGGATAAACTGCGAATATTACCTCGTTTACCGCGCATGTTCACTGTGGGCCAGTAATTTGCAGTTTATGACCTAATACTTGATTATGCTAATCTTGCCAACGAGTATATTATAAAATTGCTTTAATAATCGAATGCGATTGCCATAAATAAGTAATTGCTTTATCGGGAGGGTGCAATAAGCTATATTTTCATGTTTATTTGTCAGAATTACATTTAACTTTGGTAATATTCTTTATAGTGGCGAAATATATTTATTTATTGCTGAGAATATGCGGTGTAAGGAGTTGTTTTTTCAAATTTTCCGTCAAAACATATTACCAACTCCGTTGACACCCATACGATAATAATTATTCCCCAAAAAACAATCATTCAGTATTGTGATAACTGCAGATATTAAAAACCGAATACAGGACTCAGAAAAATTAAGCTATACACACACGAATAACATTGAGACTCAGACAAATTAATCTATACACACACTGAGTGATGATTCGTCTTTTTTAAATATCGTGATTTATAACGAAATGTTTTTATTTTTTATTTCTACAAGAATATCTAAGAGAGAATTCATACGCGCATACGGTTTTAAGAATTGAGAAAAATTATGAATGCGACATTCGATTTTGTCAACAAATCACGAATACAAAAGGAGTAAAAAACCGGATCAGGAGTTGAAATCATTTGGAGATACATGAACGTGTTCACTTTACTCGGTTTTTTGGCGAATCGATTTTTTCGTGATCCGTCTTTCGTCGTGTGCGTGCGGGATGGGGGCGGATTGCTGGATGGGAGACAGGAGCCTCACTGTCTAAATCTAAATTTGATAAAAATATAGACAGAGAACTATCAATTAGTTTGGTAGAAAAGAGACCAGTATCATGAAATACGTTTCTAAATATTTATAAGGACAGAGTAGCCAAAACAAGAGCGTAGCATAAAATCGAAAATACCGAAACAAAATCAGAGTATTCACGTCCACTTCGTTGAGATAGTAATAACACAGCAGTGTAGTGAGAATTAGATTTTAAAAATAAAGATTTTTCGTATATTAAAGGAAAAGTAAAAGGAATATCCAGATTTTGTAGATATCTAAAGTACTCATTAAGATTATGGTGATTATTTGTATTTATTCATTGTATGCTTTATCCTTAGCTAAATCAGTATTATATTAATTAAAATCATTTCAAAATTCAAAGGCAGCTAAATGTGATTTAATACGCAATTCCTCAAGTCATTTCGGCGAATCTAAACGCAGTTGTCACATCCTCTGCATCCGGTCTCGTCGCGAATCGTAAACATCGAATCGTAATCGTTAAACCGATATGATTGCATTTCACTTTTGCCGCTCGCAATATAATAGTGGGCGGAAGGATGTCGTGAATGTAATATTTTATAGCAAAGTTTTAGAATTCTGTAGGTCAGCGACCGGAGAACTTTATCAGTCCCATTTTGTCGTCCGCTTGTACATCTATTGCATTTAAATATCTTATTAAATTTACAGTGAATTACTCAGTAAAATATAGACCTAAATAGCGTTGCCAGATGTCCGGGATTTTCGGAATTGTCCCAGAATTTGTGATTAATTCCCGTGTCCAGGAATGTAATAAATTTGTCCCGGAAATGTAAAAAATTATTGTAATTCTTTAAAATTGTCTTTATTGGCATTTTTCCTGAACCTATACATGCCATAGCTGCATTACGTTTTGCTAGATTGATCAATGGAATGACCGGTATCGTATGATTATGGATCAAATCAAGGCATCAATTTAAATTAAAATAAATTGCGAAGAGTTAGAATTCAATTTCATTTTATTAAAATAACTAAATCAAAACATGAACATAATAAATTAAATATTATTGTCATTGTCAATCTACGAAAGTTAAGCTTCGAATTGAAATTAGATAAGATTAATTATTGCAAGATAAATTTCTTTTGCCAAATATTAGTATTAGCTTTTAGTAATTTGGATAAATGTGATTAACGTAACGATTGTTTTTATATTAAATTACTTATAATTATTTAATAAGTCAATAAACTTTGTTAAAAAGTTCACTTTTTATTTTGGCAAAAGAAAACAACTTTTTTATTTATTTTTATTAATCTGAATGTTTTTTGGGTTCAAAAAACCTTTTGCTGGGTCAAACTAATTTTTTTTTCTTAAATCACTGGTAGTTATAGATTTAGTAGTAGAAATGTCCCGAAAAAAACGATTTTACATATGGCAACTCTGAACCTAAAGCTTTATTTTAATAAAGCTTTTCGGAGGGTCATTTTATAAGGGTAGTTATATCTCATATAATATAAGGTAATAAGGAGAAGCGGATTAAGAAATATGTTTTAATCTTTTACACAAATATTATGTTAACAGGTTTCTCGTGTATGCAGTTGTCCTATTTTTTTCTGGAAGGACTGACCAAAAAGAGTTTTGTTGACAAAATTTTGGTGATCATTTTTATTAACCCACAAATGTATATACGAAGGAAAGATTACTATAAAAGCAATTTCTTCGAGTGAACTATAACAAAGGTATTTAAACTGATTGTTCCAAGGTGGATTGTAAAATATTGTAGTTATTACGCAGCTAACTGTAAACAAAGATTTTACACAAAATGTCTGGTTCTCGCGTCGAAGGTACGTATTTCGTTTGAAGTGGAATTACTTTATTTGTCGTAATTTATCAATAATATGGGCTTTCTGACAGAATAGATATTGAATAGAGCCTAATATAATTAAGTAGATGGAACATATATATTATCGCGAATTTCTCAGAAACTACCGCTTTGGAACCATCGTTACGGTTTTTTTTGTTTTTTTTTTGGGTAGGCTTGTAAAAGTCCTGTTTTTTAATAATTGTAGGTACACTAGTTTTGAAAATAACGAATATTACGAAAAAAAATTGAGACTCGTAGAACTAGCCTATACTATATATGGTATTTTAAAAGGATTTTTGGTGTTTAGTCCTTAAGTATCGATTGTCATATATGTAGTTTTACGAGGAGTACAATCAGAAGTTCAGAGCGTTAAAAAAGTGTAACAGTTTGCAAGTTTGAATTTACGAGGTAATCTCCTAAATTACTCATCCGAAATCTCAAAAATTCCTCCACAAATATTTAGAAATAACCTTCAGAATGGACTTAGGTTGTATATTATCCCGTTCAAAAAGTAATTTCACATATCATGAAAAAGTTAAATTTTGTAAGTTTGGATGTAGGAGGTAATCTTCAAAACTACTCACCCGATTTCAAAAATTCTTTCACCAATATTTAGAAGGGACCTTCAGAGTGTACAAAGGTTGTGTATTATCCCCTTAAAGAAATTGTTTCATATATTATAAGAAGTTAAATTTTGTTAGTTGGTTGTAGGAGGTAACCTCCGAAACTAATCGTCCGATTTTAAAAATTCTTTCACCAATATTTAGAAAGGATATTCAGGATAGACATAGGCTGTTTATTAATATGTTAAACATATATATGGAAATCGATTCATAAGGAGTAAACTCCAATAAAAGTATATATGTATATATATATATATATATATATATATATATATATATATATATATGTATATATATGCTTTCACTATCATAAGGAATGCCTTTATTTACCTCCTTTACCGATTTTATATACTTCAAGAGAATCGTGGTTGAGAATTAGATTCTAGTGTCGTGTCAGAGCTGACACGCACAATTAAAATGTTTGTTTCCAAATTTGATATGTCTCTCGTCTCTAATTTCTATTAGAATATTTTAGAGCATTATATATCTATGTGAATTACTATACTTTATTACTGTGCCTAATTTTATGTTTCTATATCAAGCGGTTTCTGAGAAAACGGCTATCATAGATTTTCCTTTTTAAGGTATGAAACTATAACAATGATCAAAATTTGACGTATCGGAAAGAAAATGAACAAAGGGACAATAGCGTATAGGCAGTAAGGAGAGGTATGATTTTTAGATGATTTTTGAAATCGCTAAAATGTGATGCATTCCTAATGTCGAGATGAAATTAATTCTATAATTTAGCGGCGAAAGAAAGCATACACTTTCTTAAATAAGTGGACAATAAATAGGAAATCGAAGCGCCCGTAGCTTTTCTGGGCCATTAAATGGCAGGTATATGAAATGGCCATCGAGGAACAGATCTGTTCAGATCACATTAGCAACATCTATTTTGACATGCATCCCGCAGAATATTATTTATGTAAGTCAACATACTAATGTGAGTGAAAGATCATATATTGGACTAGCATTTGTCCACGGCCTCGCCTGGTTATTTCGATTTGTCCTTCCATCAAAATGATGAAGGTATTTCTTTAGCATCTACGAAGGGCTCAATGAAAATGTTGGAAGAAGGGTGTTTTGACAGGAACTAATAGCGAATAAGGAAGAATCACATCGGAATCCGTGTGTGTGTATGTATGTTTATACGTACGCATGAACGCATGTGCGCTTTCAGAAGCTGGCAAAATCTAAAGGGAGCATTTTATCTGACTACAAAATTGTTTATTTAATATCGTTCAGCGGAACAAACAAAACGATAAATATTCGAGTTCAGAAATCCATTCAGTCCTTTAAGTATGCCTGGTAAATTTTTAAACCTGTATCCTACAAAAACTGCAAAAAATGTAATTGAATCGGATCGGACAAGCAGGTCATTCGTATTGGTTCATGACTATTAGTCTAATGGTTTTATTTATAATTGGAAAAATATTTTCGGAGGTAAAGGAAAACAATTGAATTTTCAATAGAGTGTAGTAGTGAAATATAACAGACGTGTTAATGTTGTTACTATCGCTACCTTGTATGACAGCCCATATTCTAGAGGTTATTTTTTTCTGTTATGTCTTGAATAAATCTTCTATTCTTCAGGCGAAATCGTCCAGTCGTGTTTGTGTTTTAGTATGTAAATTGGTCGATTGAGTATTATATTGTAACTGTGTTGCGCTTTTGTTAGTGTGATAAGTTTTGTTTGGCGGAATTTTCACAAGACTGCTTGTTTGTTAGTGCGATGCAGTTTTTGTCCAGTAATATTGATATTTCAAAAGTAACATTAACTGGGCCATGGGTAACTTACGTCTTATCTTGGACAGTAAGCTGAATTTTATTCAATATCAAAAAACAATACCAAAAATTTCTATCTTATTGATCTTCAATCTATGTACTCGGTAATTATTACTTGTGCGCCGATAATGCTATTCAAATCGATTCAATATTTTTACGTGACACTCTAGTAAACAGATAATGAATAAAAACGGACAAATATAAAAAACTTTTTCCATTGGAAAAAAATTAGCCTAGATTTTAATTTGAACCCTAAGAGTTATTTTGGTAAAAGTCCCATTCAATGTGCCATCAAATTGTTTGGGTGATCCATTATCAAACAGATAAATGGCAAAATTAAAAAAGGAGTCACTTTAACTTCTAGTCGGTGCTGATATGTCTCTGATAAAAATATACAAAAACAATTGTGAATGACAATTCATACTTACCCATAAAAGATTTTATACGATTATAATTGTATTTCTTATTGTCCCATATTCAACACTTATTAAACAATTTTTTATATATATATAAATTAATTAAAGCCTGAAACTTTTTACCTTTATCTTTTTCATAGTGTCGGTAGCTGTGGGTGACTAAAATTACAATTACACCGTGCATCTTAGATTATAACAAAAAAGGGAAGATACCGTATACTTTAACGGTGCGCGATTCGCGTAAACCAGGTCCAATGGACCTGCTTGTGTTTTGTAAAAAACGGTTTGATGAGCGCAAGCGGTTTGATGAGTCTCCCGAAATTAAAATTGACAATATTTTTAGTCAAATCGATACAAAAATGCATTAACTAAAACAGGACACATGGGTTACTTTTCATGCGTAATTAGGTTTGAAAAGTAATGTGTTATATATACAAAAACTAAAGTAATTTTTTGAAAACTTATAACATAAAAATGTTATAAGTTTTAAAAAAAAAAATTTTCTTTTATTACCATCATGTTTGAATGACAGCAGTATGCGCAAGCCCCGCATCATGAGAAGCTACAGTACTGACAGTGCGTTCGGTGCAAATTGTCGATTTGCTGTAATACCTTGATTCAGTCGCGCTACGGTCACAATGCATCTCTTTGTCTCTTTCGGTTAATTTTACATGTAGGCAATTTGTGATTCCAGTCGTGAGAGTTTGTGTGTGTATAGTTGTACCTATGCCCGTTTTGTATTTACATAAAGTAAGAGTATACGGTATCTTACCTATTTTTTTGGTTTATCTTCCCTGTTTTATTGAAGGTTTTTTGTTTCATTCTTTCCTAAGAAATGATTTATATTATGAACGGGATAATAAGCGTGCATTCGTAAGCGCTTTGTTTAATGGTTTTTTTTTAATTTGTGTAATGTCCGTTCCATGCAAATCCTTGGTACTCGTACGGATTACAGTACACATGTCCCACCTCTAGATCTCACAAACAGGTGAACGGGTTCGCTTTCGTATCTTCACTTATGGATGGAAATACTTTGAATAGGAATCGCGACTGCACTCGATTTTTAGCAAAACCTCTCCATCGGCGCAACTGATTTCACCGAGTGAATGTGGCTCGTAAACGGCGCGCTGTCATCGTTAACCCGATATTATGGACTCCACGGTGCCTTTATCTGGCAAGCGCGTGAATGGCGCCTTGTGTTTGCGCGTCAATTACTATAACATGTGTGACCGTCGGCGTGGGTGGCTTGGGAATATTGGAAATAGAGGCGGTGGCTTATGAGCGATTTGGTTTATTGGCGAGACGGCAGGTCCGTGAGAGAGCGTCGCGTCAGAAAGTATCGCATCAGATAGTATCGTGCGTCGCATTTGTGTCGTAACTAATTAAAAGCTATCAATTTAGCAACAAAACTGTTAACTGGTATTATTTTATTGCCCGCCTGCGTCCTTTGATAGCAACATCTAAATTACGTATGTATGTGCATGAATAAATTTGGATATTTTCGATATTTCTGAGTCATCGTGATGTTATGAAATGTGCTTTGGATTCATAAGTGTGATATGGAACTTGATGGGAGGCAGTATAGAGATATAAACAGAAAAAAAAGTGAGTTAGGAAGTAATTAGAAAAATGAAAGAATGAAAAAAGAAGAAATTTAATAAAATATGTGAAAAGCCAAAAGTTTGTAGACGTTTCGGGATTAGTTTTGTTTGATAATTTTGGTGTTGCGTACCAAAATTGGAAAAACAATATATTTATAGAATCAACTTGATATTTGTCTGTCCATCGAAAGCAGCATAAGGTATATATGCAGTGTAAGGTATATATACTTAATAATAGGTAGTGCAAAATACAAAGGGTTTTAATTTCCAATTTAAAGGATAACTTGGGTAAAGAGTAGTCCATACCACGAAAGCAAAAACTGAAACATTATAAAGTCATTTACATTTCCCGTTGACTGCCGGTTACAATCTTTTCTTCAGAAACTCTTTGATATAGATGCTTTAAATTTAACACAGTAATAAAACATATTAACGCACACGTAGTTGTTACTCAAAATGTTTATAATCGAAGGGTGGATGGGGGAGGGGGAACGATGTCTTTTTTCCACCCTTATTTCTGAAACCTATTACCTAAATTATCAAAGAACAGGGTTTTTGAAAGTATTCGCAAATATTATAGTTAAATATAATGGTGATGCTGAATGTAATTTTTTTAGATTTTCTCGATATTGTACGTATATACTGATCTCTACTATAATTAAGTATATTCAAAATTACTAAATATTTATTGCTGGGAAGTTCAAATTCGTTACTTTGAGAAATAAAGTGATTTCTCAAAAATAAGTCACGAAGTCCATATTCGTAACTTTTGTGAAATAAAGTAATTTCTCAAAAATAAGTCACCAAGTTCATATTCGTAACTTTTGAGAAATAAAGTGATTTCTCAAAAATAAGTCACGAAGTCCATATTCATAACTTTTGAGAAATAAAGTAATTTTTCAAAAATAAATCACGAAGTCCATATTCGTAACTTTTATGAAATAAAGTAATTTCTCAAAAATAAGTCACGAAGTCCATATTCGTAACTTTTATGAAATAAAGTAATTTCTCAAAAATAAGTCACGAAGTCCATATTCGTAACTTTTATGAAATAAAGTAATTTCTCCAAAATAAGTCACGAAGTCCATATTCGTAACTTTTATGAAATAAAGTAATTTCTCAAAAATAAGACACGAAGTCCATATTCGTAACTTTTATGAAATAAAGTAATTTCTCAAAAATAAGACACGAAGTCCATATTCGTAACTTTTATGAAATAAAGTAATTTCTCAAAAATAAGTCACGAAGTCCATATTCGTAACTTTTGAGAAATAAAGTAATTTCTCAAAAATAAGACACGAAGTCCATATTCGTAACTTTTATGAAATAAAGTAATTTCTCAAAAATAAGTCACGAAGTCCATATTCGTAACTTTTGAGAAATAAAGTGATTTCTCAAAAATAAGTCACGAAGTCCATATTCGTAACTTTTATGAAATAAAGTAATTTCTTAAAAATAAGTCACGAAGTCCATATTCGTAACTTTTGAGAAATAAAGTGATTTCTCAAAAATAAGTCACGAAGTCCATATTCGTAACTTTTATGAAATAAAGTAATTTCTCAAAAATAAGTCACTAAGTCCATATTCGTAACTTTTGAGAAATAAAGTGATTTCTCAAAAATAAGTCACGAAGTCCATATTCGTAACTTTTATGAAATAAAGTAATTTCTCAAAAATAAGTCACGAAGTCCATATTCGTAACTTTTGAGAAATAAAGTGATTTCTCAAAAATAAGTCACGAAGTCCATATTCGTAACTTTTATGAAATAAAGTAATTTCTCAAAAATAAGTCACGAAGTCCATATTCGTAACTTTTGTGAAATAAAGTAATTTCTCAAAAATAAGTCACGAAGTCCATATTCGTAACTTTTGTTAAATAAAGTAATTTCTCAAAAATAAGTCACTAAGTCCATATTCATAACTTTTAAGAAATACGTTTTGAAACTTATTTTATTGTTCATATTATTTTTAAAGTTCGGTACTAACCGGTTTGGTTTAGACTTACTTGTTGATTTTAGTTTCAAAGTTTAAATTAAGGATGTAGATTGGAATTGAATAATTTTTTTATTGTTTATGCAATAGATGAAAGATTAAAATTTTTCTATATGTAAACAAAAGTATATTTTTTGGTTTGTGGTTAGTAAGATAAATAAGACTTGACTAAGACAAAATAATCTTGATTTGTTTTATGTGATTAGTACTTTTTCGTTTTATTCTAATATACAATTTTACTTTAATTAATTTAAGCAATGACCGGAGTTAGAACAAAATGCCCAGGGTTTTCAGTTCACAACGATCAGTTTTCTAAAAGTTATTATGATAACCCCACTAAACTCAGATTCGTACTAGACCGCTTTTATGTTTTTAATCTCGGCATGTGAAGTATCAATTGAAAACTAAGGATCTAAAAGTTGGTAAACTAATTTAAAAAACTAATTTAAAAAAAAATTAAACCGACTTCGAAATGTAGGTAGGTGCTCACACTATTTAAAATAACGAACTAAATAATAAATAAAAATACGATTAACGAAATAAGAATAAATAATATTTATTATAATACGCACAAAATTAATCCAAAATCCAAATCAAAGACAGGTACTAACCTAAGTGGGCATATTATTTTTTGAGGTTGATGCTAGCCAAGACAAGTTTTTTGTTTTGTTTTGGTGTGTGCGTTTGACATTAAATTTTGTGATCCTATTATTAGTTTCTAAGAAATATACAAACATACAAACATACTTACATACATACATACACTTATGAAATTTTTGTACATTTATTTAGAAGGCCTACCACATCTAATATATACGAATAGCTTATAGTTCCAATAATATTACATACATACGGGTCGAATTGATAACATTCTCCTTTTTTGAAGGCGATTAAAAATGAAAGAAATACAGGAGTACGCATAGAAATACAAATCAGAAAGTAGCATTCTAAAGAATTACAGACCACAATCATCGCTGCGAGAGATAGCACGTTATAGACAGATAATCAAAAAATATCTTTAAACCCAATTGCCGAAATACTAAATTATCACGTTATTTTCCAGAATATTGTATATTGTCAAATAATATTTTTATCCTAATTTTGGCAGTATTTCCAAAGTAAACGATAAAAGCATAAATTTAAAAAAAATACATAAGACGATATGAAAAAAAATGCAATAAAATACGTAATTCAAAAATAAAATTCAGAATCTCTTCCGTTCCGGCGTAATTTCTCACGTTACGTTTAGACTACGACACTTTGGTGTATACACTCAGTGACATTTATTGCGACACTTGGTTAGTGTCTCGACATCGAAACCGCCTTATGTGTGAACGGCCAGACATTAGTGTCAGACATTTGTGTCGCAATTAAGCTAGTATGCACCAGACACAGTCAGGACTCTCGGTCGGATTTATTGACAGTTAAAAACGTATTTTGTATGGATACTTTAGGAATTGGACCGTGCAGTAGGGTACGGGCGGTAAAGTAGATTCTTGTTCCGAATCTACTGACAGTTAATGAGAAACAGGAATATGTTTTTAACTGTCAGTAAGTCCGACTGATAGTCTTGACCGTGTGTCGTACATATGGGCGTTAGTGTCGTGTCTATAAGGCTTTTTACAGACACACAGTGGCGGTCGGTAGGTCAACATTTTGGGAGGGTACCTGTCTATGGTCACAATGACGATTAAATTATGTAAGCTCATCCTATGTCAAATACCAAAAGTCAAGTTTTAGGTTTTTTGCGCGACGTAACAATGAACCAAAGAATAAAACGATTTTATTACTTTCTAGAAGTTTATTTCTCTCATTCATTTGTGTTCATTAAAATTTGGAGTTCTGCAATTTTTTCTTTTATTGATAGGTGTTAATCTAATCAATATTTCATGTAAATTTACGTCCCAAAATTTAAAAAAAATGCGATTAAGTAAATATGTCCCAAAATTTAAAAAAAATATGCGATTAGGTAAATACATGATGTGATGTACGTCAAATGAATAAAAAAAGTTTAACGAAAGGTGTCGTGGAACACCCGGTTGGAACGAAGTTCCTTTCGCTATGTGGTATGTATTAAATTTATATTATATACAGGTATAAAAACATCTCAGCATAATACAACAATCGCTATATCATTTACTAAATATTAAAAATTTATAAATTACAAAAATTTTTGACAAATTCATTTACTTTCATTATTACTATATTATTTATTAAATACTTAAAATTAATAAATTGTCAGCATATTCATTAATTAATTAAACTTTTTTTTTCAGTAAATTTGACAATTCATTATATCCATTTAAATTTTTGAAATATTCAAATTTGAAATCAATTATTTAAAATAAAAATAAATAAGTATTAATTTTTAATATAACTAAATTAATTTCTAAGAGTAATTTTAAATTTGATTTGTTAAAAAAATTAGAATAAATAACCTTAAAAAAATATAAATAATGAAACTTTAATTTTTAAGATAAATTGAAACTTCAATTTGTTTGAATTAAAATAATAAAATGAGAAAACATTAAATTTTTAGAATAATAAAATTTAATGTTAAAATTAATCTTAAATTTAATTTATTTTTAAATAATTAATATAAAAATAATTAAGTACAAACTTAAAATTAAACTTACATTTAATTTGATTGATTTAATAAAAAAATTAAAATAATAAAATAAGAAAAAAATGAATTGGTAGAATAATAAAATTTAATTTTAAAATACTTAAATTTTAATTTTTAATTGAATTAATTTTAACATGAAATTTTATTCTTCTAAAAATTAATTTTTTTATTTCATCCGACAATCTAAATAAAGTTTAATTAATAATGAGAATAAATTAATATGTTGACAATTTATTGTAATTTATTAATTTTAAGTATTCAGTAATAGATAAAGTAATAATTTATAATTTATAATGCAAATAAATACATACTGAATTGGAAACGGTCTGGCAGACGATCTTACAATAGAAAGCCAGTAGAAAAAAAAATACATTGACATTTGACATCAATTTATCACATGAGAGACAAATCTCATTCCAAAATGATTTTATTTGGCATTTTCACTGTTGTAAGTATCAATATAAATAAGTTTAAAAACACGTATTTTAAAAACAAAAATAACCCTCATAAACGACATCGTTTCCTTTTCAGTTGTCAGACGTATTAACGCGTACGTATTTTGTATGTAGACTTGGGCAATATTTTACGCTGGCGACTACAGTATGGAGAATGATATATGTATGCACATAATACGCACTGTACTGTTTTCGTTACGTAAACTGATATTGTTATAACGTTTTTATTCATTTTAAATGCGCATTTTCCGTCAGTTTAATTTTGTCGGGTATACTTTAAACTTTGAATTACAAAATAAATAAAATTCAATGTTACATTCACGTAGGGCTGCGTAAAAATTGGAATGGTCGTTTCTTTTTTATATTTTCATGGGAAGGCACTAATCCACAGCCCTTTAAATTGAAAAGCCCCTTTGGACACGGCGCATTCCGGTTCCATTTTCCATGCAAAGGTTTGCACTGAGTGATAGTCCGGTCTGTACCTGTGCTTAGGGAAATCAGGACATGACGCACATTTTGTTTAATTGCGACGAACACGACGATGCGCTTAGAGTTTTATCAGAGAACATGCGTCGAGATAACTGCATAGACCCATGCGGATACTTAGGACGTTGTCTCTTTAGACACCGTGACTTTGTTGAGATCGGACTAAGCTTTGAGTCATGTAGGTCATTCACTACATAATTTATATTTCTTGGGGATGGAGAACCTAAATGACTCATTGTGAAGGGATATTTGAGTATCACACATATGAATTTTCGATTAAAAAAGAAGGGAATTTTTCCTTAATGAAACTATCGCAACATCTCTCTTTCAAAAATATTAAACGTTTTGCTGATTTAATATAGACGTGGCGCCACCTGTTGATATACTGTAGTAATAATTTTTTGTAATTAAATAAATAACCTCGAGCTTTATTTCACAATAGTTTTGCTATCTCGGGGATAAAAAAGCTTATATGTTAATTTGAATCTTAAAATATATTTATACCAACTTTTATATAAATATATTCAGCGATTTAGGCGTAACTGAGTAAGAAACACTCAAACATGCAAACTTTTATGTTTACAGCATTAGTAGGAGTTTTGCGGACAACAACACTGTACTTAATAGATATGTAATACCTATCTGAAATGAACAAAGAATATGGCTGTAAATAGCACCTCGTACGGGCAAAAATAAAGGGGATAGAGAGTTAAAGAAAGCACGTATTTCGAAGAGATAGTTGCATTGAAAACACGAATCTTTTGGGCCTCATTTTTAGAGCGCTCATCAATTTGATGAAAGAACTATTTGTATTTATATTAAAACAAAATAAGAGAAGATACGGTACACTTTAACGGTGCGCGGTCCGTATAAACCAGGTCCAGTGGACCTGTTTGTGTTTTGTTCAATTTAGTCGTACGCAGACCGGCGGTTTGCATAGACGTGCGGTTTTTGATTATCAGCCGCTTGCATTCTAGCAAATAATAATGTAAGTAATTATTTGGAATGTAATGAAAAGTTAAAAAAGTCGTTAACATCTAAGAGAAGACTCACTAATATAAGGATGGAAGGGTGTTTTCAAAAGAAATGTTACTGGATAAGCTCGAATTACATCGGGTTCTGTCACTGCGGACTTTTTAATATTTGCTCGTGGAACGAATAAAACAATAAGTTTCAGATGTTCAGTGGAACGAATAAAACAATAAGTTTCAGATGTTCAGTGGAACGAATAAAACAATAAGTTTCAGATGTTCAGTGTAACGAATAAAACAGTAAGTTTCAGATATCAGTGGAACGAATAAAACAATAAGTTTCAGATGTTCAGTGGAACGAATAAAACAATAAGTTTCAGATGTTTAGTGGAACAAATAAAACAATAAGTTTCAGATGTTCAGTGGAACGAATAAGACAATAAGTTTCAGATGTTCAGTGGAACGAATAAAACAATAAGTTTCAGAGGTTTGAAACTCGTTTTGACTTTGGGTTATGTCACCGAAATTACTTGACATAGAAACTTTTGACTACATGAACAAAAAAATTCCCCAAATGTGGGCCGGGACGGAGCGGAAGTAGGGTTTCGTAGTTGGTAACATATTTCACATCACTTTTAAGCTTATTATTTTGCAAATAAAAGCTCACTTAAAAGCGAAATGTTATAAATGGAACATAATTTTCAGAATCTAAATTTTAAACCACCTTTCTGATGATATTCCACATAAGGGTGTAGTCTAATCTTTTTTCACCCCAACTTTTTAATCAAGAGAGGTATCTAAAGGAATAAGAAAAAATTTTCTACATATTAAGGTTTTGTCTGAAGTATATACATGTTTGCAAAATTTAATGCACTTATATCTAAAGTTGTAGAAAATACGACGTTATGACTGACGGACAGACATACAAAATTATAAGAGTTTCGTGTTTGGCATGGTAATCCAAAATACCAATTCGATTGTAACCGGACAAATTACAGGCTATTTAAAATTTCGTTTGGCTGCGTGTTTGGAGTGCAAAAATAACTAATTTACTTGTTTACATTCAGCCCTACTTTGTATCATTTACTTTCTAGACGACTGTAACTTTAACGTTTGCTCTAAAAATCGGCAAGTTGTATGCGTTGACGTGTGTGCAATGACGTTCTCCTTGCTTTAATGTTTCGTTAAAGTTCGGTGGCTTGATAGAATAAAATAGCATCATATAATTTTACGAGCAAAAAGAAAAGGACGGAGCTATTTCGTCAACGACGACAGTTTTATACTTTATGGTAGGATGAGAGGAGACACATTTTTATAGGTTATTTTATTGCGCAGTAAGTAAGGTTTGTTTGTCGTTATTTAGATTAGAAAGTATTTTATGAAAGTACTATTTGGAGACGTAAATGCATCCGATAATTCTTTTAATTCTCGAATAGGGATTTTATAAGCATTCCTCCAAATGCAAAATACTTTTTATGACATAAGTATATAATGACGTTTGTTGGTATCTAATTTAACACACAATTTTTATCAGGTAACTATAAAAATTAGTCGTTTTACATTTCAGTTAATTCAATTAATTATACTGCTAAAGCTGAATTTTAATTTACAAAATTACCGAAAGAAATGTTTAAATAATTTATAAAGTCGTAACGTCAACTGTTTTAGCTACCTTTATGTATAGTGAAATAAGACGTCACACTTTGATCTTGACACTGGCAAAAGTTCTTTCTAGAGAGAATAGTCGCCACAGAATAAAAAAAATTAAGAATAAGGCGTCATTTTGAAGTACGTACCTGTCAAAATAAAGGTTTCAAAATGATTCAATATATTTACGTCTACTTGAAGGATACTAGTTCCGTAACTTGTTTTTCATAAAGTAACATGATATAACTAAGGCTGACTGTTTGATGCTCAAATTCTAGAGATAATTTTTATGCTTTTATAACTCGGATAAGTTTGTTACTATTGATGCAAAATCATCCAAAAATCTTTTTGCAGGTCTAAAGAGGGGACTATGGAAGGGACTTCCACATACTTATAATACGTATAAAATTTTAGAGCTTTAATTGAAGATTGCGATTTTAGAGTTTTGAAACGGTCGAGTTTCTATTTTGGATATGCATAACAAATACAAAAGCTTATCCAATCTCATTTTTTGGTACTTGTTTTGTTCATCTCACTCAAGCATACGTTCACCTCACTCAAGCATACATCTCACAGCAATCATACAACGCACCAATTCAAACGAATAACGAGTTATAATATATCGTCACGTAATAGTCAATAATATAAGAAATAAGTGAATGAAATATTACAGAGCTAACATATAGTCTAGCGTTAGAGGTGGTGTGTATATACTGTAATCCGTACGAATAAAAGTATTTGCGTGGAACTGACGTACAAGCGTATGACATTCCGGAGATACTTGTTACAAAATATGCAGCTTTCTGTCTCTGTTTGCAATGATTCAACTACTATAAGTGCAAAAGAAACAAAGCTATTATGAATGTATGCAGGCTATCCCGTTTATTGCATAAATCCTTTCTTAGGAAGTAATGAAACAAAAAACGCTCCACGTAATGTGCATATATTCGTAACACGTTATACTCTTGCACAAGATTGTGTTTCTTATACTTGTTACCAAATATGCAGTTTTATGTTTCTATTCATAATGACTCAACAACTATAAGAGCAAAAGATATAAAACGACTACATTCCGTAGACAGCTGCTACAAAATACGCAGCATTCTGTCTCTGATTTTAATGACTCGGTTACAAAAACAAAACTATTACGGATGTATGTAGGCTATCCCGTTCATCGTATAAATCCTTACTTAGGAAGGAATGAAACAAAGAACGTTCCACGTAATAGGCGTATATTCGTAACATGTTATACTCTTGAACAAGCTAGTATTTCATATACTTGTTACCAAATATGCAGCTTTTTCTCTGTTCGTAATGACGCAACTATTATAAAAGCCAAATATACAAAGCTACTATGAATGTATGCAGACTATCCCGATCATCGTAAAAAAATATTTCACGTAATAGGCTTATATAAAAAAAAAAAAATATTTCACGTAACATATCATACTTTAGGGCAAGCTAGTACCTCATATACTCGTACTTTATGCTGGCTTTATACTAAGTTTCTCTAATCTGTCTAAACTCCATTGTGTACCGAGTTATAAGATATCGACATTTGGGGCGCACATGTTCATTCATAGTCCCTTAAGTCCCGTGACAAAAGATTTTATAACAAAAGAACCATTCGATTTTAATTTTGTTACTTTTTGTTAAGTTTACTTCCAATAATTAAAATATCAAAATATAAGTAATCCCGGTATGCAGAAATTGTTAGTTAGTTATTGAATACCTTGTGACGAGTGTTTACATTGCGTATTCCTGACAGAATACCCACCAAAGCATGTCGCGTAGCGCATAGTACTTTGTAACAGGTGTTTATGTATAATTTTAACATATTTGTATTAACTATTATTTTTAGATACTCGTAACCGGATCACCTAGTACGGAAAAATACTAATATCACACATATTTGACATGACTGTAAGTCGATAGCGATAGGTATCTGACAGTAGCTTAATTCGATAATTGTTTGAGGTATTATGGATTGTAATTTAGCTTCCGTACGTTTCGTTTCGTTCGTTTTGTTTCTTTTGTTCTTATAGTAGTTGAGTCATTATAGACAGAGACAGAAAGCTGGGTATTTTGTAAGAGGTATCTGTGGAATATTATACGCTAATAAGTCCATTCGTGCGAATACTTTGTATTCGTATGGATTACATTATATACGCTCTACAATTAATCTCCGTCGTAACCCTCGCAAGGGTATACTCGTGAGGTATTTGCAGTGTGAGCTCCATCATCGGTGCCTATCCCATTTTGGTGGAAGATAGTATGAGCGTTAAATAGTTTGTAGGGTCATTCGTTCTGCATCTTTGTATGTTCCCGCATATTTCCTAAATTATTGAAAAGATTTTATCCTAAAAACGCTGGTAACATAAATTATAAATATTTTTACGACTATTAGACGCCGTATAATTTTTATGTGAATTTTAAATTTAAAAGAAAGATAAGAAAATCAACAACAAATTGTAATTATTTACGGAGCAAAAGAAAATTGGTCATGAAAATGAATAATATTATACTGTACTTTGAAAATTATACGCGTATTGATTGAAGTAAATTGGTATATTTTTATTTTATCGAGATTCATTATCAAGGGCTATCAAATAAGGCTTTTAAAATGATTTTAAAGACAATTTGAATTATATACATATATATGTATCTATATATATATATATATATACATATATATATATATATATATATATATATATATATATATATGTATAATTTTTTTGTTCTCTAGTAATTGCTTCTTTCCAATTTCTTCCTTATGGCAACGACGCTCAAGACATTTATCTGATACTATTATATCTATGGATACTCCTATTTAATACGTATACCCTTGAACACGGCCCTTGGATGAAAATATCAAAAACTGATTGTTGGCTTGTTAGCAGCCGCACATAATATTTTGTATTATATCATATTGTTTCAGTCAATGGATTTTTAAATAAAAAAAACTATATATCTAATAAAAGAGTAAGTGAGCGTTGTATATACGTATATCAAAGAAAAAAATGAAGAAATTAAGTATTTTTTGAATATTCATCTATTAGTCTATCTGTCTATTAGTCTATCTATACATCTAACAAAAGAGTAAGTGAGCGTTGTATGTACGTATATATTACGTTGTATGTACGTATATATTACGTATATATAGCGTTGTATGTACGTTGTATGTACGTATAATATTCATCTATTAGTCTATCTATACATCTAACAAAAGAGTAAGTGAGCGTTGTATATACGTATATCAAAGAAAAAAATGAAGAAATTAAGTATTTTTTTAATATTCATCTATTAGTCTATCTGTCTATTTGACCTTTTATTAATAAAAAGGGTAATGAACGTATTTTGAATACACTTTACTGTTTTCTTCTATAGTACTTAATACTGCTTATTGCAAAGTAGTAACTCCATAACACGACATCACGCGAAAAAATTGTGAGATATTAGGCGTTTACTTGATCTATCATATAGCACTGCTTTATAAGGTTGAGTATTTATTAACAATACTATCCATTGGTTCAAATACACAGGCTGCTCGTATATGGTCTTTATGTCTATTTATAAATTAAGGTAACGCACAAGAACAAACGAACTTATTTGAAGAAGACTTTCACAAGGAAAATGTTAAAATTTTTGATTGTGGTCTTGGTTTTTTGTATTTTTCGAATATTCTTCAGGAACTTGAAATTCAATTATTATTAGCTGACGTAGTGAGAATTGAAATTATGAAAACTATCTCACAGCGACTTAGCTTAAAGTTCCCACTGAGTTATAAGTTACTTATATTCATTGACTACCTTTTGTATTTATTGAATATTTTTAAAGAACAATTAAATGAAACTATGTAATGTAGTATTATTTCTACTTTATTTAAATTCTTTACCACGATCTAGGTTTCGTTGTATTACAACATCTTGGGGTAAGCAATTAGCAAAGGTTCGCTCGGATATATTTTTCAGTGACGCGGCGAATAGTTTCATTTTAAGTCCTGTAAAAATGTTCAATAAAGACAAAAGGTAGGGAATGAATAAAATTATCTTATATCTTAGTTAGAACTTTGAGCCGAATCACTGTTATTGTCTGCACAATTTATATTTATCAGTTCTCATATCAACGGTTCGTACTGCGTTAGCCAATAATGTAATTTTAAGTTCTTTAGAAAACTTCCAAGAAATTAGGAAGTGCTGTTTATAATTGAATAAATATAGCGTTCTTGATAACAGTATTATTTCTGAAGAAACATTTTACGCCCTCAATGAAAAATACTCGCAAACGATTTTGTCTCGTGTCTTCGAACGAAGATAAGTAGTGTTGTATATAATTGTGTAGATATAATTTTCTTGATGTCAGTATTACATTGCAACTTAAAAATTACTTGGTACCGAAAAGGCTTTGTTATTTTTCTTCACTTTTATGAACCGAATCCAAAAATGGGTGTACTACTAAAAACGTCATTTAAGCTGTTTTGTTATTTACGAATTCTGTGTTTCGGTCTAACTATTTTTATTGATCATGTTTTTATCAATAGTCCAATTTAATGTGAAAAAAAAGCAAAGAGCGCTCAATTCTATTGAGTTTCTACATTGAATTGATACTAAAAACAAAAAAGAAAATTGCAGGTCCCTCTATTTGTGAAGCATAAAATTTGCAGACAAAAAAGCCGGCAGAATTTTTGCTACAGCCAATCTCGAACAATAGGCGCGAATATCGAAATTATTCGACGGAAGCCGGCCGGCCCTCTGTCAGCAAACAGCGCGAGAGTCGAAGCCGGTGCCAACGCGATGACGTGTCGAATAGAACGTCGAGTGCAATATGCGGGCCACATGTCGCCGCCACCGACGCTGCACTGACAATGCGAAAATGTACGTATGCATTCGCATCAGGCGTACGTCGTTTAGGGTGCCGTCGTACTGCATATCCTTGTTCCGCAGCAGTGGTGAAAATGAAAAAAAATATTAAACACGGGAAAATATAACAGAACAAAAATTTATTTATCTTTTCTGATGTATAAATAAGATACAGTGTATATTTCTAATGTATAAATAAGATACAGTATAGGGCTTTTCTTTTAAAAATTATATGTAGGAATAACATAGAACGTAATTTGTGAGTAATTAAGTGTATACAGAAATATATTTTTATTAATTTAAACACGGCTTCTATAATTTAAAAAATTTAATCGAAAACTTACTGTGCACCAAAGGAGAAGTCCATTAAGACACTTTTTTTATGAATGTCTTATTTTATCTAGCTAACAATTTTTTTAGGCAAACGAAAATTTAAAGAGAAAATCTGTCCGGCATGAGTAGAACAAGCGCTGAAACCCTTGTGGTTTCAGTTACATTTATGTACTTATAAACATTTCTATTAAACTGTTTCAAAATATTAATTTTTCACAACGTTATTATATTGTCTCCTATGTCTCATTAAAATGTGGTACATATTAAAAAAATATAATACATCAAATGTAAAAAATTCTAATACCTAATTAAGGGTTTATTTTACTAAATGGAACAGTAAGCCGTTAACGATATAGATTATTTTGATTTCATAAATTATACATTGCCTCGTTGGTTGCAAAAGCTTATTTTAAACGTCATTACTCATTCAACAATTTCATCAATCAATGGCGTGTTGTACTGCCTTGATTTGTTGCTTATGTGGCTAATTACACCTTTATTTATTTATAATCTTTTATGTGTAGTACATATGGTGGACTTATTGCTACATGAGCAATCTTTCTTAGCCATAACAATTTGTACTGAGATTTAGTTGGTAGACTCTAAAAGATTTTACAATGAAAACTCTTTATAGCACAGGAATGAAAGGTGGGAAAAACAAGAAAGGACAAGGACACAAAGGAAAAGGTTTCAGGGGAGGCAAGACTTTTTCACTCGATCTTTGAAAATATTTAGAGACGTAATTTTCCTTATGTCAGGATCTGCGTGATTCCAAATTTTTGCTGCTTGGATAATGAAGGATTTTTTGTAAGTGGTATGCTCAAGAATAAGTAGGGTGAGTGAACTCAAAAAAAACTCGAAACTCGTAAAATTTGGCAGTAAGAAAATTTGGGCTCTGAGGATCACGGATCTTCAGCCATTTGAGTAGTGACCTGTATTTAGAAATATCATCATATTTTCTGAGGCCGAAGATATACCGGATGCATAAATTTTGAAGACTTTTAATAATGTTGCCACATTTTTGAGACAATTTTCACTAAATTATAGAACAGACCCTTCTGTTAATGAACTACTAATGAACTCGACTGATATATGTTTATAGTATCTAGTAGTTTTATTAGTTAGTGTGATTGTTTAGAAGAAAAGAAAAATGGCCGCATTTGCTTGTTATTAGGTTGGCAATTTATAAACCTGCCATCTCTGTACGCAAACCTTTCAGCTTTTTATACGTAGTCGATAAAATCAAACGTCAATTCCATAACCACCGTCAGTATCTAACACTTGTCGCCAACGTGTTGGCAGAACTAAAGTTTTGGTCCTTGTAGAAATCTTTGGACAGAGAGCGAAACAGATGGTAATTAGATGGCGAAATATCTGGAGAGTTATGCTGGGTGAAGTAGTGTACTCCATCCAAGTGAAAGTAATTTTTCAAGCGTTACTTTTGCTACGAGATTTTTTTCAAGGAAATTTAGCGGTGAGTTTGTTCAATTGTTTACAATAAATCTTAACTGTAATTGTACTGTTAGCTTGAAAGAGTTCCTAATTAACAATTCAATGAATAACTCCATTTATATCCCACTATGCACTCAAAAGTATCTTTTGTCTAATATTATTTTTTGGTTTAGGTGCAACTTTTCTCCAGCTCCTAGGTGTTTACGTTAAAAATTAACATAAGACACCCACTTTTCATCTTTTGTAACCAGATACTTTAGTCTCTCGTTGGTACAATGGGAACTCAGTAGCTCCAAGCACGCATCAGCTCTCCTCTGAAGCTGAAAGGGTGTTAGCTTACGTGGTAGTCAAACGGAATATTTTTACTTCTTTCTCAAAGCATGAAGTTGTTTTTCCATTGCAGTATAAGAGCAAGAAAATAGCTCTGTCAAACAACGCGAATTTAATCTGGGAACCCTTTCAAGAAGGCTTTTTATTTTTTGTAAATCAATTGTGGGAGGTCGCTTTGAATGACGTTTATCGGACGGATATATATATATATATATATATATATATATATATATATATATATATATATATATATATATATATATATATATATATATATATATATATATATATATATATATATATATATATATATATATATATATATATATATATATATATATATATATATATATATATATATATATATATAGTGTGCTAGTAATAAAGTTTTCACGGAGAATAATTTAGTATACCATCGTTAGTCATTGTTAGTTTTCTCAAAGTTATGAAAGCTCGTGGCTACAGTGGAGGTGAAGCTTTAAACAAATGTCCCAAAGCGCGCGCGGTGGGGACGTCGCCGATAGACTTCGGGCTCGATGCCGAGCTTCATTGAAATTTCACTAGGCAATTTTTTAGAGTGCCCATTATACAAGCCTTTTCTATAGAAACTCAAGCGATGGCTAATGGCTCTACATTCTAGTAGCGTTTAGTACGTGAGTAGTGATAGAACTGGCTTTAGAAATCTGACGAATTTGTTCGTTGGCTCGGTTATTTTGTTTTATTTGAATGATGATTTTTAGTTCGGGTCATTTTTAGGGTTTTGTTCTTTAAAAGGAAAAAAAAGAATCCTTATAAATTCATTTATGTGTTCGTCAGTCCGTAAGAGACGTTTTTATTAAGCCTTTAATTTTTTTTTAAACTCAAAATTTGGCTTAATGATAAAGTATATAAACCTGCATCCATCTCAAATAAACTATACAACCTACAACTACCCTATATTTATATATATATATATATATATATATATATATATATATATATATATATATTTATTTATAGGAGTTGTAGGTTGTTAATAAAATGACATCAAATCGGCAGACCAACAGTGCGCCAATTTCAAAATAACGTACACAAACCTTGTAAAACGGTGCTCGTTACAATTTTTCATTTTAATCGAACTTATAATACCAAAAACTAATACTATAATCGGTGCAATCAATCCAAACTTTTATAAAAACGTGCAATTTTAATTTACTAACTTTCAAATTAAAAATTACAAAAGGATCGTTAATTAAATTCACAAACTTAGTAGATATCTCTAAAACAATTTTTTTAATATACATTTAATAACATTTTAAACAGTAGTTTATAAGAATGGGCATTTAAGGTCTCTTCTGTGACTTGATTCAATATGGGTCTTTGAAATCCAAGAAATAAACATTTCAATTCGTTCGCTGTACCTAAAAAAAATTCCTCTCTTACTTTCCAGGCTCAAAACTGGCAGTCTTAATTCTTAAGAGACTTTTGAATACGCCAGGTATTTCAAAAGCTTAGTAAACGACTTACAAAAATCAAAAGTCACTGGGATATGTAACTGTTTCGACTTTTTTTGTAATTAGCCAGTTTATTAATCTTCATAAACGTAAAGAGAACAAATACATATTTTAATTAAGAAAACATTTAAAAATTAATAGATGATCTTGTGATAAACATATGATGAAGTTATTAATACTTTTTTCATACAGCACTCTTTTAATTTCTGGTGACTTAGTCATATTACAAAATATTAAGTTTTATTAAATGTTACAAACGTTTAAAACTCTTGAAAAAATATTTTTGTAGAAATAAATACGTCATCTATTAAGACAATTTTATTTTTGAGTAGCCAAATTTTACGAGTAACTAAATAAAATTATGTTTGAGGAATCTTTACCAAAAGTAAATTTTTCGCGATGAGAGTAAAATTTTCAAGATCACAACTTTTTCATGCAACGTTCTTGTGACGTCAGAATAGGCGAAAACGAAAAATAGGTACTTCGCTAACAATCGAAAGAGACAAAAATGGTGTCCAAAACAAAAATGAGACCCAAAATGGCGACAAAAACAAACAAAAAGTAAACTGTCAAAATTTTTTTGGATTTTGTTTATCTATTTATGATTGATCTATTACTAATTTGGCCTATACTTGATCCGTTACAAGACTAACAGCGTAACAACTTAATTTATTTACAAATCCACAACGAACCCGCAGGTGTAATTATTTACAACAGGAGCAATACATGCAAACTTTCTTCAGTTACATTTAGTCGTATTTTGGTACTGGCATCGCGACTTTTTTAATCGACAATTGGCTCCTAAACTCACAATAAAGACAGCATATTATCTCCCCACGACCATTACATCGATCCCACGAACATCCCACGAACATCAGTTCAAACTGTTAACGTGGTATTTTTCATCTTCAGTCGCTGAATACAATAAAGACAGTATATCATTTCCCCACGACCATTATTTCACATATAATATAAAATATCAGTTCAAACTGTTGACGACTTATTTTTCATTTTCAGTATCTGAGTACAATACAGTATATTATGTCCCCACGACCATTATTT
This sequence comes from Druceiella hillmani, assembly GCA_039881145.1. NCBI lineage: Eukaryota > Metazoa > Arthropoda > Insecta > Lepidoptera > Hepialidae > Druceiella > Druceiella hillmani. The sequence continues at coordinate 4,318,174 of JAYKKI010000014.1, forward strand.
CACATGTAATATAAAACATCAGTTCAAACTGTTAATGAGTTATTTTTTCATCATAATATCTGTGTACAATAAAGACAGCATATTATCTCCCCACGACCATTATTTCATGTAATATAAAACATCAGTTCAAACTGTTAACAAGTTTTTTTTCATCCATAGTATCTGAGTACAATAAAGACAGTATAATATCTCCTCACGACCATTATTTTATATGTTATATAAAATATTAGTTCAAACTGTTAACGAGTTACTTTTTAATCCTAAATATCTGAGTACAATAAAGACAGTATATTATCTCCCCACGGTCATTATTTCACATGTAATATAATATATCAGTTCAAACTATTAACGAGTTATTTTTCATCTTCAGTAGCTGAGTACAATAAAGACAGTATATTATCTCCCCACGACCATAATTTCACATGTAATATAAAACATCACTTCAAACTGTTAACGAGTTATTTTTCATCATATCTGCGTACAATAAAGACAGTATATTATCTCCCCACGACCATTATTTCACATGTGATATGATCCTCACGACCATTATTTTATATATAATATAAAATATTAGTTCAAACTGTTAACGAGTTACGTTTTAATCCTAAGTATCCGAGTACAATAAAGACAGTATATTATCTCTCCACGACTATTATTTGACATGTAATATAATATATCAGTTCAAACTGTTAACGAGTTATTTTTCATCCTCAGTATCTGAGTACAATAAAGATAGTATATTATCTCCCCACGGCCATTATTTCATATGTAATATAAAACATCAGTTCAAACTGTTAACGGGTTATTTTTCATCTTCAGTAACTGAGTACAATAAAGACAGTATATTATCTCCCCACGGTCATTATTTCACATGTAATATAAAATATCAGTTCAAACTGTTAACGAGTTATTTTTCATCTTCAGTAACTGAGTACAATAAAGACAGTATATTTTCTCCCCACGGCCATTATTTCATATGTAATATAAAACATCAGTTCAAATTGTTAACGAGTTATTTTTCATCTTCAGTAACTGAGTACAATAAAGACAGTATATTATCTCCCCACGACCATTATTTCACATGTAATATAAAATATCAGTTCAAACTGTTAACGAGTTATTTTTCATCTTCAGTAACTGAGTACAATAAAGACAGTATATTATCTCCCCACGACCATTATTTCACATGTGATATGAAATATCAGTTGAAACTGTTAACGAGTTATTTTTTTATCCTCAGTACAATAAAGATAGTATATTATCTCTCCACGACTATTATTTCACATGTAATATAATATATCAGTTCAAACTGTTAACGAGTTATTTTTCATCCTCAGTATCTGAGTACAATAAAGATAGTATATTATCTCCTCACGACCATTATTTCACATGTAATATAACATTTTATTAACGACTCTCGCAACCTTAAATGTAAACCTAATATTATTGCAGATGCCTACACTAAAATAAAAATTAAAAATCGTCGTAAATATAATTTTTATGCATTTGCACTTAAATAAAAGTTTATAACTTTGCTGAACAACAATATTGTGTTTCATGGAAGTCGAGATAAATATTTAGTGGCGATGGGCACGCGTCGCGGCGCGCCGTGTGGAATTATCTGTCGAGCGATACAACGTATGGCGCGACATATCGATACTTTGTTGCAGTAATCTCGTATCTACTCACGCCTTGCATTTCTGCAGCGATGCCAGAGGTCGTCCGCGGACTTCGTGATTTTGTATCGCGATAATAGTTTTGAAATAGTTCGCGATTGCGTTTATCTCTCGTCTTTCGTATGCGAAAAGATGCTTGCGATTTTGCTAATGATTGGAATTTGTGGACGGAAATGAACGAAGCAAAAGTTATGTCGGTCTTTCTTTATTCTAAAATTGGTTTACCTGTGCCAGAGGTCGTCCGCGGATTTCGTGATTTTGTATCGCGATAATAGTTTTAAAATAGTTAGCGATGGTGTTTATCTCTCGTCTTTCGTATGCGAAAAGATGCTTGCCATTTTGCTAATGATTGGAATTTGTGGACAGAAATGAACGAAGCAAAAGTTATGTTGGTCTTTCTTTATTTTGAAATTAGTTTGCCTTATTTTCGATTTATCGATACATATCGTCAAGGTTTCTTATACACCAGTATAATTAGTGTAATATTAACCGATTTGTGTGTAAAATAGCACCCCTTTCCTCACAAAACCCACCCTATATCGTGGGACGTATCACTTATAGCTTTAAATTAATCTTTTTTAAGTTAAATACAATAGTGACTATAATCTGGTAATACTCTGATTTCAAAGTAATTTTTTTACTTATTTTATAAGAGAAACTGTGTGGATCTAAAGACATTTTGGGCTCGAACGAGAACTGAACGCAGGTTCAGGCAAATTTAGTTTAATTTAAATATTTTCTTGTGTCTTTTTAATTCGTTTTTTGGGATTATAACTCACATTTAATAATTTTGTAGCAATTGTCCATAACCATTATACAAAACGAACAGAGGGAAACGTCATTCAAATTGTACATACAAGTTAGTGTGTGACGTATGTACATAGAACTTAATGTGTGTGTTTTCTATAGCAAACAATCTTAAAATATCACTTTCACTGGGTACAATCGCTTTATGCGGGTACCTAACTAATAAGTTATAAAGTATGTCATTTTAACGGGGTACTTATCTAATGAGTTATAAAGTATGCCATTTTATCCGGGTACCTAACTAATAAGTTATAAAGTATGTAATTTTAATCGGGTACTAAGCTAATGAGTTATAAAGTATGTCATTTTATCCGGGTACCTAACTAATAAGTTATGGAGTATATCATTTTAACTGGGTAAAAGTTATAATTCGCTTTTAACAATAATTAAAAGCGAATTTTATACATTTTATAGTATTCCCTAAAAAGTTCGAAACTTCGAATTTTCTTTGTTTACCCCGACGGTATTGAAGGCTGCACGTATACAAGTATTGTTATTTATATTAATTTGCTGGTGTAAACAGAACATGCTCATATATAGTGTAGTCTGTAAAGTCATATATCATATATCTGTAAAGTCAAAGAAATATTAAGTGCTTTTATGCCCCACACTTATATTGCAATCTGTTTCAATCAATTCCTGTCTGCATATTCAACTAGATGAAAGGTGGATGATTTTGTCACTTTACTAGAATTAATATTATTATTTTTACTTTAAGTAGTGTAGATAGTGAAGGAAAGATAGTAGTCGAGTCAAAATTCAGACTCGTGTGTGTGATTGCGGTTCTGTTCAAATTTATAACCATCTGTGTATTCAGCTAGATGAAAGGCGTATGATTTTGTCACTTTACTAGAATTAATATTATTATTTTTACTTTTAAGTAGTGTAGATAGTGAAGGAAAGATAGTAGTCGAGTCAAAATTCAGACTCATGTGTGTGCGTATGCGGTTCTGTTCAAATTTATAACCGTCTGTGTATTCAACTAGATGAAAGGTGTATGATTTTGTCACTTTACTAGAATTAATATTATTATTTTTACTTTTAAGTAGTGTAGATAGCGAAGGAAAGATAGTAGTCGCGTCAAAATTCAGACTTGTGTGTGTGTATGCGGTTCTGTTCAAATTTATAACCATCTGTGTATTCAACTAGATGAAAGGTGTATGATTTTGTCACTTTACTAGAATTAATATTATTATTTTTACTTTTAAGTAGTGTAGATAGTGAAGGAAAGATAGTAGTCGAGTTAAAATTCAGACTCGTGTGTGTGTATGCGGTTCTGTTCAAATTTATAACCGTCTGTGTATTCATCTATATGAAAGGTGTATGATTTTGTCACTTTACTAGAATTAATATTATTATTTTTACTTTAAGTAGTGTAGATAGTGAAGGAAAGATAGTAGTCGAGTCAAAATTAAGACTCGTGTGTGTGTATGTGGTTCTGTTCAAATTTATAACCGTCTGTGTATTCAACTAGATGAAAGGTGTATGATTTTGTCACTTTACCGGAATTAATATTATTATTTTTACTTATAAGTAGTGTAGATAGTGAAGGAAAGATAGGAGTCGAGTCAAAATTCAGACTCATGTGTGTGTGTATGCGGTTCTGTTCGAATTTATAAACGTCTGTGTATTCAACTAGATGAAAGGTGTATGATTTTGTCACTTTACTAGAATTAATATTATTATTTTTACTTTTAAGTACTGTAGATAGTGAACGAAAGATAGTAGTCGAGAAAAAATTCAGACTTGTGTGTGTGTGTGTATGCGGTTCTGTTCAAATTTATAACCATCTGTGTATTCAACTAGATGAAAGGTGTATGATTTTGTCACTTTACTAGAATTAATATTGTTATTTTTACTTTTAAGTAGTGTAGATAGTGAAGGAAAGATAGTAGTCGAGTCAAAATTCAGACTCGTGTGTGTGTGTGTATGCGGTTCTGTTCAAATTTATAACCATCTGTGTATTCAACTAGATGAAAGGTGTATGATTTTGTCACTTTACTAGAATTAATATTATTATTTTTACTTTTAAGTAGTGTAGATAGTGACGGAAAGATAGTAGTCGAGTCAAAATTCGGACTCATGTGTGTGTATGCGGTTCTGTTCAAATTTATAACCGTCTGTGTATTCAGCTAGATGAAAAGTGTATGATTTTGTCACTTTACTAGAATTAATATTATTATTTTTACTTTTAAGTAGTGTAGATAGTGAACGAAAGATAGTAGTCAAGTCAAAATTCAGACTCGTGTGTGTGTGTATGCGGTTCTGTTCAAATTTATAACCGTCTGTGTATTCAACTAGATGAAAGGTGTATGATTTTGTCACTTTACTAGAATTAATATTATTATTTTTACTTTTAAGTAGTGTAGATAGTGAACGAAAGATAGTAGTCGAGTCAAAATTCAGACTCGTGTGTGTGTGTGTGTGTGTATGTGGTTCTGTTCAAATTTATAACCGTCTGTGTATTCAACTAGATGAAAGGTGTATGATTTTGTCACTTTACCAGAATTAATATTATTATTTTTACTTTTAAGTAGTGTAGATAGTGAACGAAAGATAGTAGTCAAGTCAAAATTCAGACTCGTGTGTGTGTGTGTATGCGGTTCTGTTCAAATTTATAACCGTCTGTGTATTCAACTAGATGAAAGGTGTATGATTTTGTCACTTTACTAGAATTAATATGGTTATTTTTACTTTTAAGTAGTGTAGATAGTGACGGAAAGATAGTAGACGAGTCAAAATTCGGACTCGTGTGTGTGTGTGTATGCGGTTCTGTTCAAATTTATAACCGTCTGTGTATTCAGCTAGATGAAAGGTGCATGATTTTGTCACTTTACTAGAATTAATATTATTATTTTTACTTTTAAGTAGTGTAGATAGTGAACGAAAGATAGTAGTCGAGTCAAAATTCAGACTCGTGTGTGTGTGTGTATGTGGTTCTGTTCAAATTTATAACCGTCTGTGTATTAAACTAGATGAAAGGTGTATGATTTTGTCACTTTACTAGAATTAATATTATTATTTTTACTTTCAAGTAGTGTAGATAGTGAAGGAAAGATAGTAGTCGAGAAAAAATTCAGACTCGTGTGTGTGATTGCGGTTCTTTTCAAATTTATAACCGTCTGTGTATTCAACTAGATGAAAGGTGTATGATTTTGTCACTTTACTAGAATTAATAATGTTATTTTTACTTTTAAGTAGTGTAGATAGTGATGGAAAGATAGTAGTCGAGTCAAAATTCGGACTCGTGTGTGTGTGTGTATGCGGTTCTGTTCAAATTTATAACCGTCTGTGTATTCAGCTAGATGAAAGGTGCATGATTTTGTCACTTTACTAGAATTAATATTATTATTTTTACTTTCAAGTAGTGTAGATAGTGAAGGAAAGATAGAAGTCGAGAAAAAATTCAGACTCGTGTGTGTGATTGCGGTTCTTTTCAAATTTATAACCGTCTGTGTATTCAACTAGATGAAAGGTGTATGATTTTGTCACTTCACTAGAATTAATATTATTATTTTTACTTTTAAGTAGTGTAGATAGTGAAGGAAAGATAGTAGTCGAGTCAAAATTCAGACTCGTGTGTGTGTGTGTATGTGGTTCTGTTCAAATTTATAACCGTCTGTGTATTAAACTAGATGAAAGGTGTATGATTTTGTCACTTTACTAGAATTAATATTATTATTTTTACTTTCAAGTAGTGTAGATAGTGAAGGAAAGATAGTAGTCGAGAAAAAATTCAGACTCGTGTGTGTGATTGCGGTTCTTTTCAAATTTATAACCGTCTGTGTATTCAACTAGATGAAAGGTGTATGATTTTGTCACTTTACTAGAATTAATATTGTTATTTTTACTTTTAAGTAGTGTAGATAGTGACGGAAAGATAGTAGTCGAGTCAAAATTCGGACTCGTGTGTGTGTGTGTATGCGGTTCTGTTCAAATTTATAACCGTCTGTGTATTCAGCTAGATGAAAGGTGCATGATTTTGTCACTTTACTAGAATTAATATTATTATTTTTACTTTCAAGTAGTGTAGATAGTGAAGGAAAGATAGAAGTCGAGAAAAAATTCAGACTCGTGTGTGTGATTGCGGTTCTTTTCAAATTTATAACCGTCTGTGTATTCAACTAGATGAAAGGTGTATGATTTTGTCACTTCACTAGAATTAATATTATTATTTTTACTTTTAAGTAGTGTAGATAGTGAAGGAAAGATAGTAGTCGAGTCAAAATTCAGACTCGTGTGTGTGTATGCGGTTCTGTTCAAATTTATAACCATCTGTGTATTCAACTAGATGAAAGGTGATTTTGTCACTTTACTAGAATTAATATTATTATTTTTGCTTTTAAATAGTATAGATAGTGAAGGAAAGATGGTAGTCGAGTCAAAATTCAGACTCGTGTGTGTGTGTGTATGCGGTTGTGTTCAAATTTATAACCGTCTGTGTATTCAACTAGATGAAAGGTGTATGATTTTGTCACTTTACTAGAATTAATATTGTTATTTTTACTTTTAAGTAGTGTAGATAGTGACGGAAAGATAGTAGTCGAGTCAAAATTCAGACTCGTGTGTGTGTGTGTATGCGGTTGTGTTCAAATTTATAACCATCTGTGTATTCAACTAGATGAAAGGTGTATGATTTTGTCACTTTACTAGAATTAATATTATTATTTTTACTTTTAAGTAGTGTAGATAGTGAAGGAAAGATAGTAGTCGAGTCAAAATTCAGACTCGTGTGTGTGTTTGCGGTTCTGTTCAAATTTATAACCATCTGTGTATTCAACTAGATGAAAGCTGTATGATTTTGTCACTTTACTAGAATTAATATTATTATTTTTACTTTTAAGTAGTGTAGATAGTGAAGGAAAGATAGTAGTCGAGTCAAAATTCAAACTCGCGTGTGTGTGTGTATGTGGTTCTGTTCAAATTTATAACCGTCTGTGTATTCAACTAGATGAAAGGTGTATGATTTTGTCACTTCACTAGAATTAATATTATTATTTTTACTTTTAAGTAGTGTAGATAGTGAAGGAAAGATAGTAGTCGAGTCAAAATTCAGACTCGTGTGTGTGTGTGTATGCGGTTCTGTTCAAATTTATAACCATCTGTGTATTCAACTAGATGAAAAGTGATTTTGTCACTTTACTAGAATTAATATTATTATTTTTGTTTTTAAATAGTATAGATAGTGAAGGAAAGATGGTAGTCGAGTCAAAATTCAGACTCGTGTGTGTGTGTGTATGCGGTTGTGTTCAAATTTATAACCGTCTGTGTATTCAACTAGATGAAAGGTGTATGATTTTGTCACTTTACTAGAATTAATATTGTTATTTTTACTTTTAAGTAGTGTAGATAGTGACGGAAAGATAGTAGTCGAGTCAAAATTCAGACTCGTGTGTGTGTGTGTGTATGCGGTTGTGTTCAAATTTATAACCATCTGTGTATTCAACTAGATGAAAGGTGTATGATTTTGTCACTTTACTAGAATTAATATTATTATTTTTACTTTTAAGTAGTGTAGATAGTGAAGGAAAGATAGTAGTCGAGTCAAAATTCAGACTCGTGTGTGTGTTTGCGGTTCTGTTCAAATTTATAACCATCTGTGTATTCAACTAGATGAAAGCTGTATGATTTTGTCACTTTAGTAGAATTAATATTATTATTTTTACTTTTAAGTAGTGTAGATAGTGAAGGAAAGATAGTAGTCGAGTCAAAATTCAGACTCGCGTGTGTGTGTGTATGTGGTTCTGTTCAAATTTATAACCGTCTGTGTATTCAACTAGATGAAAGGTGTATGATTTTGTCACTTTACCAGAATTAATATTATTATTTTTACTTTTAAGTAGTGTAGATAGTGAAGGAAAGAGAGTAGTCGAGTCAAAATTCAGACTCGTGTGTGTGTGTGTGTGTGTGTATGTGGTTCTGTTCAAATTTATAACCGTCTATGTATTAAACTAGATGAAAGGTGTATGATTTTGTCACTTTACTAGAATTAATATTATTGTTTTTACTTTTAAGTAGTGTAGATAGTGAAGGAAAGATAGTAGTCGAGTCAAAATTCAGATTCGTGTGTGTGTATGCGGTTCTGTTCAAATTTATAACCGTCTGTGTATTCAGCTAGTTGAAAGGTGTATGATTTTGTCACTTTACTAGAATTAATATTATTATTTTTACTTTTAAGTAGTATTGATAGTGAAGGAAAGATAGTAGTCGAGTTAAAATTCAGACTCGTGTGTGTGTATGCGGTTCTGTTCAAATCCATAACCATCTGTGTATTCAACTAGATGACAGGTGTATGATTTTGTCACTTTACTAGAATTAATATTATTATTTTTACTTTTAAGTAGTGTAGATAGTGAAGGAAAGATAGTAGTCGGGTCAAAATTAAGACTCGTGTGTGTGTATGCGGTTCTGTTCAAATTTATAACCATCTGTGTATTCAACTAGATGAAAGCTGTATGATTTTGTCACTTTACTAGAATTAATATTATTATTTTTACTTTTAAGTAGTGTAGATAGTGAAGGAAAGATAGTAGTCGAGTCAAAATTCAGACTCGTGTGTGTGTGTGTATGCGGTTCTGTTCAAATTTATAACCATCTGTGTATTCAACTAGATGAAAGGTGTATGATTTTGTCACTTTACTAGAATTAATATTATTATTTTTACTTTTAAGTAGTGTAGATAGTGAAGGAAAGATAGTAGTCGAGTCAAAATTCAGACTCATGTGTGTGTGTGTAAGCGGTTCTGTTCAAATTTATAACCGTCTGTGTATTCAACTAGATGAAAGGTGTATGATTTTGTCACTTTACTAGAATTAATATTGTTATTTTTACTTTTAAGTAGTGTAGATAGTGAAGGAAAGATAGTAGTCGAGTCAAAATTCAGACTCGTGTGTGTGTTTGCGGTTCTGTTCAAATTTATAACCATCTGTGTATTCAACTAGATGAAAGCTGTATGATTTTGTCACTTTACTAGAATTAATATTATTATTTTTACTTTTAAGTAGTGTAGATAGTGAAGGAAAGATAGTAGTCGAGTCAAAATTCAGACTCGCGTGTGTGTGTGTATGTGGTTCTGTTCAAATTTATAACCGTCTGTGTATTCAACTAGATGAAAGGTGTATGATTTTGTCACTTTACCAGAATTAATATTATTATTTTTACTTTTAAGTAGTGTAGATAGTGAAGGAAAGAGAGTAGTCGAGTCAAAATTCAGACTCGTGTGTGTGTGTGTGTGTGTGTGTATGTGGTTCTGTTCAAATTTATAACCGTCTATGTATTCAACTAGATGAAAGGTGTATGATTTTGTCACTTTACTAGAATTAATATTATTGTTTTTACTTTTAAGTAGTGTAGATAGTGAAGGAAAGATAGTAGTCGAGTCAAAATTCAGACTCGTGTGTGTGTATGCGGTTCTGTTCAAATTTATAACCGTCTGTGTATTCAGCTAGATGAAAGGTGTATGATTTTGTCACTTTACTAGAATTAATATTATTATTTTTACTTTTAAGTAGTATTGATAGTGAAGGAAAGATAGTAGTCGAGTTAAAATTCAGACTCGTGTGTGTGTATGCGGTTCTGTTCAAATCCATAACCATCTGTGTATTCAACTAGATGAAAGGTGTATGATTTTGTCACTTTACTAGAATTAATATTATTATTTTTACTTTTAAGTAGTATTGATAGTGAAGGAAAGATAGTAGTCGAGTTAAAATTCAGACTCGTGTGTGTGTATGCGGTTCTGTTCAAATCCATAACCATCTGTGTATTCAACTAGATGAAAGGTGTATGATGTTGTCACTTTACTAGAATTAATATTATTATTTTTACTTTTAAGTAGTGTAGATAGTGAAGGAAAGATAGTAGTCGGGTCAAAATTAAGACTCGTGTGTGTGTATGCGGTTCTGTTCAAATTTATAACCATCTGTGTATTCAACTAGATGAAAGCTGTATGATTTTGTCACTTTACTAGAATTAATATTATTATTTTTACTTTTAAGTAGTGTAGATAGTGAAGGAAAGATAGTAGTCGAGTCAAAATTCAGACTCGTGTGTGTGTGTGTGTATGCGGTTCTGTTCAAATTTATAACCATCTGTGTATTCAACTAGATGAAAGGTGTATGATTTTGTCACTTTACTAGAATTAATATTATTATTTTTACTTTTAAGTAGTGTAGATAGTGAAGGAAAGATAGTAGTCGAGTCAAAATTCAGACTCATGTGTGTGTGTGTATGCGGTTCTGTTCAAATTTATAACCGTCTGTGTATTCAACTAGATGAAAGGTGTATGATTTTGTCACTTTACTAGAATTAATATTGTTATTTTTACTTTTAAGTAGTGTAGATAGTGACGGAAAGATAGTAGTCGAGTCAAAATTCAGACTCGTGTGTGTGTGTGTATGCGGTTGTGTTCAAATTTATAACCATCTGTGTATTCAACTAGATGAAAGGTGTATGATTTTGTCACTTTACTAGAATTAATATTATTATTTTTACTTTTAAGTAGTGTAGATAGTGAAGGAAAGATAGTAGTCGAGTCAAAATTCAGACTCGTGTGTGTGTTTGCGGTTCTGTTCAAATTTATAACCATCTGTGTATTCAACTAGATGAAAGCTGTATGATTTTGTCACTTTACTAGAATTAATATTATTATTTTTACTTTTAAGTAGTGTAGATAGTGAAGGAAAGATAGTAGTCGAGTCAAAATTCAGACTCGCGTGTGTGTGTGTATGTGGTTCTGTTCAAATTTATAACCGTCTGTGTATTCAACTAGATGAAAGGTGTATGATTTTGTCACTTTACCAGAATTAATATTATTATTTTTACTTTTAAGTAGTGTAGATAGTGAAGGAAAGAGAGTAGTCGAGTCAAAATTCAGACTCGTGTGTGTGTGTGTGTGTGTGTATGTGGTTCTGTTCAAATTTATAACCGTCTATGTATTCAACTAGATGAAAGGTGTATGATTTTGTCACTTTACTAGAATTAATATTATTGTTTTTACTTTTAAGTAGTGTAGATAGTGAAGGAAAGATAGTAGTCGAGTCAAAATTCAGATTCGTGTGTGTGTATGCGGTTTTGTTCAAATTTATAACCGTGTGTGTATTCAGCTAGATGAAAGGTGTATGATTTTGTCACTTTACTAGAATTAATATTATTATTTTTACTTTTAAGTAGTATTGATAGTGAAGGAAAGATAGTAGTCGAGTTAAAATTCAGACTCGTGTGTGTGTATGCGGTTCTGTTCAAATTTATAACCATCTGTGTATTCAACTAGATGAAAGCTGTATGATTTTGTCACTTTACTAGAATTAATATTATTATTTTTACTTTCAAGTAGTGTAGATAGTGAAGGAAAGATAGTAGTCGAGAAAAAATTCAGACTCGTGTGTGTGATTGCGGTTCTTTTCAAATTTATAACCGTCTGTGTATTCAACTAGATGAAAGGTGTATGATTTTGTCACTTTACTAGAATTAATATTATTATTTTTACTTTTAAGTAGTGTAGATAGTGAAGGAAAGATAGTAGTCGAGTCAAAATTCAGACTCATGTGTGTGTGTGTATGCGGTTCTGTTCAAATTTATAACCGTCTGTGTATTCAACTAGATGAAAGGTGTATGATTTTATCACTTTACTAGAATTAATATTGTTATTTTTACTTTTAAGTAGTGTAGATAGTGAAGGAAAGATAGTAGTCGAGTCAAAATTCAGACTCGTGTGTGTTTGCGGTTCTGTTCAAATTTATAACCATCTGTGTATTCAACTAGATGAAAGCTGTATGATTTTCTCACTTTACTAGAATTAATATTATTATTTTTACTTTTAAGTAGTGTAGATAGTGAAGGAAAGATAGTAGTCGAGTCAAAATTCAGACTCGCGTGTGTGTGTGTATGTGGTTCTGTTCAAATTTATAACCGTCTGTGTATTCAACTAGATGAAAGGTGTATAATTTTGTCACTTTACCAGAATTAATATTATTATTTTTACTTTTAAGTAGTGTAGATAGTGAAGGAAAGAGAGTAGTCGAGTCAAAATTCAGACTCGTGTGTGTGTGTGTGTGTGTGTGTATGTGGTTCTGTTCAAATTTATAACCGTCTATGTATTCAACTAGATGAAAGGTGTATGATTTTGTCACTTTACTAGAATTAATATTATTGTTTTTACTTTTAAGTAGTGTAGATAGTGAAGGAAAGATAGTAGTCGAGTCAAAATTCAGACTCGTGTGTGTGTATGCGGTTCTGTTCAAATTTATAACCGTCTGTGTATTCAGCTAGATGAAAGGTGTATGATTTTGTCACTTTACTAGAATTAATATTATTATTTTTACTTTTAAGTAGTATTGATAGTGAAGGAAAGATAGTAGTCGAGTTAAAATTCAGACTCGTGTGTGTGTATGCGGTTCTGTTCAAATCCATAACCATCTGTGTATTCAACTAGATGAAAGGTGTATGATTTTGTTACTTTACTAGAATTAATATTTTTATTTTTACTTTTAAGTAGTATTGATAGTGAAGGAAAGATAGTAGTCGAGTTAAAATTCAGACTCGTGTGTGTGTATGCGGTTCTGTTCAAATCCATAACCATCTGTGTATTCAACTAGATGAAAGGTGTATGATTTTGTCACTTTACTAGAATTAATATTATTATTTTTACTTTTAAGTATTGTAGATAGTGAAGGAAAGATAGTAGTCGGGTCAAAATTAAGACTCGTGTGTGTGTATGCGGTTCTGTTCAAATTTATAACCATCTGTGTATTCAACTAGATGAAAGCTGTATGATTTTGTCACTTTACTAGAATTAATATTATTATTTTTACTTTTAAGTAGTGTAGATAGTGAAGGAAAGATAGTAGTCGAGTCAAAATTCAGACTCGTGTGTGTGTGTGTATGCGGTTCTGTTCAAATTTATAACCATCTGTGTATTCAACTAGATGAAAGGTGTATGATTTTGTCACTTTACTAGAATTAATATTATTATTTTTACTTTTAAGTAGTGTAGATAGTGAAGGAAAGATAGTAGTCGAGTCAAAATTCAGACTCATGTGTGTGTGTGTATGCGGTTCTGTTCAAATTTATAACCGTCTGTGTATTCAACTAGATGAAAGGTGTATGATTTTGTCACTTTACCAGAATTAATATTATTATTTTTACTTTTAAGTAGTGTAGATAGTGAAGGAAAGATAGTAGTCGAGTCAAAATTCAGACTCGTGTGTGTGTATGCGGTTCTGTTCAAATTTATAACCGTCTGTGTATTCAACTAGATGAAAGGTGATTTTGTCACTTTACTAGGGGAAGTAGATATTTGAGAATTTATCAAAATTTAAAAGCCGGCCGTGTAATATTCCCATATCAAAAATATGGTTAATATTTTTGATATGAGAATATTACGAATATTATAATGGGAATATTACGGAATATTACCATGTAAACGAAGTCGAAAAATCAAATATATTACTGGAAAAACCAATTCCTATTAGTTTAAAAAAGCAAACCACATTTCAGAATCATCAATTGATTTGAACTTTAGAACAATAGTCAAGCAAATATAAGTGTAATTGAAACAGAGCTCTAGAAAATATCAGGATCCATCCGGAATTTGATGTACTGATGTACGAATGACAAAAAAATAATTAATAAACCAAACAATATACTGTAACTAGTTTTCTCGGAAGAAAATCTATTAATACCTAATTTATATAAATAACTAATTTACTAATATATCTAAAAATATGATCAAATTTCTAAAATTAGTCCACTACGACTTAAAGTGTTGAAAATACGCGATCGACGCCAACTTAACATACTTATGTTTCCCTTTATTATATTAAAAAATCCTCAAACTCCAAATTACCTTATTGGCGAACTTAAGATTTAAAGCAGTCCTCCCTCCTATAAATAAATTAAGCGTGATCGTATACCTAGGGCGAACCTCAGCAGGGACAGTGCAGCGCTTTGAAATTTAAAATTTATGAGCTAAACAATGTAATGGACAATAAAATATTGAGATATATAGAAAAAGTGAATAAATACAGTGTAATGGACAATAAAATGTTATTGTGGACAATAAAATATTGAGATATAAAGAAAAAGTGAATAAATACAGTGTAATGGATAATAAAATGTTATTGTGGACAATAAAATATTGAGATACAAAGAAAAAGTGAATAAATACAGTGTAATGGATAATAAATGTTATTGTGGACAATAAAATATTGAGATATAAAGAAAAAGTGAATAAATACAGTGTAATGGACAATAAAATGTTATTGTGGACAATAAAATATTGAGATATAAAGAAAAAGTGAATAAATACAGTGTAATGGATAATAAAATGTCATTGTGGACAATAAAATATTGAGATATAAAGAAAAAGTGAATAAATACAGTGTAATGGATAATAAAATGTTATTGTGGACAATAAAATATTGAGATATAAAGAAAAAGTGAATAAATACAATGTAATGGACAATAAAATGTTATTGTGGACAATAAAATATTGAGATATAAAGAAAAAGTGAATGCGCTATTATTAATTTCATTCTTAAAAATAATGGAACATTTAACATACAAAATTCATGAGTTAATTATTGAATATTAAAAATCAGACGTAGAAAATTATTTTCATAATAATACTCACCTCGTAATTACATACCTGGCCTGATTGAAATCTATACCTATATATCACGTGGAACAAACCGCGGGAAAAGGCTAATTTTAGAATATCATAGAGCAGACATTCAGACTTATGTTGTATCATGTTACTTTTTGAATAACGTAAACGTTACGATGTTATTACCTAACGTTTGTACGTTGTATCATTATGAAACGTTTACTTTATCAGCTACGTACTTTAAAATGGTACTTTATCTCATTTTATTTAAAAGTAAGCTATATAAAACACTTGATATTACGGCTGACTTTATAGGTTATTTAAACATTTCTGTAATTTAGTAATTTTCAACATACTATTACAATTAATTGAGCCAATTAAAAGGTAAACAATCAATTTTTATAGTTTCATTTTAAAAATTATGTTATTTATTAAATTAGATACCAACAAACGTCATCTCATAAAAAGTATTTTGCATTTGCAGAAACGCTTTTAAAATGCTAATAAAACCGGGGAATGTCGCGGAATACTTTATCAAATAGTACTTTCGTAAAATACTTTCGACTATCTAAATAAATAATAAAATGTTGATGGCTGATGTTGAAAGTGACACGACGAATAAATCTTACTTGACGCACACAAAACAAATGATCTATGAAAGTCTACTGTCATACATAGATAAAGTATAGAACCACACCCACGACACTCCATACTAGCGAACATATTTAATTGCCTACACCTATCCGTATGCGTATGTGTGTGTGCGTAAATTAATGTAGGGCTGTCAGCAGCGTGCAGGTAAAGAATATTTGCTATTCCTACATATCGCTCTCAACCATTGCGAGCAATCGCGCTGATCGAGCGAGTCGATGCTATACGTCAGCAACATAGCTGTTTCTCTTTCTAGCCAATAGCGTCGATCGAATGATTGTTTCTATAGCCCACTGGCGCAGGATCTTCGTACCAGCGCGTGTGTTTTTATTATTAACTAATTGTAAAAATGTAATTATGTAAATAAATATTTCGCACTATACATAAAATTGTGTGAAACTGGTTTGATAATAATGATATTAATGTAGAATTTGAAAAAGGTACATAGAATGGATTTGAAAACGAAATAAAATCTTAAATAAAAATAAATTTTGTTTATATATAAATGGGATACACTGAAATATTGTCTTCATAGTACTTTTGACTTGATTAGTTTTGCTGCATGTGAAAAATCGCTCAATAATCACTATAATAAGCCAATAGCGGACACTACAAGAATACTTTTTCCAAACACATTGCGTTCAAATAAAACAATGATTTTTAAGAATAGTTTGAAATTTAAAACTGCTCAGTGAAATGTTAGTTGACACAAAATTATAGATACTAACTCAATAAGTTGGTGACACGAAATAAAATCATTTACAACAAACAAAAAATGGAGACAAAACAAGCTCCTATCCTTAGTTCTTTTTAAGCACTTGTACACAGCACAATAACGGACTGTTATATTGTATCACTATAAATAGTTATTTATAAATTTAAAAATTAATTATAATTAAAAATTTAATTACTATAAATAGTTAATTATTATAGTAACACTGAATTACACAAGTTAAACTCAACCAAACATTGCACAATTGAACAAATTACTCGCGCGCACAGCGAGCGGCAACCTAGGAACGCATACACATGATCGTACCCATTATCGGCGGGTGACGTTAAATTGGCGGGGGAGGTGAATGTCGCTTCTTTACGCAGTGATACTTATTCTTTGATAGAACTGTCATCGTCGACGAAATAGCTCCGTCCTTCTTTTTCTACTTATAAAAATAAATGATGCTATTCTTTTCTTTCAAGACTCCGAATTTTAATGGAAAATAAGGCAATGATAAAGCGAGTACGACACAGCATGCCGATTTTTAAATCAAAGGTTAAGGCGACCGTTATTGTCGTGCCTTAGTTAACGCATACGTTAAGTAAATTATACAACAAAGGGCTGATTTGTTTGTATTTGTGACTATGTCTGTTTGTTATCTATAAATTACTTTATGCATGCTTTGTAAAGCTCTAACCTATAAAGCTTGGGAAACAAACTTTCATAATAACATGGATTTATATTTACTACTTGCCTTATATAATATGCTAGAAATAAAACAACTCGTTTATTAATCATTTGAAAGGTGCCATTATGTGTTTTTCGGAAAAGGAAAACAATTTGATGATAAATTATTCCACGAACTTGGAGCTGTTGGAAACCCAACGGTCAAAGGGCATCGCGCTGGTATGACTTTGATATTCGTATACAGGTGAGGTGGGAACAGACTGAGCAAGTTCCTTTGAATACCTTCTATTATATCTTCGCTACAGATATGTGGTGGCTCTAGAATGCCTCGATTGGAGCGAGTGCTATTTGCGCGAAGCGGGTGGGTCATTGACAAGTCATGTCGGTTTACTGAGATTTGTATAGAAACTGATGTTCTATTATGGTATTGACTTTGTTTGCAATTTGCAAATCATTAATAATTGTTGATAAGCGTTTTAGTATATTTGATGGGACACTCCAAATTATATATTTGGTTATGTTGTCAAAGGAAAATTTTATTTGCATTCAATCAAAACTTAAAGGCTAACAGGACTCACGGATCAATACTTGAACAATTTATCAATATCAAAGAAATTCCTGCAAATATATTTGACAAGTTATTCCACAAAAAGAAGTCTGTTCAAGAAGCTATTCAAATATCAAAACGTTGAATGTCGCTTCGTTTATATTTGATTAAAATGTTGACAGCTATATTAGCGGGATATAATATTATTGGCTTAAAGAATTACAAAATGAACTTCTTGTGTACTTTAAGTAAAATTTTCTGTATTAATAAGCAAATCATTATTTGGGAGAGGTTCTGCTTATGTTTAAACAATATGTCAACTAACAGAAGCTTATAATTTTAACAATCATACAACAATCCTACTTAGTTTAGTACCTATATAATTAACATTAAATGGGCTTAATTTAGTACAAAACTTAAGGGCCAACAGGACACTCAGTAGACTGTTAATACTCTTATTAAGAAATCTTCGTAAAATATATTGTGTTACGTAGGGGAAATAGTAAAACAATAATTATAGTAATTAACTATAGTAGCTTTAAATATAAATTAATGAAAATTACATTATCCATCACATCGAAAATCATCTATGTCGATATTACAAAGAAAGTGTGCAAGTTTCTTTTGTTTGTTAGGTATATGTAAGAAGTAAACTCGAAAACTTCTGGACCGATTCCAAAATTGTTTTCCCTATTACAAAATTCGAAATAAATATAGGCTATTTGAAATAACATCATATTTCCAAATAAATATAGGCTATTTAAAATAAAATCATATTTCCAAATAAATATAGACTATTTAGAATAAAATCATATTTCCAAATAAATATAGGCTGTTTAAAATAAAATCATATTTCCAAATAAATATAGGTTGTTTAAAATAAAATCATATTTCCAAATAAATATAGGCTGTTTAAAATAAAATCATATTTCCAAATAAATATAGGCTGTTTCAAATAAAATCATATTTCCAAATAAATATAGGCTATTCAAAATACAATCATATTTCATCCTCAAAAGTACAGGATTGCGTAACATGATACCTTTTCTGGTTTACAATGGTTAAAGCAGATATAATAAAATAAGATAAGAAGGAATTGAGTAATTTAATGAGATCTACTAAACAAAATTATTACTATATATCAATCTTTTATGGAAAGTTGATAATTTATGATTAAAATACATAGTAAAGTTAACTCGGATTTTTACCGGTCTGTTTCTCTTTCAAGACGCGTATAAGTGTATACCCTTAATCTATATTGTAGTCTAAATTACTATTACAGTAAAAAAACTTATGTTACTAAATATCACGATTTAAACTAATATACACTACACTACAAAATAATTTTGTAAGGATCGGCCCTATGTTGTTTCATGTTACTTTATGAATAACATAAACGTTACGGAATTGTTATTACCTTTAAACACATATCCGTATGTTGTATCATTATAAAACCTTTATTTTGACAGCTACGTACTTCAAAATGGCACCTTATTTCTTTACGTAACGGTAGCTAAAACAATTGACATTGGATTTGGCTAAAACAATAAAGCAATTGACACCGCTGACTTTATAGGACATTTAAATATTTATTTCAGTGATTAGTAAATTTAGATTTATCAGTATAATTAATGGAATAAACTGAAATATAAAATGACTAATTTTTATAGTTACCTTATAAAAATTATGTGTTAAATTAGATACCAACAAACGTCATTATATACTTATCTCATAACAAGTATTTTATATTTGTGGAAACGTTTATAAAATCCGTATTTGAGAGTTGAGGGATTTCTTGGATTAATTTAATTTACCAAATAGAAATTTCGTAAAATACTTTCGACTATCTAGAAATAACAACATTTCGACAGTTTACCGCCGATGTTGAAAGTGGCACGACGAATATATTTTATTAATGCTACAAAACAAAATTACTTATGGAACTGTATCTCTACCTTTTCTATGTATACATAGAAAAGGTATAGGACTGTCATTGTCAACAAAACAGCTCCGTTTTTATCTTTTTGTTCATAAAATTTATGATGCTATTCTTTTCTCTCAAGTCGCCGAACCTATGCAATTAAATTTAACGAAAAATAAAGGCAAAGATAATACCATTGTGGCACAACCAATGCCGATTTCAATGATTTTTCATACCAAAAGCAAATGTCAATTCAAGAATTATTATCGTGCGTTAGCTAACATATACGTTAAAATGTTTCTGTCTGAATATCAAAATATTTCTGACATTATGTGTAATTTCAGATGTATTAGTCATTAATAGAGTTGTACCTTGCACTTGTTTGATGTCGTATTTCAAATGATCTAATGTGATATAATTTAAACTAAATTATTTCAAGATATAAAAAATATAACCTGTTAAGAACGAGTATAACTCGTAATCATGGTTTCATACCATTAAACTATTCTCTTAAACTACTTACGAAGAAAGAAATGGTTAAAGTCATCTAGTTAAATTTAGGTGCATTTCTAGTCACACCGTTTTTTTTTATAATTTTCACTTTAGAATGTCTGTAGATAGGGAAGGAACATTTTTCTGGGCGTTTTCAATAATATAATCTAAAATTAGCTTTCTTAATCTTGTAAAAAAATAGTTTTTGGCTCTTTATTACCTATTCTATCAGTTTTCCACGTGATATATGAAATAAAAAAATTCCAATCCTGAAATGTACGTTGATAAATAGGTTTTATTATTATGCCAAAATTTTAAACTTACAAAGTTTAAACAGTTTCCGAGAAAAACGGTATGGACATTTTCAAAAACACCTCTAGAACCATCTTACGAAAAAAATAATGTTGATTTTTCTGTAACTTGTTTTTTTTTAAATTTATACCCCACATGACATATCCAACTTAACAAAAAAACTTTTCATATTCAATTGTCAAATAGTTTCTGAGTAAAACGACCATGATAGACAGACAGACGGACGGACACGCGAGTAATTTTTAAGGGTTCCATTTATTTATTATTGATGGTACGCAACCCTGAACATCATGTCATTTGATTACTTTTATTAAATGTTATATTTATTTATAGACATATATATATATATATATATATATATATATATATATATATATATATATATATATATATATAAAACGTGTATAAATATGTATTTTGTTTTTAATTTAAGGTATAAATCATTAAGAAATAATAATAAGATCCTCGTGTGCTTATTTTGTGTCCAACAAACTACTCTCATTACGGCATTCCGCTGTATAAAGCGGTTCGCTTAAGATAGTTTTCAGAAGACTCGCCTCTCTATAGGCTCCAGCATCAGATAAAATAAATTTAATCCGAAGCGTGTTCTACTCCTCGCGCAGGTCGAACGGTTGTTCCTTAGCCTAACAGATTTTGCACCGGAAACGAAAGGCGCGGCGCAGACATTAAAACGAGCCGGGCGGGTTGTTCAAAGCGCGCCGCTCGTAAAGGACTCGCGCGCGAATGAATGGAGCACTTGTTTTGCGAAATTAAGGTCCCAATATTGGTCCCGACTCCGAACCGCAGAGATCGATCAAAGGCCCTTCGCGGTTTACTGCGGTGGCGATGTGTCTGTTGCTTTTATTAGTATGTTATGGTGGTGATGGAGCTCGCGCTACCTCGGTATGGTTATTGGATGAGGTTCGATTTTTATCGAAGAAAGATGCGCGGTATCGATATTGAATTTGGATTATGAAATTTACGTCTTGGCTTCACATTCAGCCAGGGTTTATAATGACGTCCAACGTTGTCACATCGATATTTTGTGTTCGTACATACCTTATATGAGACAGCAAAGCAATAACAATTTTTTCAACTGCTATTTTACCAGCCTTTTTGCTTTCTTCACTTTTTATCTTGATTTATCGACAATTTCATACGTGTTATATCGGCACAAGACATTGATGTGACGAACTTGGACGTTATTATAAACCCTATATGAACGTGAAGCCAAGACGTGAATTTTAGCATCTTGCTAATTGCCCATCTGAGGATGTTGTAATACAACGAAACCTAGGTCGTGGTAAAGAACTTAAAGAAAGTAGAAATAATACTACATCACGTAGTTTTATTTAATTGTAAATAATTAATTTCCACAAAATTAACGCCAAATTTATTCAATATGTAAATTTCAATTAAATATTTTTACCTAATATTTTTGTTTATGATTAGTGAGGTAAATAAGATTTCATAAAGACAAAATAATTCTTGTTAGTTTTACATTAATAACTTAAATTAATCTGTACTATTTCAATTTCATCTAAATTGAGCTGCTACTTTAATAATTTGAGTGTACCGAGCGAAATTTTCGGAGTTTTTTTTTCTCACCGCTTCTAATTGTCTATATTATATTGTCTATATTATATATATCTTATTGTATAGGTATCAAAAATTTCTTTTACGTATTAATTTTTGGTATTGTATTCGACAGGAATTTTGTTTTTTTTATATGAAAATCCGATAAAATCAAAGGCAAATTTGTAGTATGTAACACTATGATTGTAAAGATGTACATAAGGAACGTCCTAAATGGACGTTCCATGTATACATCGTTACACTATATCCGTGTATGAACGTACATATACGTTCCCATAATATATACGTATATGAACGACCATATACGTTACCTTATATACTATATGTATACGAACGTCTTATTTGCGCTCAGGTATTGGAACATTAAAAATGACACTCAAAAACAAAATAAGCTCCTCAAAAGTTTTATTTAAATCGTCAATTAGACAAATAAAAAATCTTGTCATTCTTACGAAAAGTCAGGATATTTTTCAAAATAGCTTAGAAATACTATTTCCACCGAACCCTTTATACCAGCGAGATGAAACAAAGTACAGATTGTGTCCAGCCATATGCCATATATAAAGATATAACATGCTATATAATACATGACACTGGCAGGTCGTTGAAAAAAGGTAGGTAAAATGCGTAAAGAAGGACAAAAAAACATTTGTTTCGAAAACAAAACAACTGTCAATGTCAATTAACAGTTTATTTTTAATTCTTTTGATCAATGGATACACAGTTGGAAAGTGATTAACATATTTCGCTAGATTTTTATTATTAATTTTATTTCTTAATAATCTATTTTGATACATTATAAACATAATTTAGGTGCATTTGGGAAGATATTTTTTGTTGTTTAGTGTTATGTTATTTTTGCACTTTACCAATTGTCAATAGCTGAATTGTTAAGTTTTCTATATTCTAAAAAATGTTATTATTTCCCAGTATTTTAAGGACTGTATTATATTTCTGTGCTGTCAGGCCTGTTTTGACTGGTATCTTTCATATGAATATTAAATAAAATGTAAGAGTCAATGTATTTAGTTTATTTGAGTCAATGTATTTAGTTTATTAATTAAGGTTTTGTTGTTACTGATTTTATCTCACGACTTCTTTGTGAACAAAATTATCAAAGAAAAATATATTTAAATTTAGATAAAATCTAAAAGTTATTTAAATGTTAATGTAGTTATGATTACGCAGAATTCACTTTTTGTATACTATAAAGAGTTTGTGAATTTGTTAATGAATCAAACTATAATGATGAATTGTCGAATGTCAAAAAGAAAATCCTTAAATTTTTTTGTTGCTCGTCCCGTTTTCGTAGATCACAGCGTCATAACTACTTTAGTTGAGGACCTATTGTGATAAAATATTGCATGGAGTGACTATTTTAATACAAAAAAAATCGATGTGATAATTACTTTTAGTTAGAAAAATTTTCGTTAATTGGATGTCAGCAAATTATTAATTTTATCTTACCTTCTTCTTATTTCAGTTTCTTTTCATTTCATAAAAAAAACAGTGAAACTTTGTTTATGAAAATAACTTTTTTGCTTTAATAAATAAAAAAAATATAGGTAGTTTTGGGAACAGACGACAGAAGTGAAAACTCAAAACTATGAAATAATTATACCATAATTTTGCATTAGTAATCATATTTTCAAAATTGAACACATAAATCATAATAAGTATATAATTTTATAGTATTTTTAATTTTAAAATCCGCGATAAAAATATTATCTAACAACTAGAAATCGGTTTTACCACGCTAATATGATAACTCTTAAGCCACTATGAAATACCTATTGCATGATGTATTGGATAGGTCAAATATTAAAAAAATAAAAAAATGAATAATATCACATTTTTAATAGCAAATATTGATACGAATATTGGAAAAATTTAAAAATAAATGCTTTGTTTTCATTATTAATTTTTCTTTATAAAAATATTAACATAATTAGTATTCACTGCTGTACTGCACAGTAATCCTACTATTAAAGAATTAAAATAATAATCAAACTAAAACACAATTTAAACAATGCACAGTATACACAATTGAACTTACTATGTAGTAAATTTAACTTTACTTGCATAGATATATACAGCACTAAAGTTGCACGACGTGTCACCCTTATAGCTACAAATATATTACTATTACAGCTTGTCGGTGACGCGATCTCACAAGATTTTCCCCATCCAAAAAGCGTTCAACGCGCACATCATATAGTCGGGTATATACAATGTATTGGTATATATGTGCATACGTGTACACAGAACTCTGCGCGTGCGCCAGTCTGGTACCAGAGTAGTAGATGTTATATATATATATATATATATATATATATATATATAAATATATGCTTTCACTGCTAACCATTGTCATACTCATATATATATATATATATATATATATATATATATATATATATATATATATATATATGCTTTCACTGCTAACCACTGTCATACTCATAGCTACATATATTGTTAATATTAGCTGTTAATATGTGTGCATGTACATATACATATATCAGACATAAGGACATATAATTATTTTTATTAAATTCATATTGAATATATTTGCCGTTAATTTTGTAGAAATTCATTATTCACAATTAAATGAAATTACGTGATGTAGTATTACTTGTACTTTCTTTAAGTTCTTTACCACGACCTACGTTTCGTTGTAGTACAATATCTTTAGGTGCGTTATTAGCAAAGATTTGTAATAGCCCGCCTGAAGAGGTTGTAATACAACGAAATTTTTTTGCTAATAGCCCACCTTAAGATGTAATACAATGAAACCTAGGTCATGGTAAAGAACTTAAAAAAAGCAGAAATACTACTACATCGCATAGTTTAATTGTAAATTCATATTGTTCTTAACGTTTTAGGGACCAACCTAAAGAATATTTTTAGTTTAACGTAAACATTTGAAAGCATTAAGCTTATGTAAACACAACTAGCCAGCAATTATACTCATACACATGTAGGGTTCATGGTCGTTGTCATGTTTTTAACACGTGTCGTGAGCATGCATAACTGCAGTAAAGAGGGGTGAGTTAAGAGGCTCTTTGAACAATTAAGCTTTCGTTAGACATTGTCGGAGAATTTTCATTGCTCCGACCTCGACGATCTTATCTAATATTGGCTGTCCTTCCACGTTCCTCAAAGGATTATTATGTGTTTTGTTATGGGGCGTATAAGCGAAATAACAATATCTCATTATTATTAGACAGCTACTTATATTAGTACGCTCACAAAAAAAATGAATTATTTGATACAGATTTTGAATATGTGATGTTCATTAAAATGGTGTCAACTGTTTGACGGCTATGATCGAAATGTTGTTTACAAAGTTTGTTAGATTTACAAAATCAGGGTTTAAAAATAAAATTATCTTATTGGCTAAAAATATCTTAAAGTATCATGGGGCGGCGGCACCTTGGCCCTTGGCCCTTGATGTTCAGTCCTTTGTAATCCCTTTATTGCAACTAATGAACAGCAAAACCAGGGAAGACTATAAATAATGAAGACAATTCATTGCTTTTTCGATCTATACAAATATTAGACCCAGTAGGGTTTACCACTTCTTTACAAATACAGTTTACCGAGAGAGTTATACAATATGTAGCAGATACTGATGGAAATTTTAAATATTTTAGAGAATACAATTCTTAACACTTTCCGTGAACAGTGTAGATGTATATATATATATATATATATATATATATATATATATATATATATATATATCTAAAATACATAGTGATATTAATTTATAACGCCTTTGCTTATAAAGATTTCTGGTACGTATATATATATAACGTACCACTTGCATCCCTTGATTAGAATGCAATTTCCTAAAAAAATCGAACAGGTATAGCACCTTTTTACATAGCGTCGATTTTGGTTATAGAGACTGCTGTTATCTTTTGCTCCGTTATTTGCTGGTAGGTAGGTTACTTAGGGCAGGGAGTTAGTAAACAGATCAGTTAAAATAGCGTTATCTGTGTTAATTGTGCTATATTCAATAGAAAATATGGCACCTACAACTAACCATAGACGTAGATTCACTGTTAAAGAAAAAATAGCAATCATTTCGAGACTAAAAATTTGGTGAATATAATACCGATTTGTGCAAAGAATTCAGTACATCAAATTATCTTTAAAGAATAAAATATTCACTGGAATAATAGCGCTTCTCAATCTCAATCCATGCAATAACTTTTAATGTGCCTACTTATAACGGGTGTGTCAGCGCCGAATTCAAACTTTAAACTCGAATATCTTTAAGATACTATTAATATTCTTTTTGTACCGTAGCTATGAAAAGAGGATGTTGACGAGTAAGATGTGTAGTTTCATCAAGATGGAGCCAGTGCGCACACAGCTAGGTTCTCCATAGCCACAATTAGAGTGATATTTCCGGGAAAATCATAAGCCGATTTGGAGACATAATTTGGCCACTCAGATCACCTGACTTAACCCTAGCTGACTTTTTTCTGTGGGGTTATCTCAAAGCAAGAGTTTTTGATACCCCTGTTATGAATCTGGAGCAGATGAAGGCTAAAATAACAGAAGAAGTTCTGCGGCGCGTCATTGCAAATTTGCGCTTACAAGGAGTGCGTTTGACATGATACCTTGATGGTGTAATATTCCGTACATAAAATATTATAAATACAATAATTCTGTTATAAGTTTTAGATTCTGTAATTAGTTTGAAGTTTGAATTTCGCGCTAAGAAATCTTGTATTATAATTAAAATAAATACAATGTGTTATCTGTGTCACAGATCCGCATATGACGACATGTTGATAGTCGTAATTTTAAAGGTTGTCCTTATAAATGAAATCAACTATATATATATATATATATATATACATATATATATATACATATATATATATATATATATATATATATATATATAAGGCGAGTGTTTAATTTCACGTGTTTGTCAGTCTAAGCCGTTTTTTTTCAAAATTCGGCGTAAACAAGTTCACGTACAAGCTTCAATTTTGACATGATACTAAAGCATATCAAACCCCATAGGTCTCAATAGATTTTTTTAATTATATAAAGTATAGCATAGTATGTCTCTTAATATTGGCGTGCTTAAATGTGCAGCTTCTGCCATATCTCATAACCTAACACTATTCTATTTTAGTCCATCTATCTTTCGTTTCAGTCTGCGTTTTGTTTGTTGGTCGTCCATCAGCGATTTTGTCAGAATATTTGGGTGTTTATGGATTCCGTTTCTGTATTATGCTGTATGTTTTATTATTTCATCCCTGACTGTGGGTACTCTTAAGTCTGTATGTAGTTGCTCATTTGTCATGAATCATGGGACATCTGTTATTATCCGAAGTTTTTGTTTTGGAACCTTTGCAGGATCTCTATGTTTGAGTAGGATGTAGTCCCTTTTATAAGTACACACCGGAATTTTTGTTCCAATACAACATAATCCAACGCGCGTAAAAATTAAAAAATAATTAATTTTGTTAAATACAGTCAGCACTAAAGGATGAGTAGCGTATTGTATATAAAACTTAATTACGAGTGTAAATTTGTCGATATACGAACTGCAGTGGGTTCTGTCCACTGAGTTTTCTTCAAGTTTATTACTAGATTACCTACTCAATTAATGACATAGTTGTTATATCACCTATATTACTTGCACGATTGAGACAAATTGAATGCCACTTTTGTTATTAAAATCGATCAAGTATTTTAGGCGACAATAATAACAATAAGAATGACACTATCTCTGAAATTCAGAATCGCAAATCATCGGCCAACAAAAAAGCATTTTTTGGACTAAGTTCCATCCTTAAATCTTCTTTTCTTACAAGAAAAACAAAATTATTAGTATATAAAATTCTTATTAGGCCAGTTATAACATATGGTTCAGAAACCTGGCCTTTGACTAGAACTGGAGAGAATAAAATAGCAGCCTTTGAAAGAAGGGTTCTGAGGAGAATTTTTGGTTGTGTCAAGGAAAATGGTATTTGGCGAAGACGTCTTAACTCAGAAATTTATAGGTTGTTTGGTGAGCCTGATGTCATAAAAACCATCAAAATCAAAAGAATGAACTGAACTGCCTGCGTATCTAGAATGAAAGATGAAAACCCAGTAAAGATAGTTTTCATCGCAAAACCTCTAACAACTCAGTGGAAGAAGATTTTAACATTCTCAAGATAAAGACCTGGAAAATACAGGTGAAGAGTAGAACTTCCTGGGAGAATCTCCAACAGAAGGCCTTGGCACCCTGGGCTGTCTTACCAAATATGATGATGATTTTAGACGTACGAACTTTGTATCCACAGATTGCCAATTTCATTTATGGTTTCACCACAGTAGGTTTCTCCACGGTAGGATAAAAAGTAGGATTTCATAGTTAGTTTATAACAAACATTTATCAATAAAACATACTCGAAATCGTTTTAAATAAATTACTAATTTAGCGCTAATCTCTTATTTTTTTTATTTCTTTTTTTTTATCGATCAATATGGGGGATGATAAATTACAAAACGTCTTGAAATTGTTTGTAAAAGCTGCTTAAAAATAAAAAAACCTTATGAATTCAAGGGTCCTCCAATAATTCCCCACTCCTTGATGGAGTGTGTGAAAAAAAATGTTCACCTTCACTGCCAATGTATGAGGAGGTGCATGAGATTTTTTTCTAATATTGCCATATTTTCATTGAGATTTGAGAAAATTGTGGAAGCTGAGAGACTCTGACTCTGACTGGATGAACGTAAAGAAAAATAAAAGATAAAATCGGTTTCAAACTTTTGAAGTTGTTTAAGAAGATATGCTTTAAAAGATTCTTCAAATGTCATAATTTTTGTGTACAAATTATATACGTGAATAGTAATAATGGACAAAATTGTAAAATTTGTTTCCATTTTTACTTCGGTTTTAGAATAGCCTTGTGCAAGAGCAGTTTCCTTACTTGTAAGCCCAACTGTTTGTTATTTTCGCCAGGTCAGCCATTTGTTCAGATTTATGCCTAGGTCTCATTAGATAACATTCATATATATTTATATGGTAATTTTAAGGGAGAGACGCGGGAAGGGGTAGGGTGTTAGTAATTGAAAATATTTTCAAATTCCTTATATAGTGTAGGGTATTCTTTCGAAAACATTTTTGTAACCCTTATAACTAAGGGTTACAAAAAATGTTTTTATAATTTTACGTAATACATATACTGAAGAATATGCAAAAAAATGTCCCACCACCCTACTATTTTGACACTACAAAATTTAAAATTATGAATATAAAATATGGTTATTTTAGAAGTCTACGCGAAGGTTGCAAAACTATGCAGATGATTCTAGATATCATTCCTACTTAATTATATTATTTATTTATTTATCACCTTTTATGCATAGTACATATGACGGACTTATTGCTACATGAGCAATCTCTTCCAGTAACCATAACAAAGTGTTAAAGTTTAGTCGGTAGACTGTGAGAGATTTTACAACGAAAATTCTTTAAAGTACACTAGACGAAAAAAAATTAAAAAATAGAAAAGTATAAGTAATACAAACTATGGATATGATTTGGGATGGGAAAGACATAAAAGGTCAACGGCACAAAGAAAAAGGTTTCAGGAGAGGCAGGGCTTTTTCACTCGATCTTTGAAAATGTTTAGGAACGTGATTATCCTGATGTCAGGATCCTGGCCATTCCAAATGTTTGCTGCTTGGACAGTGAAGGATTTTTCCTAAGTGATAGAGGTATGTTTAGGAATAAGTAAGGAGAGTGAACTTTCAGATCGTAGCCCAAGGCCCTGAGCAGACAAATTTTTGAATTTACTGGTAAGATAATTTGGGCTCTGAGGTTTTTTTTTGTATATTAAAAAGAAGTGTAAGTATGTGAAGTTTGTATCGATCACGGACCTTCAGCCGTTTGAGAAGTGACCTGTATTCAGAAATATGATCATATTTTCTTGGGTCGAAGATATACCGGATGCATAAATTTTGAAGATGTTCCAACTTATACAAATATTCTTCATTAAGATCATGATAGCACACATCTCCATAATCAATTGGCGGTAACAGGAGTGTTTGCCAAATGTGTTAATAATATATATTAGGCCTATATTATATTCTAAGTCTGACTTGTTCCCACATAAATCATTTTAGAATCTCAGTATTGAAAATTAAACAAAATATGTATCATATATATATATATATATATATATATATATATATATATATATATATATATATATATATATATCCTGAATAAGTTCAGAGTAATGATTTAGATTAAATACAATTTTCAAGGTGGTTTTGAAGATCTTCCATACCTCCGAAAATAACTGCCCAGATTTTCGGACGGTTAATCAGAAATTATTAACGAAATAAATCCGACAATAATCAGATATTAATAAGAAATCCTCCGAAAATAATCAACAATTAATAAAGAATCAATCAACTCAATTTTGATAATCCACCAGCAGATTTAGATATTGAAACTTTTGTTTATTCTATACTAAGTTAATTGATGTTTGCATGTATGGTTAAAGGTAAGTGATACCAGTTACCCGTTGCTTCGTTCGATCAAAGTCAGATTTAGAAAATATTTGGCGTTAATTTGTATAAATTCATTGTTCACAATTAAATGAAACTACGTGATGTAGTATTATTTCTACTTTCTTTAATTTCTTTACCACGACCTAGGTTTCGTTGTATTACAACATCTTCAGGTGGGCTATTAGCAAAGATTCAAACATTGCATATAAATGGCGTTAATTTTGAAGAAATTCATTATTCACAATTAAATGAAACTACGTGATGTAGTATTATTTCTACTTTCTTCAATTTCTTTACCACAACCTAGGTTTCTTTGTAGTACAACATCTTCAGGTGGGCGATTAGCAATCTTTGTTCATTTAACTGTGAATAATGAATTTATACAAAATTAACGCCAAATATATTCAATGTTTGAATCTTTGCTAATAGCCCACCTGAAGATGTTGTAATACAACGAAACCTAGGTCGTGGTAAAGAAATTAAAGAAAGTAGAAATAATACTACATCACGTAGTTTCATTTAATTGTGAACAAAGTTAGATTTTAAAGTTAATCATTGTTGGTTTTTAAAGTTAATAATGTGCTAAAACTGATATGGTGACAATTTATGGCCTAATTTGAAACTTCTCGCAATTTATACCTCACAGCCAATGGATAATTAATCTTGTTCAATTAGGTGTCTAAACCGTTGTATATCTAATATAATAGGGCATCCGGGACGGAATTAGTCTTCCCGATCACAGTCCTAGTTCTTGAACTTCCTGAATAGGTTCACCATCCCGCAGGACACTGCTAACTTACTCATCGGCACATCATATGTTATTTGTGGCAGTCTTTGCATCCACGACTCCGCGAAAACTCATAAATTATAAGATTCCAGCTTGATTTCGATGTAAATCAATTTATCTTTGATGTAATATATTAAAAGTATTTTTACCATTATCCTACCGTCTTGGTCAATTTATATTTTATAACAAAATATACTGTAACCTTCAGCAACTTATTTAAAAATGTGGTGGATAAAAACTTATTTGCCAACCGAATATTTATTCGGAGCATCAGTTATAATTTTTATACCAATGATTGAGCATGATTCGATCTATGTATATCTTCGAACAAAATATTCTGTGACCTTCAGTAACATATTTAAAAATGTAGTTGATAAAAACTTATTTGCCAACCGAATATTTATTTGGAGCATATATATTAATACGCTAAGGTTAAGATGTTACACTCCCTTTTTAGAAAAAACCTCACAACTAATCCACATAAATTATATATCATTTTATAGATAATTGCTTGCTCTACCGGCATCCACAACTAAAAAAATTATTATTGCTATTGTTTTTGCAAATTAATTAATTATTAAAATTATATTCACAAAACAGCAATGCTGCCATCTAACGGCTCAACGTCAATATGATTGACGGTCGGTAAAATTTTTGTTTAATTTCAAATCCACTCACGTATAAATAAAGTGGCGCTTTAGCTCAATACTTTTGATACTTGCGCCTCTATATGTCAATTTTAGTAAAATATTTGTTTGATCTGTCATCTGAGCTTCATAATGGAATAAATAATGCGAAGACTTTGCACGGGTCACGCTAGTTATTCATAATTTATGTAAAATATTGTCTTTGTTACCTGAAGCGGTACTCCAACAAATGGAGCACCATATGTCTCTCACGTTGATGGCATATTGCCACTGTAGGTACACGCCCTTAAGAAGCGATTATGACAGTAATGATGACAGTGACAAGAGCGAGGTGCGCTTTTATAAGAAGCTAGTATTTGGTAAAGTTTCAATATAGTACACTATGAATTTTCTTTAGGTGTACTTTATTTTACTTCTAGCTATATACATATAATATTGTAGTGCTTGTATATATGCTCATACATATTTAGGAAGAATATATTTAGAACAAGTATTAATTTTATTTATCTAATATACAAGGTGGAATAGTCTGGAACATGTTCGATTTTAATTTTTTTTATTAGTAAGCCTGTGCCCACCATAATGTTTTAGGATTTATATCATTATACTGTGAATTAAAGAGGCAAAGCAGTTCACAATTAAATGAAACTACGTGATGTAGTATTATTTCTACTTTCTTTAAGTTCTTTACCACGACCTAGGTTTCGTTGTATTACAGCATCTTCAGGTGGGATATTAGCAAAGATTGCTAATATCCCACCTGAAGATGTGAGATAATCTTTGCTAATATCCCACCTGAAGATGTTGTAATACAACGAAACCTAGATCGTGGTAAAGAACTTAAAGAAAGTAGAAATAATACTACATCACGTAGTTTCATTTAATTGCGAACAATGAATTTCTACAAAATTAACGCCAAATATATTCAATATAGGCAAAGCAGTGATAAAATTGAAATGTTTTTGTCTCTTTTATTCGTTTATTTGGGCTAACTTCTTGAGTTATACGTCTTGTACACAACATTCTCTTTTATATTACAAAAGCAATAGTTTGAAAAAAGCATAGAAGCTATTATATAAGAGATATTATTATGCTACGATTTATAGATATCAGATATACTGCTTAAATGGTATAAGCTAGAAATGTTTAAGGACTGATCTTCGCGAGTATTTCTGAGGTTATACCCCCATCCCAACTACCGATGTTTGGCGAACAGAGTTGAGGTAGCTAGCATGCCGCGGGGTTAACTCTAGACTAGGGCGATACAAGTATTTTGAGATACTAAGTACGAGTATTGTAAAATATCGGTGACAAAATACTTGACGAGTGTGGGCGGCTTAATTCCATTGTGAGAGGACCTTATTCATTCGCAGGAGACGTCAATAAATCTTAATTGCTACCTGTTGTGAAGACTTCAATGCTCATATCCTTTATTTTTTACAGCTGAACTTGGTGGAATTCCTGTCATTTCTAAATGTGACATTTTTAAGAAAATACTGTTTAATTTTTCCTCCATACTACCATAAATATTTATGGCTGCAGGTTTTTGGACTGGTAACTAAATGATTCATTTGGCATAATCATTTAGATAGCGTGTTTAAAAAAAATAAATCATGTTACAATAATTAACTTTAAAAAAAAGGATTACGTTATTAGTGAAATATTCTTTTATATTTTTGCCATTTTTATTTTAGCTTGTTTTTAAAATAATGTAGTAGGATGTTCGGAATAAAGAACTAGTTCCGTATTAATCATTATTACAGTTGGTTGTTTTCTATTGAAATATTTCTTTAAATTAGATGTAACTGTTTTGAATGACGTAAATATTGCAAGAGCAAAAGAATCAAGCAAGTATGTGAAATATTTTCATATAACACTAACCTTTCTTGTGGATATAATATAATTTAACCTAATTAACAGTTATTGTATTTACAATATTTACGCTACAAAGTGATAATGCTCAACTGTTGTAGTAGAAATACGGAGCATCATTAGACCAAAAGAGAACCATATATACAATCGTTATTTTAAAATACTCGCACTTGTCGTATTGCATAAACATTAGTCCGCGGACTGCGAAATGTGAAGCAATACTTAAAGTAATGAATAAAATGAGCATTTAACTATACAAGTATTTACGATACCAAGTATTTTGTATTTTGCATGCCAAGTACGTATTTTGATCTGAGATATCGAGTATTTTTACCAGTGATAATAAATACGCCTCACCTCTAGTTGACTCGTGCGGTTGAATTTCTAGACGACGGACGAAGTTTTGTATGCGATTCATTTCTGACCGTTGACTTTGTATACCATTTTTCAGTGTATATTTTTGTATTTCATGTCGTTTATAGCAGTAGATTTCTAGTTGTTTTATGACTAATTACTCATAAATAAGTTAGCTCCATACTGGTATAACCGCTAGCTAGTTTCTTATATACCTGTAGCACAAGTTACAAAATGTTATAATTAATATTTTTTTGCTTTTTACAGACCGGAATTTCTCAAATTTTGGCTTTCTACGTATTTGAAGGAAACTAAACAAAAAGTTAAAACAATAAAATCTACTAGCTATTATTTTTTCTTATGAAATCTCTTGTCACGGGCCTTCAGAGACCACTAGTTTATTCAAAAGTATGACATGCTACGAATATGAGCCTATTAGGTGGAAGAATTTTTGTATCGTTCTTTTTAAGGGATTTATACGATGAACGCGATTGTCTGCGTATGTCTCTAATAGCTTTGTTTCTTTTGCTCCAACAGCAGCTGAGTCATTACAAAGAGAGACAGGAAACTGCTTATTTTATAACAGGTTTCACTCGCTACATCATATGTTAGTACATCCGTTCCACGAAAATAATTTGTACTCGTACAGATTACAGTGTCTACGTCTCACCTCTAGTTTCTCGATTTTCCGCCATTTAAAAAATAAAAGGCCTAGAAAATATCGGATACTTATAAAGTATCTTTTTTATTTGAAAGTTCCGATCAAATGCAGTTTTTCAAATCTATGGTTGAATAATTAAAGATAGCAACACATTGCACGTTTTTCAAGCCTTATTGTTTTACAAATGAAGTTTAAAATGAAAAATGGTAAATAGAACACGGATATTATTTAAAAACACTCTCCAGTAGTATCGCAATTCACATGTATGGAAAGGTAGATTAAAAAAAATATGTTAAAATTTTAACTAGATATATGTCATAAAAATATTATTCTTGTCGTTATATGACATAAAATCTGCCGTAATAATATACGGCATAAAATCCACCGTAATAATATACGGTATAAAATCCGCTCGCATAAAATCCGTTGTGATAAAAGCACAGTTGATAAATATTTTTAGAACTTATCAAATAAATGTAATATGTTTTTATTCTTTATACATGTTTTGAAGGTAAAGATTATATAATTTGAAGTATACAATTCGAGTAGCAAGTAATATTACATCAGTATTTAGGAACTATTATGGCAGCATACGACGAAATCAAAATGTCCATGGTTTTTTTTAATAATTCATCATTTTATTTATACAAAAATTACACCAGATTACACCATTTTCTCAGAATGGTATATCACATTCAATAAAGTAATTTAAAAAAGACATAATAAATTTTTTATGTAGCGATATTTTTTCGGCGCGCCCGGTATACACCCGATTTGACATGTCGCTTCTTTCAAAATTATTACAATCTTTTTTTTAAGTATATTTACGTAATTTGGATTGATATGATTTTAACATTTCTTTTGGAAATTTATTTGAATTTTTCCTACAAAAAAAATTAGTTTTTCATCTGCGAAAATTGGGCGAGAAATTTGTCTTTTCGAAATTTGATACTTGTTTTTTATATCTTTCTATACATTTGTAACTAAAAATAATTTTATTACTTAGAAAATTTTAAAACTTTTCAAAAATATATGGCTATGGGTAGTTTTCATAGAAATCATTTCCGTAATTAGTTAATAATTAAGTTTTGGCGGTACAGCTGTCGCGAACGTCATCTGTTCAAAGCCATCTGCAGTCGTATAGCTAAAAGTGCTCCTAGGGTTAAAACATTCTCCTATGGTGTCCCAATTCACATACATGGAGAGGTAGATTAAAAAAAATCTTTTAAAATTTTACAAGATACATGTCATTTGAAATCTCTAAGAAACTATAATCTAAGAGTAACTGAAAAGATTACATATATTACAGTTTTTACAGCATAGATTACAGTTTTTGCGATAATTATAAATAATCACAAAACCTTTATTTCTCGTTTATAATTTATTATATTATTATAACCTTATAGCTATATTATATTTCTAGGGTCCATTCTTTAAAAATAAAAAAAGGATCTCTTGTAAGATCATTTGATTTTCCGTCCGTCCCTTCATCGTCTGTCAAAGCACAGTTTTCTCAGATACGGCTCGAGTATCAGTATTCGATATTAATTTTAATTTAATCTAAGTAGTTACATTGTTGTAAAAAAAAAAATACGATTTTTAATTAGTTTTTTGGAATGATCCATTTTTTGATATTGAATATATTTGGCGTTAATTTTGTAGAAATTCATTATTCACAATTAAATGAAACTACGTGATGTAGTATTTTTTCTACTTTCTTTAATTTCTTTACCACGACCTAGGTTTCGTTGTATTACGACATCTTCAGGTGGGATATTAACAAAGATTAACTCTTAAGAACAACCAACAGTATTTCTATGTTTCAAACACAATAGCGGAAGCCTGGTTTGTTCGGATTTTTCCATTGTTTATGTTAGTGAGTTTATTGCAGGGGCGCGGTGTAGGTTTTATTATATTACCGAGAGTTATACGATATATCAGTATTTTAGTGAGGGTAATAAATTCAATTGTTGTTATTATGTGAGGTTATATAATGCAAAATTTACGGTGTATGTAATAAAATTAAATGGAAGTTATTATCGGTAATATATTTATACAAAAGCAAGGGTAATTAAAAGTAAGGACAAGGTAATACACTAATTCTACATATCTCCGGTTTTGTGTATTCATATATTTATTTATTTATTTATTTTAATTTTTTTGTTTTTATTATTAAAATTATTTTATTATACCTCACATAATAACAACAATTGAATTTATTACACTCACTAAAATACTGGTATATTGTATAACTCTCGGTAATATAATAAAACCTACACCGCGCCCCTGCAATAAACTCAATAACATAAACAATGGAAAAATCCGCACAAACCAGGCTTCCGCTATTGTGTTTGAAACATAGAAATACTGTTGGTTGTTAATAAGAGTTAATCTTTGCTAATAGCCCACCTGAAGATGTTGTAATACAACGGAACCTAGGTCGTTGTAAAGAAATTAAAGAAAGTAGAAAAAATACTACATCACGTAGTTTCATTTAATTGTGAATTATCCATTTTTTTTTAAAAGTAATTTGTGAAAATATAATATGCAATATATCTACGTTCTGAAAAAAATAAAATTTTATGAACATTTTAATAATGCATATACCATTAAATGTATTTAAATGCCTAGATGAGTAAAGAACACTCCATAATGCGAGTTTTAGTCGTGCTTGACAGATTTTTATAAACGTTGATTACTGTACTTACATTCTAAATTATTTATCATTATTTAAATTATTTTGAACGTTCCTGACAAGTTAATCTAAATAATTAAAATTTTTAGTTTCTGAATATATGAACAAAAACTTTTATTCTTCCTCTTTAAAACGAGACTAAGATGATAGCGATATATCTGTTTATAGCCGAGTTAATGATGTTTGAAATTACTTTGACAGAAACAGTCACTCACTTGAGGGCGATTGTTTTCCCATACTCGGTATCGATTTTAAAAACATTTTCACGTCAAAGGGGTCGAACATAAATGTAAAACGGGATTTATATTAAAAATACAAATCAAAAATATAATACAATATTTGTCTCAGGCTTTTCGTGCGAAGCCGTAATTCACCCCACGCGCAAGCAGCGTAGCGGTTGACTTCGTATACTGGAGAGCGTTCCATTATGTTTGCGTTAATAAAATAATAAATAAAAATAAATACCGACTCGCGGCAATTATTTGACACGGAATAAACATTTTTATTATCTTCCTCGGCTGCATGCGGGCAATTTCATACGGCGGTAATAATGAGCGTGAAATTGGTATGTCAGTGAAATATGACGGTCCTCGGGGCGGCAGCCGCTCCAAGGAGAGACAGCTCGCGCTTCAATTACACATTACAGATGGTACACGACGCGAAATGAACTCAGTCTATATTGTCCGTAAACAATCCTTGGAAATAGAGAAAAGAAAATTGTGACGTGAAGTGTAGTAATATATGAGCCGTCAAGGTGATCTTGAACGCTCATTTTACTAAAATGGTCGTTCGACTACGTGACGCTACATCCTCACATCTAATCCATTACGAGACAAAGATCTTTCGAAAGCCCTTGGCTTTCATGAAAATTTCGTCTCTTTTCTTTTCCTTTTGTCTTTAAATGTTAACTTTTTGCTTTATACAGGAAAGTCATATATATAATATGTATATAAGGTATGTAATAAAGAATACGTCTATTATTAATAAAGGTCATTCCTTGTATCCAAAACAGTATGTTTAAAACGTGTTTGTGTAAAAAAAACCTGCAAGCACGAGTAGAGCTCTCACTATGAGGGTTCTGTACGCATTAAAACATTTAATAGTACACAACACTCCTATTAAACTATTTTCAAAATTTCAATTTTTTAGAACGAAAATATATTGCCTACTGTATCTTTTATAGGCGCATATTTAAAAAATACTTTTTTACGCGATGTAACTACAAATTAATGATTTTTTCCTTTATTTGTGTTGTAAGACCGCGGTTCTTGTCAAAATTTCATGGTTCTAGGTCAAAGGGAAGTACCCTACAGGTTTTGATTTATTGGCAAGTGTCAAAATAAGCGTGCCGCATATTTTATGGCCGTATTTTTTTATTGCGTTGAAGATGGTTTTGACATTAGGACTGCAGACCTAAGTTTGGGTATTAAATTTAACTTGATACCTTCGCGCGTTCCTGAGAAAAAGGATCTTGACAAACGGACGGAAAACGAAGTGATCCTAAAATGGTTCATTTTTTCCTTGTAAGGTATGGGACCCTAAGAATGTAATTTATATTCACTAAAATTGTAGTTTTAACACTGATTTTGTTCAGAAACAATTGAGAATGTTCACATTATTTCTTAACATTTTGTATTCAGTTTTATTTACAGAATCTTCGGCTTGAATAATAGATACCTATGTTCTTTGTTACACTTGTATAATTAGTTGACAATACTGGAGTATTTTTATGCTTTTCTCGTAAAATTTGTAGCAGAAAATTGGAAGTAAGTAGACGTAAAGAAGATTTCTTCAGAAATATTGCGTTAAGTCGTATGACAGCAATCAAAAGATGATGCAATCTGTATCACCATCCCGAACGAGTTAAGAGAGGAAAGTATAGGCGTCTGTCTTGTACGAGAGGTTTCATTTTTATAATATTATTTTGTTTATATCGAACGATAAAGATGTAAATTCAATAAATACTAATAAGTATAAATAAAAAGAATCTTGGAACCAATTATTGTAATTAAAATAGTTGTTGCCGAGAAATGGGAAGAGAGAAAGTTCTGTGAAACGATAAGTTTAAGTGGTTTAAAGAATATTTGGTAAACATCTTAATAGTGTGTTTTGCTAACAATTATATTAAAGTAAACGGGTTTTAGATAATGCCATTTACATAATAATATTGATATTCATCGAGCATACAAAACGTGTCAAAATATGCTATGTGTACGTCATCACAGCATCACTCACTAAACATACGTATGTGTATAAAGATACTTGTCTCTCTCAAACCAAAGATATGACGTATTCTTTCTATCTCTTATTGTCGACGCCGTTTTGTAGACATTGAAATTACGCAATTATTTCTAATTAATTACTATTTTTTAATGCTCATCACTCACTAAACATACTTACATGTATAAAGATACTCGTCTTCCTCACACTAAAGATATGTCGTATTCTTTCTATCTTTTATTGTCGACGCCATTTTGTAAACATTGAAATCACGCAATTATTTCTAATTAATTACTATTTTTTAATGCTCATCACTCACTAAACATACTTACATGTATAAAGATACTCGTCTCTCTCACACCGAAGATATGTCGTATTGTTTCTATCTCTTATTGTCGACGCCATTTTGTAGACATTGAAATTACGCAATTACTTCTAATTAATTACTATTTATTTAATAATAGCTTTGCCCGCGACGTGAATTACGGGAATATTATACATATATTAAAATACAAAAATAAAATATTAAAATGTGCGTAGCGCCCTCCGTTGATGTACATGGGTAAAATATACATATGTGTAATTATTACGCGTCGAGTACCTACTAATGCTATATTGATAAATTTTTGAAAATATAAAATTCAGATATCTTCAACAGAGTGAATCAATTACGATAAAATACTAAAATAAACGTTGCTTCAAATTGATTGGTATAAGTTTCTACATCACCCAAATTGGATTTTCTACACCACACAAATTGGATTTTCTACACTACAAATACATAAACGCATACACAAATACATAAACGGACAAGCGGATAAATGGAGAAAAAATCCTAAAATTATCTCATGATTTTTTTATACCAATGATTTGTTGCGATTATTATGAATGTCTAGACACATAAATTTGTATATTTATTATGTGTTTTGGTTGAAATTACGCATATAATGTTTTATTTTTGGCCTTATTTGCATTACAACTGATATTTATACACTTCCAGCCGAACTAGATTTTCTGAAATTAACTCTTTGTTGGCACACGACCGCTTGCAACGCCTGATGTAAGCAAGTGATGCTAACATATGTGCCTTCACACGATATATTATGGATTTTCCTCTATGGTTAATTTATGGGCCTACTTATATTATTCCCCTCTTTGGATAAAACGAAAAAAAAGTCTAATCCTGAATACAAAAATGTTGGAATGTCTTGCCATGAATTAAATAAACGATGCTGTTATTGTGCACATTATATTATATGCTCTATGGTGCACATATTGCAAACGTTCCGAGATTTGTGATCTTTTTCGTCTTTAATTTACGTGTCAATTGTAAGCTCATTATAGATAGACTAGCTGTGTTACGCGGTTTCTGTCAAGTAGAGTTTTTTATGTTGATCATCCCCTGCGGTTACTAAGAGCATCTGCTCTGTTCGTCTAATGACATCGGTCTTCGGGGTCAAGAGTGTATCGGCGAGAATACTCGAGATCATGGATAAGTTAACCAGTGGTTAACTTATCCATGCTCAGATGGTCTAGACAGGTTTGTTGGTGTATCTCTG
The DNA here is from genome assembly GCA_039881145.1 of Druceiella hillmani. Classification (NCBI taxonomy): domain Eukaryota; kingdom Metazoa; phylum Arthropoda; class Insecta; order Lepidoptera; family Hepialidae; genus Druceiella; species Druceiella hillmani. Next base: position 4,359,518 of record JAYKKI010000014.1, read on the forward strand.
CTTTGCACCGTTTCAGCAGTGTTCCCTAATTTCTTTTACGTTTTATCACTGCTATGCTACTGTAAATCGTAGCATGACAATATATAGTCTATATCCTTAAGTATAGACTTTCTACAACAAACGAATATTTTTTAAATCGAATATGTTTTCCAGAGATTAGCGTGAACAAATAATAAACAAACAAAATATTCCGCTTTATATATAAGTATAGGTAGATTAAAATGCGTGCACTCAAAAATATGAAAACCATAAATATTTTCCTATTAAATTATAATATTTTTGATACGCTTTATATTAGTTCCACTTGGATGTATATATGTATGAATTTAACAGAATATTTCAATTAAATTTTCACCCACTTTCAGACGTGCGAATTATTTGAAATTTTGCACATTGATATATGTGCAAAATTCGATGAAAATATAATAATTTCATAATTAAAATATGAAAAATAAAATTATACTTTAAAAGAAACTAAAAAACGCGTTTTTGTAGCAATATAAACTAAAAAATGGCAAAAAGTTAACTTCAATGCAAAAAAAGTACACATTTTTTAATAAGCGCCCTATGCCTTGTTACATTAAAGTTAATTTTTTTCTCAAACACTTTATTAATTATAAGTTTATTCAACAAAAAATAAGTTATACCGGGATGTGAGACATCCTTTTGCTCTTGACCAAAATTTTTATACTTAAAGCTTATTTTTTTATTTTTTGGATAATGTTGTTACAAAACAGTGTTTTTAATTTTTTTAAACTGTAGTTTCTTTGTATCAATTTTCATCTAAGCAAGGCCTTATTGATTAGAGATCTTCCTTGACGGATTTAGTTATACCTCTAGCAAGGTTAAATATAGATACACCCAAAAGTATTTCACAAGTGATACGTACTTATGTTATGAGTGATACGTTTGCAATGACACTTGATATGAAGTACTTCTTTGCAAATGGTGTTGATTGAATGTCTCATTCATTAAGTATCATCATTAATATTGACACTTGGTCTCAAATAATATTGATATTATCAATCAAACGACGACTGTGTGCATTAAGTGTACCGTGACCATTTTTATTCGTTGAACTTAATGTTTAATTAACTAGTGGCGCCATCCGGCGTTATGTCGTTGGGAGTTGTTTTGTACGCTCTCGGGTGGAATCTATAGTCCCAAAATTTCCAAAAATAATATTTTTGTGTTTCGTTAACTTTATTATGTCACCCATAATAATTTTTTTCGAAAATATCTTCAACTATCCTTTTTCAGACATGCAAAGTTTGATCACATGTATAGATGTCAATTATTTTTTGCAAATTATTTAATTATTGAACCTAACCTAATCTAACCTTAGTTTTAGAATATGAAGAATATTTACTTGGTCGATTCATCAGCGAAACAGATGGCATTTGATGTTCGGTTTTGTCTTATTCAAATACTGAAATAGTGTACCTGTAATTTGTAAGTTAATAATTGAAAACGTAGAGATAAAAAACCGGAAACGTATGTTACGTGTACGTGTTAAAACGCGTCTAAAAGAAGGTTTCATTGTTGTTTATATCGCTTGAAATTATTGATACGCGTTAATCGAAATAATTTTATTTCAAACTTTTAATCAAATTACTTTTTCAGAGATTTTTTTCACAGATTTGAACACATGATTGAAAAATAAGAGAGAGAAGGTTGGTTGAAAAAGTCATGCTACAATTTACAGAATCTATACATTTATACATGTGATCACATAAAGGATTGTTGAAGAGATATACGAAAAAAATTATTATAGGTGACATAATAAAGGTAACAAAACACCTAAATATTATTTTTGGAGTTTTTATCTGTTTTCTGTTTATTTGTTCGCGCATCAGCAAAAACCAAGAGTTTCAAATGGAGTTTAAAATGGTAGATTTTGTAGGATATCTGGTAATATACAGTCTTTGTATCAATTAAATACACCCACTAAAACGTTATAGGTAATTTTAAAACTCAATATAAAGCGTAGTAACTTAAAAAAAGAGTTTATTTTATAATGATTATAGAATGCTTTAGAGATAATGACTTTAGAGAATTAACTCAATAATTGTTTGCAAAGATCCACAAGAACTAAGTCACGGACACAGCTATTCATATAAATATACTATAATATACTATAAATAACAGTTATTCATATAAATATACTATATTTTTTTTAAAAATTTATTTATTTAAATTTATTGTAATATACGCCTGGCACTAGTTTATTCCAACGTCGTAGACCCAAAGGTTACCATACGCGACCGGTGCTCACTTCACTTGTGCATACAAGTTTGCTTATAAAAGTTGAATGACAAACAGTTCCAGTATAACACTGCTTGACAATGAATTTTAAAAAACGATCAAGTACGAGTCTGGCTTGCGCCTCAAGGGTTCTGTACCTCGTTTGAAGTGAAATTAATTTAGTTATTATATATCATCACTAATATTGACTTCATAACGTAGTAAATATTTAATAAATAATTAAAGGCGACGAGACACATATCGTGAATATCTTAAAAGCTATAACATCTAGAATCATCGGTATAGTTTTACTACAACCCTTGCGTAGACTTCTAAAAACCCTATTTTCCATAATTTTTATTTTAGTACTTTCGGAAACAGGGCAGGAAATATATATATATATATATATATATATATATATATATATATATATATATATGTATATATATATATATATATATGTGTGTGTGTGTATATATATATATATATATATATATGTATATATATATATTTATATATTTATCTGCACATCAACGTATATCTGAAAGATATATTAGATTATTTCCGTTTCAAACGATTCCCCTTTAGGTGAAATTAAAAAGAATCGACTTCTTAATTTTCTCCACAATTAAAATTTCAATATTTTTTAATTGATATTTTCTGATATATGTCCTTTATCACAATACAAATTTTCACTATCTACATCAAGTGGTATCTGAGGTAAATGGCTGTGACTCACATATGTAAGTGATCCTATAGGGTTTCTGTTTTCTATTTGAGGCACTGACCTCTAATGAAATGATAACACATGTCATAAATATTAGCTGTCTCGTGACAATCACCGTTCCAACCACTTTAAGACACGATGGAAATATGAACTTAGTCAATAGGGAATCTTAGGCAAAGCTAATCGTAGATGGAGCCACCGAAGTAAGACGTAAACTAAACTAGTTGTCAAAAAAGCGATAGGTTTTTGTGGCGTTAAAATTTGAAATTTTTATTGTGAAGAGAAAATATGACGAAAAATTATCATCCTAATAACATGAAAGCTCTGAACAAAACCGGGCTTTATTTTGCTGTCTTAAATTTTTTTCAACGCACAGCTATTTCCCACAGCTTCAGACGTTGTTTGTCCTTAGGAAATAAATGATCAACTATATTTTCAGGTACTCCAATTGCTACAGCATCCAACTGCACATCAATTATTTGTAAATCGAAATGTAATCTTCGAAAAATCAATGGAATTCAATACTCGTCAAGACGTATATAAATTATAAGCCGTCACATCATGTTTATCTATGATGTTTACGTTATAGTACAGGTAGCCTCCTAGAGGGAGAAATTGGCAGTAAGGTTCCCTATTATATATGTTAATACAACAGTCCCCTAAATAATTCAATTTAATTCAAAACAAAGCAGGGATAATAAAAATATATAATAGATGTTTTAGTTAAATCGCCCTATTTAAACATAAATAGAAACGTTATTAAAGAGATTAACACTTACGATGGACTGGACACTGTTCTAATTGCATTTTCCAAAATTGCATTGCAACCCTCTTTTCACGTGTGTATACGGTCATATATTAAGCTCTATTTTGATTTGATGTTAATTATGCAATATTTAATTATGTCGAACGTGCAGATTAAATGCACCCCTCCGACAAAATCTAACATGTGCATTGCCTCGGGGCGCGACACCCCTATGTCGAGGATCCCTTTGCTATGATGTTGATATAGTTTATGACCAAATGTTGAATTATGCTGTGTATTGTTATGGAATGTTCTTTATGGAATATTATTTTGCTTGTAGGTACTCGTACTTTAGGTAAAGACCGTATTTAATCGGCTGAAGATAGAAATTATATACAAACCAACATTTTGGGGGTCTTTTGGATATGTTATGATAAAATATTTGTTTCGTTTTATTCATTGGTGAAAGGAAAAAAAAACTTAATTTTAATGGAGTATTATTTTGTTCTTAATGGTACTTTTTTGGATAAAGGCTGTCTTTTACCGGCTGTAGGTGGAGATTATATGCAAACCGACATTTTAGAGGTCTTTTGAATATATTATGATGAAATATTTGTTTAATTTTATTCATTGTTGGAAGGAAAAAAACTTTAATGGAGTATTCGTACTTTTTTAGTTAAAGACTGTCTTTTGCCGGCTGCGGATAGAAATTATATGCAAACCAACATTTTTGGATGTGTTTTGGATATATTAAGATGAAATATTTATGTAATTTTATTGATTGGGGGAAGGAAAAAGACTTAACTTTAATGGAGTATTATTTTGTTTTTATTCGTACTTTTTCAGTTGAAGGCTGTCTTTTACCGGTTGCATTCAGAAATTATATGCAAACTAAGGTTTTGGATGTCTTTTGGATATATTAAGATGAAATATTTGTTTAGTTTTATTCATTGTTGGAAGGAAAAAAACTTTAATGGAGTACTCGTACTTTTTTAGTTAAAGACTGTCTTTTACCGGCTTCGGATAGAAATTATATGCAAAGCAAAATTTTTGGATGTGTTTTGGATATATTAAGATGGAATATTTATGTAATTTTATTGATTGGGGGAAGGAAAAAGACTTAACTTTAATGGAGTATTATTTTGTTTGTACTCGTACTTTTTCAGTTGAAGGCTGTCTTTTACCGGTTGCATTCGGAAAGTATATGCAAACTAAGGTTTTGGATGTCTTTTGGATATATTAAGATGAAATATTTCTTTAGTTTTATTCATTGTTGGAAGAAAAAAAACCTTAACTTTAATGGGGTATTATTTTGTTTGTATTCGTACTTTAGTTAAAGGCTCTATTCCCGCCTAGAGTTAAAAGTATATGCAAAGCAAACTTATGGAGATTTTTTTGGTTACATCATGATGAAATATTTGTTCAATTTTATTCACTGGTGGAAGAAAAGGAACTTAACTATCAATCACAGCTTGTTTTAATACGAACTTGGGCTATCTATTGGATTCCTTAATTTGATAGATTGCATTTTTTTCTGCATATAATTTTTAGTTTCTATGCAGAATGTTAAGAATATGTAACCTGAAAGCTAATTTTTCTCAAAGCTATGTCCTATCAAGTATAGATTACAATTTTTCATTATTTTCAAACTTTGAATATTTGAATTTATATTTAAAATTAAATTTTGGTGAAGAAGGTTTGAAACCTTTGATAACGTAATCCTAGGTGTCGAATAGTTAAAATTGTGTATGTGAAGCTAATATTTCGACGGTTAATATTATTTAACATCTACGGAAGGCGGTAAAAACTTACATTGTGTCTTATGTCGATATAGTTGAGCATTGATCTATTATATTGATGTCATTGTTGAAGTGAAACTTCTTTGGACGCAATGAGAGTAAAATTCTTGAAAGATCGATTTCGTGCAACGTTTATTTGTAACGTCTGAAGGTAACGAATCTATTGCAAGAAAGACGGAAAGTAGGTACTTAGCTAAAAACTGAAAAAGCCAGATGAACACGATAGAAAAAGAAAAGTGTACGCAAGTGTGAAAATAAACAAAAATAGCGCTTACTACTGCTATCAGCTGTTTTGTACGATACGTGTCAAAAGTAAACTGTCAAAATTTTGTCGATTTATTTTGGGTGATGATTTTAATGTGAATTTTGCATTTGATGATTCGAGTTAACTTTTTGTGTGAAAAATTTATTTCAAATATGAATAATGCTCCTCAGTTTGCAAGATAAAATCTTGAACTAAAATAGATGTTGTTTTTACACGATATCCGGGAAGTATAGAGTCAAGAACGTACGTTTCGTATTTTAGTTATAATAACGATATAGTATTTACTAACACAAACATTACCAGATAATACTGTAAATTTCGAGGAAATAAATTAATAAATATAACTGATATTTTGTTTCTATTATTCTCATATTTATCCTTTGAATTCTACTGTTAAATTCTATAAATACTGTAAGCATTTTAGAATATTTCCCTCTCTCTCACTCCCTCTCTCTCTCTCTCTCTCTCTCTTACCGTTTTAATCGAGGGTCATATCGCCAAAGAAGTTTCACTTGTACTGTGGACGTGTGCACGCGCTCAACTTTTTATTAATTTAGATGACTTTCTCACAGAATCAAGGAGACGTAAAAGCGTATGACAGGTTAATTTTTTCTCGAGTTTATGTTTGGTATGACCTTTCGAAATCACATTAAACTTTAGTAATTTATATGGAGTTGCTAGTTAAGATTTTGGTGAATCAGTTGATTTACACCTTTAATAATTAAGGTTTATGAAAGAATGCTCTTTGATGTTTAATGTCAGCTATAGAAAATTTAATGTGTATATCTTGGAAAAAAGCAACGAGACGGGAAGCTGGCCGAATTAAGTTAACAAGAGCCGACAACACGCGAAACTGGTCGAGTGGCACATGGCGACGTGCCATCAGAACGTTTTAACTTCCATCCAAATGCTCCATTAGATGTTTGACAGCAAAAGAGACTTTAGACACTGATAATAAACTTTACACTATATAGGAAGTTTGGTATACAAAAGGTTGTTTTGTTATTATAGAATTGGTATTATACTATTGTATAGTTATACTTAATACTGTTAATGCAGGCCACAATCCAGTTGACAGAGAGCAAAACATATTTACTGTAGTGATACCGATTAATATAAAAGAAAAACTACGTCTCTACTATTATATCCAAAAAATGTTTGTCTTTAGGTGATTTGTTATTTTTTAGTGATTTGATATTTGCAATATCAAACACAAAAAAATTAAATATTAATAGAACTAGAAGTGCAGTTTTACCCGTATCATACCACCAAACCAACAGCGAAACTACAAAAAAAAACTGTTCTGAAAACAACAACATAACCACATGCTCTCTGCGGCATTATTCACCTCCGAGCAATAGAATTAATCGGCCCGTCGAATTGACACGCCATCCCGCATTCTCAGCCCATTTCTTCCGCCGATCGCCCTACTGAGTGGATGGCACCGAGCTCCGCGACATCGTGATACATTGTCGTATTGCTATGCATTAACGTGTACTGGCTAGCAAGAACTGAGAATGCGAGATGTCGTGTCAATTCGACGAGTCGATCGGGCTCGGGTCGCTCGGAGACGTACGACGTAGAGGACGTATCGACTTGTGATTATATTATTCTTTTCAGAACACTTTTCTTCGTAGTCTCATTTTGAGGTACATAAGTAAGTTATTTCACAAAAGGCAAGCTGAGGACAATATCATTTTATGGAAATAAACATGAAACGATAAACGTTAGTCGAAATCGGAAGCCAAAGATTTCGTGTCTAAGCTCATCTATGTAGAAACTATACAACGCTATTATTATTCAAAACTGATATTCCGATGGTAAAATATTGATTTACCATTATAAATCAATTAAAAGAAGATCGTACGTCTTTTTTGTTCAATGACATCAAAATATTCCATTATTATAGGAGCATAGTAAATCAATGCAAATTCATATCCATCAGTATCCATCATATTTGAACAAGTGTACTTACCGTTTTGTCAATTTTTCCCTAATAAAAAAAATATTTTATATCTACAAATATAATAATAATGAAATGTTGTGTGTTCATTTGTTTCTTTGCCTTTATTTCATGCTTGAACAGCTCTATTGTCTTTATGAATTATGTTTATAATACATATTCTAGATTGAAAAACAGGCTATATACAATTACATTATATTTGCAGGATTAAAGCAGTGAAAACGTTGAAAACATTATGTCCGGTCACGAAGAAGAGAATGTGCTGTTATTAATGGAATTTTTAAAATTAGTGGAGTGGAATATGTTTCGTTTTACCTGCCAAATTCATGGGTTAATTACTGCACATCATTTTATTGCAGACTACCATCGCATAATTAATTCGATGGGCCGTACTGCACCACAACAAATGTTAAAAGTCAGGTTAGGAAAATAATGTTCAAAATGAAACTTACCTCGTAATTATGTTACTGGTGGACGAAGTCGCTCGTGGTTTTAGGAAATCTTACGCAAAGCTAAGGATCGATGACGCCACCGAAGTAAGACGTAAACAAAGCTAGATGTCAAGAAAGCAATAGATTTTCGTGACGTTCCAAATTGAAAAATTTTATATGAAAAGAAAATATGGCGAAAAAGTAATATCAGAAGAAAAATCAGAATGAAATTAATGCTTTGAACAAAGTCAAAGCTTTTTTTTGTTGCCTTAATGTTTTTGCAACGCACAACTTCTGACGTTGTTATCCTTTAACCGTAACTTCTGACGTTGTTTATCCTTAGATAATAAATCAACACCTATATTTTCAGCTGCTCCAACTACAACTGCATCCAACTGCACAATATTGATGCATACTTATTATAATTCAAGATTTAGTCTCCGAAAAAGCAATGAAACTCGATACTTCTCAAGATAGACAGGTATAAATTACAAAACGTCATATCGCGTTTCTTAATGATGTTTATGTTAGTAGTATAGGTAGCCTCCTAGCGGGAGAAATTGTCAGTAAAGCTTATTACCGCAAAATTTATACGTAGATATATTATCTAAATACAACAGAACATGTTATAGACATAAGCATTGAATAAACTATTAAAGTACAGCGAGTGAAATAAAAAGTTGGTAAGTATATCACGTACGACCATATCTCACACTTCTGTAATAAACCATGAAATGTTTTAACTTTCTCATTAAGAAATTGTGCGAGTTTATATTAGTGAACGTTGAGCGCAGCTTTATGAGGGTCGCGACATTATAATGAACCTGAATGAAGTAATGCAGAGGCAGGGAAAGGGGACGGTTACCGCAAATGAGGTACGCGTTACACGTAGGGATGTGTGGTTGCTAATCACTTGTCGAGAGGAAATAGGTGCGTAATTGAATGTGGCCGATAAAAGTTTAGTTGAAAAAAATGTGGAAAAAGAAAGACATATTTTCTTCAAAATATAGACTTTCACTTTATTCAAATTTTTTCACAAATATAGAATTTCGCTAAAAATTTTATAAATTATGCTAGTCGATATATAGCCTACTTGTTGCATTTGTTGTGGAATTTATTTCGCTTTGTCTCTTAAAGTATTGTTTTTTGTACTGTATTTAATACTAGTAATCAACCCTAGCTTTACACGGTTACATTTTAGAGTAAATAAAGGTATTATCTATAATATTTTTAAAAAAAAGTGGAAGACACGTACATAATGTTAAGTGTATTTCCCTTATGCAACAAATCGATCCGTATAAAGTCTTCATGTGAGATATTGAATTAAAATTATGGATTAAATTATGGTGTGCTATTGGATTAAAATTTTTTACACGTATTTTTTCTTTCATGAACATAGTCCTGCGCTTTATTTTAATTAATGTTTATAATGTACCTCAAAATGTTATCGACCTTTTGCTAGTTCGTAAAGAAAATCATTAAATTATTTACATTCGAAAAGCTTTTAATTCTTCTTAAATTACTAATCCAAGTTATTAAGGACGAAAGATCCATATTTATCTATTGAAAACAATAATTATGATATTTATTTTAAAAAGTATTAATAAATTGACCTAAATGTCACCATTTTTGTCCCACGCTCTCTTTTAATTTAAAGCAGTTAACGTGGTTTATTTGTAATAGATAGATAAACGCTATATTTTTTATTTATCTTCTTATTAGTGTTTCTATAATAGTTTTGCTAGCTTTTGTCATGAAAACGCCCAGACCAACACTTTTTCTCCTGTCACGGAAATATTATCAACTATATCTCAAAACATATATAATGCAACTAGCTGACCCGTGCAAAGTATTCGCACTATATCGCCATCTAGCGTGTTCCAAGTATACAATTTGGCTAAGATATTTGATGTGTCGCCCACAGATGGCGCTCATGCCAATTGTTATAAAAATTAATTTTTTTATTAACAAAAATATTTTTTTCGAATTTTTTTATATCTTTCGCCCAAAGTAGAAAACATAAGCTTTAAGTGGGTATTTTTTTTATTTTTTTTGGTGCAGTAGTTAAAGAGATCGAGCCGCTCGACCAAAAAACACCTTTTAGAAATAATATATTTAGATATGCATATACAATATAGACAAGACATTATGACATCCTGAAACTATAACTTATCATATTGCGAAAGTTGTATGTCAATAGAATTAGAAGTTTTTGCGTGGACCTCTAAGAAATAGACAAAAAACAATTTCCGCTTTATAATACGAGCTTATAATATTTTATAATTCGTATTTATAGGATTATGTCGTCTCTCATACCGGTCGTATTCATTATATGTCGCATGTTATTAAGGTTTTTATTATTTGAATCTTTCGATTAACAGAAAACATTTAATTTAGGTAAAAAATTAGGCGATTATCTACATGTTTTATTCGTGACCAATTTATAATCGTTGCCAGGTTGAACTCTCTCGAATCAGCGTGAAAGACTGATTGAAATAGAAAATAATGTATATTTATTATAAAAAAAGAAACTGTTATTTCACAAAAAGGCATGTTAAAGTCGAAATATTACAGTAACGACGTGCTTGCACGTTCTGGTTGCATTGTGTGTGTGTGTGTGTGTGTGCGTGCGTGCGAGCGTGCGTGCGTGCGTGCATGCGTGCGTGCGTGCGTGAGTGCGTGCGTGCGTGCGTGCGTATAATATACCATCAACATAATAATCTCATAATTAAAATTCAGAAAACTTACCATGATCTTTCTGAAGGCCTTCCAAATTCTCAATTTGTTTTATTGCTTAGATAATTAGATGGCACGATATCGGGTAGAGAAGGTGGATGTATTAACAGAACTCAGCTCAACTCTTATAATTGGCAAGTATAATTGAGAAAATAAATTCAGTCCTGTTGACTAGTTAATTTGGGAATTAAACATCTAATCGCTGACAGCTGCAGTCTCTTCGTTTCATTCAGAGAGATACCTCTAGAAGCTACTCCTAATGAAGAAGCTTTTGAAATTCCATTAGCAGCTCAGATTTATTTTTCAAATATCCAGTTCAAGTTTGGTACTGAAACTTTCTTTTTGATCTGCATTAAGTCATTGGCGTTTGCATATGTGATTAATGTATGTAAACTATTTCTCATCGATAGTAAGTAGTTGGTTTTGTCAGTCGAATTAACGTTTCGTTCGTAATAATTGTTATCCAACATTAACTCATAAATTGAAAAATTTCGTACTAAATATCTCCGATTGCACGGAATGCACTTGAAGGCTTAGCGCTCTGTTTAATTTATGTGCTTGGTCTATTTATGCAAAGTAATAAAGTATTCTGGATTTTCGATAATATTTTTGAAAAAAGTACAGAATACGTGCCTAAACATTTATTAGCCAACCTAATATTATCGATGTATAATTATAACATGTGCCAAAGTGAGTAAAATATAAAATTAGAAGATATGCATAATGTCTTAATCATGATTGACAACAAGAAAGTTTTGTCTCTATCTAAAGAGCAGGTATTACGAATATCGATATGTCGACGTTTTTTGTTTACACGACGCACCACATCCCTAAGGACGCGGCAGCTGTAACCTACCCGTCCGTTGCGAGAGAGTCAGAATAATGAAATTTCACCAACGACTCTTCTTCCGTAGTTTATATTCAAATCGCGGGTTCGCGTTACCTTTGCGTGTGACCTAAATTCTTTATTGTTTCCTCCGTTGCGGATATGAAAATGTTTCTTCCTTGTCATCATGAATTCAGTTATAGCCTTTACCTTTATATAGTTTTGGGAAGTTTTAATATTTATATCTCTGCTTTATCTGTCTATTTATTTATCTGTAGGTACTAATATTAGTCGAGGGCGACTAGGCAGCCGTTTCGTAACGTTGCTGATACTTATTTACATTAGTGTGTTAAATGTGTAAATGTAAACACCGATTGAACAACGTAGAAAGTGTGTTTAACCCTGATTAATTTTTTTTTCGTTCACGTATATTAATAGGTTATTTGACTATTTTTTTATTACCAGAATAGAATAAGTAATAACATTAAAAAAGGGTTAAAACAAATATGTATATTACCTAGGATATTTCATTGCAAAGCTTCAACGACTTAAAAACTGACGAACTACGGTTCGCGCGAAATGCTCCATAAAAACACGACTGGCTTATGACGTCACTGGCCAGTTATTTAGCATTCATTTGGAAATTATTAAATATGTTTAGTGTCTCGTTAAATATTGCGTTTAAGTTATATATTGCATATTATAATTTTCTTATTTTTGTGTGTGGAAACTAAATTCATAATAACTTTTTCAATTTAATGAACAGAAAAATAGACACTTTTTCCTATTTAGAAGTTTCGTTTAATTGTTTTTTCTATGTATTAATTTTTTCATCACAAGGTTTTTATAAACCTAAAAATATCGACACTGTCAATCATTCGCCAATGACAAATATTAAGTTATTGTATTAGTTTTATTATAAACTTATCTAAAAATGTAGATGTTTAGAATAATGTGATACCTCTACATTACATGTGGCGGACGTGAAAATATTTTAAATACATCACTAATTTATATTACATCACTAAATTTTGTCGTAATTTGTTTCATTCTTCGGTACTTTTATTTCACATATTCGGTGATCGAGTTAGTCGAGATATTTGTGGATATATTTTGTAGTATTACAAAACTGGTATATATTTTATAAAATTGTATTGTAGATTCTACGAAAATGAACTTGCAAAGGGTTTAATGCTCGACAAAAATATTTTGGAACGAAGTTCTTTTACGCGACTTACAGTCGAGCGAACTCATAGAAACTGTCACGTAAGGAAAAAGCGTATGCCTCTCCAGGTGACATTTTTCTCTCTGTCTCTTTCTATTATATACGGTTGTATGTGTGTGTGTTCGTGCGAATATCGACATTCGAGCAGGAAGCATTGTGCGCGATTAGCTGTATAACCTAAATTCTAAACATGTATAAATATTATTTAAAGTTATTTTTTTATTCTACTGGCTTTCTATTGTTAGCCAATCACCAGACCGTTTCCAATTCGGTATGTATTTATTTGCATTATAAATTATAAATTATTGCTATATATTAAAACTATAACTACTAAATTACTAAATATTAAAAATAAAAAAAAAAATTAAAATAATAGAGAGAGACAGAGACAGTTTTTTTATTTATTTTTTATGTTTTTACGCATATTGAATGATGGTAAGTTTTTAATATAACCTCGCAGGTTGCATCGAATTAGAAAATTGCTTAGGACTTGATCCTAAATAATATCGTTCATGCAAAAGGCACAATTTTACTAATATTACAAAATTACTATCATTAAAATTATCACAAAATTACTATCAATAAAATTTTACTAATATTACTATCATTAAAAAGAACTTGTGGAGATCCTTTAGAGAAGTTGGATTCCATTTGTTTTCGAACAAAGTATTTCACAATATGATTGAAATTTGTTTTTCCACTCATAAGTAATTTTGTTATAATGAACAAAGTGCTATCAAATATTTATTTCTTAAAGTTGTTCACAGTTTCTTTTACCTTATCGTAAAATTCACTCAAAGTGCAAGAATTTGTCTAACCCATTATCGACATTATTTTCCCCATAGTATAATGTTTTAAAGCGCGCTAACGCGCAACGTAGGATTTTTTGCACCAATCAATAGACTAACACCACACATAGCCGTATGCACCACACATAGTCAGGACTGTAAGTCAGATGTACTCACAGTTAAAAACGTCTTTCGGTTTTTCCATTTAGACTGACAGAGTCTAGTCTGAACAAGAGTCTACTTTACTGACCGTGCTCTATCGCACAGTCCAATTGCTAAAGTATGCATACGAAATACGTCGTTCACTGCCAGTAAATCCGACTGACAGTCCTGACTATGTGTGGTGCATACGGGCGTGAGTTGCAATGTTAATCGACTTCCTTCACTTGTGAAATTCTTTGGATTTTCAACCTCATCCTCTAAAATACACTTATTGACAATCGCATTATAAGTAACTTTCATATAGAACAACAATAGATTTATTGTATTTTTCCTAATAATTTAACCTAGCTTAATTGATTAACTGCCATTGCTTTATTAGATTTCCTAATTTATAGCTTAATTCCGTTACTGATGTTATTTATATTATTATAATTAGCTCAAAGTATACCTCATTTGAAATTATTTCATATTAGTTATGCCTTCGTTCGCGTGTAATTAGGAAAAAAAATGTCTTCTCTTATATGATTCTCCTGGGTATACACTATTACCTTACAGTTCAATTTCATCAAAATACGTTCAGTAGATTTTACGTGATACTCGCTCAAATTAACATACAGACAGACAGACCAAAATTATAAAATAAGTTTCTCTGCCTTCTATTAGATATCATTCTATACGCTAAATTAATCACTTTTTGAAAAATATTTGCAATGTACCAAAATCTCTCTGTTTACAATTTTATTATATACATAGATTATTTTATATAAATTATAACACCTAGTTAACTATACTGTACCCACTCTTCTGATGTCAAAAAAAATTACATATTTTATTTTGTGTATTAAAATTGTGACATTATTATTTATATGCCGAATGTAGTAATATATAATAAAAAAACTAAATAAATTAGTCAGGATCAAATCACAATAAAAACTTTTCTTGATAAAGTTGATGAACATAATGTATTTGATGTCTTCTATTATATGTTTCTCCTGGGTATACACTATTACCTTACAGTTCAATTTCATCAAAATACGTCCAGTAGATTTTACGTGATACTCGCTCAAATTAACATACAGACAGACAGACCAAAATTATAAAATAAGTTTCTCTGCCTTCTATTAGATATCATTCTATACGCTAAATTAATCACTTTTTGAAAAATATTTGCAATGTACCAAAATCTCTCTGTTTACAATTTTATTATATACATAGATTATTTTATATAAATTATAACACCTAGTTAACTATACTGTACCCACTCTTCTGATGTCAAAAAAAATTACATATTTTATTTTGTGTATTAAAATTGTGACATTATTATTTATATGCCGAATGTAGTAATATATAATAAAAAAACTAAATAAATTAGTCAGGATCAAATCACAATAAAAACTTTTCTTGATAAAGTTGATGAACATAATGTATTTGATGTCTTCTATTATATGTTTCTCCTGGGTATACACTATTACCTTACAGTTCAATTTCATCAAAATACGTCCAGTAGATTTTACGTGATACTCGCTCAAATTAACATACAGACAGACAGACCAAAATTATAAAATAAGTTTCTCTGCCTTCTATTAGATATCATTCTATACGCTAAATTAATCACTTTTTGAAAAATATTTGCAATGTACCAAAATCTCTCTGTTTACAATTTTATTATATACATAGATTATTTTATATAAATTATAACACCTAGTTAACTATACTGTACCCACTCTTCTGATGTCAAAAAAAATTACATATTTTATTTTGTGTATTAAAATTGTGACATTATTATTTATATGCCGAATGTAGTAATATATAATAAAAAAACTAAATAAATTAGTCAGGATCAAATCACAATAAAAACTTTACTTGATAAAGTTGATGAACATAATGTATTTGATGTCTTCTATTATATGTTTCTCCTGGGTATACACTATTACCTTACAGTTCAATTTCATCAAAATACGTCCAGTAGATTTTACGTGATACTCGCTCAAATTAACATACAGACAGACAGACCAAAATTATAAAATAAGTTTCTCTGCCTTCTATTAGATATCATTCTATACGCTAAATTAATCACTTTTTGAAAAATATTTGCAATGTACCAAAATCTCTCTGTTTACAATTTTATTATATACATAGATTATTTTATATAAATTATAACACCTAGTTAACTATACTGTACCCACTCTTCTGATGTCAAAAAAAATTACATATTTTATTTTGTGTATTAAAATTGTGACATTATTATTTATATGCCGAATGTAGTAATATATAATAAAAAAACTAAATAAATTAGTCAGGATCAAATCACAATAAAAACTTTTCTTGATAAAGTTGATGAACATAATGTATTTGATGTCTTCTATTATATGTTTCTCCTGGGTATACACTATTACCTTACAGTTCAATTTCATCAAAATACGTCCAGTAGATTTTACGTGATACTCGCTCAAATTAACATACAGACAGACAGACCAAAATTATAAAATAAGTTTCTCTGCCTTCTATTAGATATCATTCTATACGCTAAATTAATCACTTTTTGAAAAATATTTGCAATGTACCAAAATCTCTCTGTTTACAATTTTATTATATACATAGATTATTTTATATAAATTATAACACCTAGTTAACTATACTGTACCCACTCTTCTGATGTCAAAAAAAATTACATATTTTATTTTGTGTATTAAAATTGTGACATTATTATTTATATGCCGAATGTAGTAATATATAATAAAAAAACTAAATAAATTAGTCAGGATCAAATCACAATAAAAACTTTTCTTGATAAAGTTGATGAACATAATGTATTTGATGTCTTCTATTATATGTTTCTCCTGGGTATACACTATTACCTTACAGTTCAATTTCATCAAAATACGTCCAGTAGATTTTACGTGATACTCGTTCAAATTAACATACAGACAGACAGACCAAAATCATAAAAGAAGTATCTCTGCCTTCTATTATCATTCTATACCTTTTTATCATTCTATATATTTTTGAAAAATATTTCCAATGTACCAAACTCTCTTTGTTTACAATTTTATTGTATGCATAGATTATTTTATATAAATTATAACACCTAGTTAACTATACTGTACCCACTCTTCTGATGTCAAAAAAAATGACAAATTTTATTTTGTGTATTAAAATTGTGACATTATTATTTATATGCCGAATGTAGTAATATATAATAAAAAAAACTAAATAAATTAGTCACGAACAGATCACAATAAAAACTTTACTTGATAAAGTTGATGAATATAATCTATTTGATGTCTACAATTCTAATTTATGCTGTACTCGCCCTTAGTACGTTTGATGTCTTCTACATTATTTGTTCGTTTTACAAGCAATTTACCAATTCAAACAGTACAAACGAGCCAACCGCCACTATGACGACATATCATTCATCTCGTAACGGTAGATGCAAACAAACGTGTAGTCCCCGATAACGTAAATATTTAATGCCTCGAAGAGTTGTAGCATTCTACGCGTCCTGTGTCCTCTTGTTCCGATGCAGGGGTGCCAACAGCAAGGAATCTGTGTGTAATATGTGTGAGGGTTAATGAGAAGTATAAAAGGGTGTATGTCTGCATATACAAATGTCATTGCATTTTTGCTATTGAGGCGAGGTAATCAGTTGTTGCAATACCCGATGTACGTATTGCTGTATTTCACTTGCTTTTGGTAATGACGCACGATTTCTGAGTCTTTTATTTATTTGTAATATGCCGTATCATGGTAACTTTATTTCATGACTTTATGAATAGTGATGTTGTTTTTTTTTTGGTTGAGGCTTATAAAATATTTGTATTTTTGTGCTTGTAAATTGATGCAGTGCAAGTTTTTTATTGATGCAGAGTAGCGTATTCCACACCACACTGCCTATATTAATTGTGCAATTCACTAAGTTTTGAATGAGGCGGGTATGCTAATCCATTTTTTTCGAGAAAACAAATCAAAAAGTATATTAATAATGTGGAAAGTTTTTAGTCGTTTTTGAGATCAATTTTTATTATTCTTTATTAATATACATGCAGATTGTTTTTAAATTCCTAGTTTTTTACGGCTTGTTAGTTTTTTAGAATCCATTTCATCACTCACTTACCTATTTTCCTCACTCCGTATGTTGCTTGAAAGAAAAAAAGAATGCATTGCCTTACACCGCAGCAGAAATTTTTATAAAAACGGCAATCATATAAAGTGTACTGAAATTAAATGAAAATATCGTTTTGAAATTATTTGCACCTTCAAGTTTAAAAAGTTTTTTATGGTATGCAAGTAAGAGTGCACAAATTATATATCTTTAAAGGGGGACTAAGATAGCGGCGCTATTTTTATTTTTAGTCGAATTACTTAAATTTGAAATTACTACGACTGAAACTATCGCTGATTTGAGTGTGATCGCCTCCCCACACGTGGCAACGATTTTAAAAGGGTTTTTACGCTAAAAATAACGAAGTTTTTTGATACGGGAACCTTTTTTTGAGACGTGTTTTTGGAACCTATTTTTGGTAATTATTGTACTATTGCTTTCACGAAAAGGCAATGCAAGGCCTATTCCATATATATTATTTTAATTATTTTGTCGATGAGTTTTCTATAGAAGGATAGCTTCTACAGACTTTTTTTTGTTAAAAATAAAATAGGCGTTCAAAAGGAAAAGTGCGGTTTTATTTATTTTATTTATTTTAGCTATATTCACACAGTTTCTTCCGAGAGTGAAATTAATGGATTGAAAATTTAAAAGTTTAATATTCGAAAATTTTTAAAATTATTTTGTGGACAAATATACTTAGTAAATCTAAAATAAATAAACATTTTTAAAAACTGCCAAGTAATTTTGAAGTTAAATTAATATTTAATCCATTTTATCACATCTTCAGTACCACTTTTATTTTTATGTGTCTTCTAAAACATGAATCGCTTTAATTTATATTTCCCATTATTCGATTGTAATACCCGCTTTCACCAAATTTTGTATAGAACAGATCTCTTTAGAAATAAATCTGTTTTTATAAACCATACTATGTGTTTTCTATGTGCCTATGCTAATATTATTCGGTTACTTTCGTAGAACATAAAACCAACTGAAAGATCTAAACGAAACATACCTTGACGTAGACAAAATGTAACATTATTGTTTGTTGAAACGCAATTGATATAATTCGGTACAAGACATATTTTATAATATCAATTAAGTAAATTAAAAAGTTAATTAATGTAATAACTAAAAAAAGGCATCAGCCATAAGTGCGGTGCAGCCGTTCGGTAGCGCGTGACTCTTAAGCACAAGGCTCTTGAGCGCGGCGTTATTTTCTTCAGAAATTTGCGGAATCACCATTATGACGTCCATTCTCTGATAGAATTAAAATATTTATGAAACTGACCATCTACGGCTATAGATTTAAAAACAAAATAAAAAGCAAGCTATGACCGACGATAATTAGTTTTGCAATAACGTTCCCTATTGCCAACTTCTCCCGCTAGGGGAATAGCCCGCTATCGAGTTTCATTAGTTTTTCGGAGATTAAATCTAGATTTATATTAAATATGTATCAATGTTGTGCAGTTGGATGCAGTTGTATTTGGAGTAGTATATATAGGTGTTCATTTATTCCCTAAGGACAAACAACGTCAGAAGCTGTGGAAAATAGCTGCTCGTTGCAAAATCTTTAAGGCAACAAAACATAGCTTCGACTTTGTTCAGAGCATTAATTTCACTGATATTAGTTTTTATTATATTTTCTTTTCAAATAAAAGTTTTAAATTTTGAAGACCACGAAATCTATTCCTTTTTTGATAGCTAGTTTTGTTTACGTCTTGCTTCGGTGGCGCCATCTACGCTTAGCTTTGCGTAAGATTCCCTATTTAAAGTCTATCTTCTATTAGTATTTTTGAAAGAAAAAAAACCCAAAAGTTATGTGTAAGTCATATATATTATTTCTTATCTAATTCGTTTAGATTTTGTTCATTTGACTAGTAAATAGGCTAAATGATTTTTATGGTTCCTTATTATATATAGGCTGATTTTCATGATACGAAATTTAATATTTGTAAATAGTTTACTAGAAATACTATGTTTACAAGTGCCTAAATATGTATGGAACCCTCGTAGTATGAGTTCTATTCGTGTTTGACAATTTTATTGTGACTATTGTTGATTTAAGGTGAGAAAAGCAGAGAAAAAATAATTTTCGCTGTGCTCTTATACCATATAACTGTAACGATTATCACTGATTCTAGATATCGTGAATGGAATCAATCTAGGTATCAGTCTTACATGCCGTGGCATTCAATTTATTGCAATGATAAAATCCAGGACCTGAAGAAACATTGAAGATAAGACATTGTAGAAAGCAAATTGCGATGCGCGCATTTTTGATTTATCAACGTTGGCAACCTAATTGGAGCAGATTTTAACGTACCTTCTCTATTGTTACTTTATTGTCCTTGTAAAAAAGAATATTTTAAATGTTCATAAAGTATTATGCATAAAATACATTTTAAAAATGATTCAAGCATTTTCCGTTCTTGCCATCTATTGGTTTTAATGCAAAACTGTACTACAATGTAAATAGAAGCTCCCTATCATACTAGTTAACACTTCCGCCACTAGATGTCGCTGTATACTTTTTTAAACTGTCGGCAGGTGGCGCTGTTTATGGCATTTAAAATTGATGAAGCTAAACCGTAATAAATTCTAAAGGTCGACTATCATTATTACGGTTTTTTGAGACACTGAAAATTCTATCAGAAGTTAAGAGAAAGACAGATCTTTCTATCTTTTCGCGGTACTATTTCTAAATACTGAACAGATCGAGATTAAATTGAGCTGAATTTTGATTGCTCGTTTCTTTTTTTTTTCTATTAATACAAATGGCCTCTTAACTATCCATTATTTGTTTCTATTTAAACTGTCGTAAAAGCGTCGATGATGGAATGCCATACTTATTTCGCTTTATAAATTTGCCCGCAGTTTCGTTTGCCTATATTATTTTTAAAAGAAGCGATTTCTTAAATAAATGATTTCATTGATAAATAGTTAAGCAATGCTTCGGGGCGGATAAATTGTTAAGTTATGCTAATAGTTAAGTGACGCTATGTGATGGTTTTGATTCTAAATGCTCTTCAAGCTCTGGCTTCTGCTAATCATCGTAATGTAGATCCCAATTTTTCTCCGCAACTGATTTTTTTTTAATTACATGAATACTTTTTAATTCTCGAGTAATATCTTAAATGTAAGCATGATCAAAGTTATTCTTTTAGTACATAACTAGCGTGACCCGTGCGAAGTCTTCGCATTATTTATTCTATTTTACTAAAATTGACATATAGAGGCGCAAGTATCAAAAGCATTGAGCTAAAGCGCCACTTTATTTATACGTGAGTGGATTTGAAATTAAACAAAAATTTTACCGACCGTCAATCATATTGACGTTGAGCCGTTAGATGGCAGCATTGCTGTTTTGTGTATATAATTTTAATAATTAATTAATTTGCAAAAACAATAGCAATAATAATTTGTTTAGTTGTGGATGCCGGTAGAGCAAGCAATTATCTATAAAATGATATATAATTTATGTGGATTAGTTGTGAGGTTTTTTCTAAAAAGGGAGTGTAACATCTTAACTTTAGCGTATTAATATATATATGATGATGATGATGATGATGATGATATGATGATGATGATAAAGTAAAAAAAATATATCTTCACGGAAACCCCATATTCGCCATAATTTTACGCACATACCATGCGCGCTTTCGAATTCGAAATATTTAATTATCAGGTAACGCGTAGGAAACTTTTGAAATATTTGACGAACCCATGCATTCCGCCAAACTTGACGAGCACTAGCGCCATGAACTGTACGATTATCCCTCAAAACTCAAGAGTGAAGAGCGCTTTCCAACCCCGGTTAGGGACGCGTAAAAAGTATCGATACCTTTCAGTATCGAGTACTTCTTTCGATACCGATACTATTGTACTCGATATCTCTTAAACGATACTTTTATTTATATGAGTACGTCAGAGTAGTTTTTTTTTTAATTTCAACTGAATGGTGAAAATATAATATTGTCATAGTACATATTATCCAATTGACGACTCTTTGTACTGTTTGTAATAAGATAAAGGACATCGTAACGTTACAAGCAAGATAACCAACTTAGCGCTAAAGCATGTTTCAGTGCCTCATTACGAGTGAAGCAATGATTGGGCAAAATATTATTTATTTTAGTGATTACATACAGAAAGATTGGAAAATTTAGAACTTTATTTACATTTCGTCCTTTCTGTAAACGTTTCCCTGTTTTATTTTGTGTTTTCGTTTTCTTTTAATGGGTTTTATTTTCATTTATACAAGACAAGTCGATTAGTTTAATTCCTAGTACCGCGTGACTGAGCGTTGCTCAGTGTATTTCGAGTTTCCTAGAGGAACGTGAGTCCCCTTCGCCTTTGCCTTCGACCTCTGCTACGTCTTCGCGTTAGCCTTCGCCTTTTCTTCAAACCTTCCCCTTGAACCTTCCTTTCAAACCTTCCCCTCAAATCTTCCCCTCAAACCTTCCTCTCAAACCTTCCCTTTAAAATTTTCCTACCAAACCTTATACTTAAACCTTCCCCTTAAGCCTTCCCCCTTAAATCTTTCCCTCAAATCTTCCCCTTAAAAGGTTTAAGTTCCCATTTCTCCTTCCCAACCCACCACCCCTCTCCCCCTCTCATCCCACTCACCCATTTCCACCCCTCTCCTTCCCCGTCCCTATCGCTCTTCCCCTCCCGTTCTCGTATGTTTTTCCATTAAAAAGTTATTAAGCCATAAAATTAGTGTTCACAGTAATTTTGAAAATTTTAAATGGCCGCCGTTATCAAAATAATCAATCGATGTGGCTGATATTCGAAATTAATGAATATGATCAACTAAGCAATACATATACCAAATTTCATCTAAATCGTTAGAGCCGTTTCTGAGAAACCATAAACAAAGCCGGTCAGGCACGAGTGGAACTCACACTGCGAGGTTTTCTTACACATTTAGGCATTTATAAACATATAATGGTACATAATATTCTTATTAAACTATTTACAAAATTTTATTTTTTTAGAACGAAGGTACATTGCCTACTATATCTTTCAGAGCACATATTTAAAAAAAATATTGTTTTATGTGATATAGCTACAAATGAATGATTTTCGGATTTTTTCCTTTAGTTGTGTAAAGAGATCTCGTTTCTTGCCAAATTTCATGATTCTATGTCAACGGAAAGAACCCTATAGGTTTTGATTTATTTGCTAGTGTCACAAAGTATGTGTCATTAATGGCCTTATTTTTAGGGTTTTTTTGATTGTGTTGACTTAGAAGCTTGATTTTTTACAGCTCCAAGGGACCGTAGACCTAAGTATTTGATATTAATTTCAATTTGATACTTCCACGTCCTCCCGAGGAACGGCATCTTGATGGACCGACAGACGGACAACGAAGTGACTCTATAAGGGTTCCTTAATTCTTTTGGGGTACGGAACCTAAAAATACACATAATTAAACATTCAGGAAACATCCTATTTTGGCATATCGATAATTTTTCCATATTGTTATCTGAAGATACTTTTTCGGATGTTACTTATTAGTACAAGTCGATACTTTTGTTTTTATACCGCGTCCCTAGCCCCCGTCGAACCAATTCGGCGAATTAGCGCCCGTCCGAAAATGACTCTAGTGAGTGAGTGTTCGTAGTTTGGGAACATGCTTAGCTTTGTGAATGCTTTCTCTTTGTGAACACGTTTTATGTTTACGACTTTGATTTCTGATATGGCAACGAGGTGAAAAAGCGGGCGTAAAGTCTAAGTAACTATTATTTATTTCTAAATTGAAATAAATAAACACCGCTAATGTATTATTGATAAAACTCTTTACGTCAGAGTATCTACTTTAAATTGGGCTGTACATAATTTTGTATATTATTTAAAATACATCTCTGATAATTAAAATAAAATTAATACAATTTTAACGGTGTATTTTGCGGACTATACGGTAAATAATTCTGCGATCGTTTCATTTTCATAAACATTAAGAATTAGATGTAATATAATAAGTCTATACAGCCTAGTAAGTAATAATTTTCTCTTCTAGTCGTCACACTCTTGTCAGATTGGTCGTGGTCTCGTACACGGTTGGTATTCGTTTTGTTCCTCTAAACTCAAATGGATACTTTAACGATGCGTTTCCACTTCTGTCGATTGATAGCGTTACTAGAAAATTCTGTAATGTTGGTCTTTGCCGCTGTGTTTGCCAGATCCATTCATCAGATTGGCTTTAGAGATCTTTTACCTTCAACCCGTTCCTGGAACATTAGACGCTCCATTAAAAGTTGTTTTCTGGAGATATGTACGAGGAAATTGGGAATTCGCAATTGTACAATATTCTCACCATTCCACCCGGGTTGTCTTAGGGCCTCTCCTGGGATCCGTAACATTCCTCCCCCTCATACAAAAAGGTGACCTTAGAAGGTCATGTAATAGTGTCCCGTATCTACAATCACGGCGCTTCCACCCAACTGGATTAAAGACCGTCCCTTCTCAAAGAGTTATTTAGTGTCTCCATCTTTTCAAGAACATACTTGGTGAATGCTCTAAACGACTCAAAGGTCGGCCCATTTTCAATCAAGTTAGGGTGACTAAAGATACCACGTTCTAAGGCTCCGCGTGATTCTACTTTGATATAAGTGGGCATGCTTTCTATTAAAACTCTAAGTCGACGAAAGTATTTCTTTGATTTTTAACTCTTTTTGATGGATATATTTGTAAGAAAAGCGTTCAAGGAAATTTTCATCTTTCATCGGCATCACATTTCTTGACCATCGATTTTGTCTTTTAATCTGAGGGCTGGACGCTCAGATTTTCTGGTCCGTATAGGGAAATTGGAAAAACGAGTCGTTTCATTACTCGAACTTTGGTATTTTTGGTCATTCATCTGTCGTTCCAAATCTTATCCACCTTCCTGCCAGCAGATCTTGTGATGGCATAAATAATAATACAATAATATAAAAATAATATAATTTTATTAAATGTTTATATTGTCATGAATGATGTCTAGTCACGAAACGATAAAATCTAAATTTAGTTAAACAAGATAATATTCTTTATAGAAATTATTGTTGTCAAGCTTACATAAATTGATTGACGATAGATGGTGCGACGATAGCGTTACATGTATAAGAAATGATGTGGATTTATCTCTCAGCGTTTAATCAAAAGAAATCCTTGACGTAGATGCTGGAAATTTGATGTAGTGATGAAGCATATTTACCTACGTATGTCTCAATAGTTTACATTCGAAGATATTTGTAATGACATTAATGACATTAAGAGACATTTTTAGAATTTTACGTAAGATAGTTCATTAAATTCCAAAATAAAATGTTTTGAAAACAAACTGGTTTTACAGTTAAAATAAGTACTGTATTCGTGATATTATTAAACCATGTACTATATTCATTATATTAACTTAAACTTGTATTGTTAATAATGTTATACATATCAATATTACATATTTTTTAAAATACGAATTGTAAAATTCAGAGGAGAAAAATTGACAACCCTAGCTGTCAATTACACAAAATTCAGAGGTTTAAAACATTTGTGAAAAATATTTAATATATCAATACGTTGGAAATCCATATCCATATATTTATCATTTATTTCATTACATGCACATCATTTACTTTATTATGTGTTGAAATGAAATATTTACATAAAGTCAGTTTCAATTTGATATAGTTTATATTCCACTGTCTTCTTGATTGACACTGAAACGAGACAGAAGTAAGCGAGACAGAATATTAGTACTATATAAAAAAGTTAGAATATATTTTTAAATAAATATTAGCATTATTTTGTAATGTAGAATTCATGTTTTGTACAAGTAAACGGTAGTCTTTTTTATATTATGTTTTTCTATATTATTTTTTATATTATATTTTTTTATAATAGTTTCTTTATAAACGATAGTCTTTTTTATATTATGTTTCTTATAATTTTTTTATTTTATATTATGTTTTTCTATATTATTTTTTATATTATATTTTTTTATAATAGTTTCTTTATAAACGATAGTCTTTTTTATATTATGTTTCTTTATAAACGATAGTCTTTTTTATATTAGTTTTTTTATAAACGATAGTCTTTTTTATATTATGTTTTTCTATATTATTTTTTATATTATATTTTTTTATAATAGTTTCTTTTTTATATTATTTTTTTATATTATATTTTTTTATAATAGTTTCTTTATAAACGATAGTCTTTTTTATATTATGTTTCTTATAATTTTTTTATTTTATATTATGTTTTTCTATATTATTTTTTATATTATATTTTTTTATAATAGTTTCTTTATAAACGATAGTCTTTTTTATATTATGTTTCTTTATAAACGATAGTCTTTTTTATATTAGTTTTTTTATAAACGATAGTCTTTTTTATATTATGTTTTTCTATATTATTTTTTATATTATATTTTTTTATAATAGTTTCTTTTTTATATTATTTTTTTATATTATATTTTTTTATAATAGTTAAGCTTTTGCTCTTATTGTATTCTATATTTTCGATGATTATTTTTAATGTTAGGTATTTATATTTTCAGAATAAATAATATTAGAAAAAACTTTAACGTCTACGTTACTCATTATTGACACGTATTTTGGCATTATATTATACAACGTAAATTTGTATATCAAAAAACAATTATATATTTAATCGTAAATATAAACAAAAATATATTACATTACTAACGTGGATACAAGAAAAAGGTTTACAATACCTGAACTGTCAATTTGGTTTGTTTACAAAGATTATCTTTTGGAATGGAATAAAACCTAGATGTATTGCTGAAAATATCCACAAAAATATATTCCTCGCTCCTTTTTGACACCGAAACCGTTAAAGTTAAAAATATAAAAAAGTGGTGAAATACATGGTATAATTCAATATTGATATTTGTAAATACTTTAATATGAATACTTTGTATCCTTAGAAGTTCATATGAGTATTCTGAATGTGTACGGAGTTTTATCTACACTTAACAATTTTTAATTTGGATATAATCTTATAGCTATATTTATCTACAATACACAGGTATAGTATTTACCATTTTATTGTAAGACCACTTCCGTTTAGTTGAAACAAACTCTATTAAGAAAAAGGCGACATTTAAAAAAATATATACATGTTTCTATTTATATTTATTCGATTTGGGAGGGATAAAAGCAGATGGTGTCAAATTCCGGTTAATAATATAAAATATCATATTTAACATAAAAAATAGTATATAATCGTATTGATAACATTATTTCAGTAATACCTCTCCATTTTTAAAATGTTTCAGATTTGATCTAATATTAGATTAAGATTTAATTGAATACTTAATGTAGTCAGCCTCTAGATCAGAGGTTGCAAAACTTTTTTACCGCCTTAATATTGATTTTTTTTAATCATATCGCCATCAAATTTATTTGTCAGAGCTGATCAGAGCTGCTTATTGTAAAATGATTATTTTACAGAGGAGAAGAGTTGTAAAACGAATATAAATCTATATATTTTTTACTTTATTGAAAATACACCAAATGCAGCTATATATTATTCATTGGAGAAATAAACCAGAACCTAATAAAATTGCCATAAAAAATTCAAACATAAATACTTAAGTTAATAGAAAGGACGAACTTGATACTCTGATTACAATTGTACGATATTTGGCTTCAAATTAGTGAAATTTGGCCTCATATCTCCTTTTCTTTTTTCTTTCCTTATTATAAGGATATTGGCAACCGCATTTCGCGAGGTATGAAGCTGGAAAAGCTATTAAATTATTTTGAAAATACTAAGATTATTTTGAAATACTGCGTAATATTTATGCATATAGTAAGATTTTTTGACAATAACACGATTAAACAGAAATAATTCTTAATTGAAATGGGGGTCGCATGTACATGTTCTTTTGTTATGAGACCTTCACTAATTACCTAGCTAACTTCATTCCGATTCCATTCACTCCGCTATACTGAATAATTAAATTAACAGTTCTTGTAATTCTCACAACTAATGTAATTTCATGTTAACAGATTTATACGTAGTAAGTTACGAGCTTAATATATTTAGACAAATACAAAACGGTATTTCCTAATTTAAGTCAATTTACATAATTAAAACATGGGTCATAATCGTTTGCGCTAAATCAATCATTATTATAACATTTAAATCTGTATCTAAAGTAAATTTTGCACGAAATATATTTACTTCAATTATTAACAAATTATTTAACTTTTGTAACTTTCGTTAAAAATATTAAATAATATACACTCTAATTTTGATTAATTTTAATAGTCGATCCTACAAAAGGGATAAAATGCAATTATTCTTAATACAACAATTATTCTTGGATCGCAACAGTAGTATGAAATAAAGCGAAACAATCCATTGTAGATTGAAACATTGGGTCTTTTAGTTTATTAAATTAATTTGACCGTATCTAGAGTTGTCTTTCAATATATCTAATTCATGGACAACGGATTTCAGTTTTTGATGTCCTTCCACTGATACTTTTAAATATTTTTTTGAAGTTATTGTTCAAAAATATAAAAATTATCACAAGTTGTATATAATGATAAAAAAGTTGTAAAATTTTACATATACTATAGACTATTCAGCTTTCATTCAATTATTTTTGGAACCATCCAAAAAATGTGCGCTAAATTTCAATATGTCAGATCAAACCAATTTAAATCGTAATGCCGTTTTTCATCATCATCAACTATGTCTTGGAAAAGTCGAGTATTTTTAAAGGTTTATTGGCTTCAAAATTTTTTCTTTGAAAACCTTTAAAAATACTCGACTTTTCCAAGACATAGTTGATGATGATGAAAAACGGCATTACGATTTAAATTGGTTTGATCTGACATATTGAAATTTAGCGCACATTTTTTGGATGGTTCCAAAAATAATTGAATGAAAGCTGAATAGTCTATAGTATATGTAAAATTTTACAACTTTTTTATCATTATATACAACTTGTGATAATTTTTATGTTTTTGAACAATAACTTCAAAAAAATATTATATTTAAAGCTAAAAATACTTTCTTACGATAATTCACAATGCCGGATAAGCAACAAGTACATCGATAGCTTTTTCTGAACAGCGCCTTAAATTTTTCGTTACTGCTTATTCTGATAAATTGTTCTTATAACATGATATCCGATTATTAAAGGGATATCTCCAAATAAGGTCACATGGACCCCCACTAACATCTAGCCTTATATATTTTCTCGCTGACGTGGAATCCCAGTAAGTTGAAACAGGCCAATGAGGATACACAAAGAGCCTATTTTCAGAATCATCGCTTTAGATGCTTAAAGGACTGCTATCACTATTCTGAAGCTTAGATTATTTCACCGAAATTCCACTGACTTAATTTTCAGTTAAGCTTTGAACAATTGTGTATGTTTATTTCGACTTGGCAGTACCAGATATGAATAGAAAAATTCGTAGGTTAGATATAAACATGTAAGTTAGATTATAAATATTGAGACATAATAAAAAGATTCTTTATTTTTTTATCTACATATAATAAAACAAAGTAGGAAAATATATTGTATAGTTTCTTTATTTAAACTTCAAATACTATTTTTGCCCTTTAATTTATACCTTTAACGCTCATTCGTCAATTTATGTTCGGGTGGAAAATTTTATTGTCCTATATAAAATACACGTAGCGCCACCTATTTATGTATACAGATATGATATACATTTGTTTAATTACTACGTATTGAGTAGCTAGGCAGTTTCTTAATGTTGTTGTTTTATTAATACAATGTAAATGAATTTTTTGAAAAGTTAAATTTGGCTATCTTCTGATTGAGTGAATGGATTGCGATGAAATAAAAAGTAAATACTTTAAGCTGCCTCTATATTTTTTTCAAACTCCACCCGAAATAAGGTGGTAGTTTTACGTGACGCGTGCATAAACAATCACGCAGATAAAACTTCCAAAATGATCTTAATTTAATGTATCTTATACTTTATATCCTTAATTACTTTTGGTTCAAATATTTTTAGTGTACTGATATGCAAGTTTACAGTTTTATTATATTTATATATATATATATATATATATATATATATATATATATATAAATAATATATATATATAAAAATTATATATATATATATATATATATATATATATATGTATACATTTAAATAAAAACTGTTTTAAATATAATTTTCATTAATGTTATTAAATTGAATTAATTTTTTTTATTTTTTGTCCTGTTTGAAATAAAAAAATTCTAAATATACACATCATTGTTTCTTGTCACCATAGTCATTTAAGTAAGTTTTCTATATAAATCATTCAATATTCGATTTTATTATAACATAAAATTAATCTAAATCGTAATAATTTTTTAAGGTTTTTATAAGGCTGATATTAATAATGTTAATTAATTCCAGTCCATTTGTATTAAATGCGATAGTGACTTTTATTATGGAAATTAATAATAAATTTTTACATATAATTTTTTTGGTAGGTCAGCCGTCGTTCATCTATACAGTCATACATGTTTATTTTTTTAGGCTGTTTCTTTGATTTTGTGCATCTCGAACTATTTAGTTATTTTCTAGTTCAAATATTTTTAAACATTTTTTTCAAGTTACACTAACAATTTTTCTCTTCTTCGTCTGAGCGAAGCTGCAAGTCAAAGCTTGTTTTAAATAAAAGTTGGACGCTATTCCACTTAAATATGTAAAAGGTTGCAAAATGATTAATATCCCTTAATTGTAAGCTTTTTTAAATTTGTATAAAAATAATAAAAAGTTTGCATAAAAATAATAAAAATGGATTTATTGACGTGGCGAATATTTTTAAATTTCAGGCCAGTCGTCAGCAATATCGGTAGTTCAGATGCCTCCTACCGACTCAGTGGCTATGAGCAGGAAGCGCTTATATCGGTGAGTTTATTTATGTTATTATTTACGTTATTATTTTTCATAAGTTGGACATTCATGTACGTCTGTTTACAAATGTCCAAATTATGAAAAAAAATGATACTGATAAACGATGTGTGAAATAGCGTCTACAGTGCGCTTATTCATAGATTGTTTCAAGATTCGCCCAGTAGAGTTTAGGAAGCTTTGTAAAACATGTGACGGATTATACAATATATTCAGTTGTTGGTGTATATTTTACATATAGTAAACAGTTTAGTAGTAAACATTTTACATATAGTAAACAGTAAATGTTATGGCTTATAACAATAAAAATGTGGAACAATACGACTTAATGTATCATTTTTACGATAAGGGTAAGAACATATGATCGTGTGCCATAATAAATATCTTTCTTACGTTGATAACATATTAATGTATAAGGATATTTTAAATAGGAAAAAAAATATTTTAAAAGGTCTAAAAAGCATTTTAAGAAGTACTTTAACTTTAAATAGTTTTAATCTATCAAAAGTAAAAGGTTCGGTATCGATTAATAACAAAATTAATTATGAAACACTCTTATGGTCAGTCCCCTGTGTGTCCACTCTCGTTTTGTTTCATTGTAAAAATAACAAACGTACATCACTAACACTCTCTGGAATCATACTACGAGTACTTTTTAATAAATTGGTATAGTAATTATTTTTTAATAAATTGGTATATTCTGTTTTCCCCATCTTGTCATTAAAAGTTAAAATTTATGTTTATTGTTTTTTTTAATGCATATAATTTATAACATTTTGATGGCTAAGGAAAATTCGTGGAAACATTTGTCGTTATTTGGAAAATAAGCTTCAGGCTAAGCCATTAGAATGTAACTTTACCTATTATGTCAATATATATAGAAATCGACATAAGTATTCATTTCTTTTTGTAGTGCTACCTATGGTTTTATTAAAATTAAGGCATAATTATTATTTCTGTTGTTTAGATTGAGTTAACATGCATATTTATACATCTAATGGAATTAGTTAACAATTAAAATCAGAGTTAACAAATTCAACTTCAAATGCGTCTGCCGTTGAGTAAACTTTTTTTAATATTAAAAATTTATTCTCTAATTGTTATTTAAGGAGTCAATTTAATTCGATTTAATTTTTGCAAAATTAGTTCAAAAAAAGACGTGGATATTTCTACTGTCGAGTAAAATAATTTACAGCCTTTTTTATGTATTGTTTGTTCTAACATAATTTTTATAACATTTAAATAAATTTATTGATTATTCACAACGAGAGTGATGCCACACATATATTTCAAGGAATATGGCTGATTTTGAAAGAAAATAAACCTTCAAGGTATCAGTCCAAAGGAATAAGTCCTCGATTAATAATTCTCACCCTATTTTAAACCTAAAAAAAGGTATAAGTCAATTAAATATCAGGTATAAGTAACATGTTAAATAACGGTGGAAGTTATGTGTCGAGCTATCTGCTCGTCTCAACGTTTCATAATCATCTACTCTTATTTCTAATTTTTTATTTTTGCTAGACTTTCAGAAGGGTTGCAAAATTATTCGTGATTGACTAAACATAATTGAAAGGATTTTCCTAAGACATTGGAAGAGAAAATGAAAGATAATAGGAATGGGATATGCCTTGAGCCAGTGCAGAATATAAGAGAAGCAATCATATTTTATGATCGGGAAGGCCCAGGGGACGGGAAATAATAATTTCAAAGAGACGTCCATTTTTAAGCGGGAAATACCCCGCTGTCTGTTGAAATAGACAAAAGTATAATTATTATTGTTACAATACTGAGCATAGATATACATAAAAAAGTTTACAGTAATTTGGGAAAAATTCTGAATTTGTGAAATATATCAGTTGTTCATTATAAGACTAAGAGAGAAATCTATACAGCAATAGTAAATTTTGAACAGAATATATATTTTTTTTTATTTAATATGGATTTAACATTGTTTATTATTAATTAATGTCAGTTAAGCGCTAAGTTAGTTGTATATTAATCTGTTTACTTAATTCCATATATATCATAAATATTTATTAGGTATATATTAATTATTTAGGTTAATATTAATTTTTTATTAATCGCGAAGTAAGCGTAACATTTTCATAATTTTAAAGGGATTATGTAAGTTTAATTATGTTGCACTAACTCTTATTTAAATATTGTTTTCCAATTTGTTAACATCATTCTAATTATAAAGACCCTTTGAATTTTTCCGACACTTTATTTATTACAGTACTTTAATTACTTATCTATTTATGACAGTACTTTCATTACTTATCTATTTTTGTGTACCTAAACATACAAAACCTCCTCTAATGTAGAAGGTAAAGCGACTTTCAGATTGGGTAGTGGAAGTGATACTTTTTATCATTTCTCTATACGATTAATAAATTTTCGAATTATTTGTTTCAAATACAAATAATTATTTGATAAATTTTTTTCTCATTTACGCATATATCAATAGTATGATCGAGAGCGAAACAGACGATTATCTTTTCCGCTTTCTGCTAACTTTACCTCCCCTCGGAGCTGTCCACGCAGTACTCGTATAAATTATTATCGATGGCGTATTCAGTAAGTATGCCTGTCGGTGAGACGGTTGTGTTTCTATTGCCTAAGTTCATTATGATTACCAAAGTGCTTTTAAATACTAGTTTATCATGTATCAGTTTTCTTTAACCGATTCATTATTAACCTAAACGTTTTAAAAATTTAATGTTAAATGAATTCATGTCCATAATTTAATAAAAATAAATATTTTTACAAAAAACCTAAGCCTGCATATAATTTTTTTATAACCTCGCAAATAAAATTTTGTTGTTTTATTTTATTGTTGGACTTGTTTTATTTGTATATTTTGGATCATAAAACATTAACCATTTCAGCGCCGCACACTTATTTTAGTTTTGTGTTATTGGTAATAAACTTTAATCTGAATTTTCCCGGAAAAATGAGTCTCAACCGAGTTCATCTTATAAAATTCCAACAACGTGGTGCGTTTGAAGAAAATCGTTAGTCTTTTTTTGGAGAAATCAATTTTTGTTCCATGTGGGGAAATTCTAAATTGGGAATTCTAAATTTTGAGGTCAAAAGGAGAAAATATCTGAAGGAATTGGGAAATGCTAGTAACTGTGTAATGCTAGTAGATGCGCACCGTTATGTCGTGTTATCGTAAATCTTGTTATTTATTAGTATATAGTTATTTTGCAAATAGGAATATATTGTCATCATTTCGTCTGCTGTACTCTTCTTTAGTGCAAAGCCGATTAGAATCTGGCTGCATTGTTTGGAGCCCACACGAAGCCAGCACAACTTGACGATTGAACGTGTACAACTTCCCCTTTCCATTACCTACCGATTTCCGTTCGAGCATGCTAGGTTTCCATTCCTGGCAACCCAGAAGAGATGTTGTGCTTATGAAATTAATCTTCCTTGATGTTGCGATTATAAAAAAAGTTTTTTTTAGTAATTTTTCATTCTTCGTTCTTAACAATTTCTTGCGCTCAGGCAATCATCATCTTTTTGCTGTACCACCCTCTATAATCGAATTATACCGGAGCTCTCCGATTTTCCGTGGTCTTGAACAGCTCAACACCAGAGTGTGAGTTGTTTATGAAGAGGGAAAGTAAATTTGTCGAATTGTGTCATCGTTACCTTTTATACTTCTATGTGCTTTTGTATTCATATTTAATATAAAATTTAAAACATGGTTAAAGGATTAATTTTTAATTTTAATTAATTTTAATTAAAAAAAATAAAAAAGGATCGAAAAAGTTAGTTCATCGCTGATAATTCCACACGGTATGCTTTTTAAGGGAGTTAGTATCTTAAGGGAGTTAGTTTAAGGGAGTTAGTTAGTTAGGGAAGGGTTTAGTTTTTTAAGGGAGTTAGTATCAAAATACGTTTGACAGGCCGTATTTTTGATTGCTTTGATTTAGAAGTTTGAATTATAAGGAAATAACCACTTTAAAAGATTCCACTTTCTTTTTTTAGAATTTTATGTAAGACAGTTCTAGAGATATTGTTGAGTGTGTTCTCATCTCTAAAACTGCTAAAGTCAAAATTAGGAAAAAACAGCGTTACTAGATGTTTACTTAAAATTTACCAGAAAATTCTCAATACTCTAAAATTCTAAATAACGATAATTCTAAATACTCGTATGGAATCAGACAGGGTGGCCAGTGTATTTTATAAAATTGATTGTAATTATTATTTTGCAAATAATTAACAGCGAATACTCACATATAGTAATAATTAACAGCGAATACTTACATATAGTAAATAAATAGTAATTAATTATAAAATTCATTATAAAGTTTTTTATTTATTCGTTACTTTATTCCGAATATTTTCCGATCCGGTATTTATATTTTCCGAATAAGAAAATCAAGAAATAAACTTTTTGATAATTTTTTTGCATATTTTTCATTATTGGTTTAAACACAAATTATTGGTTTAAATCAAATTAAAATTTGTATTACAAACATGAATAGACCTATTAAAATGAGGTAAACCATAAAATCATGACACATCATCACCTAATTCCAGTCGTCGTAACAATTACCATAACGGTATTTAAACATTATTTTAGCGAGTGCCGCTCGCTCAAAGTTGCTCAACAAACGCGATAACGAAGAGGCTGTTATTACGCGAAACACAAATACGACTCGGGACTTAGTCGACGCTTTGCAACTTTGCCCAAAGTAACGCTTCGCCCCGTCCTCCCCCGCCTCAACTTTTGTCTCGCACGAGATTATATTACCGATTCAAGTTTTGCATGTGTTTTATTTGATTTGGCCCATTGTTTTACTGCAAGGGAATTATTACTTGAAGTAAATTATGCATGCCGGATGAGCGTTGGAGGGGGGTTGATTGTCAGTAAGGGTAGGAAGAAGGATTTATTATTAATTTCGTAACGCAAAATATTGAATCGGTTTTAGGGTTACATTTGATCAGATGTAGTAATATAAGTGGGTGTATAATATATCAGACGAGAATTTGGAGGGCAAATACGTAAATTTAATATTGGATCTGTATTTAGAAGCATTGTTTCAAATATCCTAGATTATTTCAGTCAGAGTTACTGTATGTTGGAAATGATAGAATGTAGTTCTGGTTAGGGTGTGTTGATTATTTATTTATAGATCTCTGCCTTAAAGATTATCACACTAATTATTATGAAGAAATATTACGTAATCCATCGGAATAGATTAAAAATTACTAATTATAATAAGAAAGTGTTTAATGGTAATATCATAACCTTTTAATACCTTAATATATTTGGCGTAACTCAGTATTAAGGAATTATATAAACTATATTAATTTTAATGGTTTCATTGTAGTTACATTATGCTAATTATAATATATTTGACGCAGATTTAGCTTAGAATTCAAAGGGAAAAACTTCTTTTTTTTGGAGTAAGTCGGTTTCAGAGCGGAGAGCGGTAATAGTATTTCGATGTTAATTAATGGTGACCGACTCAGTATTAAGGAATTATATTAATTTAATGGTTTCATTATAGTTACATTATGGTAATTGTAATATATTTTACGCAGATTTAGCTTAGAATTCAAAGGGAAAAATTTATTTTTTTGGAGTAAGTCGGTTTCAGAGCAGTGAGCGTTAATAGTATTTCGAAGTTAGTTAATGGTGACAGACTCAATATTAAGGAATTATATTAATTTAATGGTTTCATTGTAGTTACATTATGGTAATTATAATATATTTGACGCAGATTTAGTTTAGAATTCATAGGGAAAAACTTCTTTTGTTGGAGTAAGTCGGTTTCAGAGCAGTGAGCGTTAATAGTATTTCGAAGTTAGTTAATGGTGACCAACTCAGTATTAAGGAATTATATGAATTATATTAATTTAATGGTTTCATTGTAATTACATTATGGTAATTATAATATATTTGACGCAGATTTAGTTTAGAATTCATAGGGAAAAACTTCTTTTGTTGGAGTAAGTCGGTTTCAGAGCAGTGAGCGTTAATGGCATTTCGATGTTAATTAATGGTAAGTGGGTAAGAAGGAAGCAAGCCTTCTTGGGTTCTATTTGTCTCGCAGCTAGAAATATATTTTGTCTCTAATAGCTAAAAATAAGAAAAAATATGGGCGTCGCTATTTCTTGTTCAGGCGGCCGAGATTTGTGCATGACAATGCCTCCTCGGACCTCCTTGTAATATAATGACGCATATATTAGAGCGCGTCTCAGTTCACTGTTGCTCGTCCTTTGAATTAGAGCGTCATGTGATTAGAGTGATATAAATACCAAATTAAGACATTGGATAAGTGTTTGTATATGTTATGAGCATATAAAATCCAAACTCGGCCATGGAAAGTGACATTTTAATTTTTTTTCTTTGTGTCCAATTTTTGAAATTCCTTCACTGATGCATTTGTCTTGACGCGTTTAATCTTCCTTTCAATCTACAACGAATTCGCTCGGTAAACATCAAAAATATGGGAAATTATTGTTTTGAAATGATCGCGTTTCGACCCAATGCCTTCGTTTTTTGGTGTGTATTTCGTATCTCACTCACTGAAATCATATTAAAACGGATCTCACTCACTGAAATTATATTACAAATAGAACTTACACCGCGAGCAAGAGTGGATTGAGACGCGCTCGAAAACATACTTCACACTGTCTCATTCCCCGCCTCTGGCGCTCCGAGT
Organism: Druceiella hillmani; assembly: GCA_039881145.1. NCBI lineage: Eukaryota > Metazoa > Arthropoda > Insecta > Lepidoptera > Hepialidae > Druceiella > Druceiella hillmani. The sequence continues at coordinate 4,397,131 of JAYKKI010000014.1, forward strand.
TCACAATTCCAACGAATTACTTTCGGGACCTTAAACGGATCTAATCACATGTAGTCCGTTGCTTGCTCTCGGATGACATGCAACGGATTGTCTCAGTCGCGTCCTGTCAACTGTGTAGTGTGGACCACCCATGTTAGTTTGCGTACCCGTACATGACTTCCCATACCGCGTTGTAAGACGTTAAAACAATAAACTGGAAATTATAAATGATGCATGTTGATACCGTTTTGACAATATTTTTCTCTTTATTTTAAATTAAGATTTTTCCACTCTTTATGGAGATTATTTTAGTTTCAAGAATGGTCTTTTAGATTTAGTTTAACTAAACTTTATTTTTAGCTAAAGCTTCTACAAAACTTACCGAAGTCTTTTATAAAAAAATGCATTGTTATTGTGATTAAATTTTATGCAGGGTTTATTTATATATAAATAATGAAAAGAAAAAATGCATTTTTATCTATTTTTAAACAAGAATAAAGACTAATTTTCCACAAATATTGTTCCAAAATTACAAGGCTGTATGATTCAGATAAGTAGTGCTTTAATAACTAAATTTATTGTTACCATAATTTAAAATAATTACTACAATTTTATTAATAAAAAATTGTTACTATTTTTTTGCTTTCTTCCAAATTTTATTTGTAGTATGAAAATAACAATAATTTATAAAAAAATCGAAAGAACCGAGTGAACTTTATCAGGACTGTGTCATCTGGCGATCATAAATGCCCCCCCCCTCTCATGCTAGAAATATATTCACGTAAGTTAAATTTTATTTTAACTAAATACGCTTAGTAGCTGAACAAAGATAACACTTCAATATAACATTTTCTATTAAAGCAATGAACATACATGGAGCTATGAAAATATTTTTTTACTTTACTGTTCGTTAGCGTAAAAGATTCAAATCAACCAGAACGGAAACAGCATTTTCTCGTGAAATTTTCCGATGAACAAAGGAAAAATCGCTAACAATCTACTGCAGCCACCATAAACTAACATAATGGAGCACTCAGGCGACCGTTTAAAGGACGAAAATCATAACCGTTGCCGCGAAATAAAAACGTTAAAAGTTTCCCCATTAAGGGAAGGATCCATCGAAACCGCTCCTAAATGAGGCCTTTTGGGGACGAGGCCTATTTCTAAGAAATGAAATTATGAATGGCCCCAGCGGGTTAATTGTCCGTGGAATTCATTATTAATATTTTTCACCGTCCACTAGGGACGGGGAGTCGTTGGCTCTTGTAGGGTTGTCAAATTTCACAGATACTTTAATTTCGCAGACGTTATTTATATCAAATTAGAAGATAGTGAATTTATTTACAGATGTAATACTTTAATTTATTTATAGTATTATTTACAGATTTATTTAATTTGGTTTACAACGTTGGGGTAAATAAACATTTATTTAACCTTCGAGAGTTATTCTATTTTCAATTTTATTTTTATTAACTATATAATGGTATATAATTTGTGTCTTTAAAAATATTTTCGGTTTTATATTTTAAGTGTAGATATATAAATAAAGATCAAGATGATGATTGTGGACTGGGCCAATGACAACTTGCCAAAGGTGACACAGATTGCGAACTGCGATGCGGTTCAGTCCTACATATATCTTGGTGTTTTAATCTCAAATAATGGAGGCTCCATAGATAAAGTCAATAGCTGAAAAAATTATGGAAGAATCGCAACTTAACTAAAGCCACTAAGACCAGGCTTGTAAGAGCACTAGTTTTCCCCATATTTTTATACGCATTCGAGACGTTGACATTGCGAGCGCTGGAAAAGCGGGAAATAGATGCCCTAGAGATGTGGTACTGGAGGAAAATGCTAAGACAGTCATGGACAGAATTTCGTACAAACACCTCCATACTTCAAGAACTCGGCATCATGCAGCGTTTATCGAAACTGTACCAGCAGTTTCGAATTTTGAAGTTCTTTGGCCATGTCTCGAGGCGAAACAATGACTCCATAGAGCGTTTGATGATCCAGGGAAGGGTGGAAGGAAATAGATTGCATGGCAGATTATTCCTGCGATGGGCTGATCAAATAAAATCAGCAGTTGAAGACCCTTTACATAAATTCACTAGGATGTCGGCCAATAGGTTAAGATGGCGAGAAATTGTGAGGAGGATCATCCATAAATGATGATGTAGCCTCATCATGATCACGACCGCTCTGTTAAGAGCGATATGACTGAGAAAAAAAATATAAATAAAATTAAGTCTTTGACAAAAGTTTGTAAATTTTATGCATAGTATGGGGGTATATTTTAAAGCTGCTGGTTAAAAGGGTTTCAAAAACATTTTTTTCATAATTTTTGGTAACACAAAATAAAATTCCGGAAAGTCCACAGAAATTATACACATCCGCGTCTTATACATCAAAGCAAATTGCACTTAATTTTCTATGTAGTTGTATAAATGAAGAACAAAAACATTGTACATTAAATCTGCATGATGAATATAAATATAAGTAGAAAAATAGGAAATCCTGAAATAAAACTATTAAGCCACCAAGAGATAACTTTGCGAGATGTATAACTTTTGCAAGTGGTAGTAACATAACTATGGTCTGTGATTGTTTTTATACCTTGACAATTTGTAAAGATTCAATCTATACAAAATGGCCACCTCAAGATGTTGTCATACATCGAAACCTAAATCGTGGTTAAGAATTTAAATAAAGAAATAATAATAGGTACTACATCGCGTAGTTTCATTTAGTTATGAATAAACATTATGTGACAATGAATTTCTACAAAATACCAAATATATTCAAAATTAAACACCAAATATATTGGATATTTAATATTATTTTTATAGTCTAACTTATGTGTCAGGTATAAATTTTTATACCATATTTATGATAAATGATTCAAATGCCAAAATAACATGCGTTTAAATATCATTTTTTGAAAGGGTTATCCTTTGATCTCATATGATAGAGGAGAGTTAATGTGTGCTTGGAGATATTGATTCTCTATCGTACCAACGAGAGGCTAAAGTATCTGGTTACAGAAGATGAAAAGTGGGTGTCTTATGTTAATTTTTACCGTAAATGCAGTAGCTAGAAGCTGGAGAAAATGGTGTATCTAGACCAAAATGTAATATTGGACAAAATATTCTTTTGAATGCATGGTGGGGTATAAATGGAGTTATTCATTGGGAACTCTTTCAAGTTAACAGTATAATTGCAGCTAAGATTTATTGTGAACAATAGAGCAAAGTCACCGCTAAACTACCTTCAAATCAAAGCAAAGTTAATTTTTTACATGACAATACTCGACCTCACGTAGCAAAAGTAACTCGTGAAAAACTATTTTTACTTGGATGAAATATGCTACTTCACTTACTCTTCAGATCTTTCGCCATCTAATTACCATCTGTTTCGCTCTATGTCTAATAATTTACATGATAGAACATTTAATGACGAAAGTCATATCAAAATCGAACCTCACCGGTTTTTGAGTCAAAGATCCAAAGATTTCTACAAGAATGGAACTTTAGTTCTGCCTATAAGTTGGAGACAAATGTTAGATACCGACGGTGCTAATATAATTAACGATTGCTTTCATTAATTACATTCAAAAAGTTGAAAATGTTGTGTACAGAGATGGCGCATTTATTAGTTGCCAACCTATAAACTTAAAAAAAACGTCTTTCCATATATGTTCATGCGCGTGTATATTTCGATCTGTAAAACGATGAACTTGCATTGGTTTTAAGAATATACACTAAAATAATTTAGTTATAATAATATTTGTTTAAAATTTAAGAAATACGTAGGTGATTTTAAAAAAAATCTCACCTCATGGAGGTAAGAATAAGCTTCTTGGTTCACCTCTGTTTGTATAAAAGACTAAAGAGAGACTGTTCAAAATTTTGGAAGGAATGTAGATTATATTTAATATAGTATGTGTAAAATTTCTGAATTATACTCTATATCTAGTATTATCAACGTATCTATATATATTATATTATATATTATATATTATAACGCATAAGTATAATTTTTACCTATTCTTACGAGTAGGTACGCATTGAAATATTAGTAACCCAAAATTTCTTTAACATGCTAATAATGAAAATGTGTACATGCTACAGCAATGGTACAGCGATGCCGCACTTGTTTTCTTGCAAAACGCTAGCCTGTGTAAATATTTTGTGCAATGTCGCAATAAAATACTAATTATTTTATTTCAGTTATTGTACTCTAAAAGTACTTATCATGGCATAACTGAACTACTCCTATCATGTTTCTCTTCGTATACTTTTAATCAGATTTTTCCAAAAAAAAAATACTTTTGGTAAATTGTCTTCTTTGGAAACTACTAAAAATGTAAATATTTTGGAGAAAATCCAATTTTTCTCCTAAATCCTCATATCCCACGGGCTAATTTAAAGGCTTGTCTGGTCATGGCACAGGGTTACGTAAAGCGTAACCAAGTGGACTGATAAATCTAGATATCCTGTTGATATGTCATCGTAATGAAAGATACTCAATTTTTTCGTATATAGATTTTATGTTTTACATATAGGGACATGATTGGCATATCGCTAATCTTAACGGTATTAATTGTTTAAATTAATGTTAGTTTAAAAGTATTTGAGTTATTGTGCTCTTAAAGTACTTATCATTGTAGGATTGAACAACCCCTGTCATAATTAAATGAAACTACGTGATGTAGTATTATTTCTACTATCTTTAATTTATTTACCACGACCTACGTTTCGTTGTATTACAACATCTTCAGATGGGATATTAGCAAAGATATGAAGATGTTGTAATACAACGAAACCTAGGTCGTGGTAAAGAAATTAAAGATAGTAGAAATAATACTACATTACGTAGTTTCATTTAATTGTGAATAATGAATTTCTACAAAATTAACGCCAAATATATTCAACCCCTGTCATGTTTCTCTTCGTATACTTTAATCAGATTTTTTCCAGAAAAATGACTTTTATTATATTGTTTTTTTTTTCAAACTGCTAACAATGTAAACATTTTTGGAAAGTCCTATTTTTCCGCTAAATCCTCTGGTACAAATTATTCCACGGGTTGATTTCAAGACTTGTCTGGTCATGGCACTGGGTTACGTAAAGTGTAACCGAGTGGACTGATAAATCTAGATATTCTGTTGATATATCATTGTAACGAAATATACCCAATTTCTTCGTATATACATTTTATATTTTGCACATACGGAAATTATTTACATATCGCTAATCTTAACGACATTAATTTTCACATATAATTTTACGAATATTTTGGACAACCCTACTTCAAAGAGACTTGCTCTGTTAGCTCACTGAATGAGGAGGCGAAGCAGTATTGAACCTAGCTCCATTTAAGTTGTCTCTTTAAGTAGCAGCGCTTTTTATTCTCGAATTATTCAATAGAGTATTGCATGATTTAAAATTTAAAGTGACTTAATTCTTGTAGAATAGGTAGGAATTTTATTAAATTTGAATTGAAATGACAGATTTTCAGAAAGAGTATAAATTGTTTTACGATTTGATTCAATCGCTTTTCCTCTTGCATTTGTTTGCAGTTAGAGTATTATCGGCCTCATATTTTAAGGTTAAATTAAGTATATTAAGTAGATTTATTAATAGAGTTGATTAAGATAGTATTGTTCTCGTTTAGGAAGAAAAAGGCGATTTTCATGGATTATTTTTTCAAATATTTTTATGGGTTTTACTAAAATTTCAGGATTTTTTTTAAAGGGTATTTTTCGACTTCGGAAGTAATACGAAAGTATTGTATTTTATCACATGTTTGTGTTAATTTAAGTTTCGTATAAATTTAATACCAATTACCTCATGGACGTGGGATTCATAATATGGTTGACGACACTAATCATTCAAAGCGTCCTCTCTACAATGCTCGTATTTCATATACAGTAACTTCATTGTAGACTACCGACTTTATTAGGAATTACTTTGTTTATATATTTATGTTAACTTTAATGATTATACACTCTAATTTATGTATTATATAAACTAGATACTACCCTTTTCTTTAGCGTAGGATTCATGACATCACTTAAGACGCTAATAAATCAGAAGGTGTTCCCTACATTCTCGTTTTTGATATATAGTATTTCTTTGTCGACTACTGACTTTGTTAGGTATTACTTTGTTCATAGATTTGTGTTAATTGAAATAATTATCTAGTCTAATTGATATCTTGTATAAACTATATACTAACCTCTTCATCGGCACGGGACTATGTCATGAAGACATTCGACCATGTCATGAAGACATGGTCGAAGTCACTAGTCAATTAAAATATCTTCTCTAAAGTGCTAGTGTTCCATATGTAGTACTTTTTTGCAGACTATCGACTTTGATAGGCATATACATATGTTTGTCTTAATTTGAATAATTGTATATTCTAATTTACGTCTTGTATAAACTACTAACTTCTTTTTTCGGTACGGGATTCATGACATAGTCTAAGACACTAATCAGATAAAACGTCTTCTCTGCATTGCTAGTATTTATATGAAATATAGTACTTGCAAATTATAGTACTTACACATTTATATGCTTGTGTTAATTTTAATAATTGTATACCATAATTTAGGTTTTGTATAAACCAGATACTAACCATTTCGTCGGTGTGAGGTTCATTACATGGTCGAAGACATTAACCAATAAAAACGTCTTTTCTACAACGCGCCTAATTCATCTATAGCACTTGTTTGCAGACTACATTTCTAGTTTTATTTCTTGTCTTAATAATAAGGTAGTTAGGCGATCTCTCTCTCGAGCAATCTACGTAGTATTAATTTTGTGAAGAGCAGGAAGAATTGTTAAAACCATGAAAAACGCATTATCTTTTTTTAGTAGTTTTGTAGGTACTGTGTTTTTGTACTGTATGAAAAATATGCCAATATTGTATAAAAAAAGCAAATCATCTAGATTCTATGTTTCTATTGCAAAATGGTTGAGTTTTGGTGTTGATATGTCTGTCTGTGAGTCGGCCAATTAGTTTTGATTTTAATACACCAGTACATATATGAGCTCCCAATTTATAAAATAACTAAAATCCGTCAGTATAAGGAGACCTTTTATTTACTCTTACATTTTGGTCGGTTGTCTGTGGGTTGCCGCTTTCTTGACTTTGAAGCAATACTTTTTTAAGATATATATGAGAGACTCATTGGTTTTTCGAAGGTTGGCATGAAGTGCAACGTGCTATTGTTGAAATTATAATCAATAATCTCAATGAAACATTCAATATAGATATATTAAAAAACGGAACTACTTTCAAATTCTACATGACAATATTTTATATTCTCTTGGTTGGCTATGTGTTCGTGGTTTGATTACTCTTCTTGTGTCTCAACATTTCTCATCGTCTCAACATTTCTCTATCTTCGCATTTCTCATGTTTCAACGATAGAAAAGAGTCACGCAAGATGGTTTCAATTTAGAATTTGTTAAAGAATATAGGCAGAGCTTATAATAAATCAAGCTTCACTAGCGGTGTTTTATTTGGTGATCGATCAGAACTTCTTTGAAATGTTCTAACCTTTATGGATCATATCGCCGTGTCACAATGTTGGGATAATATATCTAACGCAGCGACAGACGAATGTTTGGATTCACAGTGTGAGATCTTTCGATACATTTATATTTTACTCCTATAGCGCAGCACGATTCTGACGTTGGACTGGAATGTTTTGAGTTGCACTCTTCTCCTAATTCCTGGTCTGGATGTTATTATAAGAATATTGTACTATGTTTTGTAGTAGAGTTATTATAATTTTTATAATCAATTCTGCATTTTCTCGCCGCATTTCTTTATTAATCTTATAATGTTTATTTTCTTTTAGATCATTAAATTTAAATTTCAGATATTAAAATTTTTATTATTTGGAACTGAAAACATTAACATTTAACATTTTTCTCAGCGTCAATTTTTCTCCTTCGTCATGCTAACACTTTCATATGTGTACAAGTATTCAAAGATTAATACGCTTATCACCCCTCAACAACCCTATCGCCCCTAACCCATCTCAAACTCTATCCCTTCCACACAGCACCTTCCCAAAAACACAACAAAATAACTTGTCCATAATTAATAACAACACGATCTCCTCTGGAGTCGCGTCGCACCGTTCAATCGCTACCAAGCGGGTACTTTTCGCACGTGTCGGATCCCGATAGTGGGATGCAAATTAAAGTAATCCGTTTCATAATCCGTTCGCGTCAAATTCAATCATGAAAGTGCAGACGTGGCGGCGGGGCGGGGCGGCGGGGCGGCGGGGCGGCGGGGCGGCGGGGCGGGGCGCGCCGCGTCCCCGCTGCAAATTGTGCGTGAATCATTGTTGAGAAGTGTATAGTTTATGATTGCTTGTAGCGGGGAGGCTGGGGTTGGGGGGAGAGAGGGTGGGAGTTTTGTTTATGTGTATCTAGTTGTGTTTGTCGAGTAGTAGTGGCATTGTCGTCTGGCTGAGAGGGGGTTCGTACGTAACGTTCAAGATGATTTGGTATTTTGGTAATAATATTAATATTTCTTTCATCGTTAATTCATTTGAATTATTTCGTAATTTTCTTAAACTATATTTAATTCTTAATACCCGCATTTTAAAAAATCCAATTAATAATTAAACGAAATGTAAATTAATTTTAATCGGAGGTTTAGTAGAAAGAAACATTCTTCTACAATTGAGTTATTTTTTCATTTATATTACTGTTATTTTAAAGATGGATGTAACATATAAAATTCACTTTTTAATGGTTCAAAATAAATGTATTGATTTAGCAAACATTTCAATTGCTATGGTCTTTAAGATATTGATTTAAAAACAGTAACGCAAGCTTCCAAATACCCCTTATTTAATATTGTCGCTGTATCGGTTAGCTTTTGATTTTGCAAGAATATTCATGAAAAGGACCATATTTTATTTTAATTTTTAAATTTTTTTTCTTACCATTTCTTAGAGTATGATGTTATTTTGGAAGTTATGGTATTGTTATTTTGAATTCGTTTGATAGTTTGGAAGTTATTATTTTGGATGCATTCAATAGAATGAAAGGTATTATTTGGTTTTAATTCGATAGTTTGGAAGCGATTGTTTTGGATTCATTTGGTACTTGGAAAGTTATTATTTTGTATTCATTCGATAGTTTTGAAGTTATTATTTGGATTCATTCGATAGTTTGGAAGTTATTGTTTTGGATTTATTCGATAGTTTTAAAGTTATTATTTTGAATTAATTCGATAGTTTAGAAGTTATTATATGTATTCATTCGGTAGTTGGGAAGTTATTGTTTTGAATTCATTCGACAGTTTGGAAGTTATTGTTCTGGATTCATTCGATAGTCCAAAAGTTATTATTTTGAATTCATTCTACAGTTTAGAAATGATTATTTCAATTCATTCAATAGTTTGAAAGTTATTGTTTTGTAATTATTCCGTAGTTTAGAAGTGATTGTTTTGGATTCATTTGATAGTTGGAAAGTTATTATTTTCTATCCATTCGATAGTTTGGAAGCTATTATTTTGGATTCGTTCGATAGTTTTAAATAGTTATTATTTAAGGATTCATTTGATATTTTGGAAGTGATTGTTTTGGATTCATTCGATAGTTTGAAAGTTATTATTTTGGATTCATTCGATAGTTTTAAAGTTATTATTTTGGATTCATTCGATAGTTTGGAAGTGATTGTTTTGTAGTCATTCGATAGTTTAAAAGTTATTATTTTGTATTCATTCGATAATTTAGAAGTTATAATTTAGATTCTTTCGATAAATGGAAAGTTAGTCGTCTTCTTTATATTTTTGATATATTTAACTAAATACCTAGGTATAATGGAAAAGCCTTGCTCAATATTCAGAAAGTCTACGCATGGCCCTCCTTTCTAAACATTGTCCGTCGTCTTATGAACATTCACCGTTCACATCATCACATTATAGAATTCATTAGACCCTAGCATTAGAATCCATCTGAAAAAAAATTATACCTGTTCTATTGTCACTGTTTTTTTCCAGGCCCCATCCTGTTCTCCTTTGATTTTTCCTTTCGACGTGTCAAATTTAGGCCTTTCGGTAACTATTGTTTATGTATTATTTTTCTTTTTAATTTTATTTATTTTTTAATTAAATTTAGTCACAATTAGAATAGTGAAATGTTTACAGTCAACCTCGAAATTAATTGATTACATCCCTTGGCCTGGGTGTGGTTGATTGGAAGTAATTGATTTTGTAGCAATAATTTCACCGTACCTATAACTGTTATATTAAAAACGAAATAATTAAATCAATAATGGAATCTACAGCTATGAAGATTCCATTATGAATGTGTGACTTATAATGTCCTATTATTGTAATGTACCTATTACTGTAATTTCTATATTATCGCTTTGTTATACGTAAATTGCATCCTGCTAAATTATTATAAATACAACATTATTGCTTTGTAACTCAGAAATTCAGTGGAGCCAAATTATTATGATTCCTATATTAATTCTTCGTAATACTAAATTTATATAGGGATAAATTATTACAATTCCAGCATTATTGCTTGTAGCACGGAATTTACTTAGCGCTAAACTATTGTAATTTCAACATGACTGATTTGTAGCAAAGAATTTACATAGTGCTAAATTATTGTAATTCCAATATTATTGTTGTGTAGCATAGAAATTACGTAGTGTAAAATTATCGTGATTCAAACATTATCGCTTTGTAACACAAAAATTACGTAGTTCTAAATTATTACAATTCCAACATGATTACTATGTAACATAGATATTACGTAGCGCTAAATTATTGTAATTTCAACATTATAGCTTTGTAATACAGAAATTACGTAGTGCTAAATTATTGTGATTACAACATTATTGTTGTGTAACGTAGAAATTACGTAGTGCTAAATTATTATAATTTCAGCATTATCGCTTTGTAACACAGAAATGACATAGTCCTAAATTATTGTAATTCCAACATCATTGCTGTGTAACGTAGATGTTACTACGTAGCGCTAAATTATTGTGAGTTCAACGTTATAGCTTTGTAACCCAGAAATTACGTAGTGCTAAATTATTGTAATTTCAACATTATTGTGTAACATAGAAATTACGTGGCGCTAAATTGTTGTGATTCCAGCATTATCGCTTTGTAATACAGAAATTACTTTTTTATCCCAACGTTTTTATCGCGTAACGTAGAAATTACGTATCGCTAAATTATTGTGATTTCAACATTATAGCTTTTTGATACAGAAATACGTAGTGCTAAATTATTGTAATTCCAACATTATAGTTGTTTAACGTAGACATTACGTAGCATTAAATTACTGCGATTCAAATATTATCGCTTTGTAACACAGAAATTACGTAGCGCTAAAATATTCTGAGCCATGCTAGGTCAATAGGAAAACTATAGAATATCAAAATGTTTGCGATGATACGCTAATAATTAATTATTCATGGAAATAATTTAGTATTCTCTTTTACTGGAACGATATTTTTTGGAATCGATGACAACCTGCCTGTACGAATGTCAACAATTTTTCACTGTATCTATCATCTAAAGCCGAGTTACGTTATTGTCTAATACCCTATGGAATACAATGTAAAAGTAAAGGTTATATTGAAGTAAATTAAATAGAAATGCTAATAAATATATAGAAATGCTAATAATATAGTTTAATAATAAATTAAAAGCTAGTAATTTAGCCTATTCTTTGCATTTTCTACATCCTATAATTTTAAAGGTAAAGGTTATATTGAAGTAAATTAAATAGAAATGCTAATAAATGGCGAATTGCCTACGATTGTGAAAGTACGTAAATTTCCGACATTCTAGTATTTATGTATAGTTTAATAATAAATTAAAAGCTAATAATTTAGCCTATTCTTTGCGTTTTCTAGATCCTATAATTTTTCCCCTGGGGTACACCGAAGCCGATATCCTAATATCTGATAGATAACGATGATACAGAAATCATTGAAACGAAGATCTTCATCGCACGTTACGCACTTAGCGAATGAGAGCTAGCCCGAAAAAAGTATCAAGATTTCAATCGACATCTTTGTTACAGTATAAGCCTTTGCGTATTTACAAGCGTATGTCAATGTATAAGTATATTACTACAGTATAGACGTGCGGTGTGAGCATCAGTTCTCTTCACTATATTCAGACGCGTGTTATTGTAGTCAATAAGGAATGAATTGTGTAAGAGATTCAGTAGAAGTTGAGGATGGTGTATATATATATATATATATATATATATATATATATATATATATATATATATATGTCTTTTAATTTTTCTTACTTATTTAATTGTTTTTTATTTTGTTTACTTATTTAATTGTCTCTGTTATTTAATACATGATATATACCGAAATAAATTTTGTTCCAATCGGGTATCCCACGACACTTCTCGTTCTTTATTTAATACATTATATATACCGAAAGAAATTTTGTTCCAATCGGGTATCCCACGACACTTCTCGTTCTTTATTTAATACATTATATATACCGAAAGAAATTTTGTTCCAATCGGGTATCCCACGACACTTCTCGTTCTTTATTTAAATATAAATGTAAATCCATTAGTAAATTAAAAACGATTATTGAAATTATATTATAACCAATATCTGAAAGAAAATTATAAAACTATTTTTCAAATAATAATCATGGTTACTTATAAAATAAACGGATGTCATTGGTGAGCAATTAAGTTATATTAAAGTTAGGTAAAAATTGATATAGTGTTATTTTATTACGATCATCAATAGTATTTCTCTGTGACTAAATTGAAATTAGTTTATCAGTCGATGAGAAAATAGATAACATACACTGAGATATAGGCACTGTAATTGTAAGTATAAATGTAAATATATCATTTTAATTACTTTTCTTTTAACCATTTGTAGCCATTGGAATTCTATACATACGATAAAACTGTAAACTTAGCGTGTCTGTACATCGAAAACATTTTTAAAAAAATATTAGGAGGGGAAGGATAACAACTACTGATCTAAATCGGGGGTTAAACAAAATAGAAGGGCCACTTTTAAGTAACATTTAGTTTTTATATCATCGCAATGGGTTCACTTAATCAGAAGACATGCTAATTTAATATTTTAAAAAATTCATTGGTACAGTAATAACAAAGAAGTGTCTAGCAACTCGATAGGAGGTAAATATATAGTGTAGTTATGTATGTAAATAGATGGCGCTACGTATATTTTAAATCATGCAATGCTGTTTTCTACCCGGGCAGATGCATGAGGGCATGTATCTTTGATGTTTGATGTAATTTTTGACTTTTGATATTCGATGAAATGTTACTTTACCTCAATTTGTTTAACTTTGAAACTGATGTCTATATTTGTAGTATGATTACTTTGGAGGTTTTACAGATATGATCGTTCGTTCCGTCTAGACAAAAATACTTAAAAGTTTTTAGCATTTTTGTCCGACTTTTTTCTTGTAATGAAATTTTTACTAATGTATTCCGTTGAACCTGGAGTAAAATATATGCTGTATTTCATGGCAGTCGATAAACTAAAAAGATGATCTGGTAATTTGATATTTCAGTACAAAACAACCTTACTTAAAAAGTTTACATTTTTATTATTATAATAGATGTCGTTAAGTTTATTTAGCTTACAGTAAATTTAATGTGTTATTAAAGTCCACATGAGCGAAGTCGCGGGCACAGCTAGTCTTCATTAAGTTCTTACTTGCGTTATATGTAAAATATTATATCTAATACTAAATATTGTTCTTTTTAATAGGAAAGTATGATGAATTTTTTCTATAACTAATGCGTATAATAACTATTCGTTAGGTTTAATTCCATTTTAATAATCTTATATAGATTTATAAATTATTGCTATCCTTGTTTTGATTAGTTGTTTGTGTATTTTTATTTATATTCGAGACGTATCGCGTTTAAATTTTTTTATTAAAATGTCAATGTTTAATTTTGTTTGCTGAAACAAAAGTTGTTTTAATGTTGGCTGTATATTTACCATATGTTTACAAAGTTTTGAAGCAATGTTTTTATAAGTAAATAAAAATAAACCCTTACGTTATCTCCGAAGGAATAGTACAGGTCGATGATAGAATGCAATATTTTATAATCCTTATATATATTTTTTGCTTTACTAATTCTCAATTATTTGTCTTGTTTTTCCCTGATTGGGTTTCTAATGTTACCGTACATTTCACTTGTCGTTTTTAAATTTTCCTTTTCTGTGTCTAAAAATTGCATTAGCATTGTTTTTATGGATTTATAGGCGTCCCTTTCTCGATATTACATTCTCGTCGAATATATGTCTTTTTTATTTTTTAACATATCTTTTTTGGGACATCTGATTTCAATCGTATTTAATTTACTTTTAAATTACATTAAAACTATCTAGCACTCATTATCGCACGTTATTTATCGTATCAACTAAATTAATCGAGAAAATTGAAAGATTACTAAATATGTTTAGACACCAATAAATTTGCAGAAACTTTTCTAATCAAAATGAAAAAAAAACTTTGTTTTGATCGTTTTATATTTTAAAAAGTGGAATATTTTTCGATATTTTCTTAAAATTGTGTTAACCCTTCAAATTATTTATGTAGGTTTGATTCTTTGTGAGAATCGGGGATATTTTTAAGTTTTAAAAATATATTAGTAATTTAATAGCTTTTTTTAAATGTGAGGTTTTTAAAAAGAAATGTGAATATATATTTATTTACAAAAATATTTATATAACCACGTGTATATCGACATCATTTCAAAATTGATATTGGGTACAACAAAATAAGGAAATAAAAGGAATTGAATCGTACTTTCTTAAATGGAATGTTTTCATGTTTTTGAAACTATTTATACGTTTGTTGTATGATCACATGTTCATCAGTTAGGAACAGTCAAAATAGGAATTGTGTTTTTCACTTGACAATCAAACTCGGAAATGAGTTTCTTTACTTAACAATCACAATGAGTTTTTCCATTTGAATTTAAATCATACCTATTGTATTGACATGATAACTGAAAATGAGTATTTTCTCTAGAGATAGGATCATTTCTTCTTAAAGGAGAGATTTTCAGGGTTTCGAAACTGCTTAAACTTTCTTATGTGATCATTTATTCATTAGTTACTAACAGTCAAAATCGGAAATGAGTTTCTTCACTTAACAATCACAATGAGTTTTTTCACTTGAATTTGAATCATACTTGTATTGACTTGATAACTGACAATGAGTATTTTCGCTAGAGATATGATCATTTGTTCTTAAAGGGGAGATTTTCAGGTTTTCGAAACTGTATATATTTCTTATATGACAATTTATTCATCAGTTACTAACAGTCAAAATAGGATCTGGGTTTTTCCCTAGACAGTCACAATGAGTTTTTTCACTTGAATTAGAATCATACCTGTATTGATTTGATAATCGACAATGAGTGTTTTCGCTAGAGATAGGACCATTTATTCTTAAACGGGAGATTTTCAGGTTTTCGAAACTGCCTATACATTTCTTATATGATCATTTATTCATCAGTTACTAACATTCAAAACATCCTCTTTATGAATATATGATTTAATGTAGGAAATAGGTTTTTCACTGGACAATCACAATGAATTTTTTCACTTCAATTTGAATCATACCTGTATTGATTTGATAACTGACAATGAGCGTTTTCTCTAAAGATAGGATAATTTATTCTTAAAGGGGAGATTTTTCAGGTTTTCGAAACTGATTATACATTTCTTGTTTGATCATTTGTTCATCAGTCACTAACAGTCAAATTCGGAAATGACTTTTGTCACTTGACTATGTGGCTCTGTCTATCTGTCCATCTGTATGTCATATCCATTTTATTCGCAGACTATTAGTTCTATAAAAATGAAATTGTTTATAAATATTTATAGCGCCCATAAAGTTATTAATAAAATCTTTTAAAAAAGTTGTTTAAGATATCTTCCTTAGATGTCAAGTGGGGTGAATTTTTTTCACGTAACCCGTTGACTAGTTTTTTTCAAAAATATTGTGGTATGTAATAAATATTTTTTCGATATAGGGATCTGTTTACTAAATATTATGCTTTAAAGAGGTAATATTTGCTAGAATTACGAATCTCCATCATCTACCAACTAAACTGCTATTTTTAAATAGCTGAAAAGTATTCAAAATAGTATTTATAATAAAATTAAAAGGAAAATCTTATTTATTATTAACTTTTCTGTATAGTACATATGGCGGACTTATTGCTACATGAGCAATCTCTTCCAGTCAACCATAACAATTTGTTTTGAAATTTAGTTGGTAGACTGTAAAAGATTTTACAATGAAAATTCTTCATAGCACATTAGACAAAAAAAAATACAAAAGTAAATTAAAAAAGAAAACAAAATATTGACATGATTTGGGATGGGAAAGACAGGAAAGGGCAAGGACACAAAGGAAAAGGTTTTTCACTCGATCTTTGAAAATATTTAGACATCTTGACAGCTAAATAGGCTGAACTATTTTGTGAGTAATAGTCGACAACTTATGATATGCTCTTTAAAATTTTATGGAAACTGCTTACAAGTGATTTAAATGAAATGCAAAAAAAAATTTTAATTTAACATTTATATTTATCGTGTTTGTGAAATATGTACTAGGGATAGGATTATTACATAAATATATAATAACTTAGTGAGAAGTAATATTATTTAAATATGCGTCATGTTTTTATGTCTGTGAAATATGTACTAGGGATAGGATCATTACATAAATATATAATAACTTAGTGAGAAGTAATATTATTTAAATATGCGTCATGTTTTTATGTCTGTGAAATATGTACTAGGGATAGGATCATTACATAAATATATAATAACTTAGTGAGAAGTAATATTATTTAAATATGCGTCATGTTTTTATGTCTGTGAAATATGTACTAGGGATAGGATCATTACATAAATATATAATAACTTAGTGAGAAGTAATTTTATTTAAATATGCGTCATGTTTTATGTCTGTGAAATATGTACTAGGGATAGGATCATTACATAAATATATAATAACTTAGTGAGAAGTAATATTATTTAAATATGCGTCATGTTTTTATGTCTGTGAAAGTTAAAGTAGACAATATATTTACGTTATAAGAACTGATATTGGAAACAGTTTATTACAAATACTTGTGTACTTTTAAATATTTATAAGTAACTGAATATGTGCGGAACCTTCGACACAGAAGAGCCAAGATACGATAAAGCAATATGCCCTCTTCTAGAATCCTGAGGGGAATAGGAAGGGAGCATGCTAAAGGGCATCATGGAGGAGGACAATGCCAAAGGACATAGGAATAGGCTAAGAAAAGTGGAGCTGAAAGTCGTAACTAGTAACAGGGTCTGCTGGAGTAGCTTAAGACAGATATAACTGAATTAATTTTGTAGAAATTAATTATTCACAATTAAATGAAACTACGTCATGTAGTATTATTTTATTATATTTCAATTCTTTACCACAACCTAGGTTTCTTTGTATTACAGTATTTTTAGGCGGGCAAGTAGCAAAGATTTTTACTAATTACCCACCTGAAGATGTTGTAATACAACGAAACCTAGGTCGTGGTAAAGAATTTAAATAAAGTGGAAGTAATAATACATCACTATTTTCATTTAATAGTAATAGAATTAAAATCAGTAAAACTAAATAATCTGTATGATAAGTAACGGATGATATACTTTTTAAGAACGGAAGAAAGAATGAAATTTCAGAGTAAAATAAGTTATATAATATGGTGACGAACAAAGAGAAAAAAAAAGTTTTTGGGGTTAGATGTGATGCTAACGATAGTAGCCACATGTCAGTGTTCAATTTATTCTATAGTTGGTAGTACGTAGAGTTAAAGAGTATTTCTAATATTTCAAGATAAAACTAGACAACTATACAGTTTTTGAGATTGTAATATAACAGTCACAATGTCAAACTGTAATTCTGTCATGAGTAACTTTAAACTGGTAGATTCGACGATTAGATAATTGGTAATATCTAAAACAAAACTCATTTACTTGTGGTAAATCTCGGGTCCATACAAGATTATCTTTTTGTACAAAATACACAAACGTTTAACGTATAAAAACATAAAACAAATATAAAATTAAACCGCCCGCCTACAATCTGACGTTACATTAATTTTTACTGCGCTTCATTTGCCCCAGCGACAGTTGCCGGAAAAAGAAATTTACGTTGTCGCAAACACGACACAGTATCAGCCCGTAAATTCACGTTGTTAAATTCGACAAAAGGTCGAGGACAAAGTAAAATAAAGCTTTTCGTCATAATCGCCCACGGGCACGCCGTGGAACTTTTAATGGTTAATAAACTTTTTTCCGTAAACCGCACCGAGTTTTCCGCCGCACCGCGTCTGAGCCGACGCTGTTTAAGATCAAATACATTTCGCTTGTTTAACGACATGCGAACTGCGATCGCAGACGGCTACATGAGATTGGTGTGTCAGCCATTAATTCAGGAATTAGATTAATATTTCTCGCTTTGTCTGGCGTTTCGACTAGAATGATGGGGGATGGATAGTGCTGGGGAGGGTGGTGTCGTTTGTGTGTGATGTAAATAGGGAGGGAAGAAAAGTATTATTGTGTTAAAGTGCAGTATCTGAGGCGGATGCAATATCGCATTAGAGACAGTTATCGGAACGATGCGGGCGCACGAATGGCTTAATTGGGCGTGGGGATTTGGAGGTATTCGTTTGACGGTCGTAATGTGAGTTTACGAGTTGCGTATTATCTGCTAGATTAAAAACTGATCCCATATATTTACTTTCTTTGGATATTATCAATAAAAAAACTTGGTAAGTACAGGCACCACGAGGATTTCGTACACGTTTAGGTACGTGTAAAAATAATATTTTTCTTAATACTTTTTATGCTTTTAATATGGGTCTGAATTTATTTTCGGTACATTTTTCACTGGTTGATTTTTCCTTAACTTAATCTAATTAATCAATTAATCTAGGAATAGAAACCAAAAAGACCGACATTCTTGTGTCTTTTCTTAAACCATAGACTTTTAAACGGCCAACCAAATAGACTAACGTCTTTTTCGGTATCAATATTACTCTATGGCTTTCAGCTTGTCTAGTTCTGAAGCTTGAGTAGGTACTTAGAAATGTAAGCTCGTTACTATAAACTAGTCTCTAAGTATAGCATGCTTTAAAAGTATGTTTTTAATTTTACGAGAAATACTGTAGGCATACTAGTTAATAAAACTGAAGTAATCGGATGACTACGTTCTCAATATTGTAGGTAAATTTTTGTAGGTTTATAATATCTAAAACATCCGACAGTTTCCCACTTCGTTTAATCTTATGTTTTAACACCTCGAAAAGAAAAACTTAAATTTCTGAGTTTGTCAATCGTAGCTATTTTCTTCGTAAACCGTTCAATGTAGTAATTTAAAATTTTACATAAAAAAATATTAAGTCGCATATATTTCAATAGTTAACACCCAAAAATAATTATATGGAAATCTTAGAAGGTGCAAATTAAGAATGATTTTTTTTAAATCTCGTGTATCGTGTGGGATATTCTATATATATATATATATATATATATATAGATATATATATATATATATATATATATATATATATATATATATATAATTTTGAATTGAAACTTCTTAGGCGACAATTCGATAATCAATAAGTGGACGAGAATTGAAGATTGTGATTTTAAGGTCGCGTCACGTTTAGGCACCTTTCGTTACATGAGAGAGAAGAAAGATATGACGTAGAGAGACAGGGAAAGGGAGCTATATATTCCGAAGCCATGGAAGTAGAGCAAATGAAAGCGACGTATACACAACGAAACAAAACAATTGAATAAGATACTGTCGCGCATCCACGCGTTATAGATGTACGCCTCAGACGTTACTAATGAACAGCTGAGGTACCACGCATACGTTATGTTATTAATATTTATCATTGTGTTTTGTGATTATTTTAATTGACATTTGCCCAATGTATATTATTCAAGTCTGAATGAATTAACATTTAGTATATTCTCTCCCTCTTTCTTTCTCTACCTTTTTACCCTTACTATATTTTTACAAATCGAAAAAAAATTTTTAATGGTTTAAATCGCTAGAGAAGTTCCACTTCTATCACGTGTACTGAGATGTAGGCAATTGATTTACGGGAACAATTCACAAATATAATTTGTTAGCATGCTGCATACGTTTGCGTATGTACAAACAAGAAACGGGTATTGTGATCAAAGGGTTAGAAATATGCAAAAAATTACAATTGATTTTAAAACCAAAAAATAATGTTTTAATAAATTTTGTTCTATTTGATTTGTTCTCAATTTTATCGACAATAAATAAGAACAAAATATTTTTAAGATTACGTAACTTTTACATTAGGTAAATATGCGCGTATGGAAAATGGAAGTAATACTGGTTTATCAAGGAAATCAACGTATGGGAAAATTAGTTACACCTCACAAATATAGATCAAAATATTAAAAACATTTCTGGTATGTGCTTATGACCGCACGTATGAAGTGAAAACTTCTCACTTTAAAATATATTTGTAATTACATTGATATTGAATATATTTGGCGTTCATTTTGTAGAAATTCATTATTCACAGTTAAATGAAACTACGTGATGTAGTATTATTTCTACTTTCTTTAAGTTCTTTACCACGACCTAGGTTTCGTTGTATTACAACATCTTCAGGTGGACTATTAGCATAGATCTTTGCTATCTTTGCTAATAGCCCACCTGAAGATGTTATAATACAACAAAACTTAGGTCGTGGTAAAGTACTTGAAGAAAGTAGAAATAATACTACATCACGTAGTTTCATTTAATTGTGAATTACATTGATGTTATAGGATGTATATTATTTCGGTGAAACAGAACAATAACAGACTACAATACAATAACAGACTCTACCTAGATTAAACTACTCTCAAATAAAATATTATACACTAACTATAAACAAGAACTGTATATATTTGGATTATTACACTGATTATATAAAATAAGATTCGCGTATTGTATTAAAATATTAATCAAAACCATAGTCCAAGCAAAGTTTTGAACCATGGTTCAGTATAGTGTCATCTATGGAAAAACATTGCCAAAATATTTTGTATTTCAAATAACTTTATTTTTAAAAATACTCTTTTTGTATAAAATTTGATATGAAAAAATGACAATATCTTTTTTATGTCAAAATTTTTGAGAACCATAACAATGGCTTTTTAGTCGAGGGGTGATTTTCGCTTTGGAAGCGTTTGGGTGCGACAGGTTCCGGGTTCAAATCCCGAAGGAACCCGACTATGTTTGTGAACATTTTTTAACATTTAATACTCTAAGACAGTTTAAAGCAATACACCGATATAAACGAGCTGGCCGAATTAACTCGGAAAGAGTCGATGTTACAACGATGCTAATCGAATGAAAAATAATATACGCGTATTATACTAAATTATACTCAAATAAAAATATTGTTCAAAAATAGAACGTAATTCTTAAAAGTATGCACTACATGTTAGTTACTGACTTCGCTTTGCCGATGCTGAAGAAAGCCGAGTTTACCCGATTCAGCATCTCCGACCCGAGCGAGCGTCACCTCAGAATAAGTTTTCACTTCAAAGTGTATTGTGAACGTGCGCCTAAACAAGTTTTCACTTCAAAAGGAATCAATCCCGGAACAATTGTAACATCTGTTAAATTATAAAGACGTGTACATACAAAATATTAATCTACTATTCTACTATTATTATTATTTTGAAGCATTTATGAACGACATGTGAAGATATCGTGGTTTTCCTAGGCTAACTTTGTCCAAATTTTCACAGTACTTTTAAGTAACAATATTCCAAACAAACAATCTTATCTCAAATATTTTTATAGATAGATTTTTATTATCAAAATTCTCAAAACTTTCAATATTTTTTATTATATTGTTTTTCTCCGAGCTACAATGAATTGTATAAAAAGATTAAAGCTCCATCAAAAGCTGTCTAGTATTTTTTAAGTTATGCAAAAACCGTAAGAATATTATTAAAAATGAAATAATATTTCCATAGATGTTTTTTCACACTTTTTGTACAGCCTGTTATTATATCCTTCCAAATTTATTTTTCTTAAACGAACAGGCAGACGGTTACTGCTTAGCTACGTGTTATGATTTTATTACAGCAGGAAGGAACCGACAAGACTCGTTAATTATATAAAGACTAGCTGACCCGTGTGAAGTCTTCGCACTATATCGCCATCTAGCGTGTTCCAAGTATACAATTTGGCTAAGATATTTGATGTGTCGCCCACAGATGGCGCTCATGCCAATTGTTATAAAAATTAATTTTTTTATTAACAAAAATATTTTTTTCGAATTTTTTTATATTTTTTGCCCAAAGTAGAAAACATAAGCTTTAAGTGGGTATTTTTTTAATTTTTTTTGGTGCAGTAGTTAAAGAGATCGAGCCGCTCGACCAAAAAACACCTGTTAGAAATAATATATTTAGATCGACCCAGTGCGTGTAGCAACATCTTGAAATTGTTTTTGCAATAAAGCTTTAATTTTTCAGATTTATTAAATACCGCTTGAAAAGATTAGAGGGCATATTATACGCCATTTTGATTTGAAGTTTGATTAATTGATTGGTTTATTCAATTAGTAAAATCGTTGCTCAATTTATAGCTTTATGTTAATGGGTTGAAAAATATATTGCGAAACAAGTATCAATCTGGGTTTTTTATATCAAACATTTCAATAGTTTTTTTATTATATTATTTTTCCTCGAGCTCCAATGACCTGTATACAATAATTAGAACTATCTTTGCTAATTACCCACCTGAATATATTGTCATTTAACAAAACCTAGGTCGTGGTACAGAATTTAAATAAAGTAGAAATAATACTACTTCACGTAGTTCCATTTAGTTGTGAATAATTAATTTCTACAAAATTAACACAAATATATTCAATATTTAAAAAAATACATATCAGGTAATTACATAAAACAATGATTAGTATACAATGAATGGAAAAATAAATGAAACATTATAGAAGTAACGAGCCCTCCATAAGGTTATGGAAATGGTTATCCAAATCTTTCACGATGCAGACTCTCGTGAGTCAAACTGGAGAATAAGCTAAGATTGGACAAAGCCTCCAATACAGTGTTAAGTATATTATGCGTATGGTCAATTGGGGAACACAAACGGACGTTAGTACATGTATGCGGAATATGAAATAATGGATGTCTTCATACTCGTACATACATGCGCAACAGTCAAGTCCAAGAAACGGTAGTAATCCGAACGATGGATGATCAATACGAGTATACCCTGTTAATATTTTGAACAAATGCAGGGCAAAGTTTTGCAAATAGGCCTCATTAGCAGAGAAATATGGGAAATGGAACCGTAACTTCATTGTGAAAATGATGTTCTATTACTATAATCCATAGTGCGTGGAAAACATTTTCTCTTCTGCTTAACATATATGATGAGGAGGCATATTTATTTTGCAACATATTAATCTTTTTATTTGAAGTATTTATTTTCAAAATGTTTTGCATATAGGTTGAAAACCGTGGACGGACGTATTCTTTACCTTGCTATAGCACCCTTGGTTCTGTGCTCATAAAATTAAATTTTATTTTCTGTAACGCTATAACAGTTGAATAAAAAAACACTCAAAAACGCTCAAGGAAAATTTTTCCCATACCATAAACAAGGAGCACCAAGGGTTAGCAAACATAAGAGAGCGCCTTCACCGCGCCGAACCATGAGGGATGGTCCATTAAGCGCTCAGGGCGAGGGCGGAGCGCCTTCGACTTATCTACTTAGTTCGGCCAAATAAATCAGCGGGCCCCGTCGAACGTGGGACCACCCTCCCTCGTTTTAAGTAAATTGTCGCGAGTATGGGAGAAATTATTAATCCAATTCTGGGACATTAACGGTGGTCATAACTCGCCGGGACATTCGTTTGAATTGGCGCAGTATGAGTCATTAGGTGGCGTCCTATGTCTGAGAGTTTTTCTTGCGTAGATCGTTGAGGGGTAGAGGGATGTGCAACCTTTGATTTATTTCAGAAAAGTTAAATTACAACTTAGTTTACTGAGGAGACTGAAAGAAAATACGGTTATAGTTTGAAGGTATTTCTATTTTCTGTTTTTCCCGACTACTTCGAAGCCAAAAGGAGGGTAATGCTTTTCCTATATTAATGGTAACGCTTTTCCTGCCTTATACGTCATTTATATTTTGTACTACATTTTAATCGATTTGGGTAAATGAAATGAAGTTATAGTTAGTGACGTTATAAAAAATATAAAATATAACAATTTTGTCACTCTAAATTCAGTATGGCGTGTAATGGAATTTATTTTTGTTAACAAGTATGTTTTTAACTATAGCGTGAGAGATTAAGTAAATGAGATATCGTTATATTTGTTTTATTTCTAAAAGTAAGATAGAATCGAACAGATGACTGCAATGATATATAGAACACATGATAAGGTCTATTTAACTTTGGTTGTAAAGTAATATAGGACACATGATAAGGTCTATTTAACTTTGGATATAGGACACATGATAAGGTCTATTTAACTTTGGTTGTAAAGTAGTAGTGTTACCATTTTATTTAGCCCGACAAAAAGTGTTCCAATTACACAGTGATATAGGACATATGATAAGGTCAAAGTTAAATAGACCTTATCATGTGTCCTATACCAGTTATATAGGACATATGATAAGGTCTATTTAACGTTGGTTGTAAAGTAGTAGTGTTACCATTTTATTTAGTCCGACAAAAAGTGTTCCAATTTTTTACTACTTTGCGAGATATCTTGTGGTAACACTGAAGAAGTTAAATAATTCAATTTTTATTTTTATTCAATATTCTAACATAGTTTTCCCTTGTGGAACGTCTTTTGAAATTTTATGTACAATACACTAAACAAAGTTCAAATTATATTATACATTGCATAGATTATATATTATTATTTATGTTACTATTTGATAAGTCGGACTGAGTTATTTTTGTCCTTTATAAAATCATCAATTTTATAACATTTTATAACAATTTTATAACAGGAGTCTACTTAGGTAGATGCCTCATAATAACGCTTTTAAAATGTTTTTCTGTCAATTTCAATGTATCTTCTGGTATTTTAGTATAAAAGCATAAATTAACTAATAAACTATGTGAGTCTGAAGTTGGAAATATCCAGTTTATTTTTATTTCTAGTGTGTTAATTGTGACGATCACAATTTTTACGATGAAATAATAATTTTTTCCTCACGTGCAAAATATTTTCAAAAGTACGTTGGGAAGGTATTCTGAGTATATTAATAAAAAAACTATCGTAAGCATCATACGATAATGTAGAATTTTTACCACAATTAGAGAATTTTACCATAAATTTTTACCTAATTTTTGCCACAGCACCAACTTTAAAATGCAACCTGACTCCAAATGATATTCTATTTTATTAAATAATTTTTTTTAACACGTCGACGAGATTGCTGTCTTATTTAAAACGTTTGTTAAAAATTTAATGCCACAGAGAATAAGTATTTAATATTGCATGTTTTATAGTTATTGTAAGTTTTGTAAGCTAAACTTATAAGTTCTGTTGATCTAACTTTATTCCATAAAGTATAATTGTTGTAATAAGCAAAATATTTATTGTGCGACGTGGCTCCAAATGATATTCCATTTTATTAAATTATTTTTTTTAATACGTCGCCGATAGGTATTTGCAAGTTAAAATTAACACTAAAATAAAGCTTGTGAGAACGCGATAGTGATTGCTGTCTTGTTCAAAATGTTTGTTAAAAATTTAGCGCCATGGAGAGTAAGTATTGTAGTTATTATAAGTTTTGTACCGCCTGTTTTGTAGTTATTAAGTTTTGTACGCTAAAGTTATAAGTTATATTGATCTAACTTTAATTAATAAAGAATAACGGTTACAATAAACAAAAGATTTATTGTAAAATTTACATTCATTTAAATTCAATAAAAGAAAATATGACTTATGTAATTTAATTTTGCCGGCTCGTAAATATCAAAGGGAAACTCGCAACGGAAATTCTGTAATGACTCACAGCGCACTGATTGAGATAAATGTTTGTAGTTTATATATAGTAGATAACTGGGAAATCTTCTTATATTTAACGTATCGGGAAATTTGTAAAATGATAAATTTTCACACGTCGTTTACAATTTGTAATTCATTGTGTTTTTCGAGTAGTAAAAATAACCTTAGTTTTGTAAAGCTCAAATTATAAAAAATAGAAAAGGTGAATGGTGTAATTCATTGTGTTTTTCGAGTAGTTAAAGTAACCTTAGTTTTGTAAAGCTCAAATTATCAAAAATAGAAAAGGTGAATGGTGTAATTCATTGTGTTTTTCGAGTAGTTAAAGTAACCTTAGTTTTGTAAAGCTCAAATTATCAAAAATAGAAAAGGTTAAGACCATTTGGCTTAATGACAGGAAATATAGATAGAAAAGGACTTTGAAGATGCTATCTTATAACGAAGTTTGAGTAATAGCTATAATATAAAATTAAATTGCTATTGCTTAATACGTGGAAACTAATCAACCACAAGTACTAATAATACCGTTTCAGTGCACGGGATCTTAATTAAATTATGAACATCTAGACTTCTCAAAATGTAATTGCGGATAAATAATTTATTACAACTTAACCAGAGTTTAATCCAAAGTCTTTGTCGTAATATATTTAAGAAATGAACCTTATTAGTATTTATACTATTTTATAAGTTAAATTTATTACTCATAAAATCGGATAAATACTTTCAAAGTTTGTAATAAACATGTATATTTATTATACTAAAAAGAAAGATACGTAAATGAAGAAATTATCAAGACAAGCAAGATGAGATTAAACTTGATAGATCTATTTTTTATAGTTAAGAAGTTTCTTTGCACATCTTCCATCTCCATTATCAAATCCTAAATCCATCATCAGTAATTGATCACCTTTCACAAATAACTTACTATTTAATGTTAAGAAGATCCTATGTCCACTTTCCATCTCAATTGTGAGATCGTTACTCGCATCATCCGTACCTGTTCACCGCATAAACAAAGAGCTTGCCAAGACTAGTGAAACAAGTTCAAACTCGAAATTCGAATTTACTTTTCGCCGTTAAGGAGATCCTTTGTCCATTTTCTATCTCCGTTATTAGTTCCCGACTCCATCATCATGTGTTGTTACTGAAAACGAGTATGCATGTTTATATTCAAGTTATTAGTTTATTGGGAAGTGGATGAAATATCGATAGCAAAATTCATAACAGACAGGCAGACAATAAAGCAAGTTAAATAAAAACTTTTAAAAATATTGGCTAAGATACGAATTAAAGAATTCATTTAGAATATACATATAATACACTTTGAAATTAAATTTTGCCTATCCGCTTAATCTTGGGTCTCAGAAAATCTGTTCATATTTCTGAGTATAGGTTGCAACTCAATTGGGTGGAGATGCGGTCATGCTAAAATATCTCAAAACAAAAATAACTGAGGTAATCGATATAATTCACATATTCTTTGTCTACTTTGTAATATGCTAAACGATTACAGTAGTCTATTATACAACTCAAGTCGACGGAGATGCAAATATCTCAATTTGAAAAATAACTGAGGTAATCGATCTAATTCACAAATTCTTTGTCTTCTCTGTAATATGCTAAACGATTACAGTAGTCTATTATACAACTCAAGTGGATGGAGATACAAATATCTCAATTGGAAAGATAACTGAGGTAATCGATGTAATTCACAAATTCTTTGTCTACTTTGTAATATGTTAAACGATTACAGTAGTCTATTATACAACTCAAGTCGATGGAGATACAAATATCTCAATTGGAAAAATAACTGAGGTAATCGATCTAATTCACAAATTCTTTGTCTCCTCTGTAATATGCTAAACGATTACAGTAGTCTATTATACAACTCAAGTGGATGGAGATACAAATATCTCAATTGGACAGATAACTGAGGTAATCGATGTAATTCACGTATTCTTTGTGTCCTCTATAATATGCTAAACGATTATAGTAGTTGATTATACAACTCAGGTGGATGGTAATACAAATATCTCAATTGAAAAGATAGCTGAAGTAATCGATGTAATTTGTATATTCTTCGTGTCCTCTATACTGTACTATTCCTAGAATTGTGACTTCTATACTATTCCTAGAATTGTTTAGTACTAAACAATTCTAGTAATCCATTATATAACTCAAATGGATGGAGATACCTAAGCGGTGGAATATCTCAGTTGGAAAGATAACTGAGGTGATCGATGTAATTTACTAATACTTTGTTCCGTTTGTAATATGCGAAACTATTCCAACAGTCCATTATATAACTCAAGTGAATGGATATGTGGGCACGCTGGAATAGTTAAATTGGAAAGATAATTAAGGTGATTATTGTAATTTATATATTTTTGTCTCCTCTATGATGTATTAAATAATTTTCGCAATCCATTATCATTAAATTCAAATTAAAACCTTTCATGTATTTAATTTTTTTTCTATACCTTATATTCATAATTCCTCAAAAGGAGTATATATAATTCTATGGTCATTCATGTATAGTGCACGTTACCATATATATCAGATTCTGGCAAACAAAAAGCAATATTTTACATTTGGACATAACATTTACTGCGTTCAGAAGCAGTATTGAAATAAGATGAATTATAAGGCCTTCTGTATCTTTATGTTGTAAAAAAATGTATTTAATTTTTTTCTATTCAAGCTTTTCTCATAATAATGCTGATTATATTATTATGGTTTTAACCTTTTTTTGATATTAAAATTATCCTTAAATTCCTTTTTAAATAACTTCACGTAAAAAAAAAAGAATTTCTCAAATTGGTTGGTAGTTATGTTTATAGGGCTGTTGAAATAGAAATCTACTGCTTACAAGTTTCCAAAAATTAATAGAATTTTTTAGAAGTGTCCGTACACACCTATGCAAAGAGAGTCCTTGGGAGCTCACAACAGTACAATTGCTAACCCGATACATGTTAGACGTTTTTTTTAAACTGAACAATTCATGAAAATACATTTGATTTATGCTTCTTCATTTCATTAAAATCAGAAAATAACAGGATCTAGGCATTTTATGACGTAGCAAAGCGTTTGTTCCCAACGGTTCCCAAGAAGGCATTTGACTTGAAGGCGTAGAACTACTTGGTGAGGTTCATTTTGAATCTCTGTTTGAATTGAAGTAGTTAAAGTTTGTTTTGCAACATGGAGTTGGCCAGGCAAAATTTTTGTAGATGGTGATTGAAGTGACATGATTACTGTCGGTCAGAATTATCTCAATCCTTACAACGTTGTCATACCTTCATTACATTTTTGGGAAATAAAGGTACCCCATTTTTTGCGGGGACAGTATAAAGCGGCATGTAGTAATGAAATTTTATAAAAACTGCGAAATGTAGGAAACAGACGTTGACGTGTGTTGTTGACGTTTGACAAGGGCCGTTCCATAAATAATGGCCGTGTCTACGATGCGCCACCTGGTAGGAAAAATAGACAGTGATCATGTCCATTAATTTAATAACAGCGTAATTTGGGAAATCGGGTTAGGTATTTTCGTAATATACTGGATAATCATTTGAGTTAATTAGGAAAAGTCTGAAATTATGGAGAGTGGATTACCGTCCAGAGTCGATTTGTTCATGAAACATTTAACTTCACGTAGACATTTCGCGTGGATTGGCAACCTTATCTTGAAATATGTATAAATACATGTAAAAAACATTGTCACTGAAGCTACAACATTAGGCGCTATGCAAATTGCCCAACCATTATGAGGACCTCCCGACATTGTCAAGTTAATGTCGTAACGAAATCCGACTGCTGAAATTCATATCTCTCCCCGTCCTCAACATTAAGCTGTCACCCTCAGTGGCGCAGAACAAAAGCTCGTGCAGAGAAATAAACGTTTCATGACCGCGTCTCCCGTGCCGGGGTTAACGAGTATCGATGACTGCGGATAACGGCTTTTATGTCTACAATTGACTCCGTTTGTTGAATGTTGGGTTTTTTAGTAACTCGGTGGTTTTGTGGTGTGTGAACTTGTAGTTCACAGGTAATACTAGGAGCTTTGATTGTGAGCTTTTGTTGTTTCAATATTGTTCATTTTTTAATTAAGCAATCATATGTTACGAGGATCGTTTTAAGTCGTGTATATCGTGTTAACAAATTTTAAATTAGGTTGGACCATAATTATGGTTTTAAGGATAAGTAATAGATTCATTAATATTTATCCTTAAAAACTTAGACTAGATTTTATTAAATTAATCTTCTATGATGTCTGTATCTGTTATGAAGTATGACTACAAATATTATATTCTAATTTACTCACATATTCTTTAAAATGGAACATATTGGAAAGTTGTATTTTTAGGTAATTTGTTTACGAAGTAAATTGAGAAAATTATATATAAAGTTCTATTTACACTATAATAATATCGATCAATCTATATCCTACAATATATTATAGGATATAAATTGATCGATGTATTAATGAATTTAAAAATGTTAAACGATGAACTGTGTGCAAGATATCTAAGACATAGGATCAGATGTGAAAACATCAATGTTACCTAAAGAAGCTAATGAAGTGTGTCTAAACTGAAACCAATTTAGTTTCATCATGGTCGGAATATCTCAATTGGAAAGATAACTGAAGCGATCGATTTAATTAACACATTCCTTGTCCCTATGTAATGTACTAATTGATTCCAGCGGTCCATTACACAATTCAAGTGGATAGAAATACGGTGACGCTGGAACGTCTCAACTGGAGAGATAACTGAGTTCAATGTAATTTACATAATCTTTGCTCCTCGATAATGTACGAAACAATTCTAGCATTCATCATACATATCAAGTGAATAGAGATGTGGACAGGCTAGAATATGGGGTAGTTTAATTTGTATTTAGTATTTTAGCTTAATATATATTTAATCCAAAAAGTGATATTTTTCCAAAAATCAGACATCTTCATTATGCATTTTGCGATTTAAAAAACCAATTTTGAATTTATCTCGATAATGTCATGGAGTCTTGAATGACCTCACCACACGCGAAATAAATCAAAATAATCGTATCCTTAATGGCAGTTGTTTCTTTTGTTAAAATTAAAAATGAATTCGTCTTGTGACAAGTACTATGTAGTGCCCCAGTGCACAAATATTAAAACGCCAAACAAATTCTTTATATATGTTCCAAACAATGAACAAATACGGAAAAAGTAACTAAAACATGCAAGGAGGTCGTAGTTTATCTAGATATTCAAGAATATATTTTTGTGAAGATTATTTAGAAGTATTTATTTGCAGTTTAAGTGAAAAATATAGATAAATGATTTCGTGATCATTCATCTTTATGACATGAATCATGTGATGATATGAATCATATGAATCATGATCATTCATTAGAAATTACAATCCATCCGATTTGTTCTTAGTGGAAACTAGCCTATTAACGTGATCCTTGTAATCTACAAATATATCTATAAATATAATAATAAAACTGTAACAGAGTAAATTTTTAAAAAGAGTGATCGATTTAGCGATAGTGATAACAGAAGCCGAAAACTTTTTTAAAATGTTTGTTTGTCTGTATGTTATTTTGTGCGTCAATCACGCAAAGTCTTGTGGATGGATTTTGATGATATCTATATGGTAATAGTTTATAACTAAGAGCAACACATGAGAGAAAATTTTTATTCCGAATTTCACCCGAGCGAAACCGCGGGATTTCGTGGGGGTTTGCGGGGTGATCGTTTAAATATTAATAGATGCTTGGAATTATTAATAATTAAAATAAAAATGAAACTTAATTAACCATTTAAAATCTTAATCTATTAAACACGGATTAGAAAAATTTCGAAAATCTAATATTTGTTTTTCGCGTCACGTTTTTAGATACCTAAACACTTTCATTATTTTAATAAACTAAGAAGAATTTTATATTTTAAGCGAGTTATGATAGGGTCAATGTCATTATTTAATGGACTCATTGGAGGAACGAGTGGAACTCATACTACGAGGGTTCCGTATAAATTTATTAACTGTAAATTTTAACTTTTTCAAAACGAAAATGTATTGCCTATATCTTTCACAGGCGCATATTTAATAACAATAATTTTTTATGTGATATAACAAGAAATTAACAATTTTCTGATTTTTCCCTTTGTATGCGCTGTGAGATTGTATGTGCTTCTTGCCAAATTCCATGATTCTATGTCAACGGGAAGTACCCTTTAGGTTTTGATTTATTTAGGTCTATTTCAAAATAGGCCATATTTATGATCTATTTCAAAATAGGCCGTATAAATGACCGGATCGAAAATATTTTGCATACTATGTCTTTCATAGGGGCATATTAAAAAAAATACGTGATACAACTACAAATTAATGATTTTTACCTTATTTATGCTGCGATACCTGGCTTTTTGTCAAATTTCATGATTTTAGGTCAACGGGAAGAACCTATATACCATAGGTTTTGATTTATTTGAGAGAGTAAAAAAATGTGGCATAAATGGCTGTATTTTTATGGTTTTTTATTACGTTGACTTAGAAGCTTGATTTTTTACAACTCAAAGGGACCGTAAACCCAAATATTTGATATTAATTTCAACTAGATACATCCACGCGCGTAAAAGTATAAATAATTAAATACAAAGGCGTATAAGAAATCTCGACAGTCACAATGTTAGAAACTGGCCAAATGCGTGTCGGACATTTAATGAGTTGGTCTATGTTAGAATCACTGCTAAACTGGACAGTGATAACTAAATAAATCTGGCCCTTTTATCGTGCTTACCTTGTGCCCATAGATAATTTTTATTATCTTATTGTTTAACTTGAAAATATTAAAGACATACCCCCCTGACCTCAAATTTTGACGATGGAACTAATTATAGCCGAGGTCATTTTACAAGTAATCAATTTTTAGAATATCTTTTTGGAAAGAGGAGACGTCTTTTAATTCTTTTAAACATTTATTATGATTCAAATCTGCTTTTGAAAAATAACGCAAGTCACCGTGCGTTGGTCTGTACGTACGTACGTATGAGGACATGCTACAGACTGAAAATATTTATCGTTTATCGATTTGGTGATTTTTTCAGTCGATTGGTTAAATGTTAGAATAGAAGCCTATTGATGTTCAAATTATTTGTAAAACAGTTTAATTGGTGTAATAAATTTTCTATAAAAACTCTTTTTTATCGTGTTCGACGACTATTCTCAGCTTCTGTCCTATGCGGTTTTTCTACCCCTGCTTTTTTGCTTTTATTTTATAACCGTTTATTTAATAAAAAAAAATAAAAAAAACAGCGCATGCACCCTTAGTTTTTATAAAGATTTTATTATTCTATAAAAACATAATTTTATTTAGATCAAGTCTGAAACAGTTTTTTTATATCTTATAAGTAAGTAACTTGATAATTAACGAATGTAACTTGACCATAAATTATTTATTTAAAATTATTATTAAATTTCTTATAGTTAAATATTTTCCATTTGGAATGTACACGTCGCAAATAACTTAGGGCTTTATATCTAATAAATAATGATATTCGATAAATAAATCTTATAATATACAGCATTTTTAATGATCTATTCAACAATACTGACTGTGACCAACTTCGAATACTAGGTTAGAGGTACTCTAATTTTATTTTATCCTAGTTATTTTACATCATTGTGATATTAAATAACATGAACTAATATGATAAAGTTGTAACGTTAACTAGTTGCTATGTGCTCCTGAAAATGTTGGTTACTCCACAACAAGTAGACATAATACAACTGTGATTATTAATGTTCACAAATAGCAAATAGTATTATAAAACAGTGCATTTAACTCGTTACATCTTACCAGAGTTGAATACAATCGTATCGCCGTTAGTGGAATCACGTAGGACTGTAATAAAGAGGCGACGAGCGCTGCACCGGGGTAACGGACCGTGAGCTTACAGATAAAAGCTTATAAAGGCCGGATAAAAGCTCTGAGGGTTCGATGAATAGAGATCAGCTAATTATGTTGTCGTAGAGCCGTATCTCTGTATGCATAACATTTGTGTTATGCAGGTTACATTATCCAGATATTTTTATTGGAATTTCTGATTATATGTAATTGGATTGGGTTAAGTAAATGCAGAGAATCCAAAAAGAAATTTTACATTACTGAATTTATTTTAGTAAAATTATTATTGAAGTTATTTTTTACCACTCGTGTTTCTGGTTTCTTTATATTTTTAGTGGTAATATAGGAGCTTTACGATTGGACTTAAAATATATTATTTTTCTTAATATGTAATTAGTTTTTTACATACACACATACATAAACATATATATATATATATATATATATATATATATATATATATATATATATATATATAAGGGAATTATTACACGTCAGTTAGTAAATGTGACGTCAAATCCACTGAAATTTATAATCGTACATCTTTAGCATTCCTGAAACTAAGTGTTGTTCAACTAAGACAAGCAAAGTCATATGCTCATCTTAAGTGCGGTTTTTGTAATAATTTTATAAATATTTGCAATGTTAATATAATAATGAAGCCATTTTTATTTATTTTAAATTTCTCAATTAATGAATCACTATTTTTTATCTCATTTTATTATTCTATTTAAATATTGAACATATATTGGCGTTAATTTTGTAGAAATTCATTATTCACAATTAAATGAAACTACGTGATGTAGTATTATTTCTACTTTTTCCTTAGATCTTTGCTTATAGCCCACCTGAAGATATTGTAATACAACGAAACCTAGGTCGTGGTAAAGAACTTAAAGAAAGTAGAAATAATACTTCATCACATAGTTTCATTTAATTGTGTATTCTATTTAAATTAAATTATTATTATTGGATTAGTATTTATCTATAATATTTAAATCAAGCTGTAGGATTCCTCCAAGCTTTTTCACCGGTCGCAGTCTTGTGCCACATTCATCTATATATATTCCTGCTATAGCGACTACTATATCGTCTGATAATGAATATGAGTAAATTAGATTCAGAATAATTTCTGTTACATAAATAATTTAGTAGTAATTTTATATATTCCTGCTATAGCGACTACTATATCGTCTGATAATGAATTTGAGTAAATTAGATTCAGAATAATTTCTGTTACATAAATAATTTAGTAGTCATTTTATATATTCCTGCTATAGCGACTACTATATCGTCTGATAATGAATTTGAGTAAATTAGATTCAGAATAATTTCTGTTACATAAATAATTTAGTAGTCATTTTATATATTCCTGCTATAGCGACTACTATATCGTCTGATAATGAATTTGAGTAAATTAGATTCAGAATAATTTCTGTTACATAAATAATTTAGTAGTCATTTTATATATTCCTGCTATAGCGACTACTATATCGTCTGATAATGAATTTGAGTAAATTAGATTCAGAATAATTTCTGTTACATAAATAATTTAGTAGTCATTTTATATATTCCTGCTATAGCGACTACTATATCGTCTGATAATGAATTTGAGTAAATTAGATTCAGAATAATTTCTGTTACATAAATAATTTAGTAGTCATTTTATATATTCCTGCTATAGCGACTACTATATCGTCTAATAATGAATTTGAGTAAATTAGATTCAGAATAATTTCTGTTACATAAATAATTTAGTAGTCATTTTATATATTCCTGCTATAGCGACTACTATATCGTCTAATAATGAATTTGAGTAAATTAGATTCAGAATAATTTCTGTTACATAAATAATTTAGTAGTCATTTTATATATTCCTGCTATAGCGACTACTATATCGTCTGATAATGAATTTGAGTAAATTAGATTCAGAATAATTTCTGTTACATAAATAATTTATTAGTCATTTTAATTTATTTATAAATTTTGACATTTTTTCAGTTAACAAAAGAAAATAAATCTTACCAATGAAACTCCTTTTCTGTGCTGCAAAGTTGAGTAACCCATGACACCCAAGAGAAAATGTGTATGAAATGGAAAAGGATACCAAATCGCTTGATGTGTAAATATAGCACGAAAGTCTTTTGATCACGTTTAATTATCAGGCTGTATTTAGTTTGAAGTGGACTTCAAATAATGGAGAGGGCTTTTGAGGGATATTTTTTTTTCATGATCGTTACACCCTTTGTGACCTGGAGACTTTTAACATCGACAACTTAACAGTAACATGAAATATACATATATTTAATTGCAGTATCACAAGTACCTTGTAACCAACTGTATTTGATGGGAGTCCATAATTTACTCAACAATTTTACTATAAATTCGGACCCGAAGAGCGAATAATCTCTAAGAAAAAAGGGTGAATATTTTATTGATAATAAATAAAAGGGCTGTTTTGATTCTTGATGATAAATCCCCCATAAAATAAGACATTCGCTTGTGATGCGTGGGCGTAAACCAAATGTGCGCGATATGTTTTGTTTTCATATTTATCCGGCTTTTATGAAGGTTCTTTGAAGGGATTGGAAAATGATCGGTTGGTAAGGAGCGATTTTCTTTTATCGGAAAGAAGATTGGAATAATAAAAATAATTAGAATTGTTTGACACATTTTGTCGTATTTGATGATTATGCAAATTTGAGTAATATATATATATACTAACAAAAATTTACTGAAAATTATTAAAGTTTTCACATATTTAATTTTTTCATGAACTACGTATAGGTTACGACGCCAGTGTATATTAATGCTTACACTTTTCTTAAACAACCACAAATACAAATTTCTCTTAATATCAGTATCAAAGACCGTACTATCAAGTCTTGTTATTTTGAATCTGTTAACTATTTTTTTCTTGTCTTATTAACATACATAACATTTGCGAGAACTTATTATCATACCCAGCAACTAGTTATCTAACAATTGGAACATTAATAAGACGACATTGGGCATGCCATATATTTCCAGTAAGCACAGATATCCGTGTACAGACCTTAACATTGCGTGCCTTCATTTGAGCCCTTTTGCGATCTCCTCTACCCACTTTACCTTGTGCCCCTTATATCGCCTGCGCGTACCCAATCCCGGTGAGTGTGAACTTAATGTTAGGTCCGTCGTGCAGTTAGCGCTTTGTCAAAGTGTGGAACTTTATAGAATATTATTTATTTATGTGAAGTTACTGTGTGTGTTGAGGGGTTTATAAGAGATAAGGAACCCATAAGGCGAAATTAGTAAGTACGCCTTTATTTCACACTTTCTATCAATACGTCGTCAAAAGTACACATAAGTTTGTTTTATTTTGGTATAATCAAATTTGTACTAAAGCTGAGAAAACTATATACTTTCATATTCCACTCGATAATAGATTTTATTTGATATTTGTTATAAAATAAAAGAAAATGAGCTGCGAACATTTGTCCCATTGTATTTATACGTGATATACTTTGTATCCTATTTCAAGAATTGAGTTATATTTCTGCCAAATTTTGTCAAAATTCAATTCAACTGTAAGACATACCAAATGACTAGACAAAATAGCTGATTTTAACATTAGTATGAGTTTTTAAAATAAAACCCATACTAATGTTAAAATGAGTTGCTTTGTCTGGTTATTTGGTACGTCTCACGTTTAAACTTGCAAATTGATTTTGTAAAATATTAGTATGGGTTTTTAAAATAATTCAGTTGGTCATAATAGCAAGTTATATCTATTATTAAAAATATTCGAAAAATTACATTTTCCCATATTGCTATTAATAATAGACCTTTTTAAAATTGAGGATTTTTTTTTTAATTCATCAATCGAATAATTTGTGGGACTCAAGTTGTCCCTATTAACTTCAAATTAAAACGATGAATATTCATAAAATTTATTTAAAAATAAAGTTTTCGATTAAAAAAAATATAATCACGTTTGTACACACATACAGAGATTAAGTTATTATACTACGGAACACATCTTGTGTATGACTACGAATAACGGTACTTTATATCAGATAAATGCGTAAAAAAAATATTAAGATATAAATATTCAGATATAATGTAAACGTAAAAATATATACCGAAATAGTCGATTACATTTAAACGAATGCATGAGACTACAAGTTTTTGCAAAAAATAATGTCGATTTCACGAGCTTTAAAATCTTAACAACCGGAAGTCCAATCTCCCAGGATCATATAACGAACATTTCGATAATACTTAACCTTGTTTGAAATATATCGTACACCACTTTTCTGGGCGGACTTCGACAGGAGTCTTCGTTGTAAATATTCAAAAGCACCTTGCATAAGCTTTTCATCTCCAGTCCAACGGCCGTTTGGAGGCTTCATAAATTCACAGCCTACGAGTAAATAAATCTCTCGTTCAGCATTATATTCCTGGCGAAGCCCCACGCGCTGCATCATATGCCGGGGTGCATAAATTTGACGATATTATATTTTTTGTTGCTTTTTGCTTCGATAAATAAAATAGCACTCAACTAGCGCTGCTGTTGACATCATAAAAACGATATTTATTAACATTATAAACGGATACCCCCGAGTGTGATCGCGCATCGGTTGTTTAGCTTAGGGTGGTATTTGTTTTGCTGATTTGCTGAGGAGTTTCATTTAAAGCGATTTGCAAAAACGCTTCCTAATAAGGTGAACGCAGTTTACCAATATTAAAGCTCACAATTCCAATCGTGAGCTTTTTGGCTAATTGAAATTGGTAAGTAAAAGCTTCTGAATGTTAAATTTGCAGTATGGACAAAGCGCATTCATTACATATATGACACTGTGCAATTATGTACTTTGAAAGTTTTATACAACTAAACACTGTGTGACTTACAAGTGAAGATGAATCTTACACATATAATTGATATGCAAAAAAGATTGTACGTTAAAATATTTTCAAATGAACCGACCAACTGAGAGTCTGCTTTGTGCATCGAGAGTACCATACTGCGTTTGAAGTGAAATTACCTTATTTATCTTAATATATCACTATAATAGAGCCGCTGTCTCCTTGCATGCGAAGCAATAAAACCCACTTCGTTTAGTGATTTGCACGTCAGCTGTGTACTATCTATAAAAAGAACACCTGGTCAGTGACTCACGCGTTTTCTACTGTTTACTATAAATCGAACAATAACGACTATGATTCTGAAATGAACGCTGAAGAGTTTACTGAGTGGTTTCAGCGATTGCTATTGAGCTTGGAAGAGATCATTAAGGATAATGCCAGTTACCACTCGCAGAAAATTATTCAAGCACCTACATCATACATAGGGTAGACGATATACGAAAATAGTTTCAGGACAATAAAATTTTCGGACGCTGGTCTAAAAGTAGAATATATGCAAAAGTTATATCGGTATGAACCTGAAAAGTTTTATTATTTAGACCAATTGTCAAACCAACATAGTTATGAAGTTATTCGTTTGCCACCTTATCACTGCGAATTTATCCCTATAGAATTGATAGTGGGCGCAAATATTATGGGAATGAAGAACAACACATTTAAAACTACAGATGTCGAGTAATTACTCCATCAGGACATTGTAAATGTCTCAAAAGAAAATTCGGAAAACTTTGTTGGACATGCAGAAGCCCTACAAGACGAGGACTTGAAAAAGTCTCACATCCCACAGGCTTTCATTATTAATTTAAATGACGATTATGATATAATCGAAATAATTAGTAACTAATTTGTTGGTATGTGTGTCTTTTTCAAATATTCGTCTTGTAGGCCATTCCGACATTAGGAATAGCCTGATGGAGTAAATTCTTTTCTCCATTTACTTGCATTCACACCAAGGATTATATTTGCAGTAATAATTAATAATTAGTTAGTTTAATGGTAAATAGTTTCCGCTTAATTTGTTATAGTTAATTAATGAATTAGTCGTTAGTGTTTACTTAGTCTAATATTACTTAAAATATTTATAATTTTGTTCAGAATTAAATGAAGCTACCTGGTGTAGTATTATTTCTATTTTAATAAAATTCTTTACCATGACCTAGGTTTCGTTGTGTTACAACATCTTAAGGTGAGCAATTTTGTAATACAACGAAACCTTGGTCGTGGTAAAGCATTTTAATAAAGTAGAAATAATACTATACCACGTAGTTTCATTTAATTGTGAATAATGAATTTCTACAAAATTAACTCCAAGTATATTCATTATAATTGTAATGTTTTTGTTATTACCTATTTAAAACTCTGTTTTATATGTATAGATTAAAGGTATTTTTATTATATTGTTTGAGTGTAATTTTGTACGTGGCTTATATATAACATTACGCC
This sequence comes from Druceiella hillmani, assembly GCA_039881145.1. Classification (NCBI taxonomy): domain Eukaryota; kingdom Metazoa; phylum Arthropoda; class Insecta; order Lepidoptera; family Hepialidae; genus Druceiella; species Druceiella hillmani. The sequence goes on from JAYKKI010000014.1 coordinate 4,437,492, forward strand.
ACGAGCGTTACGCATCACTAGTCGTTGCCATAATACCTGTGAGTGTGAGTTATCGCGCAATATGCTCCGTTTTGCTCATATGTTTTGTTGTTTCGCATGCAAGGAGACCGCGGCTTTAGTGTAATATGAACTTCCTAGCAGAATAAATATTTGATTATACATAAGAAGGGCAGCACTGAATATTCTCAAAACTGGTCACTTGTAATAATGGTATTTAAACAATTGTATATATCACGTCTAGAGGAATTTAACACGAGAACATTTTTCTTCAATGCTTTTTTATGATTTTCGTGCAATATACAAGTTATTTAACGTGTTAAAAACGGGAATATCAATATCAATAATGATAGAGACGTTCCTCAATAGGGGCAACTGAATATAACATCAAAGACTTATGATAAAAGAGTAACCTAATAGCAGATTCGGATACGTTTAATTATTGGTTTGGGTCAAGAAAAACAATTCTACGTGAAAATTTGGGCAACAGAAAATTTCGTATCAAGTTTAATTTGATCGAAATTGAAAAAATATAACCTTATGATTTGACCGAAGCTCAAAAACACCGTCACGTTGATTGGTATCGCGAAAGTTCAGAAAAATTTGACGGAGGTCACTGTAATCATTGAAAACTAAAGTCATGCGAGTGAGTGTTTCCTTTTGAACTGTTACCTAAAAAGGCAAAGAAAGGTCAAAGTGTCTCTTCGTATTAATGAAATAAACAAAAAACGAATAAACACACTCGTAATAAAGAAACAAACAAAAAACGAAGAAACACAGAAACAAAAACAACCAAAACAAAATAATCATCAAGATATGTAAGCCCTGAAAAATTATCTGAAACCCTACATATCAATCATTTTTTGCATCAAATCAAACAAACTATTAAATTTACTCAAAAGCATCTGGTCGGTCTATGTAGTTAAATCATTTAATTTACGAGACAAGTAACTTGCGTACTTTTCAAATCCTAATTTTCTCGAATTATTTACACCATGCAATTATCGAGTATTGTTTTCTTTTTGAATTTGTTTTTATCACTTTTCTCATTATTCCTTAAAACGCATATCGAATACAATTTATTATGCCGTAACGACGTTGAATCTAAATACTATGTTAAGTGTTACAAATATTTGTAAAAACCTGTGCTTTGTCTATGTAGTTAAGTGTCAAATATACGAAACAAGTAACATGCGTACTTCTCAAGTACTAATTTTCTCAAATCATTTACACCATTCAGTTGTCAAGTACTTTTTTTAAATTTGTTTTTGTCGGAATAGTGGGGATACTATTTCGTAAAACACATATCGAATAGAATTTATTATCTCGTGACGAGGTTGAATCTAATTACTCTATTAAGTGTAGCAAATATTTTTTAAAACCTCACATCAGCCCGTGTATTTAAAATGTTATTTATGCGTACTTTTCAAGTGCTAATTTTCTTAATTTATTTACATGTAATATACGTACTTTTCAAGTACTAATTTTCTTAATTTATTTACATGTAATACATTACATGTACTTTTCAAGTACTCTTTATATACATCATCCACTTATCAAGTATTGTTTTTTTGTTAAATTTGTTTTTACTATTTTTTCCACTATTTCTTAAACGCATGTCGAATAGGACATATTATACCATAACGATATTGCATCTAATTATTTAATTAAGTAGCATTTATTTTTAACATTTATTTATAGGTTGTACCTGCCAATTTATCCTAATTATAAAAAATCTTTATATCATGAACATATATATATATACACTGCACTGTAGACTACAGACACTCACGTACGAATCCTCTATAATCAATTGAAAAAAAGCCCTGTATTGTTGGATTCGATTGCGTTATTGCCTAAAATGAAAAAAAAAGAGTGGGGTCATAAGATCAGCATCAATCTTGACACTTTCCTAATATGTTTCATCTTTCCTTTTCGTTGTTACTTCCCGCAATCATTCTCTCGCATAATTTCTAATATGTCTATAAAGCTCGATCATTTAATCATGTTTTCATTATTTGGATTTATATGCTTAAATCTCGCATATTTTTCTTTTCAGTCGATATATTTTTGAATATATATGTCGTGCTTCGATAAAATGAACAGCAACGATATAATCAAAGGCAGTTAAAACGAAATACTGGTTACTAAAGGATGTCCTTATAGCTAAAATATTTAATGCCATGCTTAACTATGCCTTGCCACTAACTAAAGAGACGTTTCGATAAAGTATTAGAATAGCAGAGAACTACAGAAAGAAGTTACGTCTGCCTGTGGTATGGAATAAAATATATTACAGTAAGAAAGGAAACAAAAGCAAGAGATGCAGTAAAACAAATACTGAAATAAAATAGAAATAAGCTGACAACATACGAAGAACTACAGACGAATGATGGTTTATAATATTAATAAATTTAATTTAAAATATCCTTTAACGTAGACGAGGAAGAACTTATATGATATGAAGCGAAGAAAATTGAGCAAGACGGCAAGTGACCAACATCAAAGGAAGCATTTGGAGGAGGTTTTTTACCGTTACAGTAGTTTTTACATTAACAACAAACTATATTAACAAAACAGAAGTATAATTGAAACTTACTAACATTACTAACTGTATACAAAATTAAGAAATGTAAGAAATATTTCAAGCTAGAAATAAATAAATAAATAAAAAGAAACTTGCAAATAGTCAAATTCGATAAGAATTATGGCAACAGTGTGAAAAATAGGTCATACCGACATTTTTCAGCTTTTTTATCTCTAAACTGCCTTTTAGAAAACAAAATGAGGCTAGAATACAAAAAAAAACTGCAAGAGAAAAAGTTACATGTTTATCGTAATCGAAATTCATTGAAAAGAAACATTTTTAGTCATTTACAAGAATCAGGAAATAATAAAACTAGTTTTTGACATATATTCTGCTAGAATTTATCTTTCGATCGAATATACCATGTGAATGTCTTGGTAACCTATTAATAACCTATTAATTATGTTACTGATGTTTATATAATATGTTTACATATCGTATTATATAAACATCAGTAACATAATTTAAGTTACTTAGTTTAACTTACCATTAAACTTACGTCCAAAAGCTCGCCTTAAACCTCTACATTAAACGTAAGGAAGGAAAGCTTTATATCATCTAAGGTTTGAATAAGACGTTACCGGCCTCGGACCAACATAAAATATTAGAAAATACCCAATGAACTGCGTCCGCACGTGTGCCCGATGATTTGTTTCCACGCACTGCTTCAATAAAAGCAATTTCGTCTGTCAATAAAACTAGTTCGTAAAAATAAAAGCTCCGCGCGTAAAAATGTTATAATTGACATATGTCGTAAATATAATTCATCCATGAATGTTTTTGAACGGGAGAAATATAAATTCCCTCCACGCCGAGAGATGTGCTTGAATAAATAGGAAGGTAAATATATTATGGGGAGGTCTCGAGGATACGGATAAAAACATCCGTTTCGGTATAATTGAATAAGTTATGTGACTTGACTGATGACCTATTTTTCCGAGCCACTTTCCGCGAAGAAAATTTTCGTATTGTGAGTATTTACATTCAGTTTTCGTTCGATACGAGCGCTTTATCAATCAAGTATTTTATTATTTACTCGCATCTCGCCTTGGGATTAGATTCTAGAGGCGCGTTTCGTTTACGATTCTTAAAATAGTGACATCAGTGTCTGATATATTTCCAGGGCAAAGGAAAATCATTTACCCTTTCTGATTACTTTCTTGAATATGTTTAGAATATATTATTTCAACCCGAACATTCGTAGTTATTCTTTTTTTTTATTAACAAATAGTGAATTTCAAACTTTGAAAACATACCTAGTTTAGATAGAAATTTTCATTAATAGTAAACTATATTTATTTGATTTACGTAACGTAGGTTTTGTTTTATGGATTAAGTAGTTCTTATAAGTATTAATAATTTAGTTACAATGGTGTAATAATACGGTTATTAAAAAACGGTTATTAAGGTTAGTAAAAAGTCTTGTTTAAAAAATTCAAAATAATTGTACATGACCGTAATAAGATACTTTTGGTTCTCATTTAAGATTCCCTGGTTACTATGCTATACTCAGTTGATATGTAAGCGACTTGCCTTTTTTGACTTTGAAATGTTCTATTGTGTTTTAATAGCACAAAATTGAATTAAATGATAAGTATTTCTCTCGTCATATAAATATTAGAAGACACCGATGAGAATGTCTGATGTTACAGAAATAGAACGTAATTTTTAAAAAGACTTATATTTTTTAGAATAAAAAAAAATAAACAATACAACCACTGACCTCAGGAAAGAGCAAAAAATGAAATATTATTTGTAATTATAATACAAAAATTAAAAATTTACCTTTGGAAACTTTTGTGTATTATATTTTTAATATATCAAGAATTGCAGTGGCAGATTCAGCAGTCGCTAAAAATGAAGGTTTACAATCAGTATATTTTACTCATATTGACCTACGGCGCTGAAACCTGGACACTCAAGGCCGGTTTGATCTATAAATTGAATGTCGCTCAGTGAGGGATGGAAAGAGCTATATTTGGAATGTCTCTGAATAATAAATCCGACGGAGAAACAATGTAGTCGACATAGCGCTTAACACAAACAAACTGAGATGGCAATGGACAACTTAGATTTGTCGAAGAACTGACAACAGGTGTATGAGTACTAAAGTGGAGATCACGAACGTCGCAGCGCAGTGTGTGAAGCTCCCCTGCCAGATGAACCGACGACCTAAAAAAAGTCGGCGGGAAGTTGCTGGATACGGAAGGCGGAGGACTGTATATGGTGGTGCGATTTAGGAAAGGCTTACGTTCATTAGTGCATTTATACAGGCTGATGATGTACTCGTAGATTTAATAAGAAATAAAAATAGCTATAAAGATATAATCAAGTACATAATAACTTTTTATTGACGATGAAAGAACATAATCAGCATGGATTATTTTTCAATTTATAGCCATTACCTGAATTGATTACTGTTATTAACATTCGCTCTGTTGTTGTCAGAACGAATGTCTTTTAGCTCTTTTCGAGATTTGCGTAAATTTTTTCGACGACCCTGTTAGGCCTTCGAATTGCACAAGTTAGTATATTGCAACCATGTATTGGAAATACAACGAGCCACAATATGCACTTTGTTTCATTTACCTGATTCAAAGATTTTCTTCAAAATCCTAGTTAAAAATCTAAAAAATTAAAGTTTTTTGCAAAAAAAATTGAACCCACTTTAAATAATCACCGAAAAAGAAGCGCACTAAAAAGCATGAAATAATGAAAATACGAGTACTCAGTTGGAACTTTGCGGTACAATATCGTTTTCGAACCTAACAAAATTTGTCAAATACTGCTACTGATAAAAAAATTTGCCAGATATTTTGCTTTTTCTACTGCTAGATATTTTTGGAATCGGTACCAATGTGACGTTTCTCTTTTCTCTCGCCTATATGGATGCCTACAAACACAGATGAGTGCTACATTTCATTTGGCACCGACTCCAAAAATCTAGCAGTATCAGTATTTTCCAATTTTTTTAGGTTTGAAAACGATATTGTACCGCAAAGTTTCCACTAAGTACTTATATATTTATTATTTTATGTTTTTCAGTGCGCTTCTTATTCGATGATTAATTGGAGTCGGAGCAATTTATTAGGAAAAATGTTTTATTTTTTCACTTTTAAAGCTAAGATCTTATGTTACCAAAAAAAAATGCGAACTTGCAATGAATTCAATATTAATAATATCTCATTTATTGTAATAAGAAAATACGTTTGCGGCGTTTAATGACCTAAGTATGCTCATATGTATCTACATACATACATACTTTCGTGTATACACATATGCATTCATACGGATATACAAATGATATTTCCTCTTTTGGCTTCACTCTAGTCAGTGCTTTAAGTCTATATATACTTGTGCAAACTAATTTTTTGAAATGTTTATGACTCATTTTAGACTCTAATTATTGTTTCCTTAGTAAAAAAATATTTAATAGAAGCAACCAGATACATTGAATTTAAATAAAACTGTATACCTAACACGTATACGTCGTAGAGTGGGTGGCGTTGATTGTAGTGGGCGGGCGGTAAAAATCAAACGCCTCTGCGCGAGTGATGCGCTGCATGCCGCGCTAACGATGGCTCAGGTTGAAATGGTACTCCAGTCCGTCGAGTTATTCGTAGGGATGTGATAGTGTACATATTAATCGATCTTGTCCTGTAAAAGGGAGAAACGTTACATAAAAATCTTCTAAGATTAGGTAATTATCACTAAAAAGTTATAAATGTTGCAAATACCATGATGTTTAAATATACACTTTTCACAGTAATGTTATTAAATTAACTTAATTAAATATAATTATCTCAAACTGTAGTCTAAACCAAAAAAAAACACCAATAACTTACACATTTCAGAAAAATATTACAAAATAAAATTTACGACCATAAATTACTATCATTAACTACTTGGTATCACAGTTACATTTCTGTAGCTCTTATCTGTATATAGCATATCACCAATGCGGTAATGAAGAAGAAAACTGTGCTGAAAAGTGTAACTTAATCACAAGTTATAAACTGTCACAGCCCAATTCCCTCATCAGATAATACTCAGCATTGAATCGAATCTGCGACATACAGATTTTCGATGGAGTGATGATGAGATTTTTTAAAAAATGTAGTAGGTTGTGATGTGTTTTGGTTTATGTAAATGTTCGTCCTCTTTCCATTATGTCTGCATAACATTTTGTAGATACCGTAACTTTTCAGTCATTCAGAATTTTGGTATGAACAGATTTCTCCTCATCAAGCTGTATCTATTCATTGCTTGACATAAGGTTTCATCAAGGTGTACAACCAGACACGGTTCACCGCCTTCCATATTCAGCTGTTTCCCGCCGACTTTCTTAAAATCTTCTTACCTGTGGAAAGTTTGATTTATATCACTCAATTTCAAACGCTTGTCAAACTGTGAATCAAACATAAGATGAAATCATTAATTTGTTTATCTAGTTAGGTTAACTCTATTATTTATATTTGTAAACTATATACTTTTATTGGTTGATATTTTGATACTGTTAAATTTAAAATTGTCAAATAAAAACAAAAATAATTGAACGAGATAGTTGAATGCCGCTTTCCATACGACACTTATATGCTTTTTTAAAGTTTATAGTCACAAATTCATTCATTGTTGCTACGCTCAGAACAACAAAGTTGAAGAAAATAATTAAAGTGTAAGTTTAGGAAAAGTTCAAAAATTAGAGACAAAAAGTTTCCAAGCCAATAAGAGAATTTGTCGAAAAAATATTTACATGAATAACAGCTTTGAAGTTTTATTTTTGATGTATGTTTTAAACTAGCGTATGACGTTTATCTCGAGCTGAGTTTTGTATCGATTTTGTCCAAAATATTGATTGCAAGAAAAAAAAATGTGTAACACAAGTTTTTCAATTACAAAATCTTCTAAGTTAAAAAGTGAAAGTTAATTTGTCAAAGATGTTGGAGTAAAAAATTTTATTATATTGATCATATTACGAACTAAACTTGTGTATACAAATGCAAAATAAAAACAGTTAAAACAATAACAAATAAAATTGCAAGCTAACAAAGGAAATAACAAGTAATAAATAAAAAATAAATAGTAAGGTGTCGTGAGACACCCGACAGAACCGAGCTACCATTTAGAAAGCTCTATCATTTTATAAATATAGAAAAGCGGAGTCAAATTACAGCTTTTCTATCCTTTTTTTCAGAAAACGTTTGACGTAGAACTTGAAATTTACACAATGACGCAACATATTACTAGATGGTATTTCAATAGTTAACACAAAGGAGGCAAATAAAGTAGGTTTCGAGGTTTGTGGCCTCCACTGAATAACTCATCTATCTGCCGCTTCAGTTTGTTGGTGTTATGCGTTAATTACATTGGTTCTCCGTCTAGCTTCCTCATTTCGGATTTTATCTTTCAATGACACTCCGAGCAGAAATTTTTTCACTGACTGCCGAGCTACTTTAAATGTATAGATCAGACTAACTATGAGTATCCACGTTTTAGCATCATAGATTATTATGAATAGAATAATCAACAGTGTTCCTATGGGGAAGTAACTGAAATACATCTTTAATGAAAACAAATAATGTTCCAGTTTATGTAATTACCATGCGTTCAAGACGATTTCTACTGTTATTGGTGGTCGAACAGCACATTCCACTCATGTTTTAGGCTATATTTTCTTAAAATGTTGATCAATGAACACGTAAAATTGACAGCAAATGTATTATATATGGTAAATTTAGATATGAAACTAATTTTTGTAAAAACAATATTTTCTTATGTCAATTCGTACTCATGCGATATATGTCGATTGCTTATATGTAAAACTGTAAAGTACAAGGACTGTAAATTTAATACAAATATTTATTTTAATGAAATATTAAAACTTATCTAATATGCTGTTGCTGATGAAGAAACATAGCGCTATGCGTTTTAAGATGCGAAAGCTAGGAATTGTAGTTACAAGTGGCAGTGGTTTTATGGGCTAAATAGGTTTTATTAATCGGAGAAATGGAATTAAGTCGAAATCCCAACTGTTGTAATGAGTGTATAGACCAGGAGTAATTCAACTAATATAAACGTATCTGCTTATCGAGAAAAGATTTGTGAAAGTGTATTAAAGCAATTTAATTTAGAGAACATTAATTGTTGGCATAATTAAAACCGAAACTCTACGGTTGGTAAGAGGCAGAGTAAAGGGGAATTGGTCGCTTCACTCTTTACAAAGTAAACCATATATCCTAACTTATTTTATTTTTCAGTTGCTTTTTGCTCACGGCAAGCAAACTAATTGTGGATATTCTCGATCGGTCTTTCGCGGCCGCGGTTAATCATTAACTCGGGTTCAATCAGTTATTGAAAAAAAAAAAAAAATTTTTTTAACAAAACCTATCTCAGTGTTTTTCCCAGAGTCTGTGTAATGCAGGAAAATATTACTTAGTAGTTTTCACGTAATATTACTTAGTTGTTTGTACTCAACAAAAAGGAAATATATCTTCTGAGGCCGTAATATGTATAATACAGAAAACTATCAAAATCTGATTAATTTTTTGGCTAATAATCAAAGATATAGTAAAATAAAGATTTTAAAAACGGTCGTTTTATTTCAATACAGCTTATTTATAGTTTTTTGAAAACATTTTAAATTTTGTATACATTTAAGTAATCAGTACACTTGTATAGATTTTACGATTCTTTATATGTATAAATTAAATTTTCAGTTGTGGCAAAGCGTCAGTGAAGCGAGGCTACATTTTTTTCATTTTTCGTTACGCTGAAAGTTATTTAGTGTTGATAAAGGTATATGCCCACCAGTGGCATTGATTTTTCATAAATGTTGTCCCCATCTAATAAATGTTAAAAGATATGGTTTTATTTTCTATAACTTTAGGCAGATGAAACTTCCTGAGTGAAGATAGAAGAATAAAAATCTGTCGAACACGAGTGAAATTCACACTACGAGGGTTCTGTACATATATGGGCATTTATAAACAGTTAATTGTTCATAATATTTCAATTAAAATATTGACAAAAATTTTAATGAAAAGAAAATATTATTATTAATTTTGAAAGAAAATATACTGCCCGCTATATTTCACAAGTGCATAGTTAAAAAAATATGTTTGATGTGATTTAACTACAAATTAATGATTTTCGGATTTTTTTCCTTTACTTGTACTATGAGACTGCTTCTTGTCAAATTTCATTATTCTAGGTCAACGGGAGGTACCCTATAGGTTTTGATTTATTTGTGAGGGTCGAAATATGTGGTATATTTTTGATTGCATTTGACACATCGACAGACGGACAACGAAGTGATCTTATAGTTCCTTTCTTCCTTCTGAAGTACGGAAGCCTAAAAAAATGTTATAACTATTTTTACAAGTTTTAATTTTACGATAATGTCAATTAATATTCCCGATGTCTCTTAAGGTTACTGTTTTTTTTATAAATTGTATTTCTTTCTGATAAATATAACAAACGATATGTTTATTTATTATAACTTATACCTTATCAACGTCGATATTCCAATAAATTTAATAACATAGAAAAGTCGCCAAATGGATTAACATTGAGTCGCACGAATTCAGTATGAGATGCTTGTTAGGTGTTTTTGTTGTTATGGTGATACGTTTTGAACATAATAATTTTTTGACAAGGCCTTACCCTTAATTGAATAACGGCATTGTGAGTCGTTCGACATTTTGAGAGAATTTATAATTATTGATTAAGTTATGGAATTTATAATTATTGATCATTGAAGTTTTGTTGATAGTTAATAGTTTCTAGAGATTACACTATATCAACGTCGTCGCCATGGTGGGTTAGGTTGATCAGAAGGCATAAGGCCTTTGACTGTGTTCGATTCGTGGCCGTTCGTCGAACGGGGCTGGGCTGGTGTTATGGTTGGCTGGAAAATATTGTTCTCGTAGCACTAAGTCCGCCATATGTATCAATTAGAAACATTAAAATAGATAAATACATTATATATCAAACATTAACAAGAAATTGTGATCAAACTCAGGGTTAAATCAAGCGCAAGTTACATTATAGTATTCAAATTCATTCAATCGCCAATATTTCGTTTTTATCAGAAATTAAACTGAGAGTATCTTTTTTAAATTCAATGTATTGATTTAATACGGCAAATTGAAGTAAATATCATTATGGTGCAACTACGTAGTGGGTTCCGTAGAAGGGCGGGTGTTTTTCTTTAGGTACATTTACGATTCAAGCGTAATAACACCGTTTCTACTTTTCTCCTTCATATCGAGTCCAATCAGTATTTGAATGAAAGACAGTGAACAGAGAAAAACCTAGAAAGCACTCTTAATGAAAGACAGTGAACATAGAAAAACCTAGAAAGCACTCTCAACGTGCTTTCTATACATAGTTTTGTTAGTTTACTTTTTGAAAAATATGGACGGTAAAATAGTGATTCCAACACAAATAGTTACTATATGAAACATTCATATATTTTTTTTGGAAAGTACAATTTTCGTGTGAGCGATTCAGTCGTTTTTAAAAACATGAAATCTTTGTAATTCCCTCATGAATTTGTGTGTGTTCATCGGTCTGTCACACCATAGTAGTTTCTATAATTTTTAGACTTATGAATATGAAATTTTGCGAGAGTATGCTTCAGATACAGAGTTCATTTAATATGTGCAAAAATGCCAAAAATTCCCTTTTTTTTAAGGTTCCTTCCCATTTTAAATAATGGGGTTGAATAATATATTTAAATATTCCTTTTTATTTAACATTTTTAATTTTTAGATATGTTTATGAAATATTAAGTTTCGAAATAGTTTGCGATATTTTCTTCATTACACTTTTCCCAAAATATTGTAAAAATTTGGATAAAATCCCGAATATCGGCTTTTATGAGTGTCTTTAAATAAAATTATTTGGACTCATTCGACTTCATTAGTTTTGAAACTACAAAAAAACTCTGAAATACGCGGAACTAACTGAGATGGAAATTGCAGGCCGATTGAGCTTGCTAGTACAGTTAAAACAAATTAAAAGGCATTATTAAAATATATTTTGCAATATTTCATTTCACAAACTTGTCACATACGAATAGAATTTGCTCTCCGAGAGTTCCGTACAGGCTTATGCACTTATAAACATATAAACATTTAAGGGTGTATATTATTTATATTAAACTATTTACCGACAATAATTTTTCACTACATAGTTATATTGCCTTCTATATCTTTCACAGGCCTAAAACATGGAGAGGGGCGGTGGGGGGGGGGTGTGTTGGGGAGTGTTCTATTCCTCGTAACAACCTCCTTTTAAATGATGTCTCTTATAATACATAAAATTAACGAAATTAATTGAGTACTTTTTTCCTCTCCTTTTTAATTCTGACATAAACATTTAAAAAAGTTATTTGGTGAAAAATACTCGTATGTGACTTAATAAGATGTATTTACTAAACCAAATTTAAGGTCTCTATGTCGCATAATTTTTTATAAAATCGGCTGTGATAGACGGGCAGACAGACAAATGGTTTTGTTTTCTCTTATGAGGTATGGTATCCTAAAATATACAAAAGACGAATCGACCCTAACCGTCTAGGTAGTAGAGTCCTTATCCAGCAACCATACATTTTTAGAGGCTATAAGACTTTAATAAACATATGTAGTTTGACATTTTATAACATAAATACGGAACCCTAATTTATGCACGATTCGACACGCAATTGACCCTTTTTATAATAATGAGTAACACAAAGCAAAACGAATTTTTGAATATGTATTTGCCACTCGATCGCGTAAAGATGTATTTGATTTAATATCGTTAAGATATAAATTGAATTCAGTTCAGTTGATAAGTAAGGTATATTTCAGAATAAAATTATGATAGGCGTATACAAATCATTCTGTCAGATAATTACACATTTTATCGATACTGAAGTTATCGATACTTTCACTATTCGTCCGACTCTATTTCAAACGAGCGTTGATTTAACACTTTAAATCGGTAATCGGATTAGCTTTTAGTAGCGTCATAGGTACTGCGATCTAGACATCGATGTGACAGATGCGTAACCATTTCAAAGGAAGGATACCTATGTCGCTTTCTAGCATGTGATTGAAACTGGATCTCATTTTTATTCCATCTGCATAATGTGGAATAAAAGTAGACAATTTCAGTCATAAGTATTGGTGAAATGATGTAAATGGCCATGGTTTTGCTTATGTTTGTCGGTTAATAGACCATTATCGATTGCAACGAAAAGAAACCTTGAAGGTCTTTGATATATTAGTTTTAAAATATAATTATTGTTAAAAAAAGTTTATTTAAATTTTTTTTTTTCATTAGTGTTGTCACATTTGTTATTGAATAGTATAGTGATCCCTTATTTCTCTAATGTCAAGAACTTGGGCATATCATTCAAAATGTATCGATCAGAACCCTTAATACATCACGTAAATGACATTAAACGCAACGTTTTTTTTCCTTTAATTGTTTGTTTAAAGAAATTAGAATGCCTTCAAAACTTGCAACAATTATCGTTGCATTTCTGGAATCAGAAAATATGACTATTTTTTCGTGTTAGATAATAATCTTTAATCAGAAAAATAGTCACATTATCGCAATGTACATATTTTTTGGTTTTTCTTTAAACGCCATGAATATTGATTGATAGTCCGAATTGTTTTATATTTAATTTTCAGTTTTATATACGCATGGCCTTAGAATCCCTAGACATAATATCTCTTTCTAAGAATATTCTTTCATTATATATGGTTCTAAACTGTGATCTATATTAAACCTAATAAGTCAAGGTCGTCAGGCATTTTTTTTCTTAAAATTTTGCCTGGTTTTTTTTTAAATTTTGTTTTACCATTCCTTCTTTACGTAAATTGATTTTTTTGTTGGTTAACATACTCTAGTTTATAGTTAATATTTTTTTTATTTTAACGTTGTAGTTGCAGTCTGTTATACTCTTTCCTAAAACAGAATTTGTTTCTACATTATAATATTGTTAAAATTGAGAGAAATTGCTCTTAAAATGAAAGGTTTACCAATTGTTTATTTAGTAACTTTAAATTATTAATATTAAACTAGCGTGACCCGTGCGAAATCTTCGCATTATTTATTCCATTATGAAGCTCAGATGACAGATCAAACAAATATTTTACTAAAATTGACATATAGAGGCGCAAGTATCAAAAGCATTGAGCTAAAGCGCCAGTTTATTTATACGTGAGTGGATTTGAAATTAAACAAAAATTTTACCGACCGTCAATCATATTGATGTTGAGCCGTTAGATGGCAGCATTGCTGTTTTGTGTATATAATTTTAATAATTAATTAATTTGCAAAAACAATAGTAATAATAAATTTTTTAGTTGTGGATGCCGGTAGAGCAAGCAATTATCTATAAAATGATATATAATTTATGTGGATTAGTTGTGAGGTTTTTTCTAAAAAGGGAGAGTAACTTAGCGTATTAATATATATGATGATGATGATGATGATGATATGATGATACGGTAAAACGCAAAAAGTAACTCTTATATTTCGAGTTTATCAAAAATGTCACGATTAAGTATTTTTTTTGTGCATCAAGAAAAAAATATACGAATACACCTAATACGGATGTTTGTGCAGTTTTTATACCTTCTGTCTATTTGATCAACATTTTTTAGGAAATGTGTTAATATTTTAATTTTTTTATTTCCTTTCTCAATTGCTATAATATTTAGGTCCTTGTATTTTGAATTGAATCCTTGTATTTTTATTCTACTTAGCATTGATTTAGGTTTCCTTTAAGATTGTAAATATGAATAGGATGAATCATTTACTCATCAGTCGCGAAACACTCATACTTCAGCTGTAAAATGCATTTAAAATCATATACCGTTCCACATAAAATTATGCACCTTCAACCCTTTTCTGTAGTACAAAGAGTCCATTATCGGCAAAGTGCGGGAGGCGTGTCGGTGCACCCTCTAAAAGAGGAGGAATAAAGCCGCGAGTCTCTTTCGCGGCGATTGTTTACTCGCGGTTCTCGATATTTTCTTTTGATTACGCCACACCGATGACGTCTGGTGTGAAGGGCCTGCTAGTGGAGTGACGTTCCACCGGCCTCTTGTGGTTAGGGTTGCCACCTAAAAATTAACAATATTTTTTTAGGGTTCTGCGTATCTAACCTAAAGGGAAAGAAAATATGGACTAGGTGGTTTATTATCTAATTCGTTGAATATATTTGTCGTTAATTTTGTAGATATTCATTATAATTAAATTTTTCCCAACTAAATGAAATTACGTGATGTAGTATTATTTCTACTTTATTTAAATTCTTTGCAACGACCTAGGTTTCGTTGCATTACAACATTTTCAGGTGGGCAATTTGTAAAGATACTTCCATGACATTGATACTATATGAAAAGAATCTTTACAAATTGCCCACCTGAAGATGTTGTAATAGAACGAAACCTACGTCGTGGCAAAGAATTTAAATAAAGTAGAAATAATATTACATTGCTTCGCTTCATTTAGTTAAGAAAATTTTAATTATTTAATTCGTCTTAGTATCAAAGTCGGTTGAATTTAGGAAAATTAAATTTGTTATGGACTTTTCCATAACAAAATTCATTTTTACTAATTCCCAGGTATTGATGTCAAATTCGAAGAGAAGTAAGAAACAAAAAGAAAAGAAGTAAGGTGATGAGGACGACTGAAAGTCTTTATAAAGAAGTAAGAAACAAAAAGAAAAGAAGTAAGGTGATGAGGACGACTGAAAGTCTTTATAAAGAAGTAAGAAACAAAAAGAAAAGAAGTAAGGTGATGAGGACGACTGAAAGTCTTTATAAAGAAGTAAGAAACAAAAAGAAAAGAAGTAGGGTGATGAGGACGACTGAAAGTCTTTATAAAGGAGTAAGAAACAAAAAGAAAAGAAGTAAGGTGATGAGGACGACTGAAAGTCTTTATATTTATTCGAAAAGAAGTAAGAAACAAAAAGAAAAGAAGTAAGGTGATGAGGACGACTGAAAGTCTTTATATTACAGTGACGTAGTTGAAGTAGTGATATTCTGAGTCGTAAAAAAATTGTTTTTCCAAAATTTTTTCTTTATGTCGTTAAAGAGATTTTTTAAATAAATACGGCCGGGTTCATAAGATAATGCTTTCGTACTTATATAATATAAAATCACATGTATTTTGTTATAATAGATGTATATATATTGATTAACTTTACGAGTAGTACAATATTGAATATATTTGGCGTTCATTTTGTAGAAATTAATTATTCACAACTAAATGAAACTACGTGATGTAGTATTATCTCTACTTTCTTTAAGTTCTTTACCACGATCTAGGTTTCGTTGTATTACAATATCTTTAGGTGGGCTATTAGCAAAGATTGGTCTTTGCTATTGGATGGATTGGATCTTTGCTAATAGTCCACCTGAATATTTTGTAATGCAACGAAACCTAGGTCGTGGTAAAGTACTTAAAAAAGTAGGAATAATACTACGTCACGTAGTTTCATTTAATTGTGAGTAGTATAATATTTACAATATTTATTAATTTATACCATATTTAAGTGTAAAGTATAAGTATATCTTGTTTAATTATAGGATATTGAAATATATACATCTTGTTTGATTTAAAATTGAAAAATACCTAATTGCAAGATACTTAATTGTAAAATGCCTAATTGTGAGATACCTTTGCAATATCTATTTTTAGTATACCACTATCAAATTAAAAAAAAATACGGTCACTTATGTTTCCACCGGTTTTACGATTATAGCGAAACATTTATTAAAATATGCAATAAAATTATCGATGTGTAAATTACGATATTTTGTTTGAAATCCATTTGGTTGGATTATGTCTTAGTTCTAAAATAAAAAATATAGTGAATTTATACAACTTTTTCAAGATTATGTTTACATAAACATAATCAAAGATTATGTTTATGTAAACATAATCTTTGATGATCTTCCTGTTATCTTTCAATAAAAGGAATAAACAATGAAGATATAGGAATAAAACTGAACAAGATTTTAAAAACCAATTTTGGTTTTTAATCTTACATCTCGTATAGTTTAGTCCCAAAAGTATGTTTCCCCTTTTTAGGTACGGAACCAGAAAAAGTAATTTTAAAACATTTCTCTGTCATGTATATATGTGTTATGTTCTTTTGTTTTTTTTATATCTATAATTTTATTCTATTCGGATTTATAGTGTAAAAATTATTTTCTTATACAGCAGTAAGTTGTTTTCATATTTATTATAATTAATACAGTTATGTACGTAAGTTAAATTACCAAAACGAACTGTTTCCGGGTTTCTCAATGAGAATATTGGACTCAAGTTGAATCACTTTATTTCCTTTTATTTAATTCAAACAACATATTTTTGTGACTCCTGATTAGTTTTATGGTTTAAAGCGGTAATGATATTTACCGGTAATATGTATAATATAACTGTCAACATAAAACGTACAGTAACTTCTAAATGGGTATAAAATTGAGATCAAATAGAGAGTACACTTATATTTCATATTTTCATTTATATTATTATTAATTAGTTAATACAATATAAGGTATCTTACAAGGATTCTATTCAAAATATATATTACAGTAAGACATTTGGTTCGATTTTTAACTATAATTTAAGACGAAGAATATTAAAACTTTGCACTTTTCCTTTGTTAGAAAATAAAAATTTAAAACAGAGAATATTAAAACTTTGCACTTTTCCTTTGTTAGAAAATAAAAATTTAAAACAAAGAATATTAAAACTTTGCACTTTTCCTTTGTTAGAAATCAAATAGAGAGTAAAATTATATTTCATATTTTCAATGTTATATTGCAGCAAGACATTTAGTTCGATTTGAATTATAATTTAAGACGAAGAATATTAAAACTTTACACTTTTTCTTTGTTATTTGTTATACCTATAATTGGGCTCAGACCGAGTTAATGATTGTTCCATAATCTACCTGTTATATTATATACTAGTATTTCTACAGGATGTCATAGTATCTCTCTGGGAAATATTCAGGAGAGTACTCTACCCTCTTAGAGAGAGAGAGTAACCATATTGCTTTCATTAATATATAAATGAAAATGCATTTATAAATCAGAAAAAAATAATTAAAAAGGTAAGATGTAAAACAAAATTTTATTGAAAATGTAATAATATCGCCATCTAGTGGATAATTACAAACCTACGTTCTAATATACTGAGATTGTTATTGTTGTTTGTAAATGAAATAGATGTCGCTAGTAATTAATTTAAATATATGAGATTATAATATAATTGCTGAAAGAGAGTAACCGGTCACCGAATTGTTTGAAAAATGGAAATGAGACAACTGTAGAAAAGCTATTAACTGTAAAAGATAGGATAATGCCAAGTAAAACTGGGTTGATGACAGCCCTATGTCCGATTGAGACACGTCGCCCGTTGATGATCCGCACTTTGATGTCTGCTGCGGCGGAGCTTGCTTGATATTTATGTATAAACTTGTTGGGGATACGGCGGGTTTGGTTTTATTACGTGTGCAGAATGAGTATTGTAGGGACACTATGTTATCTTTGTAAGGGAGTCACGAAATGTAGTGTTGGCCGAAATGGCACAGTGGGTAAGTATATTAGTTTCTCGCTCAAGGGACACTCATTTTCCTACTTTATATTCTCTATGAAGTCTGCTTAGATTATTTGCGTTTTCAGGTCTAATAATGATGACCTCATATCGACTTTCGAAATATCGATGTTGGAGATGAATCGATCATATAGAATAATTTTGGTTTTTGTTTTTAATTTGAACAAAAAGCAGATGTGAAATTTTTTGTTTACTTTTAAATATTATTATTGGAAAGATTTCAGTCGATATTGAGATTAGGAGAGAACAAAAAAATTGTTTTTTATTTCATTTGCATGGCTATGTGTTTGATAAATTACTGCGCATTTGCCATCTCTTAAATGTTATTTAAGTATTTTAACAAGAATGGTTTTTATAAAAAAAAACAAAATCTCGCCGAAGAAACTAGTGTGTCCATTTATTCATGGAAAATAAAAAAAACGCATAATTCTATGTATACCTTTTAAAAATCTAATTGCTTAAAACAAGTTTCCTTGTCAATGTTTAACTCAGTAAAACATATCATTAGAAGTATCATCCATATAAGTGTGCTACATTTTTAAAATTCAATAATGTTATTGTTTTTTAAGTGGAAAAGGTAGGCAAAAACAAATTAAAAATAACAATTTCACTACTAAAATCCTAATAATCCCATTTTCAAGTTGCTGACAATAGCAACAAGTAAGAAATAAAAAATAACAAATAAAAAATAAAAAATAACAAATAAAAAACAATAGAATCCCTTAGGTGTGCATATAACTTGCTTTTTATTACACTAATTCACCTCGGAATTTAAGAAATTGATTTTGTTGAAATTTTTATTAAAATATACAGTAAAATTACCGATGTAAATATTTTTAGACTTAGTCCTAGAACTAAAAAAATTTTCAAGTGATATAAATTTATTGTAAAATATATTTCAAATCCATTAACGTGGAAAAACAATATTTACCCAACATGGCGAATACATGTATGTACTATTAATATATAAATATAATGTATGTTAACGATGCATTTTTTCTTATAAACTATGCTATTTCAATGTTGTGAAAAATTATAATTTTTTTTATCTTGTTTGCAAACTTTTTATAAAATTTTCGAAAAAAAATCTTAAAAAATGGTAATGTAGAAATACTTCTGTAGTTGTGTTTAAAACTATGGACTTTGATCTAAAAGTCGTGGCTTTTTTTCCTAAACGACATTTAATTTTCGACTATTTCCGAAATCTACGTCTTAAGTTCTATATCATATGTAGCTTTAGTTTTAAGAAGATTGTCTTTGTCAGAAAAGTAATTCGCTGACTTATTTGGATACATCACTAGCTTCAAGGAGTAATTCGTTTAAATACAACTTAAGAAGTTACTCAGCCAATTGAAATTTGTCTATATTCGTTTGTATTATTTATATAGTCATATATAGTTTAGTCATATAGTATAGTCATATAGTATAGTATAGTCATTTCTATTTATTTATTAAACATGATACATATAATATTAGATGGTATTTTGTACGATTTGAGAATATAATATGGAAAATATTGTTGAAAGATTACTACTGCCTATTTTCCTTATACATCACCAAAGAGAGAAAATATACGGTAATACTTTTCGTGTTGTCTTTTTGAAGAAGGATTATTTTAGATAAAAGTACCTATAATATTTACAAATATTATTGAGTACCTAATGTACTTTATAGAGTATTTTTTCCTTCAGACAGGACTATATTCCTTATTTTTTTACAGTAGAATTAAGTTATAAACATATTCTTCGAAAATTTATAGTTTGTACCTTCTTTTAGAAAGATCATAAAGAAAATTCGTCTCTTTTAATTAATATTAGATTTTGATTGATACATTTTATGACATTTATTCCAAACAATTTATATTATTGCATAAAACTATATATCATAAAATTGTTAAAAAATTGAATGTTATTCTATTCAAAATGTTAAAATACTTCGTTTATACGTTTAAAGATGCATGTCTTTATGCATTTAACCACAAACAAATTTTATTTTTATTCGTTTAGTATATAGCTTGAGAAAAGGAGCAACTTTACATAACAAATTATGAATGGAAATAAAAGCTATTGTTTAAACATTTATAAAAGATATAGGGACACAAAAATTGCATAATTTGTAAATATTTATTATCTTTCTTATTAATTCTACTTAAATAATATTTTTTTTAAGTTAAGTTGCGCGTTAAACCCCTAAGATAAATAACACGTGTCGAATTTTCGACAATTTTGTCAATATTTTCGCTAGGTAACAGACACGCAAAATGTGCTAAAATTTACTGGCAGGTTCAGCGCCAAAGGTATATATTATTATACATTAGGTGCATATATATATATATATATATATATATATATATATATATATATATATATATATATATATATATATATATATATACATATATATAATAACTGTCATGATTGACATACCAGAAATAAGGGTTTAAGCAATTAGCCTCGGCTTATTTCTCTTCTTAATATCGTTAGGATACACAATTAAATGAAACTACGTGATGTAGTATTATTTCTACTTTCTTTAATTTCTTTACCACGACCTAGGTTTCGTTGTATTACATCTTCAGGTGGGATATTAGCAAAGATAAGTATACATCTTTCTAATATCCCACTTGAAGATGTTGTAATACAACGAAACCTAGGTCGTGGTAAAGAAATTAAAGAAAGTAGAAATAATACTACATCACGTAGTTTCATTTAATTGTGAATAATGAATTCCTACAAAATTTACGCCAAATATATTCAATATCGTTAGGATATTTGGATACCATTTTATATTTGATGTGACAGGATACGACACGGGAATCCTTCCTAATAAATATAAAATTATAACAAAATTGGTTACATTTTTCTTTTTTCTTTTTGTTTAACTTAATTAATAGTGTTTCGATTGACAATATTACCGATAGATGGTGTTGATTGATTTTTTGTAGACAAACAGCCTATATAATCTTCAACTTATTGTTACTTACCTTTTATTTTTTTACTATTTTGTTAAAACGTGAGAATATATTCTCAATGACAAGGTTGATTTCAAACTTAAATTTAAACATCGTTCGACGTTGGAAACAAATAACGTTCTGCTAGTGACTACAAGATATTTAGATTGCTTCGATCTGCTGTCAAAAGTGATAAAAAATCTTAGATCGACGGTTCGTGGTTAAATGGCGGATGTAGCAAAAAAAAATCACTTCGGAAATTTGGATTCGCTTTGCGTAATTCAAAGGATTTTCAACCAATGTTATCAATTTGCCTTCTCTACATTTCATTAGTGCAAAGCCGATTAGAGACTGGCTCCATTTTTTGGAGCCCATACGAAGCCAAGTATAGTTTGATGATTGAACGTGTGTAAAAGACGTTCCTCCGATATCTGTCTACGAGAAAGTATGGTTACTTCCTCTTCCTATTTCCTACTGATTTCCACTTTGGTATGCTAGGTTTCCTTGCAATACAGAAGACACGTTGCCCTTATGCAATTTATCTTCCAAAAGGCATAGATTTTTTCCTTTTCATTTTTTCTATTAAAAGAAAAAAACTGAGCCTTATATTATTGAGTAAACTTTTATTGTTCGTATCTGACATTTCTCTGCGCTCACGCAATCATCAGCTTTTTGCTGATCACCCTCTAGAATCAAATAATTAATAACTCTCCTGTTTCTCGCTAGATTCAACTGGTCAACCACCTGATCGCTGTCGCGCCAGAGTGTGATTTGCTTGTAATGAGTGATAGTAAATTTGTTGGAATACAATTCTTGTATATAGTTCTTGTGTACTTTTGTATTTAAGTTTAACCTAGAGGGTTAAACTTTGTTAAACCATTAAAGTTTAGCGTTAACTGTAATGTATCGATAAATATGTGTGCGTATATAAATAAATATCTTAAAGTTTAAAGAAAGACTGCTAGCCACGTTTCAGAGGTCAATGATAAAAGAGCGTTCGAAATGTCTCCTTTGATATCTTGATTAATATTTTCCCCAAGGTTTCGCCCGTGTGGGGCGAGAAATTCATTTTGCAACCGACCTCTGCCGCATTCGCAATTTGACGATCTGCATGCGAACAACCCCTTTTCAAAGGGCGGTAGGGTGATTTTCTTTGGAAGACGAGTCCTGTGAGTGCCATGTGATAGATAGGTTAGCAGCTGTTACAAGTTATTCAGATATGTTTGGTGAAAAATGAATATTTGTTTTTATAATCTCATATATAAATGTGTCAACTTAAGAGATAAGTATGCATTCTTGGTAATGTTTTATGTTTCAATGTTAGACGAGTCTCTTCTGCTTTCATCGCTAAATATTGAATGACAAGTTACGATTGTTTATAGTAATGATTAAATGCTAGAAAGTTTTGAATTTGAAAAATTTATATTTTTCATTCTTTAGCTTAATTTTAATGGCAAGGGTGTTTCTTAATTTCGAAACAAATTTATATATAACCGTTCAAAATAGAGAAGGGGTTGGAAGGGGGCCATAGCGGGGAGATTTGAAGGGGTTTAACAATTAAATACCAACGTTGTATCCTGTTTTTAATTGATGATGTTCCATGATGTTCTCGTTATCGTTAACCTTGATATAACGGGGATGGAACGTTTAAAGTGTATGAACAAATTGTGTTTTTGTATGAAATATATTTTGTATACATGATTTTTTTCTTATGTACGAAAAACAAAGTAAAATGTTTATTCACTAAGAAGTATTAGTTCTTAAGAGAAAAAATAATTCGTCCAACAAATATCGAAATACGCAAAATTTCGCAGAATTAGCATGTGTATAAAACTGCAGATAATATTATATGTGTTATTCCACAATAATATAAACAAATTTGCAAGTGTTTTTGTTTCACGATCACGCGATCCGTTGCTTGATTACAGAATTATTAAATAACATTTTTAAACTAAAAAAACATTTCCAAATTTGTTTAACTTATTAGAAATGATAAGATAACAATTAATTCTGCAACAGAGTTAAATTTATGAAACATTCATTTTGATTATTTTTCAATAATAGCAAAAAATATATCGTATTTTAATTAACTATTTTTTAGATTTAAATCCATACCCCCTTATTAATATTTACATTTATTGATACAATGAACATTAATATTTAATGTATTGATACAATCAATTTAATGTTGGTATTATTAATCATTAATAAATTAAATATTCTAATGTATGTAGATATTATTTAACACTTAATATTGCCTTTCACATCCTTAAGGATTAAATATCCAAAATAGATAAAATTGGATATAAATTAATTCATTAGTCAATTCTTTTTGTCGTGTTTCAGCTTAATTTACGTGTTATATAATTTTTTTATACAAAATTTAATATTCTCTTAACCTCTTTAAGGATTTAATTTTTACAAAGGATAAAATGCGAATTAAATTTTTTGCCTAGTAAATTTTTTACCTCTGTGTTTCTGGTTAATACACGTGTCATAATTTTTCCATAGAAAATTTGACATTCCCTTTAACCTCCTTAAGGATTACATTTTCACAATGGGTAAAATATAATTATTTGCTTAGTATTTTTTTTACGCCGTGTTTCTGGTTAATATACGTGTCACATTTTTTTCATAGAAAATTTGACATTCGATTTCACCTCCTCAAGGATTGAATTTATACAATGGATAAAATGCGAATATAATTAATAGCTTGGTGAAGTTTTTACACCAATCGTCCGCGCTGAGCCAATCGCACTCACGGTTCGCATTGTTCGGCCGCGTTAGAAACCAAATAACGTCAAGTATCAAGAGATATTCAATAATCACTGACATATGATAATCAGTCAAACCGTTCAGGCTACAAGAATATATAAAAAACCGGACATACATGAAAATCATTACCCTATTCTTCACTTTGTTTAAACTGGAAATGGTCCATAATACCGTCAACGCCTGTAAATTTAAAAGTTTTTGGAAATAAATAATTTAATGCAAGAATGTTAAAATGCTAGAATTGAGAAACGTTTTGTCGAACTCTGCCGGACTCAATTTTTTTTTTAACTTCTTAAATAACTTCACAAAATATTAAAAGAATCGATACTTTACAAATTATTTAAAGAACCGGGTGTGGTCAAATACATCGCAATTCAGAGAATATAATGGGCAGGGAACTTGAGCAGAATGGACGACAGTCGGGATACAAAAAAGATCTTCTCAGCCAGACCATTGGGTTCCCGAAAAAGAGTAAGACCTAAATTTATATGCCTCGACTGCTTGGAAAAAGACTTTAAAATCCTAAGTGTAACGAACTGGATGTCTCTGGCCAAGAAAACTTGGGAGTTTAGTCTACGGAAGGCAAGGGTCCATCCTGGGCTGTCAAGTCATTGAATAAGAAGAAGAAATAACTTCAAATGAACCTATCAAGCTTTTGATCGTATAAATAAAATTATTACAAGCTTTCAAAGTATGCCTACAACGACTCGATTAATATCGTCAAATTCATAAACAGTCAAAATGTTGCAGCGCGCCGACCTCCAAAGCCTTTGGCAACTGTCAGATGTTGACAAAAAATGTAATATTTCAAGCGGCTCAAATCCCTAAGTCAGATTAAACTTATTGAAATGATGGATGAGATGTCGGCGTCGGCATTGCCCCCGCCGGGGGAGGGTTTACGATTCGATATTCGACTTTAATGAACGTTGGTTGAGACAAATTGGGGAGGAATTGGCGTTCGGTATCGTCGTAAGTCTTACGAACGCTTAGGTTCTGAATCGTAATGATATTGCTCGGGTTTATTGGTGTCATTGTTAATGATAAGAGATGTGTAAATTGAAATAAAATCTTGTTTGTATAATTCAATTTTTCATTTGTTTTAACTGTCACGTGGAATTTTCGTTTATTTAGAGTAATGTGATATTAGCTTTAATTCGAGATTAGCTTTATGCTTGGGGTTAAGTTTGCGTTCACAGGGATTAATTGGTAAACATGTTATGATGATCATTAAAATTATTTAAATCAGGAAATGTTTAAAGGAACTATTTGATCAATTATGTAATTTTATTATATGGGCGTTTCTAATTGAGCTACGAAGTTGGAAATTCATACCTGGATAGTTCATGAGCTACAGACATCTAGAAAAATGATTACAGATTACAGATATTGATTGATCTGTTTTTAGGTTTCCGTCCCTCAAAGTGAAAAAAAAGGAAACCTTTTAAGAACACGTGTCTGTCGGTCCGTCTGTCTGTGAAAGTCCATTTGCTCAGAAATGGCTTAATGCATCATGTTGAAATAATATCCTATGCTGAGCCTGTAGCCTTACATTGCTATAAAAATTTCAAGCTCTTTGGGTCACGCGACAGAAAGATGACTCTTTGGAGCATACTATTTTTTAATCATACAATAGTCTTACTTACTGATCATTAAAATCTATAGGATACTTCCGGTGATCTTACACTCTTGAAAGTCGATATAATGAGAAGTCTTATAGCACAAGTAAAGGGAGAAGTCCAAAAATTAACCGTTTATAATTTTATGTGGAATTCTGTATTTTTATAATTAGTTTGTTTTTATGCATCTTAAAGATGTAGCAGACAATATATTTCCATAGTCAAAGATTAATATTTGTACATAGTTTAATTACAGATACTATGTTAAATGTCTATAAGTAGCTAAATGTATACAGGACTCTCGCGGCGTGATTCTACTCTTAGTCGACAGGTTTTTACCTATTTAATTTGAAATTAGGACAAGTAGTAAAATATGCAATAGGTATACTCTTATTTTGGAACTTTTGGAAATTTATAGTTGGTACAGCACTGAACTTTGAATTCGAAAATATTGTGTTCAAAAATAGGGTTCAAAATAGGTATTATTTTTTTTAGACTAAAAGAAAGCATTTATTCCATTTTTATTTTTTTATTTATTAACTTACTAAAGTGTTGTAATAAATAAAATAGTCTCGAGTCTACGTAATGAAATGGTATTAAAATAATGTAGCAGTTTTTATATGATATGTGTGTATATATATATATATATATATATACATAATTTATATATATAAAGATATAAAGTGGAAAAGATGTTTGTTTATTTGTTTGTTCGCGTCAATCTCTAAAACTACAGGTTCCTAATCAAGAAATGATAGAAAGCCTATATTTTGAGAAAGATTATAAGCAATAAAAGGTTAAAAAAAAACAAACTTTTTTTTCCAATTTCAGCTAACATCCCTTGGCGAACGAAAACGAATTTATACACATACTACTATTGTAAACTAGGTGCGCATCAGTGACAAACAAAAAGCACCCCCTTATCGCGCCCCCTTATTTGCACAGGTAAAATAGAGACGAAAAGTAATTCAGTTAGCGCCGGGCGCTTGGACAGTTGGGTATACCGTGTCTGTCAAGCTCGCAAAAACATGTCTGTCTTTAGAAAAACGTGCAAATTTGAGTGGTGTAAACAACAAAGATTGAAATATATAAACAGAAGTTGCATTTAGTATGTAACTTTTATTTATTTTACAAAAGTTGAGTCCCAAATTTTTAAATACATTTTAACGAAGTTACTGATTTAAATTAAAACAAATAACATCCATTATGATTGTATTGAAGATTGTTTAAAAAAGATCGCGATCGTATATTCCAGGTCAAGACGCCGCGTATTTGATCTTGAAATAGGCGAACCGGAACGAATGTCTCGAGTTACCGGAAAGGTCGGTTCTATAGTAGGAGCATCCGTTCCATCCGTTTTTAAAAATCAAAATGCTTAAATTTTTTTTATTTTTCATGAGGGTGGAATGAATATAAATGTTTTTGATTCAATTTGAAGTCTAAAACATCCTCTTCAATTTTGATCACTGATTTAGAAATATTCGAATAAATCATTACGCTGCGATTCGTACGGACATGTGATAATGAAAAATGTAATAAAAGTCGGTGAACACTGTTTAAACGTGGCAAGGTAGAGGGAGATGTCTCTTTAAAGTCTCTCGGAAACTGGCGAAAAGTTCATAACATTATCACGTTACACGTAATTTTGGTAATAATAGTTTAAATTATTTCTTTATATACTAATTTATACATTTAGTTTTTATTTTGATGATAAAGTGGTTATTTATTTAACTACAAATAATTGTAAAAATTAAACCAATATTGAATTTATTTAGCTTTTGGTATTTCAGGACCTGATGCGAATATTCCCTGAAAGAGGACAGCATTCTCAATGACGATTACATTGAAATATAAAGGTGGTAACTTTAAAATATTTTATAAATGACGTAAATAAAATATTTCTTGGAGTTATGCACATCATTTATTGTACTTAGGGCATTGGGTTCTTTTGGTTAATTGAACTATAGGTTAAAAATAAACGAAAATCTGCCTCACTTTTACTAAATTAAGTAGATATCAAATTTTGGAACTTAAAATGTAACAAAACTTATTATAAATTTGATAGTCTAGGAAAAGAAACCCATTGAAAGATAAAGAATTTAGCAGTTTCAACAGAGTCCACGAATCTAAATATATAATAATTATAATTTAGATTCATTAACTCTGTGTCTGTCTGTCTTCTAATTTTCGTGGTAGCGAGTATTTGCGGATGCGTGTGGATGTGTTAAGTTTCCGCTGTGGGAAAGGAGAAAGAGGGTGGTTCAAATAGTCCTACGCTGGAGAAACTGCGGGACAGTTAGTTATTTTTGTATAGAAATGAAATAGAGTTGCTTGATGCAGACACTAAATAGAGAGTAGCTTAATGCTAGCAAATGTTGTGTTAATCACATGCCCTTATTGAGAACAAATATACGATACACCTCTGTACCAATTTAACGAGGGGGTTGATTTAGGGATCACTTTTGATGCCCGCTTAAGTTGACCTAGCTATTTGGCGAATGTCCAAAAAAATTATGGATTTAGTCCTGGATTTCGTTAATTTCTCATAAATGTAAGATATTCTTTACGTTGTTTAAAAAATATAATACTTTTAACCAAAAATAGTTACGAATGATTTAGCACAGATTAAATAGGAAAAATTGAATAGTTAGAGCAGAAAACAGCAGAGTCTGGCAGACTGTAGGGCTGCGGTATTAAAAAAGATTTTAGCGTATTTATTTTTTATTATAGCGACTTAAGTTAGTAAAATCTTATAACCATTAGGGAAACCTATTCAATATTTTGACGAACGGGAATTGGGGGATGCGAGTTCTACAAATCCATCTGAGAGGAGGCGCGAGGCAATGTGGCGTGCAGTATTGTTATTTAATTTCACGTGCAATTTACTCGTCCCTACACAACGCCAGAAGTGTTTATGAGAATGGCGTGTGCACGGAAAGAAATAGGGTTGCCACAAGTGTTTTTTGAATATATTTTTTGTTTTTAAGTCGCTATTCATTTTATGTTTTACTGCGTTTTACGGTTCCGTAGCCAAGAACGAAACTCTTACATCATGTCTTTCCGTCCGTCCATCTGTCTGTATGCTCCACTCTTGTCTTTGTACCTATTATGACGAAATTTGGTATGGAGACATTGATAACACAAAATCGGAAATGAGGTTGTCTGGGAAAAAATGCTTTTTTGGTCTCTCCCCTCTCTAACAATGAAAAACAGAAAAAACTTTTTTTACCTACATTATCGAGTGGAGTTTTGCTGGACAGGTATTTTAAGATAGAAAAAAGTATGCATTGGAAATATGTAAGTTTAGTGATTTTCTATTTGAGATATTTGAATTGAAAGTCTTTAATAACACCACTAACAAGTTGTCAAAATCGTTACTAAATCATCAAAGGTGTATCCAGATTTTACCGCTGTAAAAAAATAAGATAATATAGAAGTATAACTTTCAATAAAAACTATAACGGATATTGTAATTATATACAATTTCAGAAAAAAAATTAAATAATTTCTTCATGGAACGATGGCATTTTCAAGTGAAGTTGATCTTATTACCTGTTGCATAAAGACAAGTAATCAAGTCTAAGTTTGTATAAGTAAATGGATAACTTAATATATATATATATATATATATATATATATATATATATATATATAACTAAGCATGATACATGTACTTATACATAGGTAGGTACTCAAATAACTAATTTACTTATCTCGTGCGCAGTAATGAGTAATAATAATAATTGTAGGAAGTTTGTTTACAATACAGTACCTCCTTTTGTTTTTTATTATGGACAACATAATAAAAAAACATTTCGCTCATTTTATTAAAACTTTTTTAACTATAATAACCTTAGCGAATAATAATAATGAAAACACAAATCTTCTGTGTAACACAGCATATCCTGTTGTCGTTTATTATATTGTCTGCGTTCACTTTGTTCTAATTTTTAAATTTAATAATTTCTGTGAGTGATAATAATGAATATATGAAGTTATTTTATAAGGCCATGCAGATTGAGGTCATGCTTTACTCGTATGTACCTTCCACACAAACTTGTACTAACGTTGCCATAATAATTTGTACACAGCTCTCTGAATTATATAGCATCAATATAGGTCTTATTTAAAAGGCAGTTATATAGTTAACTAAAAAAATGATTGTCTACCAAAAAAGTTATTCATTTTCTGCATACATTATTCCCTTGTTGTCTTGGGGGAAAGAAAAACATAAATTTTTGGCTTTGCTGTTTTTTTTCGCCGCCAATACATACGTTACAAATTACGCGTACATTTTCCACTTCCGCGTTACAATTTA
The DNA here is from genome assembly GCA_039881145.1 of Druceiella hillmani. Classification (NCBI taxonomy): domain Eukaryota; kingdom Metazoa; phylum Arthropoda; class Insecta; order Lepidoptera; family Hepialidae; genus Druceiella; species Druceiella hillmani. Next base: position 4,467,368 of record JAYKKI010000014.1, read on the forward strand.
CGCGTACATTTTACATATTTCACACTTCATATTCTACTATTTCCTACTATTCACTACATATTCTACACGAATGCCGATCATCACTTTTAATACTGTGTTGCTTAAATGACGATTGAGAACAAACCGCTGTACAAACCGCTCAATATTCCTATCATTGATTCATGACATGTGAAGGCCCCCACCCCACTAACAATAATTACTAATTTTCGGTCTATTTATAAGATCATTTTGACCACTTAACTTCTACGACTTGGACATTAACTATCGTACGCCGTTTGTATTATAGACAATTTTTCATTTACTGTTTTGCCGCACTGTTTTACCGCACTCAAAACAAATCGCCAGAAAAAAACCAAAAAAATTTCACCAACTTTCAAGGCCCACCGAATACGAAATAATGAACACATAGAGCTCCATTAATTTTTGACGTGTCGATAGAGGATGAAGCTTAGTAATTTTGTAGAGAGCAAGTCTATAATGGGTCCTGTTGCTTTTTTATATTTACAGTTCTGGAATCCGGAGATATTTACAAGGATTCCGGATATATTTTTTGAAGGACTGGGTACAGTTATTACTGCATATACATATGCATTTTTGCACAGCATTTCAGTAATAGTTTTTATGTTATCTGCTGATATGCGTATTACTCTTACTCGACTTCCAGTAGGACTATCCTAATTGTGGAGTATTTTCATCCATCAGTTACACCCCTGTCTTACCAGCTCTAGTGCTTATACAGCGTCGCAGTTAAGGACCTCATATTACCGTGATGGTATAGTCCGCTTCCCAGAGTTTGTTAAAACATCTGTTTTTAAATGCTTCATAAAAGTGCATTTTTAGATCCGTCGTATTTTTAAATCTTTACAACCGATATACTCGTCGAGTGCAGACATCCAGTGTCTCAGTTCATGTCAATCGTCATCCAGTTCCAAAGGTTAAAGACAAGCTTGTCGAATGCAGAAGTTAGTTGCTCAGTTTAATTTAGTCGTCATTTAGTTCAGTTCAGTTCCGTTTTCCCAATCTTAGTGTATTGTATTTGTTATTTAAAGAATCATATTTAATATCTACGGAAAGTCTTTAGTAATAATCTTAAAAAGTATAAAATAATAGTAATAAGAGTATAGTAAGTATAGTATAGTAATTAAAGATCTTAACTTGTAAATTGTTTTTTTTTAAGTGATCCTCGAAGGAGATTGTAACATCCTAGATTCTGGGTGTAATAATAATATATAATTCATAATTTAACCTTGCTTCATTAGTACACTTAAAAATAATTCGAATATTTTCAAAGGCACGTTTGGATTAATCTGTATTATGAACATAAAAATGCATTTCTGTATTGTTTTATAAAAATGGAAAAGTTAATAAAAAATATACCAGATACGAAAAATGTTGCATCAAAAGAATGAGGTAGCACATTAGTCTTAAAAGGAGGGTTCAGCCCATAGGTACCAATAGGCTCACGATTTCGTTCACGTGGAATTCGAATAAAAAAAGTTATTAGACCAATATTACCAATATTTAATTTGCTAATAATGGCATATATCAAATATTATTTCTTATAAACATACAGAATATTAAATGTTACTATTTAATGTATGGCGTATATTAAAAGAATTAAAAAACTTGATTATCGCTTAGAATAACCATCACATGTAACACAATATTATCAATGGATGAAAGATGGATGGATCAACACGACATAGATTTGTTTAAAAAATCAATACATAGACTTCATTTTCTACCGGCTTAAAATTTACAAATAGCGGTCATAGGTGACTTTAGGTGTACATTAATTTTGATAATATTGTAAGTTATAAGCCAGGTTAAAAAATAGTTTAACATTTAATAATAATATCGGTGTAGTAACCACTATTGTAGACCACACAAAGAAAAAGTAGATCGGCCGGTGGGAATTGAATCTATGTCTTCATCGTATAGTGGCATATAGCTAATTATTATACTAAGGCCAATCCAATTGACCTATCAATACTATTATTAAAGTCAATACTATTAGCAATACTATTATTAATATTTGAAAATATTATACTATTATCCACTATTATTCTAATTTATTTAACTGACCTATTGATACTATTAATAAAATTTATAATATTATTCTACTATTCACTATTATCTTATTTCTTATTTTTTATTTATTTTTACAATATACTTATATGATCTCATATATGGGAACATGAAGTTTACTAAAACGCTAATAGATAGCGCTGACAGTACCATATCGTAATATATCTATTATAATAAAGTTTACTAAAAATGTTCATATATGGCGTTGATAGTATTAATATCGTAGTATTCACCAAGTTAATTATTTTTTAAAAATCAATATTATGTAAATAAAAAGTATATGTTGCTCGAGGGTGTAAACTATTACCACACCAAATTTCATTAAAATCCGTCCAGTAGATTTTGCGTGACTGAAGAACAAATTAACAGACAACAATTCTAAAAACAGATTTTTGGTTTCTATTATCATTCGCATTATACGCTGAATCGATAACGTTTTTAGAATATTTTCCTAGTTCAGAATTCAATTTGTTTATTTTATGTAAATATTGAAGCGTAAATGGTATTTGTATTAAATTATTTACAATATTAATACTGACATTATTTTTCATCATCTAAATATTGCCACGCTTATATCATTAATAGTTTAAAAGAGGAAATTTTGAAATTTCTATAGTTTTTCGGTAAACCTTAGGTAAAATCCTAATAAGGCTGTTTTTTCATAATTTTGACATTAGCAGTTTCCGAGGTGGGGATTTGTTCTTGTGGAAATTTTCAAGAAAATCTCTAGAACGACGAAAAGCTGCTGCATAATAAATGAGATGAAAAAAGCAAAATTGGGTACATTATTTACTCCCTCTAAACTTAGAATATAACTTAGAATAATAATATAGAAATTATATTAATAAACTATAATAATAAACTTAACAAAATTATAATAATAAACTTATATACATAAATAATTATTGAAATATATGCCAGTTAACATGATTTATCACTGTGCCAGATTACAAGTTCAAATGGAATCTGAGAAAAAGGCTATAACCGACAGACGGACATGCGAATAATCTAAAAAGGAAAAAGTAGAAACAGAGTTTAGGTTCTGTCTCACTTTCGCATCGATAGCTTTATGTGAAAAGATACCGTGTATTTATGTGAATGAATTACATTTCGACATATTACTAACATGGTGCACCCCTGCAAGACGCACATGAGACATACATCCCGAGTGTGCAAGGCCAGCCACCGATCAGTAACGCTTGCGTCGCTCTAATTGGACAGGATCAGGTGTTCATTCAATGTCGTATTTTTCACAATTACAGTTGTTATTCTGACGGGGATGGGGGTTGAAAAGGATGGAAAGGGAAGATGGCCCGTGTGTCACTAATTGTATTTCGATATTATGGCTTATGATCGTGGGGTGCAAAGTTGGGATTGTATCTCTGAAGTGTGTCGTACCTTTATTTTTGGATTCTACTCGGATCCAATATACTATGTTTCATATTCAATTATTTATTAATAACCACTTATACTATGTTCCATAGCGTCAACAAATATTATTATAAAAGGTTTAGCACACTTGTTTTAATATAATGGTCAAAGTTTAAAATAACCTTATTACCTGATAATGATGTTACATGATATTGGCTCGCCATGAATGTAATTCATACCGTTATAAATCAAATGTGCCCGTACGAAAAAAATGATTTACAGTACAGCAGTTGTTTCCAACGTTAATCGTGTATAGTATATTGAAACGTAGTTTGGAAACACTTTTTCCATAATTTTTATTGAAGTTTGCGCGTAACTAGACTCGATTTATAAGTATTTTTATAAAGCAAAATGCGTCATACTTAAATATGATTAAAATTATAACTTATTGGAAAGAATATATGGTTCTGGTCTAAGTATCCACGACATATTTTATAATAATGATTTTGTATACATTGTCCCTTGAACCATTAAACACTTTAAATTTCTACAATTATTATTGGGGGTACGAAAAAATGAATTACAGTGTCAGTCACTGTTGCACTTATTGTAATTGTGAGTAATGTATAGTATATTGAATTGTGGTTTGGAAACATCATTATCATAGTTTTCATTGAAGTGTTATAGATAACCAGGCCGAATGAATAAGTCTTTCCATGAAGCAAGGTATATTACACATAAATTTAATTAAAATTATAACTTATTGAAAGGAGAATGAGTAACAATATATGGGCTCTGGTCTAAGTGTCCACAATATATTTCAAAATATTGATTTTTAATAGATTGTCCCTTGGACCGTTAAACACTTGAAATCTCTTCATTTATTATTGGAAGTACGAATAAAAGAATCACAGCGTCAGAAACTGCCCCAGTTATTACTTCAATCGTGTATAGTATATTGAAATTAAATAATATTTTTATTTTGAATCGCTTTATTTATTTGCAACTTATATTTATTAATTAAAGAGTAGTAGTAAGACAAGTATAATACATACGACTTTACATTTTTTTAATACCTCCTGGATATGTCAAATATATTGGGCAAAAATGGTCGGTTCAGTTTACGCATATGCGGTTCGCTGTCACGAATATGGAAGCAGTGCTAGCATAAACTGAAAAAAGACCAGGAAATTTTAGTGAAGTTTGAAAGTATGAAAAATTATGAGTCATAGAAATTGTCACTCATTTGGGCACGATGACCTCTCCACACCGGCATCATTTTAAAGATGTTTTCAGTCAAAAACATAACAAAGAAACTTGACATTATAAAAGTTACTATTACTAATTTTATTCTATATACTAACATTATTTATTAATTTGCTATCAGTACCTTGTTATATATGAAACTGCAGAAGGTATACAGATCCAAACAGGTTAAGAGCTTGTGGGAACACGTGTAAAGTAGCATCCCGTATTCGTCTTATAGCTTTTGAAATTGTTAATACAAATTGAAAATCAGACTCGCGATTTTGGAGCTAAATATTCCGTAAACTAAGCTTAAAAATAAAAAAATACGTCTGGAAAAAGAATAGTAACAAAAAAAAATTATTTCGCCCATAAAAGCTGGATGTTTCCAGCTTTTACAGCCGAAATAATTTGAGAAATATTCCAATTTTTTACTTTTGTCCGTACCAAATAGATTTAAAAAGCAAAGCGTGCTTGAAAATATCATCAATTACGTAACATAAGAAAATGTTGTTTACTAAAAAAACAATAATTCCATGGAAATCTCAAGAATTTTTAAAAATCTACGGGTATGATTCTGCTGGTGGATAAAACAATAAAGGCAATTTGTTTCTGCCTTTCATTGTCTAAATTAAATGTTATTTTTAATATATCTGATTAGATATATTGAAGTATGAACACGGAATTGTTAATTTTGAATAACGCATTGAAAATTAACAATTCAGTGTTCATACTTCAATTCATTTTGATAGACGTATTCAATTATATAGTAGGCGAAAATATTTTCTTTCTCACTTTTCACGTGTTAAGATATACTTAAGTTTCCTATCCTATATACAAATTGAAATTTTTATCTGAATCATAGAAGGAAAAAAGATCACAAGTTGAATGAGATATCATCGGTTTACGAATACTCTTCCATTATTAAATCTATGATTTATAAGTGGCATAACCTCTTCAAACAAGGCAGAGATTCATTCGAAGACAACGAGCGGTCAGGATATTGGAAGATGCCCGATTCAAGAGAAAGCACTTGGTAGAAATTATGGGAAAATCTTCAATAACTATTTTGAATATTCTTCATGATCATTTTGGCGTGTCAAAAGTCAGTGCAAGACGGATGCCGAGAATTCTCAGGGTGCTGCAAAAGCAACAACGTGTTATGAGTTCACACCCTTTGGATCTTCTTACCCTCTTTCGTACCCTCTTGGAAGCTACTCTTTGGATCTTCTCTGCGGAATAAAGTAATGATGAAATTTTGAACTGAATTGTTATGGCGAATAAACTTAGGTATGTCATTACAAATCTAAGTAGGAGCCCATGTAGTGGCATAAAAGTGTACCCAACCCCTAAGAATTTCAAGTCGCAATTGGCCGAAAAGTCATGGCGACCTTTTCTGGGACACAGATGCTGATTGATTTAAAAGATAAGGATGTTTCTATAATGGGTGTGTACTTTTATATAATGGTGGTCTACTGGAGCGTATATTGTAATCGAATACTGAATGAGGCCTTACATAGCTGAAGTTTTTTAGTTCACGCAACGATAATGTTTATAGCTCTTTGGTGCATATTTTTGTTATCTATACCGTCATTAAAACGTATAGGGTACTTTCGGTCGATCTATAATCTTGAAAGTCGGTATAATGGTAAGTTTTGCAACTCAAGTGAAGAGAAAAATCCAAAAATAAATGATTTCCAATTTTATGTGGAATTACATATAAATTTTTTAAAAATTTGCGCCTGTGAAAGATATATCAGGCAATATATTTACCCTTGAAAATAACAATTTTGTAAATAGTTTAATGGAAATATTATGTACCATTAAGTGCTTATAAATACCTAAATGTGTACTGAACCCTCGTAGTGCGAGTTTTTTAAAATGAAAGTTTCATTTGTTTTCGAGCTTGTTTAATTATTTCTTGTAAGTGGTGGACACTTGGGCTGTCGGAGTCCGTTGTCCTTTCCTCCCTAATTTATGTTTACAAACCTGCTCTTAATTCAATCTATATAGCGACATATTCCCATTATATTTGACTTTAAATACTCAAATATTACTACTATATTTAATCTGAAATATGCAAAGAACGAAATATGTGTGCCCGTGCGATGAGAGTTTTTTAAAAATGCATTAAATTCCACCACGGATCCCTGAAAGTCCAAAATATACTTTATTTACTTTTAATAATTAACAGTATAATGTTTTATAACTGATGAGTACTTTTAATAGATATAAAGATAACTATAAAAATGAACTGTGTTAAATCAATAGATAATGGAATTGTGACAAGGTGTAGCAAGCAGCTCCGAAGACTATGGTCGAGTGATGGTCAAAGCTTGCTGGTCATGGGAAGGGGGCCTTTTATAATGTCGGCTAGGATGTTGTTATTTGGGAGACGATTCTGTAAGTGCTGATGAAAATGTTTATATTACCTGGAAAGATCATTCTGCTATTTGAATACTGAGAACGCAAGATATATGTATTACCGTGTAATATATTACCTAGTATATCTTTACGAGCGTAAAAATGTTAGGACTTTGTTAAAAACTATGGCATAGGGTAATTGTCATAGTTTTACTGTAATTTCCTAGTTTGTCTTTTTTTTTTGTCATTTTTAAGGACCTTTAATAGAAATGGCTATTTAAAAGAAATTTGCATTCATTTAGGCAAAGCCAATACAAAGCCTCAAGCCACTGTCTCCGAACCTGACCCCTTTGTTCGCATATGGTTTTGGAGGAACATCATCACTTTTTGTTGAGCTTGATTATATTTAAATTGCACATTACTTAACTATTTTTTTGTTTCTTTACGCAGTGCGTGTCGTACTTTATTTCTTACAATTTTTGGGATTCTATACTTTAAAAGGAAAAAAGGAACCCTTAAAGGATGGTTTCGTCGTCCATCTGTCGGTGTGTCAAGGTTCTTTTTCTTACGAACGTGGAGGTATCAAGTTGGTAGTATCAATTAACTAATACTTAGGTTTAATGACTATATATAATTCACTTTTTGGTTTGGGGGGAGGGGGGGGGAGAGGATGAATGAGAGGAGGGCTGATGATTTTTTTGCACATTTAGTTGCGTAATTAGGGTATGTTATTTAAAATCCGAACATTTTTGAGTTTCTTGTTACTACTGCACGGAATATTAAATATAAAATAAATATCATTTATATAGCTGAAGAATTTGGTTTTTTATAAGTACTGCTTCTGATAAGAAATATTCTGTAAACACATGTGTATACATAAAACGAAACCGTGTTTTCACTTTTGGCAAGTTTCCAACTGTAAATCTATTTAATGTTACAGGATAAAAGTTTTCATTCCGTATATAAATTTTATTGGATGCTAAAACCTTGGAATATAAAATTATGACAATAATTTAAGTGTTTGTGTTTACATTTTACACATAACGATACTCCTTGCAACATGACGGTTATTACGATTCCTACTCTTTTTTCAGCTAATCTGATGTTCTGAAGAGAATTTGTCCCATTTTTCGCATTTCTTTATGGCATTTTATGATTTCATAGAGAACATCCCGCATCACGATTAAGCCACTATGGATGACTATTTCTTTTGGCGGTGTCCGTGCTCAAACGTGTCTAAAAATGAAATATGTTATTTTTTACCTCAGCAACTGGATGGCAAACGGTAAGTTTAATGTCAATTTTAAAGGAGCTGCTCTGTATCATAACCCTAACCTCAAATACTCGGGCCTTACACTGGATTGTAGCCTCACCTACAGCTCCCACTTGAACCGTATCATAGCCAAATTAAGAATCAGGAACAATATTCTGCCAAAATTTACAAATACCACCTGGGGAGCCTCATCCGGATGCTTGCGAACAACCGCTATATTGTTCATATTTTAAACTGCGGAATACTGTTGTTCTATCTGGATAAACAGTGCACAGGCCAATGTCACTGACATTAACCACGTCACGTATCTGATACTGCCACGCACTGGCTGCTGGACTTTAGCAATATTGCTCCACCGCACCTCTGCCTCCTATGACGTATCGATAGAGAAATGGAAAATATCCTCTAGAGACCTAAGTTACCAATCAACAAAGATCTGACTACATCCTAGGATAACGAGGCTGAAATCCCGGAACCCACGAGCACTTCTGCCTGGAGTGGAACTTGAATGAAACCTGGTCCAAGGAAAGGTCAGCCTATTCCGAAACATCCTAAATGTTTTAGCTATGCCTGAATGCATTCTCCCCTGTGTTAGATGAGCCCCGCTCTGTCTAGTGCGTGTAAAACTGCTTAAGAACCGGAATTGACCGCTGTGCTCATCTCCGCAAAAAGTAGACCAGAGCAGAAATTATATATGTGAATGAGGGTGCCTGAAGCAGATAGTCCAACATATTATTCTGAAGTGTTCTCGATAAAAATACTAGGAACAAGAAGAAGATTTAAAAATTGTAAATTTAAACTTTAAGAACGGTACTTTATTTAGTATGCCACGATAAATAAATAAAGAAAATAAAATAAAATGTCGTTTTATATATTTTTCTTAAAAAATATTTACACATATACCGAAACATATATATTCGTATAAATATAGATGTGGATCCACAAACACGCATATTCATGCTTATATATACGTGTACTATAACTTGTTCCATTTCATTTGCATGCTCGTCTGTACTTTAGATCTAAGGTTTATTTCGTTGGTAAAACCAAAAGTGCACACACCACTTTTTTATTATCAATTGAATAAATAATCGTAAGAAAACTTTAAGAATGAATATTTTAAACACAACAGGAAGCAGAGAGAAGGGATAAGAAGATACCCGATTTAAAGGTTTTGTCGATAATAGTTTATTAAATATTGAATATATACTCTACTATATATTTCTACTTTCTTTAAACTCTTTACCACGACCTAGGTTTCGTTGTATTACAACATCATCAGGAGGGCAAAGAATTTATTAAACTTAAACTTTGGTAAAAATCAATAGTTTTCTTTTCTGATAGTTAACTAATCGCTAGAAAAAAGAAAAACTAGAAACGTCTAAGAAATGCGGCCTGCGTGTTCTCATACGTTCTTAAAAAGGTAGGTTAGAGGCCAACGGACGGAAACGTGTATGAACTTTCAAAAGATAGTTAAATCGTAACAAATATTTAAAAAACTAAAAAAATGGTAATATTTTTAGAGGAAATCACCTTTTTTTGAAACGACATATTAAATGTAAGATTATCCGAGTTATAATCATTTGCAACATTAAAATTCGGGTTGGCGTGTTAGTCCGTAATAAAATATAAACCTGCGGGCTGTGTAATATTTTACTTTGTGTACTTTCTTTGAATATTGGCTGAACAGATTAGTTTCGTCGTCTGCGAACTTTTACCTGTTTGCGTCATAGAAAATTTATGAAGTCAACACCGAAGTTACTGCGAGTTGAAATTTCAGCGTACCGCAAGTCTGATTAGTGATTGATTCAAGGATAAAATACCAGTTTAGTCTTACAAGTATTCAAAAACCACATTAATGGGTACTTCTAATCCGAGTAGTATTTTAAATTTGGTCATTAACTCTAGGTATTTTCATGAAGTTTTCATTTTTTGTATTACGAAAATATTACGGCCTTTTCAGGGTTCTGTAGCTGAAAACAGTACCCTTATAATTTTGTCATGACTCTCTGTCCATCTATCCATTTGTTGTATATTACAACATCATAACTCTTTCAATTTAAGCGCGATCCTAATAAAATTGTACAGAAACACATAGATTAATTATCCCAATACATAAAGAGAAACTATAGTTTTACTTTTTTATGGACCTAACCTAACTATGTATATTATTAATGTGTTGTAGCTTAATAAAAATAGTATATGAATAAATTTCTATATTGTATGAACTTTAATTTGTACCTTAATGAGTATTGAAATCTGGTGGTGCGAGTTCTATTCCTACTTAACAGGTTTATTTACATGTGATTGTTTTCAATCATGACACTATTCACCAGAAGTGAAGCAGGAGAATATAATATAAGCAGATTTTTCTAGTGTTTTTCCTTTTTTAATTTACAAGTAAAGTGAATACAGGTCACTTCTCAAATGGCTGAAGATACTTGATCGAGGCCAACTTCACATACTTACACTTCTTTTTAATATATTACAAAATCCTCAGAGCCCAAATTATCTTACTGGCAAATTTAAATATTTGTCTGCTCACGGCCTTGGGCTATGATCTGAAAGTTCACTCACCCTACTTATTCCTAAACATACCTTTACCACTTACGAAAAATCCTTCACTGTCCAAGCAGCAAAAATTTGGAATCACCTGGATCCTAACATCAGGAAAATCATGTCCCTAAACATTTTCAAAGGTCGAGTGAAAAAGTCATGCCTCTCCTGAAACCTTTTCCTTTATGCCCTTATCTTTTCCTGTCTTTCCCATTCCAAATCATTTCAATAGTTTGTATTACTTATACTTTCGTATTTTGTTTGTCTATATATATTTTTTGTTGGACTATGAAGAATTTTTGTTGTAAAATCTGCAGTCATTACAGTCTACCGACTAAATTTCAACACCAATTGTTATACTTGACTCGAAGATACGTACTATGAGTAAAAGGTGATAAATAAATAAATAAAGTGAATAATTTGTTTTGTCTAATCTAGTAGTCAGGAAAAATTAGGTTTTTTATATTTTTGAAACTCACTGACTTTGATTTTTATAACAAACTTAAAAATTTAAAACTTTAAATATTCACGTCGCCCTAAACATCATACTTCCCCTAATTTTTTAAATACTCTCTCTGTTTATCCCTCCTATTTCACCAGGTTTTTCATATCTTTTAGTCCTTTCCTTGTTCTCCCCAAATGAGTTATACACAATTAAATGAAATTACGTGGGGTAGCAATATTGCTACTTTGTTTAAATTATTTACCACGACCTAGGTTTTTTTGTATTGCATCTTCAAGTGGGCTATTAGCAAAGATATTTACTAATAGCCCACCTGAAGATGTTGTAACACAATGAAACGTAGGTCGTCGTAAACAACTTAAAGAAACTAGAAATAATACTACATCACGTAGTATCATTTAATTGTGAATAATGAATTTCTACAAAATTAACGCCAAATATATTGAATAGTCGAGTTATACGTTTTATTGTTATGTTTTGTATATCAATTTTTTTTGATCGTATTCACATTTTCTTGCAGTTTATCACATCACAAATTGTAAGAAATTATTTTTCTTTGTTAAACTGGGAGATATTTTTCTTTTAGCAATAAGTCCTCCCTAGGCACTTTCTGATGGCTTCATTTATGTTTGTCTAGTAATCCGCAGATAACAAGTGGATGTAGGCAAATATTTGGATAAAAATATTTGTGTCGATTTCGCCATATTTTAAAATTGGCTACGATATACTCAAATTAATACTTCAGTTCATGGCATTTGGTGTCACATCGGTTAAGCTTTAAGGCTGGAGCACATCAGCACGTCTGTAGCGTACAGCGTTTCGTCAAATGTCACACCGGACGGATGACGTGCTATGGTGTGCTGCAACGCGCTGCTCTGCATACGTAATGCCCTGCATGTTGGCCATTTGCTGACGTGTCTGAGAACGACCTGTCTAGCATTTCTGACAAAAGATGGTTGGAAAGCAGCTCATGGAAAATCTGCTGCTTCAAAGTACCGGAAAGTCATCGGAAAGGAAAAACAACTGTGTCGTACACCACTATATAAATAACAGAAGGAAAGTAAGAAGCCTGTACTGTGTTTTCATACGTCTCGGCCCTTGTTATACGAATTAGTTAAAACTCAAATATTGATTTTTTGCTTGTAAAGGGTGACATCCAATAGAGAAAGCCATATTTAAATTGGAAAACATATTTTATATTGAAAATTATATTTTCATATATATCCTTTGCAAATTAATTTTTTCTTTAAAAAAATATCCATTATTACAAAATTTTCTACAGCACGCCAATCAAAATACCAATGAACCCCTAACAATGTGAGTACAATAACCTGCGCGCGGTACGACCTCGAAAATAATGAGTACGACCCGTCCATTCCCCACGAACCACGCACGCGAAAAGCCCATTGTCCCACCCGAACCAATATTTGATCGCAAATTTATCAATGAGAAAAATCGTAGGAAAGCCTTTTGAATTTATTTTTCAATCTGTTGCTATCATGTTTCAGTTCATGGCTTATCATGACTGCTGAATCGACGATGTACAGGCTGATTTTTGTATGGGAATAAACGGTGTTTCTTATATTACAAAATTATTATAATTTTAATCGAGGTTGATCCATAACTAGAGATGTGTATTGTATGGTTATATAATTGAAAATGTTGTTAAATAAAAGTCTACTTAAAGTGATTTGTAGTGAAATCGCTTGACGTGGAAATTTGCAATTTCTGCATCATACCATTACTGCGCGTTAACATATCACAGTAACTAAACTCCGCTCCGCATCCGCTTTGACCTCGGCGGAACGTGTTCGTCTCCACAGGGCACTTGTTAGACTTACTATATTACACACTCTCTATTCGTTTTAAGCGTACTCAAGACGTTTCACATACTGCACTGGGGATGCGACCCTGTTACAGCCTACCCGTTTTTTTAAATCATGTAATGCGGGGAATAGTTTCAAAAGGCTAGTTACAAGGATCCCAAAATATTTTTTCATACTTTTAAATAAGATATCTGCAAACTTATACGGAAAAAATGTGCAAATATTTCTTAGTTCTGAAACTATTAAACATAAAATTATGAGGAAAATAAGGTTTTAGAAGTCTATGTAAAGTTTGTACGAAAATTAAAACGACGATCCTGGATATCATAGTCTTAGAGATATTCACCGTTTATATACGTCTTAGAGATATTCAGCGTTTATATTCTTAGAGATATTCACCGTTTTTATCGTATTATTCACCGATATATATCGTTTTAAAAATTTACTGTGCTAGGAAGTATTTGGTAGTGATGGCTTGTAATAAGTACAGTAATTTCCCTTTAAACGAGGTACGGAACCTTCAAGGCGCGAACTATACTGGTATTTTTAATGTACCTTCCTAAATTAATCAAGTGCGAGTGATTTTTTTTTAAATGAAATAAGTATGTTAAAACGATGTTGAGGATCTATTTGTCATTTTTATTTTTTAGTCCCCTTTACGAAATATTAAACTTTAAAGTAACGTAGAATGTATCACCTCGACTCTAATTTTTTAAGCATGGGTATATAAAAACTAAATCTAAGTACTAACATGTGATTAGAACTTTGAAATAATATTATTTAGGTCGATTTGCATTAACAGTTTTAAGTGACGTAGACAATTACGGAACTCTACTTTGCGCGTATCCCGACACGGGCTTGACCGCTTTTTCACTGTATTGTCAATAGCTGCATTTCGTATTACCGCTAAATATTAGGAGTACTTTAATATTTTGAGGTCTTAACTGAATACCTTATTTTTCGATTTTTCGCTGTTATATTTAATTTTTTTATTTGTATAAAAATTCTTTATCGAGTCCTGTGTCTTGAATTTTTTGGTTGAATTATTCGATTAAGAAAATAAATACGATTTAATGGGAGCGTATGCGTGATAATGGCGTATTCCCGTCAATGTATACCCTTGATTCAGAATTACGAGTTAAATGGAACGGATAACCTGTAAATTAGACATAGGGTTTTTTATTAAATATATTTATAAATAGTTAAGTACTCTTCCTTAGGACTCTCTCAAATTTAGAGCACACTATATACACAGTTCCCTTTTATATAAACTTTTTATGAAAGGTTATACTGTATACAATTTAATATTTATTTATTTATCACATATGGGGAAAAACATATACAAACTTATATCATGACACTCCCATATAAAAATAATATTCTACCTACATATATGCTTAAACTTATATAAAAATTAGTATAATACATGAAATGCCAAAGAATTATAATGCATTAAAACATATAATATTGAATATATTTGACGTTAATTTTGTGGAAATTAATTTTAATTGAATTTTTCACAACTAAATGAAACTACGTGACGTAATATTATTTCTACTTTATTTAAATTCTTTACCACAGCCTAGATTTCGTTTTATGGCAACATCTTAAGGAGGGCATTTAGCAAAGATCTTCTTCAGGTGGCCATATTTAGGTACCCACCTGCCAATCTTTACAAATTGCCCACCTAAACATGTTGTCATACAAAGAAACCTAGGTCGTTGTAAAGAATTTAAATAAAGTAGAAATAATACTACGTCACGTTGTTTCATTTAGTTGTGACATATAATATTGATAAAAAAACTGTTCTAAATAATAAATATATGAAATTACAAAATTAATCATTAATACAAAATTTCCGATAATTAACATCAGCAATAGAAGAAATAAAAAAACAATAATAATTAAAAATATATAATGACAGATGCAACAAAAATTTAATGAGCCTGCAAGATATATCTTGTGAAAATGAGAAAACAATTGAAAATTTCATATAGGATTAAAAAAAAAGAAAATACAATGTCACATGGTTTCAAAGGACTGATGTTTGTATGGTACACATATAATTGCCTGCTTGTATTAGAATAAAGAGCTAAATAATATGTCCAGAGAATGGAATTTGTTGTTTATATGTTTGTCGCCAGTCAGCAGTTGGAGTATGTCCAGGAATACATATATTTAGGTAAACAAATATCTTTCTCAAAATCCAGACACCGTGACGAATTAAGGAGACGTGTGAACATGACATGGAATAAGTTCTGGGTTCTCGAAGAGGTTTCAAAATTTGCTCCACCCTTAAGACTAAAAAATAAGGTCCTAGACTCATGTCTCTTACCGTGCCCCTCGTACGCAAGCCAAACCTGGATCTATAATATCCACACGAAAAAAAAATTGGAACATGTCAGAGAGCCATGGAGAGAAATATTCTGAATCTGAAAACTAGAGACAAAAAAAACATAGCGAAATAAGAGAAAGGACAAAAATTGTCGTTGCTTCAACCCACTGCAAGAAACTTAAATGGAAGTCGGCCGGTCACGTTGCACGTCAAGACAAAGAGAGATGGACTAGGAGAATTACTGGTCTCCCCGGTTAAAGAAAAAGAAGTCGCCCTCTGGAAAGATGGGAGGACAAACTCATAAGGTTTATAAATAACGACTGGATAAGAACAGCCCAAGACCAGAAAGGATGGAGGGAGATGGGGAGACTTCCACTCGTCGAGAGATT
The DNA here is from genome assembly GCA_039881145.1 of Druceiella hillmani. Lineage (NCBI taxonomy): Eukaryota > Metazoa > Arthropoda > Insecta > Lepidoptera > Hepialidae > Druceiella > Druceiella hillmani. The sequence continues at coordinate 4,483,278 of JAYKKI010000014.1, forward strand.
CTTAAGATATAACTATCTTAAAGCATAATGTACACCATAAAATAATATTAAGTATTACGGAAATAAAAGGCTTAAATAAATAAATAAAATCTTTGCCGCCATCGAACTGCGAACTTTTGATAAATAACAGCTATTTGTAAAACATCCTGCGTCTTGTGTAGACAATACCTCGAGCTCTCCTGTGTTTAGGAGTGCAATTTGACGAGAAAAAAGAAAATATTCATTTATTACAGCTTCTTTTTCGTGAAATGCCACTTAAAAACTGCGACAATGCCACGGTTAAGCTTTTTTCAGTACATGGTTCATTTGACGAAAGCCTGTGAAATAATTACGTTCCTTTGTCAATTTGATTAAAATTTTATTTCTGTTTTTGTTTGAATCGCTTGTGAGGCGTCATCTTAACTTTATGTAAACGCTTGCGCATGTGTGCCTTTTGCAGGACGAACCTGTATTTTAAAAGGTTAGTAAATAAAAATTAAATACAGAGTAAGCGTCAGTTATTCTGCAAGATTGCTAGAAACGGCTTTAAAGTCATCTTGGAATATATCGATATAAAGATGAACCGATAAGTACACAGTAAGGGTGAAAGTGATGAATATTATTTATTCATTTTGTTTTCAAATTAATCGTTTAAACTTTCGAAAACAAAACGATTTAATACAAAAATCTCGATGGCATGCACCAGCAGAAAATGTTAATTTCACAATTTAGGACATTTTGAATTTCTGTTTACATGTGATGAAAATCTTCCTAGACATTAAGAGGAAGTAGTATTTTAAAAACACATTTTACATTTTTCATCAACTGCCTATTTTCATCTACTGCTAGACATAGGCTTCTCCCAAAGCGTGGATCATTAGAGGTAAAGCCCATAATCGACACGCTGGGCAGACGGCTTGACGACCGCAGTTCGTAGCTTCTCACACCATCACCGGTGTGAAAAGCTACGAATGGCGGTCGTCAAGAGACGGGATTTTAGATACGCGATTACAAACAAATAGCCAGCGACTGGAAATCGAACCGGGACTCCGCGGTGTGTAGGGTGGCCATTCGTCCTTTTTTCCATGGACACTGTCCTCTTTTTAAAATATCCGTCCACGGAATTTATGTGTCCTGGGTTTTAAAGAAAACAATTTTATATTAATTTAATGCATTAAATAATGAAAGGAATCAATAATGATTAAAAACTGTATTTTAAATTGTTAAGACTAAATATCGATTTACAATGACTTGCTTGGAATTTTACAGCTTCTGGGGGCTATGAAATTTATTTTATTGGTGACTTCGTTTTGATAGTTCATTACTATTTGTCTTGGATGTTTATTTAAGTTTCAGACTTTAAATTAAGGATGTATATTGGAATTGATAGGTATATATTTTTTGCGGTTAATGAGATAAATAAGACTTATTTAAGCCATAGGGCGACAATCACGTTTTGTTTGTAAATCAACTTAAATTCATCAAATTGCCATACCGTATGTTAGTATTAATCGGCCTATTTTTTGTTAGTGACAATGGCGATTGTGAATGTTTATTTTAAATATAGAATAATTTATTTAAGCTAATAATTAATAAATGGCTCTGAGAGGTGTTTTATTATATTGAAGTGTAACTACATTCTACAGCAGTAAATCGATTTTTGGCTAATTAGTGTAGCAAGATTTTTTTCGAATTTCTTTCAAAAATATGAGACGAAAATTATCTATGACAATTTTTTTATTTAGACTTTTATTACTGAGAAATCATTTAATTTTCAGTAATAATCGAAGTTTCAATAATGTTCAGTGAAACGTCACGTATGTGATAAAATGGCTGAGCAGCGCGTATTGTTGCCTATATGAGTAAGCTAGGCGGAGTAAAGGAGAGACAAAATGCAACAGGCGGCGTGTCGCGCTGCCTCTCTCTCACCGTCTTTCGGTTATATATATTGTTTTGTACTAGAATTAAATAATTTTTGACCGAAATTAAATCAAAATAACCCAATTTTTACCATGCGGAAAAGAAATGGCCGTATCCGTATTGTGAAATCTGCGAATGTAAGGTTCCGTAATTATTCCACAAAATATTTTTCAGATTTTTTAGGATTGTTTTTAAACCCTATATATTTCGAATCTTTCTAAGGGAGGGGGTTACATAACATAACATGAATATTCGAAGTATAATGTTTCGTAAGCAGGATTTAAATAGAAAAAAAACGGTCTTATGAAATTTCATTTCATTTCAATGCACTTAAGTTACAATTTTATAGTTTAAAGAAATTTGAAGAAGCCTTGAACTATCTGAAGAACTCTTCAAAGGCTGATTTTTTTAGCTCGACCTATTTTAGATTTATCTTTGTGAGATTTATAAGCCCTATAATTTTTTTATATGTCTTACCAAATTCAAGGAAATAAATCTAAAATTTAGTAACTGCGAAACTGTGATAGATAAATGGAGGATCAGACATGAAGAAACTATAATTTATTTACTTCTGTTATGTTCCATATTCAATATACAATATCCTTAAAAAGTATACAAACGGAGAAATAAAAAAAAACAAATATTAGCATGAAATATGTGAGAAATGTTGAATACAGCACTTAACTAACTCTGCAAGGCTAATTTATTACTTTGTATCTGGTGTGTATCTTTATATATATGTAAATATTGTAATATATTAAGTATCCATATGTAAATATATTAAGTATCCATATATATACATAAATATTCACGTATAAATATTTATATTATGGACATATTTATGTAATTGTTCTATTTCTCTGTAGTTCGACAAAAACCCTAATAAAACACGATACGACAAAGCCCTAATAACGACTACAAAAAAACTTACTTACGACTTAAAATTGACTACAAAAATACATATATATATATATATATATATATATATATATATATATATATATATATGTATATATAAATATACATATTGAATATATTTCGCGTTGATTTTGTAGAAATTCATTATTCACAATTAAATGAAACTATTATTATTTCTACTTTCTTTAATTTCTTTACCACGACCTAGGTTTCGTTGTATTACATCTTCAGGTGGGCTATTGGCAAAGAAGTAGAATAATACTAAGTAGAAATAATACTACATCACGTAGTTTCATTTAATTGTATATATATATATATATATATATATATATATATATATATATGAAGAAAAGAGTGGTAAAATAAATAATTGAAAATGAAAAAAAGACATGGACAGATTAATTGAGAAATATTTATCGTGTTATAAATATTTCTATATATATTTATTGTGTTATAAATGTGGGAATTCATGAAAATTTAAAAATGTCTGAAAAATACTCGAAGAAAAGCGAAGCGAAAGATGTTTATTAAGATTGTATGAGAAGTAAGGTTTTCTACTATCGCTGCCTAGTTGAGACATGACGCGAATTTAAATAGATGGTCTTTGCATATTTTTAACTTATGCAGATAAATTATATACCCTAGTTGAGATTTGTCAGTTTTTAGTATTAATATCTGTAATTAAATTAGTGTGGCAAACCAACTTCTATAGTATCCTGATTACAAAATAAGACGTTATAATAAAAAAATTATAGGTATGTTCACATATGACATCTTCTGGTGGGCAATTAGCAAGATCTTTGCCTTATCTTTAACCTACTATGCCTTTCCTAATAGCCCACCTGAAGAAGATGTAATACAACGAAACCTAGGTCGTGGTAAAGAACTTAAAGAAAGTAGAAATAATACTACATCACGTAGTTTCATTTAATTGTGAATAATGAATTTCTACAAAATTAACGCCAAATATGTTCAATAACATGGTTGTTTATATATCTTAAAAGTATTAATACAAGTTAAATATTTACTAAATATCGTTACCCTAGTCTTTTGAGATTTTTCTCGTACATTGTTAAAATATTGGAGGTTAAAAAAATATTACCAATTACTTATTATAAGAAGTTATAATTAAAAGAGACTTTTTAATTTTGTAGGATAGAAGACACCAAATATTCACACATAATGGCATTTAAAGAATAAGCGAACGATAGTAAAATATGTGTGTCACATTACGTCATTGCGATTACGCCATAAGAAAATACCAATACGAGTCACACTTCGTCATTGCGAATACGCCATAAAAAATGCGAAATAAACATTTATATCTCTAAAGATGCGCAGTAAGTTGCGCGGAGAGGCCACTTAACGGTTACACTTTTTTAACGCTCTGAACTTCATACGTTGTGAACTTCTGATTTTACTCCTCATAAAACTGACTAAATTGGGAAATATTTATTGTATTATAAATATTTATATATATATATATATATATATATATATATATATATATATATATATATATATATATATTTATTTATTTATTGTGATATAAATGTGGGAATTCATGAAAATTTAAAAATGTCTGAGAAATACTCGAAAGAAAGCGAAACGAAAGATGTTTATTAAGATTGTATGAGAAGTAAGGTTTTCTACTATCGCTGCTTAGTTGAGACACGACGAGAAGTTAAATAGATGGTCTTTGCAAATTTTTTAGCTTATGCGGATAAATTATATACCCTAGTTGAGATTTGTCAGTTTATAGTATTAATATCTGTAATTAAATTAGTGTGGCAAACCAACTTCTATAGTATCCTGATTACAAAATAAGACGTTATAATCAAAAATTTATATGCACGTTCACCGAGCGCCGCGCGATTTCATCAGAGCAATATACTTCGCGACGCACCTAGCACCTTATTCGGCCTTGAAAATTAATAATTCGGTGTTTTCCTTAACTGTTTTAGTAGATCAAGGTCTTTTTATGATAAGGAAATATTTAAGTACTTTTGACGAAGCGTTGAAAATTAAAAATATTTTGTTTCTAATAAGCTCTTTCTGAATTCTCAGTAATAAAGGTCTAAGTTGAAGAATTTGACAGATAATTTTTGTCGGATGCTTTTGAGATAAAAATGATTGCTGTACCAACTAACCAATAGTGTATATTCATACATATAACTTCATATTTCCGTGTCCGAGAACAAGTGTCGGACAAAGAATACGTCATTAATTTACTGAAAAATAATTGATTGTCGTTAAAATAAGATTTAAGAGATGACTTTTTCGGGAAATTGAAAATAATATTCATAATCATTTGTCATCTTTTTCGTACCCACAATACTCGCGCACATTGTTCAGCACCGCTTGGAGGAATAACCCGCGAACAGCTACGAAGAAATCGCCACTGCGGGTGAACCCCGCACTCCGGGCAAGTGTTGGGTGTGTTAAAAAGAGTTATGTGTAATATTTTTTTGCACTCAATTAGAAAAAGGGCGTAGGTACGTTTTATTTCAACGGCAATTTACTCCTTTATAGCCAACGAATAGCGTCTTTCTTTGTCCGACATCTATTCCCGGACACCGTTTATATATACACACTTATATAGTATCGATATAACGAACAGGGTAAGCTGAGGTCGCCGTAACTAATAACGAACGATCACACCGTTGGCGTGTCGCGGCTCGTCACGGAATAAAGTGATCTGTGCAACCGCTAATTGCTTTATTTCGTTCGCCTTCATCACCTCTCGTTTCCGGTGTGCGGGGGTACGGTCTGCAGGTAAGGGTCGCTGTGTGAGCTATTTCATTATGTTATACGCCTTTTGTTCCTTGAGGCGTCATATATAGATATTATTACTAAACGAACGTGAGCAACCCTTGACTTTAAAACTTGGCAAGTAATGTATTACCTTATTTGATTAAAATTATAGCAATGTTTTTATATCCATATAAAAAAGTATTTATTCAAATTAAAACAGTTCAAAAATTCAAATAACTTTAGAACAGAAAATTTTAAATTTTGAAAATTAATGAGTATTTAAAAAGAAAATAGAGTTTATAATTTTTAACATGTAAACGATGAGTGTTTGGTGAAAATGCGAAAAGACTTGAATAAACTTACAACCTTAATGGTTGGCAATTAAAATATAATAAACTGATCTTCAATACTAAAGCTGGATCTAATAATCATCAAAAGTACAACAGTCTTCTTCAGTCAAGGCTGACTCGCTTATCCTCCTTCACCTGACCCTGTTTGAGGCGTTGGTCCTCCACCGGTTGATTCCCATTAGTTGGAGGTTCTTTTCAGTGTCATCTAGCCAACCTGTTAGTGGTCGTCCTTTTCGCCTAGTCCCCTCAATCTTCGAAAATGTCACTTGTCTGTAAATTTCATAGTTGTAAAGAGTTCTTCACACGTTGTTCTCTTGAAAAGGTCTAAAAATTATTCTCAAAATTTTTCTTTCGAAGATGAGTAGTTTTTTTTCTTTTGTTTTATTGAGGGTCCAGAATTTACTTCCATATAGAAGTATAGGCCTGATTAATGTTTTATACATGCCTAACTTGTTCTAATAGAAATAAACTTGGACTTGGATTGATTTCTAAGACCGTAAAACTTTTGTTAGCCAGATTCTGTTGTTTATTTCCAATTTCAGATCATTGGAACATGAGATCAGAGTTCTCAAATATTTAAATTGTTTTACAGTTTCAAAAGTGTAACTTTATATCTTCAGAGGGGATAGATCAGCAGTTTTATTTGTTGATATTAAAAAAAAAATTGTTTTTTTAAAGCTTGATATACCGTGTTAAAAAAAAGGACCCACTATTTCATACAACACATACTCGTACCAATATCTGTTTGTAATCTGCGATTGGGCACGTATTTAATTTGGATACCTATATTAGAGGCACTCACCTCACAGCCGGTCAATTATTTTCATTATTTTTGTATTTATAGTATTTGATTCATTGTCCTTATGTATTTATTTGATAAGTAAGTATTTTTGTTTTCCTTTAACTTATTAAATGTATTTTTAATATGCTATATTTTGTGCAAGGATTTTGATAAGAAAATAAATAAATGTTTTCCGAATATGCTGCGTTTCCGAAGTGTCGGAAGACTACCGAATTGGACGCTATGCCATCGAACTTGTAGTCGCAACACCCCACGCACAAACACAAACAAGAAGCCTAATGGAAATAGATGGCGCGAAGATTTGCGGAGTGCACCCTGACTCACCCCTTGCTTGCGTGCTCGCCGCCATCCATCAATCTGCTCCGCGTCGGCGGAAGCTGCAATCTACTGCAATTCGCCGTCCACGGATTCAATCAGCTTCCCTAAGATCTATAGTTTTATAACACATTAATTACTTACGCTCAGAGTAATAAATAATGCTTTAATTATGCTTTTGTAAAAATATATCGTAAAACTTTAGATTTTTCCTTTGATGTAATATTTACGCTATGGTATTTATGCGTGTGTACAGTTATACTGATAAATAAATAAAAAAGAAAACTTGATACTTAAGAGTAGAACGAAAGTTCCAAGAGAGAGTTCCAAGCATTTTATATACATAATGTATAACATTCATAAAGTTCAATATTTTTCTTTATTTGAATATAGCGTCTAGTGTGTTCTTCACATACGCAAAGAGAATATAATGTTTAAATGAAACTACGTGATGTAGTATTATTTTTACTTTATTAAAATTCTTTACCACGACCTAGATTTTGTTGTATGACATCTTCTGGTAGGCAATTAGCAAGATCTTTGCCTTATCTTTAACGTACTATACCTTTCCTAATAGCCCACCTGAAGAAGTTATAATACAACGAAACCTAGGTCGTGGTAAAGAACTTAAAGAAAGTGGAAATAATACTACATCACGTAGTTTCATTTAATTGTGAATAATGTATTTCTACAAAATTAACGCCAAATATGTTCAATATATGGTTGTTTATATATCTTAAAAGTATTAATACAAGTTAAATATTTACTAAATATCGTTAGCCTAGTCTTTTGAGATTTTTCTCGTACATTGTTAAAATATTGGAGGTTAAAAAAATTATTCTTATCTCTTAATATTTACCAATTATTTCTGACAAGAAGTTATAATTAAAAGAGACTTTTTAATTTTGTAGGATAGAAGACACCAAATATTCACAAATATAATGACATTTAAAGATTACGTCTTGATATAAGCGAACGATAGTAAAATATGTGTGTCACATTACGTCATTGCGATTACGCCATAAGAAAATGCCAATACGAGTCACACTTCGTCATTGCGAATACGCCATAAAAAATGCGAAATAAACATTTATATCTCACTCTAAAGATGCGCAGTAAGTTGCGCGGAGAGGCCACTTAACTGTTACACTTTTTTAACGCTCTGAACTTCATACGTTGTGAACTTCTGATTTTACTCCTCATAAAACGGTATGAAACCGGGTGCTATGTATGAAAATCGATTTCTGAGGAGTAAACTCCAAAACAATTCTTTACCTCCAAAAAACTTGTTTCTATGTCTTTTTTTTTTTGAAATTTGTTTAAAAACAATTTTTTGTGTCAATACATATCATGAAACAATTCATTTGTCTCTTCTGTATGTACGTGATTTTCTCAGTAACTAGTGAACGGGCTTTATTCTGGTTTTTATTAATGTATTGATTGATTTACGGGTAATATTAAAATGTATTTAATTATAATTTATGGCTATTTATTGAAAATTATCTTATTCGCGGATACTTGGAAACAATGCATGCCAATATTTTTCTTCCCAAAAACTTTAAAATGAAATCTGCGGCAGCACTTGTTTATATTATACATATAAAATACATTTTACTTTTTAAAAAGCATGATTTTCCACAAGAATTTTTCAGAGCTTATGACGCAAAACTGTCTTAATCCTTATCAAATTAAATCAAATTACCATTATGTACCGTATTTTTATAACGAATATGTTATTTTCTAACAAAAAGTTTAGTAGATGTGATGTTATTTTTAACGAATATTTTAGTATACATGTCAATATAATGTAGTTTTCCAACGAATAGTTCAGTACATATGAAGATATGATGTAGTTTTCTAACGAATTGTTTAAAAGATATAATTAACGCCCGTATGCACCACACACGGTCAGGACTCTCAGTCAGATTTACTCACAGTTAAAACCATATTTTGTCTGAATATTTTACGGATTGGACCCTGTAATAGGGTACGGTCGGTAAAGCAGATCTTGCTTCAACTCGACTGACAGTTAATGAGAATAAGAAATACGTTTTTAACTGGCAGTAAATCTGACTGACAGTCATAACTATGTGTGGTGCATGGACGTAAGTAAGCTAAATTATACTTTCATCTTTTAATATTGGATGCATTAATGGTTGAAAAATTTTCATCTGCCAGTGCAAAGCTAGGACGTTTGCTAGGCAATGTTATATTTTATATTTCACAAAAAAAAAGAAGAACTAGTGATTTCAGCTTTCGAATGGGGTTTGTTGAGTTTTTTAAATTTGCCTCAAAAATAGACTCTTGGTATAAATTACATATTCATATATTTTTGTACTTACGGAAATAACTATGACACATATGACTTTGGATACTTTTCTTTAAAATGAACTGATTTGGTTAGATTCGCTTTATTACGCCATTTTTATATAGTTTCCAGTTTCAATTAGTTGAAATATAAGAAATGGATGATGTAGAGTTTAATTAAAAATGGTAAATCGATTTTGATATTTAAAAGTATTACTTTTATATAAAACTTCGGTACTCTAGTGAAATTTTTCGTAGACATTAAATTATTCAGCTTTTTGCAAAATTCAATGCTTTATGTATTGTCGAATAATGTTATGTATTATTTCTAATTTATTCATAACTGTCAAGTATACTAGTTCTCAAATATTGAATGTATTTAGCGTTCATTTTGTAGAAATCATTATTCACGACTAAATGGACTTCGTCTGTCCGTATTCAGATCCTTTACTTAATCTCAGGCTACCTTTAATTATATCGATTTAGACGGCCGATGTGTTAATATCATTGTGGATAAAATAATCTTGGTACTTTGTGATTATTTATATCGTTAATGACAACATGCGGGATTCCATTTTATACTGTATGTAAAGGAAGATAATAAGAATATTATAATAATGTATCCGCCAGTATATCAAAGGTGGAATAAAATGGTTGAGACAGGCAATTGAGAAAACAAATGTCGGTTTTTTTACGAAGTTAAAGTATTCCACGTAATTTCGTAAGTATTATTTAGGCGGTTACGTGGAGAATCCTTTATGCACAGTTACAGGCCTTTCGCAACAGTTAACTTCACTTACTTTAACATAATAAATACTCGAGATTGATTTTTCGGATACTTCGAAATACAGATCTTTGCAATAATCATATCTAATCCTTTATAGCTGTTGTTAATTGTTTTATAAGATCCATATAAAAATACTACAAGTTTATTGTGTATGTGTTAAATTTACTTGTAGACGATTTGTCCATAGGAAATTAAAAATATGGTTGTAAAATATAACACGATTATCTCTGACTTCCCATTATAGAGCGCACTTTCTTTCTTATTTTTCATAGAAATCAGAATATATTGTGGATTCCTTATTTCCATTGACCTTTGATGCCGTAGATTAATCAAATCTGGAAGTAAATAATCTTTTTAAAAAAATAACCGATTTGTGTTCTATGTTTGTTTTAATTTCCTTTCGAAACTCATCGTCCTTTTCATCATTTCTACTGTCATTTGTATGCCCAAGAAACGTTAAACTTAATTTTTGTAATGTGACTGGTTCAATAGCGGTCAATTAAAATAATATCTGGAGAAGCTTATAGAGCAATGAAATTTATATTAAATATTGAGAGTAATCAAGTCCTACAGAATCAGATGGTTAGGACACGTTTTTCGATATTAAAATTTGGACTCAGTTAAAAAACTGACGTTCGCGAAGATTGAAAGTACAAGGAGAAGAGGAAGACCACCTAGAAGGTGGTTGGATAGTATAGAGAAGGACTTAAACATTTTGGGATTCAACCTTGCATCAAAGCGTACTGCCTGGAGGGAGCAGATTGGGAAAGCCTTGGCCTGCATCAGGCTGTAGTGCTGACAACGAAGAAGATACACTTGCTAATTTTTTTACTACCTCATCTTGACGTGCATAATATCATAGATAACAATACCTTAGTTGCATAAGGTCTACTTTAAAATGTACTGTGTTGTCGTTTGTTTATGGACATGGATATGAGTCGTTATCTCTCCAGTAGTATCTTTATTTACCAATATGATTAAAAATAAACGAAGAGTGACCTAATTCTCATTCTATGGAAAACAATTGATTCTGAAATACGCGGTAATGGGCCCTTAACCACTTTTGTATCATAATTCACTTCTGGTCATGCCCATTTCATCAATATGTGTCCGGGAGGAAAATTTCATTGCGCCATTTAAATATATCTAGTGCCATCTATTGATATCCATAGATACACTTCACATTTGTGTAATTACTACGCATCGTTAGTGACTTCTTTGCAGTTTTTGTACAAATGGAACATATATAAATTTTTGAAAATTTTAAATTCACACATCTGCCGATTGAGAGAACCGATTCCAATGAATTAAACACTAAATGTTACATCAAGTTAATCCCTATATTTTCCAAAAAAACTTCATCTGAATTGAATTAGTGGTTTTTACGTGACATCTATTCAAACAAACACATAGATAATCAAGCAGACACACTGACAGTTATTATGTAATAATATTTTTTTCTAAATGAATTCAATGTTATAAATACATACATTAAAATAATTTTAAGTAAATGTATGTTTCATAAACGACTTCAACCATATTTTATGTTATCGGTGCCAGATTCGATGCGTCACTTCATTCAAATTTGGAGCATTGGAAAATTATATTAATTTAACTGTAATATTAAAGGTGACGTCATTTATAGTCGCCATAAAAGTGAACTGCGTTTCGTATTAATACTTGAATAATTATTACCATATCTTCTTTTTTATGCAATAATTTGTAATGAAACAAAGCCCTTACCTCAGGTCTTACCGAATCCATAAGTTAAAATTACATAAGAATCCCTTCAGTGGTCTTTGCATGATGTGCAAACAATCAGACTAAAATTTCAAAAACAACCTTTTTGTGTTCTATTTGTTTTATTACGTCCTTCCTTTAAATATTTTTTTCGTAAATATTTTCAATGTGCAGATATAATAATTCCCCAATGTTATTACAAATATTAATATTGTGCTCAAAAATTACCGATACACAACACAGAGATTAATATTGAAATAAGGTTTATTTGACTTCTGAAGTTGGGTTTATGAGATTATCAGCCTAGTAAATTTCATTATGGTAGTTGGGGAAGTTATGAATATATAGCCATAAGTCATCTTCTTGGTTAGCTCTACAACCTATTACAGGTCAAGGCTGTCTCAACAAGCTTTCTCCAGCGGAGGTCAGTGGCAACCGTCTACCAGCGTCAAATTTTTAAAAGTATAAAGTCACACTCGACACAATCGATCCATCTTGTGCGAGGTCTTCACATTGGCAAAGGTCACTTTCTTGACCGGGTTGTTGTCTTCAAATTTCTAGAATTCCCTGTCTAATCTCCTGAATAGCGAGAATATCCAGTTTATATTCTTTTAACTCGACAATTAAATTATTAAGTACTCCATCCTTAGAGAATGTACACATATTCCAAGTACCAATATGCAAGTCCATTTTCGGTTCGTGTCGTCTGGATAGAATCCGTCAGGTTTTAAGTTTTTGAGAATGTACACATATTCCAAGTACCAATATGCAAGTCCATTTTCGGTTCGTGTCATCTGGATAGAATCCGTCAGGTTTTAAGTTTTTGAGATTTCTAAACTTAGTTTTTTTACAGGATGGGGTAGTTAGTCCCACGCCCAATCTCCTACCTGGAGGACCAGGCTGTTCCGCTTTATCTGGTGTCCCCTTCGACCTGTCCGGCTTGAGTGACCCTGCCAGTAGCTAAGCTACCGCTGGCATAGTTCTCGGGATCAAGAATACGCACAAACCGCCCCACCACGATAAGGTGGGAACACCATCGGTGCGGACAGTCATAATATTTTTTTGTAAAAATAACTGAAACAAAATTAAGGAGAAATTAGATCAAGAAATCCCTTAGCTCGTGTTTTATTATCCATATCTTATTATTCATAGTGATCTGGCTACTCGAAATGAATTAGATATCTGTATAACAAAATTTCGAACGTTAAATTTAAATTAAACTAAAGTTTAGCACACCAACTTAAACTGACATTTAACAAATGCCTACACAAACACGAAAACACTCGATCGCATTTCCACAATGCCACACCGAATCCACCCCCCCTACAAACGCGGGAACGTACGACTTAATATGTATAACAATGCTAATAGGGGAGGTCTGATGAACGATAGCGGTCATATATTATTGAAATGTCAAGGAATGGGTCTAGATACGCCACGGGCAAGCTCAGTCGGATCAGATTTCGCCGGCCCGACTGTCTTTTCGAAGCGGCGGCAACCGAGTAATGCAATATGCTTGTGTTTAAAGACGGCGCAATTGTTTCTTGGATGGGATTAGTTGAAGTTATATGTTGTTTGGGTGTTAGAGGAAAGCACTTTATTTGACTGCGATATATATGGGTGTTTATTTGTTTTATTGGGTGTCTAGTAAGCCGCACGAGCTGCACCGCTGTGCCCGTAACTCGTAGGTCTAATAGTATTTGAAAGTGGTTTTTGCCGGTGATTTTTTTCTGGATATTTTGCCATCTTTATGTCGTATTTATTAAGTACTAGCTGTCTGTTTTAGCTTCATCCGGGAAATAAGAGACTAGGGCTGTATTTTGTGTTATTCGTCTTTTAGCACAATATTTTTTTCTCAGTTAGCGATTTTTCAGAAACGCTGAAATGAAATAGATGCTTCTTCATTACTATTTTAGAGTATATATAAATTATACAAAATGTTTTCTTAACCAATTAGGTGTTCATATGAGCCAAATTTCAAGTTTGTTAGCTTTATGTTTCTGAAAATATCATAATGAATTTCTCAGTGAGTAGTATTTAGTTATATGTATATATATATATATCAATTTAATAATAATTGGGTTCGCGAGTACAAAAAATGATATGATTCTAATCAGTAAAACTTTTTCGTATCTTATACCGTTCTGTAAATACATTATTTCAACGTTAGTGCAAGGGTTAAGCATTCTGCAGTGCACAGAGCGATGCGGGACATCATCATATATTGTATAAATTAATAATATCTGTATAAATGGCATTTCTAAAGCGATTGCCATATACTCGTGTGTATGTATGTATGTATATATATATATATATATATATATATATATATATATTATATATATATATATATATATATATATATATATATATATATATATATATATATATATATAAGTACACTTATATATACACACACAGACATAAACTTTTGATTGATTCCTCAATTTTTCCCTAGTAATAACTTTCTAGTATTTTTTTAAACTCGTATTTCTCCAGAAATTATTGCCTATAATTTTTGTTAAGAACTTTTATCGGAGTAATAATGTTTTTGGCGATGCAGCCCGTATATCAAAAAATGTTATTACGAATTCTGTAAAGCATTTCACTGTCCAAAATTGTAATGTAATATTAAAAAAAATATTAGAAAATAACACGGTATATCTCAGAAAATATTAATACTACAACAAAACTATCAATGAAAGTTGTGGACAATTTGATATTCAACAACAATTATTGTTATTTTACGTGCTGTTTTTGGTGAACTATTAATTTTACAAAATAACATTTGTCATAAAAATTATAGACAATATAGCACTTCATAAGATTGTCTTTATAAATTTTAACGTTGGATAACAAATTGCAAAATCAATTGAAAAAAGTAATTTTTATTATTTTAACTCACTATAAACTTGTAAACGATAGGTTGTATGAAAGTAGTACTACTATTAATTTTACAAAATAACATTTGTCATAAAAAATTATAGAAAATATAGCACTGTATAAGATTGTCTTTATAAATTTTAACGTTGGATAACAAATTGCAAAATCAATTGAAAAAAGTAATTTTTATTATTTTAACTCACTATAAACTTGTAAACGATAGGTTGTATGAAAGTAGTACTACTATTAATTTTACAAAATAACATTTGTCATAAAAATTATAGAAAATATAGCACTGCATAAGATTGTCTTTATAAATTTTAACGTTGGATAACAAATTGCAAAATCAATTGAAAAAAGTAATTTTTATGATTTTAACTCACTATAAACTTGTAAACGATAGGTTGTATGAAAGTAGTACTACTATTAATTTTACAAAATAACATTTGTCATAAAAATTATAGAAAATATAGCACTGCATAAGATTGTCTTTATAAATTTTAACGTTGGATAACAAATTGCAAAATCAATTGAAAAAAGTAATTTTTATGATTTTAACTCACTATAAACTTGTAAACGATAGGTTGTATGAAAGTAGTACTACTATTAATTTTACAAAATAACATTTGTCATAAAAATTATAGAAAATATAGCACTGCATAAGATTGTCTTTATAAATTTTAACGTTGGATAACAAATTGCAAAATCAATTGAAAAAAGTAATTTTTATGATTTTAACTCACTATAAACTTGTAAACGATAGGTTGTATGAAAGTAGTACTACTATTAATTTTACAAAATAACATTTGTCATAAAAATTATAGAAAATATAGCACTGCATAAGATTGTCTTTATAAATTTTAACGTTGGATAACAAATTGCAAAATCAATTGAAAAAAGTAATTTTTATGATTTTAACTCACTATAAACTTGTAAACGATAGGTTGTATGAAAGTAGTACTACTATTAATTTTACAAAATAACATTTGTCATAAAAATTATAGAAAATATAGCACTGCATAAGATTGTCTTTATAAATTTTAACGTTGGATAACAAATTGCAAAATCAATTGAAAAAAGTAATTTTTATGATTTTAACTCACTATAAACTTGTAAACGATAGGTTGTATGAAAGTAGTACTACTATTAATTTTACAAAATAACATTTGTCATAAAAATTATAGAAAATATAGCACTGCATAAGATTGTCTTTATAAATTTTAACGTTGGATAACAAATTGCAAAATCAATTGAAAAAAGTAATTTTTATGATTTTAACTCACTATAAACTTGTAAACGATAGGTTGTATGAAAGTAGTACTACTATTAATTTTACAAAATAACATTTGTCATAAAAATTATAGAAAATATAGCACTGCATAAGATTGTCTTTATAAATTTTAACGTTGGATAACAAATTGCAAAATCAATTGAAAAAAGTAATTTTTATGATTTTAACTCACTATAAACTTGTAAACGATAGGTTGTATGAAAGTAGTACTACTATTAATTTTACAAAATAACATTTGTCATAAAAATTATAGAAAATATAGCACTGCATAAGATTGTCTTTATAAATTTTAACGTTGGATAACAAATTGCAAAATCAATTGAAAAAAGTAATTTTTATGATTTTAACTCACTACAAACTTGTAAACGGTAGGTCGTACGAAAGTAGTTAACTATTATCACTTCACGAGCTTCTTATAACCTTCTAGTTCTGAACGTGATAGTGATATTTGATTATACATAAATAATCGGTTTTTGGTCAGATCTCTAAAAATATTTCACTGATTTTCAATTTAAACAAGAGATTATTTAAATAAACCAAAACTAGAACTCTAGAATTTATTGGACTCAAATTCAATATATTTTTTCACAGTTGTCTTAGAATTTTTCTGGATTAAGTTTTAGTGAGCATATCATGAGAATAGTTGGATTTTCAACAATCAATAATATGTCATTATAAATGTTTTCCATTTAAAAATATTGGCTCTATGACCTAAAAATGTGGCGAAGCTAAGTTGGTTTTTCTTTAAATTCAGAGTTCTTGACGTGAAACGTCTTTTATTCCGGACAGAGGGGGATCATTTTCAAAAACCTTATGTAACGACATATGTTACGGCAAGATCGCTTATAACTTTGGAAGTATAGCATCTACTGGCATTATATTAGTGCTATAATTTAGAGGCTAGAAGCTATTACTCGGTAGGGCATATGTTGCTGGCGTAAATGGCGCTACATTCGCGTGCAGCACGATTCATTCGGAACCAAATTTACCTTCGCGCGCTGCATTTAATTAGTGCTTACTCACCAGTACATTGATGCGAGCGGGAGTGGTCGCGTTTGACAGTGCTCACGATGTTATAACAGGTGTAATACATAAAACTCATACTTGTGACCATTAAAAGTTGTAAAATTAAAAAAAAGTTGTTTTTTGCAAAAAATTGGCTACTGCTCTACTGTGGCGCCGACGCGTGCTGTACATAACGTACAACACTGCCGGGCAAGAGCACGGTCAGCAAGAGAGAGATTGAGACCCTTTACGATCCACTTTGACCTCGGCGGAACGTGTTCGTCTCCACAGGGAACGTGTTAGACTTGCTATATTACACTCTCTAGTCGCTCAAGACGTTTCACGTACTCAACTGCGGCTGCGTCCCTGATACAGCCGACCCGTTTTTTTTTAAATTGCCATTTAGTTTACATCTTGATATATTACCACGTTATGGTCACAATAAATGTTAAGAAAATGGCACGTTTTTTTGTAAAAATGTGTTTCAACGATTCTCATATATTTGTATTCCACTAAATCGGATCTATGATATGAAAGTGTTGCGAAATAACAATCCAATGGTATGGTTATTATTGCCATCTGTCATTGTAAAAGTGATAGTTGTAGTATAAATTGTTGAATATATTTCGTTATTCACAATTCGTTATTCACAATTAAATGAAACTACGTGATGTAGTATTATTTCTACTTTCTTTAAGTTCTTTACCACGACGCAGGTTTCATTGTATTACAACATCTTCAGGTGGGCTATTAGCAAAGATCTTTGCTAAGTAGAAATAATATTACATCACGAAGTGTCATTTAATTGAGTATAAATTGTGTTACTCGATCTGAATATAAATCACATGTATTTTTGTTTAAAAATAATGGGCCCGTTTTGTTTATTTTTTTTTTGGATATTCAAATACTGTCCTGGATATTCAAACACTCTACCAGGTAAATAATAAATAAAGTCGTATAGTAAATATAATCAATAAATATACATTCAAAAACTAATCATTTGAAATATTTAAAATCTTATGTACCTAAGAAGTTACGTAACTTTCGTTGTGCCAGGTCTACTAGATTTTTATTTTTCCGTACCAGAATGAAAAAAAAACGGAGCCCTTATAGGATCACTTTGTTGTCCATCTGTTTATCAAGATCTTTATTCTCAGGAACGGCTAGAAGTATTAAGTTACAATTAAAATCAAGTTCTAAAATCTATGGTTTTATAGACCTGTAAAAAGTGCAAGCTTCTAACTCAATGCAATAAAAAAGTCCCACCTTTCAAATATCACTTACTTTTATATATTTTGACCTAGAATCTGAAAATTTAGTACTGAGGAAGGTTTTATAGTATAAGCAAAGAAGAAAAATCGAAAATCACCAATATGTAATTTTCTGTAGAATTAATACGTGCCATATATATGATTTATTTTTTGTATATTTGTAATACCTTTTCACTAAGCTTTATGATAATATACGGAATCCTCAGAGCGTGAGTTCTACTCGCACTTGACTGTATTTTCTACTATATACAACAGTATTGTCTATAATAAAACATTAAGACAATGTCTGCCGGATATCGGTAGAAGTTTTACTAAACGTTAGAATAGCAGGATGTGATAATGTTTTAGTTGCACAGTTTGTATTGATACTTTTCAATCAAAACCTTTGAGTTTGTCGGTTCCGGTGTTGCCAGAATTATGTAAAATGAAATCTTCACAATACATTCAAAACGTTCAATTCAATTATAGCGTTTTCTCTTTACCTTCACAATACATTCAATACATTCAATTCAATTATAGCGTTTTCTTTTAAATCGATCTTTACTACTTGTATTAAATATTCACAAAAGCTTCCACAATATTTTTTCTGACAATATGATAATTTAATATAATACGGTAGTTCACTCATTCTAAATTTTGATATTTTTCGTACAATATTGTAAAATATAAGTTAATTAAAAACCAGTCTTGAAAAAATTCAAAAACTGATTAAAAAATAAGCCAGTTGTAGGCTTTTAAATTTGAAAATACGGATAGAGTTGGATATATCCCTGTCTCTTTTCCTCTCGTAGAATATAATGTGCAATATTAAAAATGACTTCACAACACCGTATTGCCGTCCTTCTCTAAAGGTTAAATTTAAACTTTTGTAACTCGGTCAATTTTTAAGATTATTAAAAAAAATTTTTACTCTTCACCAGGTTGTACCTTGAAATTATGATTAATGAAATAAAAAAAAAATAGTGAAATACCCAATAGTATGACGGTATTTCTGACATATTACTAATATCAGGATGTAGTATATAATTCGGAAAAGCTATCTAAAATAAATATCGGGTGTGTATCCACTGCTATGAAGACGGATATCACATAAATGGATTTCATATTGATTTTTCTGTTCCTGTTTCATAGATAATAAATATTAATTTATCTATAATCACTATTATTCGCAATTGATCGCAAGAAATTTGCAATTATTTAATGGACTTATGTTTAGTTATATTTAACATAAATCAGTTTAAATTTTTTTACAAACAACTTGTCCCCAAATATTTTTCAGCACACCTATATTCGGAAAATTATGAATACTCTGCTGAAATAATTATTATGGTATTTTAATTTTGTTTGCATAATATTTGCCTTTAGAACTGAATCCAATAAAATATTTTACAGAAACAGCAACCATTTCTAACCTGACAATATTTTATTCGCGGTAAAATTATACAAATATTACAAAAGATTGCAGTTTTGCTTTTTCGTATGTTTGTTTTTAGAAATTCATGGTAAGGTTATTAATTCAATGTATATACAACTTATGCAATTTATTTCTTTATAAATTGCCATAGGCTATAAAGTATGCATTTATATTGTATAATTATTGATATATAATTAATAATGCTGACGTAATCGGGGAAAAGTTATTGATCCGGATGCTTTCGTGATGTTCGTTAGGAAAACTAGTGTAGATGCATTAACGCTATCAAAGCGGAACTATAGTTATTGAAAAGCTCTATGAAAAAATCTTACTTACCTCTATAGAAAAAAGCTTACATATATAACATGTTATCATACGAAAATTAAGTCTATTTATCGATACATCTTTATAATTTGGATCGATCACCTTTATAATTTGGTTCAGTAGGTTAAATGATGGTTAAGTTTGGCTCAGTAGGTTTTTTAGATGAGGAAACTTGCACGCTTATTTCTAGAATATCACAAATTCGGTCCGTCCGTTCCGGATACGTAAAAAATATTTATCAAAGAAAAAAACCTTAACCAAAAAATTCAGTTGTACTAGAACTAGTGTTTTTATATAAATATATATTTGTTCAATGGCTTTTCGGGCAGCATATCATCAAAATTTTAGCACCATTTGCTTGTAACAGTAGTAAAATTGCAATTCCATACTACGATTTATTCGCATATTTCCGATATCGGGTGGCCGTGGATTCATAACTCCTGGCGTGACAACCGGCGGCCGCACAAGGGGATCACATGAAAAGATTCCATCTAAATTATATATAAACAGAGAGAGAGAGCCTTGAATCTATTTCCCTTCTTGGGCTAAAGATGACTAATTAATAATATAAAAGGAACTCATTTTCAATCAAATAATATTTTGAGGAACATAAGAGAACTTTTTATTTCTTCTGGAAGGTTTTGGATACTGTTAAATGGAAAAGATTCTGGCAAATGCTCTCTGAGATGAGCGCACTAAAATACCTCATAAACGTTATGCAAATGGTAGAGCAGCTGTCCGAATATATGAAATTGATTCTGGGAGCTTTAGAACGGAGACCGGTGTTCGACAGAGGTGCATACTCTCCCCACTACTATTTAAAATCTATATTGAGTACATAATGCGGATTATTCTGGAAGACTGGAGAGAAGAGGTATCATTGGGAGGACCGACGATAACAAACTTGAGATATGCTGATGGGACTATCCTTCTTGCTAAAACGAAAAGGAGAAAAAGCCCTCTTAAATCGTCTAGAAACAACCAGCCTCAACTTTGGATTTACTATTAGTAGGGAAAAGAAGAAAATTATGATAGTTGAGGGGTAGAGTATACGACAATAAACCCATTCAACATTGCCAACATTGAAATGGTATAAAGATATATTTATCTTCTTTTGTTTGGGTCCAATGTTGGAGGGTGCAAAGAGTAAATCGGAAGACGTTGTGCCATCACAACATCTGTTGTCAGGAAGATGGATAAGATTTGGAAAAACTAACATATAACGAAAAATACCAAAGTTCGACTAACGAAATATCTCACTTTCCATTTATTTTATGTGAAGCTGAAACCTGAACCCTCAGATTAATAGACCATTAGGCGCATACTAAAATTTTCTTGGCCTGTTTTCTGTACCAATATCTCTATTATGAAGGATATGAGAATCAAAGAAACACTTTTGTCGACCGTACGCAATGGTGAATTCTCAAATGCTTCATACATATCTCTATAAAAAAACTTTCTATGGAGCGTTTAGTGGTGAAAGGAGAGGTTGAAGGCAAAATACTTCAAAGGCGAATGGCAAATCTATAGACGGACCTGATAAAGATGGCAACAGAGACCAGCATTACAGAGTTCTAAAAACGCTACGAATCGACTGAAGTGTAAACGCATCGTTATAGTAGTCATCCAAGTCGAGAGGAATAAGGACGAAGAACAACCATGTACATAATCGCCGAGACCGCGACCCCTCAGACAAGAATGTGGTAACTATGGAATAGAAGCTTTAATATACTGCCTTAATATTTTCTCGCTAATTTTGTTCTGTCCATATTACGTTTAGGTTTTTGTACATAACGGTAAGGACTTATTTTTAGACCCGTATATAAGATAATAAAAATAGGTATTTGATAATAATATAGAAACCAAGAAGGTAATGTATAAAGCAGCTTCTCGTATATAAGAAAAGTTCATCGTACAAAGTTAAAAGCGTGCACTGAAATTCTTTAAAAAAAACATTAAGTCAATTTTCATACGTTACAT
The DNA here is from genome assembly GCA_039881145.1 of Druceiella hillmani. Classification (NCBI taxonomy): domain Eukaryota; kingdom Metazoa; phylum Arthropoda; class Insecta; order Lepidoptera; family Hepialidae; genus Druceiella; species Druceiella hillmani. The sequence goes on from JAYKKI010000014.1 coordinate 4,505,318, forward strand.
TCTACATGATGTCTCAACTCGGATGCTTGTGAAATTTTAAAGCTTCAATCAAAGCTTTTATAAAGCTTCAATCAAAGGTAAAGTATTCCCTCACTAGTTATAAAATTATTTTTAATAGCATCAGGAAGACCGTGAAATATGAGTCTTATTAAATTAGGTCCATCATTGTGTGACCCAATAAACGTGATATAATATTTATGTTTGTTGATCGCAGGAGCAGGTGTATACTTTTTTCGAGTAATTATGTCCTAAAATTGTATACGAACATTAAGCTATTATAAGAATAATTAAAAATGAACATTGCAGAACATTGACTGGTTCTTTTTATGTATTATTATTGTATGCTATAAACAGCAATAAATTTACTAACATAACACTTATAAAACTCATCTAAAAAATTTAATAATATTCAATTATTAAATAGCGCTCTAGAACAGGCGGTGGCATTAGATAAATTATTATTTCAGTCGATGTTTTCCTAAGCAAGGTTTTTTTACATAATTTTTTCTACGAAACTAGTACAAATGATACTGACGTATCACTATAAGATTATATATCAATTTTACAAACGTATCTCACAGAAACTAGGTTATAAAGTTAGTCCATCGTCAATTTCTTGGAAAATAATTATTTTCAAATATTCATTTACGAACATTAATTAAGTTTGATTAAAAATCTAATTTGCCATGTATTGAATATATTTGGCGTTAATTTTGTAGAAAATATACTATTCATGATGAAACTACATGTGTATTATATTTTCAGGTGGGCAATTAGCAAATATTTTTGCTAATTACCCACCTGAAGATGTTCTCATACAACGAGACCTAGGACGTGGTAAGGAATTTAAATAAAGTAGAAATAATACTACATCACGTATTTTCATTTAATTGTAATTTGTCATGTTTCAATGAGCAGGACGAAAAGACAGAGAAATATTTATTTATATACTAATAGGAAAAGCAAATTAAAGAAGACACACTGCTACCGGAATAGTAACTGTTATATACGTTTACAAGAGTTTTAAAAAAATAGAACACCTTTAATATCAGTGCAATAGTTATACCTATAGGTCACGGAAAATAGGACGATATTTCTGAATAAACGGTCCAATTCAAATTGATGTCGATTCATTATCGGCACCGTCTGTATCTATTTACACTTTTCTGTATTTGGATCAATTTGTAATAGTCCAAACTATATCAGAAACTTATTCAGTTACCAATACGTTAATAGTCTAGGGCTACATTCTGAAAAATTTCTCACACACCGATTTTTCTATAAAAAATTATTCTTTGTTTCACCATTAAAACTTTGAAATTGACTAGGAAGTGGTAACAGGACACCTCTATAAAATGTTCAAGGGTTGCCTGAAAATTTCTGCTAATTATAGAAGAATAAACGCTCCCTACGGTTTTAAATAAACCGTGTCGATAGTTTTTATTTGCATTACTATCTCAATTTTATTGAAATAGAAGTTTCATTGTTTTGATAAATGAAATGATATGGAGTAATTTCCTAGCGTTTCACTGATACATGGAATCAATCTAACACCCGTAAATTTACACAATTAATTCCACGTAAATTATAGAATTAATTTCCGGTCTATTTACACAGTAAATTTTATACTTATATCTACGATATTAATTTGTATTACAGACCACACACTATTCATTATATTAGTAAATTTAACAACATATTTTTTGAACAAAGTATCCTTAAATGATATTAATTGTTCTATGTTTATAATACAAAACTTTTTAAATTAGTTGGTTACAAATCTGTATAAATAAATTCATGTCACCTTTTTATTAATAGTAATCATTACTTTATATAGAGTTCACAGTGAATGTACATTTGTAATTAAATTAGTTATAAATAATAATTCAAAACAAGAAATTGCACTTTAAAAGTGCGAGTTTTTTAATTTGCGCTACTATTAAATCTGTTTCTTTTCAGTTGTTCGTAATTATTTATAAATTGCATTGCAAATTCTGTTTTTATAATTTTCTTTAGTTTAGTCTAACCAAAACATTAAGGTGTCATCTAATAAACTCTTCAATTTTTACCAGTGACTCTTAAATATTACAGAAGTTTCTCGGTTGGATATATAAAAAGCGCAGAGTTTGGTCTTCCTTTCAGTTAGCTAGTTTCGACGAGTAAAAAACAAACAAAATATGGAAATTTTAACGAAGAGAACTTAGAGTACTTTTATTTCATGAATTATTTTTTGGACGAAAAGCGAGTGAGGTAACAAATAATTTATGTATAATGATGACTGAGATCTTACTTTTCATATGGCACAGATTCCAAACATTGCTTCCAAATATTCAATGGAATTCAATAATGACTCATTCAGAGCCGATAATCCTCATCCAGCTTCTCTTATGTTAAATATAGAAAAAATGAAAAGCCTTATTGAAATATATCCCAAAGTTAAGTATGTGTTATCTGGTAGAACTACTTCACATTATAGGTATAGTAATCTATTGAATATATTTCAAGTTAATTTTACAGAAATTAATTTTTCACAATTAAATGAAACTACGTATTGTAGTATTATTTCTATTAAATTACAATTCTTTATTACGACCTAGTTTTCATTGTATTACAACATCTTCAAATGGGCAATTAGAAAACATTTCTAACTGCCCATCTGAAGATGTTGTAATATGTACGTACGTACTTTCATTATTATTTTGTTTGTTAACATGCAATGAACTGTAGTTTCTGAGCTGCCAGTTGCCAAGCTACTATTTTGCAGTATTTTAGGAAAACAATTTTCTATATATATATATATATATATATATATATATATATATATATATATAATCGAAATTGGTTCAGTAGTACACTCTCTTCACACCGCCCGGTGCATCGGGATCGCGTGCTCCCTCACATTACGTCTCGACTCTGCGTCGGTTCCTTTATGGCGCTAGATAGGAGTGATGAAGCCCAAACGGAATGCTCCATCACAGTATCCATCGGAGATAATCGGAGGCTGGGGCGGGTGATGAATGCGCGCTTTGATCGACGGAACAGGTTGGCACGATGTAAAAATAGCACCGGCTCTTGATATCGGCGTCGAGTTATGACTGCCTTTTGTCTGGTTAAAGAGACGATGCATGCACTGTGTATAAGAAGGGTAAGAGAAGGTTGGGTATATATTTGATCGTATGAAGGGTTTATTTCGCATAACGTTTCTGTAGTTATATATTTTGAAATATATGTTTTGCCAAATAAAATAAAATTGTGCGTGCCAGCTTCGACGCGCCACTGGAGTTTACTCCTTGATTAAGATTGCTTGGAAAACTGCCTACTTACTCCAATTTACGTTGGAAAACTGGTCTCCATGATTTTTTTTCCACGGGATAATATACAACCTATGTCCATCCTGAAGGTCCTTTATAAATATTGGTGAAAGAATTTTTGAAATCGGATTAGTAGTTTTGGAGATTACCTCCTATATTCAAATTTACAAATTGTTACATTTTTTTAACACTCTGAACTACTGATTTTACTCCTCATAAAATTTCATACCGGCCGCTATATATGAAAATGGATTCTTAAGGAGTGAACTCCAAAAAATTAAATATTGTCAAAAACACAAAATGGTATTATGAGAAGTCAGTCAATTAAGAGAAAACTTTAAAATTTAGCATCTCTATATGTCCAATTATTTGTCTAATACCTAACAATGATTCCAAATGCGTTGATTGCTCAGACAGACACCATCAAAATGTCGTTTTATATTGGATTTCATTGCTGGAGTTCCTTGACCTTCTGTATATATCTGTAAAATATAAAATGGTGTTATTTTTAATATTTTGGTATCCACTCATTTAATATTGTTTGTTTTCCATTTAAAAGCTGATTTAAAATTATACTCATTGTCAAATTTTTACTACTACGGTCTATGCAACAATTTCTGTTTGTTAACTTCTACCAAAAATAATATTTTGTAATTGTGATTACTAAGAAAGATTTAAAATGATTTGTGACGTAGCATATATATTTAACGAGCTGTAGCCTGTGGCTTTCTCCATGTAAAATTGGAACTGCTAATTTATCAAGATATGCTTCTCCCGTCTTCACATAAAAACATATTTATTTTCACACTTTCGTACCTTTTTGAAATTTCATATTTTTAAAATTCCTGGGATACGTTAATCTGTCAGGTACCGTGAATTCCGATATTAGATGTTAGATTATAGCCAAAATTTAGATGTTACATTATAGTCCTGAGGTAAGTAAATTAAAAAAAAAGAGTTTTAAACGCCTTTTGATCTGAATACATTCAGATTTGATAGGTAGTATGACTAGGAAATTACTTTTGATTCGCATATGTAAATGTAATATTTGGATTTATGTCGGGTCGGCTATTAAATTTTTAGCTACAAGTTTGGAGCTTTTTCGAAAAGGTTGTTTGAAGTTTCTCGATATTTCATTATAAAGTATAAATAGTTCGAAGTACGCTCGGTTAATAACAATTAGGGCCAAGCCGTCAATTAGTCCAATTGATGGCTTAAAAAAAATGGATTTCAAATTGACACTAAGTATAAATTTTTTATTTTGAATATATTTGGCGTTAATTTTGTAGAAATTCACAATTAACTGAAACTACGTGATGTAGTATTATTTCTACTTTCTTAAAGTTCTTTACCACGACCCAGGTTTCGTTATCTTACAACATTCTTTTATTTTATGAGCAATGTTTTGGGTCACGACGAAGAGATCGCCATAAATAAAATATAACGGGGATAGATAAGTTAACAGCTACGAGATGATGGAAATTTATTTCCTAAGTTCATGGAAGATCTTGATAACGAATTATATTTCAGAGGTCTTGTTGAATTGAGTGTACAGCAACTATAACATATGATTGAAGGAGGTCATTGACTGGTTACTTGTAAATTGCTTGTTGAGGTAATTTGTAAATATGGCAAAACTTTGTGAAAAGTTCGAAAATGCGTTGCTTTTGAACCCCATGAGTTATCGCGTTATCAGTTATGCGTTGATGTGGGTTACCAGTTAAGGACATTAAAAGGAAACTTTAATTTTCTGAAGCAGTTATATACAAGGAAAAAGTGGGTTGCTTACGTAAATACACACGTAAAGGTCAAGCATAAAATTAACAACACTTTCAGCACAATTTTCAATTGAAAACGTTTTCTTCGATTTTCTCAAAAACCGTTTGACATAACAACTTGAAATATGGCACAGTAATAAAGCATATTATCCCGCATATATCTCAATAGCTAACACTTAAAAATGTTTACGTGGAAGTTTAAGGGTTGGTGGACGGGGACAGATTTAGGTTAAAATTAATTTTCGTATTTTTTTTTAAATATCTATATATAGTGTAGAGTATCGATTGAAAGGGTTAAGTCAAAGGAGCAATATCTTTAGACATATGGCTTTCATATTTTTTAAGTAGAATCTTTTCAAGAAATATTTGCTAAAAAAGAGTCTGCCCCTTATTTCAGAAACAAGTTAACCTAAAACTATGAAAAAACGGTATGCTTAGAAGCCTAACGAAGGTCCTAAGAAAACTGTAACGAATTTTGATGTTTTCACTTGACGATCTTCTCCTTTCCACTTAATTATATTATCCGCTACTTATTATTTATTAATCAAGGAAATACGTACCAGTGATGACTTATGGTAAATAAAATAATTTCATCTCAAATGATGTACGGAACTATCTATGTGCGAGCCAGATTTGTACTTGGCCCGTTTTATGTTGTTTTCTTGATTTGTTGTTTCCATAAACAACTATATCAACACACCTTTATTTGTCTTCTCTTCTATGCCACAATCAATAACAGAAACCAATCTGTTTCTCTAAACGACTACTAACGTATGTACATTTATGTTTCGGCACATAATAAAGTACATTACTGCATCTGATCATTAATCAAACAACACATTACTCATTTCAAAACAACTATGCGTCTCTCCATCAAATGGCACTATTTACAGAATCTCTGCCGCCAATGGACCGCTGCCTCCGTTTATGATTTATTGAGCTGATCGCCGCAGACCAATAGCGCGCAGACATTCTACCGCTCATCTCTGCACGTTTGTTTATTTTAATCCCTTTCAGATGATGATCACCGTGTTTAATGAGCCGGAGTTATGCTGCAAGCGAGGTCTATTTAACTGCAGTTATTTTGTAATTATTGTTAATAGTGAACTGATGGTTCTTTCAGCTGAAGTGCTGCTTGAATAACGTTATTAATATTTGGATTGAACATAGGAATTACGTTAAATATAATTTTCCTTCAGCGTAAGTGCTGCTTGAATTACAACATTAATATTTGGATTGAATATAGGAAGTACGTTAAATAAAATTTTCTTTCAGCGTAAGTGCTGCTTGAATTACAATATTAATATTTAGATTGAACATAGGAAGTACGTTAAATATAATTTTCCTTCAACGTAAATACTGCTTGAATTACAATATTAATATTTGGATTGAACATAGGAAGTACGTTAAATATAATTTTCCTTCAACGTAAGTGCTGCTTGAATTACAATATTAATATTTGGATTGAACATAGGAAGTACGTTAAATATAATATTCCTTCAGCGTAAGTCCTGCTTGAATTACAATATTAATATTGGATTGAATATAAGAAGTACGTTAAATATAATTTTCCTTCAGCGTAAGTGCTGCTTGAATTACGATATTAATATTTGGATTGAATATAGGAAGTACTTTAAATATAATTTTCCTTCAGCGTAGGTGCTGCTTGAATTACAATATTAATATTGGTTGAATTACAATATTAAAATTGGGTTGAATATCATTTTGTTTGGATGTACGTTAAATATATTTCTGAAGGAAAAACTACGTTTAACAGCTGTAAATGTCACGTTTTGGGAGAGGTTACATTTATAATTTTTTTATTACGCTGCGCCGTATTGAAATTATTGAAATGATTAGGCCGAATCTAGCTACTGTGAAAATTCTGAAATAAAAAAAAATAAATAGAGAGTTAAACGTAAAGCTTGTGAGCATTTTTTCGAAACAAGCTATTCATTCCTCTACTAGAAAAAAAAATTCCACCATGACTCCAGAAGGTTTAGTAAGCAAATTCGAATATTGAATATATTTGGCGTTCATTTTGTAGAAATTCATTACGGTTTTCATCCTAGGTTTCGTTGTATTACATCTTCAGGTGGGCATTTAGCAAAGATTGATATAATTGCCCACCTAAAGATTTTGTCATACAAGGAAACCTAGGTCGTGGTAAAGATAGTAGAAATAATACTACATCACGTAGTTCCATTCAATTGTGAAGCAAATTCGAACCAAATTTTCTTGCCTGTCATATTTTTAACATTATTTTCTCTATGCGTCATATATGTGGACGTATGTATGTTTGACTTTGCTTTTTAAAATTTTAAATGGTACTCTTTATGATCGATTCAGATAAATTATTTAATTAAAATTTTCATACAATACATTTGAAGTGGTTTTTCGAAACCCTTCCATTCCATCATGACGGATTTTAAGGGATAAATAAATCTACATTAACATTCCATGGTTGCTATATAGAATTTTTATGGCCTTCTAATTCATTAAGCTATTAAGGAGTGTCATTTGAAAAATCGGTTTAGTGGTTTAGGATTTACAAGGAAATACGCGGTCCATACACTTATATGTACATACATACACACACACACATATATATATATATATATATATATATATATATATATGTATATATATATATATATATATAATTATCGTTATAATCCTTTAATTCTGAGGAGAGATCTAAATGTAATTTATTCGAGATAATATTCAACCGCGATAATATGGTTACCAGTAGGCGCTATATGCCTACTATAGTTATGTAACCTATGACAATTAAAGTCAGAGGGAATCAGACAGTATTTTATTTGTCAGAATCGGTCTCGTAGTTTGGTGCTTAGAGTGGAACATCATAAATACATCAATAGGTACACAATTAAATTTTTAACATCATAATTTCTATTTCGGTCTTGCTGTAATTGAGTAAAAAGGGTTACAAAATAAGTGACAGAGATTTAAAGGGCAAACACTTGTGAAATACACTATTTGTTTAATATTAAACTCGAGTGTTGGATTTGTAAAAAGAAAAGGAACGATATAGGTTTAAACTGCAAATAATTGAGAAGTATACTGTTTTTTTAATATATAACATGAGTGTTGGATTCGTAGAAACAAAATAAACGATAGAGGTTCAAACTGCAAATACTTGAGAAGTATATTGTTTGTTTAATATTTAACTTGAGTGTTGGATTTGTACTATTATTTTTCTAAAATAGATGACTCAAATAGGGATTTAAAATAAACAACATAACATAAGCTTTAGTTGTTTTGATTAATTGTTATATTTTTTATTTCTACACAACGGTATATAACGCTAAATAGTTTCTATTATATAACGCGATATTTTTTTCTATTTGTTCGTTGCATGCTATTCAACGAAAGATATCGCAAGTAAATTTCGTAAATCGTGGTTGAAAATAAAATGTTTTAAAAACAGGACTAACCTTGCGCATAGCTGGCGTGGACCTAAGCATCAGTTGCTTTTTACACGTATAGCTGTACGTAGCACTCTCCCGCGTCAGGAACGCTAAGTTATTTGTTTATGTCCCTGACGGTTCTACAGGAAACATTGTGAACAAAGAAGTTTTGTGAACAATGTTCTAAAGTTCACGCGAACGAAATCGCGGGCACAGCTAGTATATTAATAAAACAATAGCTTCGACACTAAACTAATATGTAGCCAATTTGTTTGTAAATTTTAAACCCAATTTAAAAAAGTTCAGCGTATATAGAATGTAACCAACATATCAATATGAACAAAGCTCCGGGCAAAATTTTATGCTCAAATACATATTGAGTAACCAGTATCGTAATTCACTAACTTAAATACATATTAAATAATCAGTATCGTGATTCACACATATCATAGATCATAACTACAATTGTTTACAATACAACTTATTTTCAAAGATTTTCATTGTATCAAATATTTGAAGGGAACATCCCTCAACTCTTTACTGCAAAGCTCACAGTCGTATTTACCTCCAAAGGGTACATTGTGAATTTAAAATACCGACATTTTTAAATAAACCGTTTCTCTTTAACCGTAACGCTCGGAGATATTGAATTATTTTCACCCAAAATTTAATAATAAACATAAGAAAAAACGAAAGATAATTTCACATCTTTGATCTCTTTTCATATCTCTTATTTGATATTTTTTTACATTTGATGTTTATTTTATATACGTCTTTATGATCTATAAATGGTCATGTTTATTTAGTTATTTTTTGTCTTTCGTGTGACATAAGGTAAGACTACAGATTAACAGAATTAAAATACCAAGTTAAAGAATGTAGGTATAAAGGTGTGTGCGCTAATGTGTATCCGTGTGTGTTAACCAATGGTCGTACGCCTAAACCAAAAAACTAATCTGAATGATATTTCGGAGTTTTTTTTATGAATATCTCTTGCAGTTATTTTTATTTCAATTTCAAATTATGAAGAAAATTATAAAATACGATTTTATTCTAAAATTCGTTAAAACGATTTTCTCTCAATTTTTTAAATAATAAGCCCTAAGTTGTTTTGTTAGGAAAAATCGAATTAGTATCCCATATCATTAATACAATCCAACAGTACAAAATACAATGATGGCTCATTATTCAGGGTTTCGATTAAAAGTAGAAATATCCTCTTTTTGAAACATTGTGTTTTCAACCACGATTTACGAAATTTACTTGCGATATCTTTCGTTGACTAGCATGCAACGAACAAATAGAAAACATATCGCGTTATATAATAGAAACTATTTAGCGTTATATACCGTTGAGTAGAAATAAAATATATAATAATTAATCAAAACAACTAAAGCTTATGTTGTGTTGTTTTTTTTAAATCCCTATTTGAGCCATCTATTGTAGCCGGAAAATATTTAGAGAGAATGGATATGATGTGAATTATATTGCATTGCATTATGTAATTTAACACGGTGCAATATAAAAAAGATCCAAATCCATTCAGTGATAATTGGCTTGACGGGATAGAAGAAAATTATGTATTATAAAAACCTTGTGATGACATCTATCGGTGATTTTTTAAACTGAACTTAGTTAATTTTTTTGAGCCGTTTTACTTTATTTTTTGTTTTTTTAATTATGGGTATTTATATTTATTTATTGCCTTATTTTATAATTTTTTATTATTAAAAATATGTGTCAATATGTGTAGATTAGCAAAAATATCTAGATTCATATGTTTTTAGTTTATGTATTTTTTGTATTTTTAGTTTATATATTATCACTTGGGAATGAGACATTTTCCCAAAATAAAAAGTATTCTATATGTTGACCCGGATAGTCAGTTATCATCATACCAAATTTCATCAAAACCTGTTTAGTGATTTTTGCGTGATGCGGTAACAGAAAAACAGACAGACAAAAATTTAAAATAATGGTAAATTTGGTCTTATTATCGATAATAATGACTATTAGAATAAAATTTCACTAAAATATTCAATGAACAGACACGGCTCAGTTACAGTTTTATTATATGTATAGATTTACATGTAAGTGAAATATTTTACTACGCTTGCGTGGACTGTTAACATAAGGATTGATTTGAATTGCGCTAATTTTCTTACATGTCACATCATCCATTGCATTTAATTGGAAGCCGTATTATAATATCTATTATTTTTAATTTTTTTTAAACTTTTATATCTCAATATCTCATTCTAGGGTAGTATTCTCAATATCTATTTTAAGCTATCAAATATTGAAAATATAAACATAACTTCTTTACTAGTTTTTATATGACGCACACAAAATTATAAACTAAAATTTTTAAAAAGGTCAATTGCTTCTTTTTAATTTATATGTAATAACACCAATTAATTTTATTGTAAATATGTACAACTACATTTTGTCCGCGGCTTCACTCGTATGAACTCAGGAAAAAGCGTAAAATTTTTTTTTTTCAAAGAGAGTATAGTTTTCAATCAGGCCAGTTAAATACTTAGGAGGTAAGTATTATTTTGAATATTATTTTAACGCGATACGCTTGCTATGCGATGCTAATTAAAATACGCGCAATAATTAATCCAGGAATTTAAGATGTTAAAAGGAACATGTTTCACTATTTTAAAAATTTAAATTATAGCACTTCATCTAAATGTTCATACTCGACCATTATAGTTTTTAGCATTTATCTGAATTATTTTCTTGTAAATGATAACCTAATTATGTACTTATCTTTTATGTGGATATAAGTTATTTATGTACATAATTTCTTTAAAATCTGTCGCTTCGTTTAAACGTAAAAGAAACACAAACATACAAATAAACACAGTACATAGAACGTTTTACCTTTGCTCTTTGATTAAATATTTATCGATTTCTAAAAAAGCACGTGTAATTTAAATTTAGTTTTGAAAACGTAACCACTTCCCAAACTTTTAATATCCACAGAACAATATTGGTTTTTCTCTGAATCGTTCTGAAATCGTTGCTTTTGATTTGATGTCGTTATTTGAAACAAATCTTCATCCAGCGTGGTATTTTTTTAGTTTAGAGAGGAGAAGCAATTACAGGGAGTCTACTTACTCATTTACGTATATATGTAAATATATATATATATATATATATATATATATATGTATATATATACATACGGTGTGTTTTTTTAACTGAAGTAGTACGGGGAAATTCGAAATCATAGCAGATACAAGGGAAACTGTCTTAGGTACCATTAGGTCTTTTTTTATGGAAATAATTTTGGAATTGATGCGTGATTTTCCATAAAAATTAATAAACTTGACAAAATACTTTTTTATGTGAACCAACTCAGTTCTGTATCATCGTTCACTATTTAAATTTATGTGGATACTTTATACTTAAATATTTTTTAAGTTAGACATAAAATTGAAATAAAGAAGTAACCATCTACACAATACAATAATGATGTGTAATGTGTCCTGGATAAATTTATATTATAAAACGAAAACTGACAGCTATTCTATGAACAGAAGACATAAAATTTAAGCAAATACTGGTATATATATATATATATATATATATATATATATATATATATATAATATGTGTGAAAAAAAATTTTTGGGAATCCATTTTTCAACTAGCATATTTTAAAACAAAGGCAAGTCGATTTTATTTAGTAACCGATCGCTTTATTTTTATCGGTTCACTTTGGTAGAACCACCGCATCTGTTCCAAAATTTTAACTCAACAGCCGAAACAATTTCACACAGCTCGTCTGTTTTCAAGTCTTACGGCGCTCGCAACCTTTCAACAAAAGGAAAGCCGAAACCGCGAGACGCACCAATATGTGGGGCGGGCGGCAGCCGCGGGCAATCCCCGATAATGAGCCGCGAGCTTTCCTCTCCCGTCGGCGCGCACTAGCGCGAGCTTCCCTTATTTATTTACGTCCCGCCGAGCTTTTGACGTCCCGCCCGCCCAATATCGCCGCGAAAGTTAATATGGAAATGTAAAAGGAGTTTCGCGTCGAGTGGCTGCTCTGGCAGGTATGTTTGTTTAATGGAATGTAAGGTAACTCCGTTAATAGACTTGTGAAGTAGGAATCGATTATATAAATAATTTAGTGACATCACGACGATAACAATTCATTGTATTATAGTTAGTGCATATAATGTTACATAAAATTTCGTCTATTATTTAATTTCAGGCCCTATTTTTAAGAAAAAAGCTCTTTAAAGATTTAAGCTCCCCGCAAAGCTTTTACGTTTATGTCGCTAACTTTTCATTTGTAAATATAAAAGGAGTTGCATTTTAAGAAGAAGTTCTTATTAAGGCCTATCTTAAGGGAATGTATGATAAGTTATGAAATAGGTTTTGCAAAGATCTCATTCTAAGTGTGCCTCTCCAACTAGAGAAGGTTGGTAGTTAGGTTAAGTCACTCGTAATACCTGTCCATTCTCGTGACTTTCTTCTACGACCAGCTTTCCTTTCCTTTAACTTTTCTCATCATTATTAGTTGCAACAGCTCTTATCTCTCATGCCTGAGCATATGCCCCAGATATGCTACTTTATATTGTTTGACGGTTTGCAAAAGCTTGTAGTTCTCTTGCCAACTTGTCGTAAAATCTCCTCATTGGTGACTTTTTCAGACCAAGATGTTACGATGTTTATTCTATTTATTTTTATGAAACCTTTTTAACTCAAAAGATAAATACATAGATGGTCGACCTTTTGTTTCAACGTAATTAAGTCGCAATGTGATGAAGTAAAATTTTAGTACTCTAGAAGATGAAGATAAAGAAACACAAACGATAAGTTTATTAAGTGATAATGAGAGATAAGGGATGAAAAAGCTTTCAACCTATATGTCAGGCAACTCGATTTGAGACTTTAAATTATTTATTCCGTATTTAATGCAAAAATTTTGCATTTAGCATGCATAAAAGAGTATTCTTAATTAGTCAACCACAACAAAGACACGCAATCAATCATTCTCGACGTGCCCTGTCATTATAAATGATAATGACTAATCAAAGAAAGGCCAAAATTCGATATGTCGAAAGAAAAAAGGAAACGGATGAGACATAAATACCAAAAGAAAATGGCACGAGTGAAATGAGGGATGGTGGATTTAGGATTGGTAAAGATAGGACCGACGACTTCCATAATTTTGCGGCCTAAACAGCCACAGAAACAGACGAATAATGTTTAACTGTTTTATGTATTCTGGTTATAAACTAAATTTGCTTAATATTTAATCGACTTTATTCGTATTTTATATAACATCCAGATAAAAAAACCTTAATCGACTTTATTAATATTTTATATAAAATCGAGATAAAAAAGCTTATATAAATCCAGATAAAAAAGATAAAAATCAGATTACGTCAAAGTTAAAAAGTTTGAATTATGACGTAATCTGATTCGTATAAAATCGACTTATATCTATGACCGATATACAGATTTTTCTATATGTCCTAACTCTATTTTTAGATATGTAAATCTTAATTAAATTAATTTACAATGCAGGTTTTAAAGTTGTCCCCCATTTTGTAAAATTAAGAAGTATCATATTACATTTAACTACCAAAAATAGAGCTTATCATCATATTAAGGTATTTTTTCTTGTTATATTTTTTGACATATGAAAACTATATTTCACTACTAGCTGTACCAACACGACTACGTTCGCTTGGAATTCGGTATAAGAAAAGTCATCCGAAATTTTTTTGTCAATTTATTTTTCTATTTTTTCTCTCGAAGAGAATTAAGTTTGCTAAAAACGCTAACAGATGGCGTTGGCAGTACCAATATGTTTATTATCTATAATATTCAGATAAAAAATATCCTATATGTGGCTCGAAGGTATAAACTATAACCATAGTAAATTTTATTAAAATCCGGGCAGTATATTTTGCGTGATTGAAGAACAAATAAATACACAGACAACAATTCTAAAAATAGGTTCTTTGACTTGTACTGTTATTCGGTATTCTAAATAAATCATAAATATTTTTCATGTACAGAATTCAATCTGCTACAAATTTATGATATGTATATATTACAGTGATAAACGTTTTCCGTTTTGTGTACCAACAATTTAGAAAAGGGAACATTTATGGAATAAATTAAATTTGTCTTCTCTTGCCTATTATATTCCTATTTCGTAAAACCCTTTGACGTCAAATACAGGAGCAAGATACAAAGACTAAATATGTATTTATTTCATAGGTAATTTTGCATCGAAGCTAAAACGTACCAAATATTTTTTTGTTTTTAAATATACTGTGATGAAAAACAAGTAAAAGCTAATCGAAATGGGAAATTCAAAAATATTAAATTTGTATCTATACATTCACGAAACTTCTAGAACTATAAAACCTACAAACTTGCAATATATTACTTTTATTTCCTAGATTTTCCTTTAGAAAGTATTTTTTTAATTTAATTCCGAAAAAAGATTTTGAGGGAATTTCAAAATTATTAAAGGTAGACACAAAAAAATGTAACAATTATTTTAGCGGTTTTGGAAAATAAGAAATCATGAATAATTGTATTTAAAAATATGAATAAATAAAATACAGTCTTAGTTCTTTTAGCCGAGCAAAATCGGGACGGGCAAAAAAATTTTAATTGAAAAGTGTATTATTTTCAGAAAACTCATAAATATCGTGCAATGCACGTGCCATAAAATAACCTGTCAAGCAGGAACAGAACTCACACTAAGTGGGTTTCGTGTACATAGAGGTACTTTTCAAAAATTAAAGGTTTATAGTATTTCTATTATACTATTTACAAAGATTAATTTTCCACAACGTAAATATTATAAAATATAATATTTATGTTGTGGAAAATTACCTATGCCTACCATATATTTCACAGGGGTATAAGTGAAGTCATCAAGAATTTTTTTGTCAATTTATTTTTCTATTTTTTCTCTCGAAGAGAATTAAGTTTGCTAAAAACGCTAACAGATGGCATTGTCCGTACCAATATGTTTTTTATCTATAATATTCAGATAAAAAGTATCTTATATGTTGCTCGAAGGTATAAACTATAACCATAGTAAATTTTATTAAAATCCGGGTAGTATATTTTGCGTGATTGAAGAACAAATAAATACACAGACAAAAATTCTAAAAATAGGTTCTTTGGCTTGTACTGTTATTCGGTATTCTAAATAAATCACTATTTTTAAAATATTTTTCATGTACAGAATTCACTCTGCTACAAATTTATGATAAGCATATATTAGAGTGATAAACGTTTTCCGTTTTGTGTATCAACAATTTAGAAAAGGGAACATTTATGGAATAAATTAAATTTGTCATCGGGTATATTTCAAAATATAACTAGAAATTAACGATTTTAGAATTTTTTCCTTTATTCATACTGTAAGATATTGCTTTTTGATTCTAGCTCAACGGAATGTTCCCTATAAGTTTTGATTTACTTGCGAGTGTCAAAATATACGGTATAAATGGCCGCATTTTTAGGGTTCTTCTTGAATGTGTTAACTTAGAAGCTTGATTTTTTACATTTCCAAAAGACCATAGACTTGATATTGATTTCAACTTGATACCTCAACACGTTCCTGAGAATTATTTGATATTGATTTCAACTTGATACCTCAACACGTTCCTGAGAAAAAGGGACTTCTTGATTCTTTCTTGACTGACCGACAGACGGATAACGAAGTGATCCTACAAGGCTTCATTTTTGCCCTTTGAAGTACAGAATCCTAAAAAAACATAAAATTTATCAAAAACCTTAAGCGAAAAAAGCAGTTTTTAACCAAAAATAAGTAGTTACATTAATAAAGACTATATTAGAAGCAAAATATTCCAAATCTAAAATCTGTGATAAATTTATAGATTAAACTGGCAAAGAAATGTTTAAAGATCTGTCCAAATTTTATCCATATAAATATGTATGCATACACATACACACACACACACACACACACACACACACACATACACACATATATATATATATATATATATATATATATATATATATATATATATATATATATATATATATATACATACATACACACATCCAAGGGAAACAATTCGCCCTTAATTTATTGTAATGTATTTTATTTCATTCTTAATTCTTTCTTTTGTGTATTGTTGTATGGAATATCTTCGCAATTGACAAGAGTATCGCACCAAGTTTATCCTGTCAACCTTGCTAAGGCATTTATGAAAGCTTTACTGATTATATTTATTTATCAGTTTATTTTTTTTGTTATACGTTTATCGATACATTACGGTTTTCTACTAAAGAAGAAATTAATAAAGTTAAATACAAAAAAATTCTAATGTGAGGAAAAGAGTTTGGTATAAAAAAGCTTGAAATGATTCTCATTTATTACAAATGCGACTAAAGGTACGTTCGCGCGGAGACAGTTTACAATATCCATATGAAGGTAAAGTGTGGAACCACGATATAGGTCAGTTCAGGATGCAGACATGGCGAACAATTTGTGCTTGTGAACTCTCCTGTCTTTATTTATAGCAAGAAAATAAATTTGTTTGTATGATTATTGTAAGACTTTGTGTGTATGTGAGTAATTTTTAAATTTCTTTGAAATTTGGGTGAATGAAAATTTACCATACCATAAATAAAAGGAGTAGGCGAGATAACAGAGAAGTAACCACTTCTAAATAGTAATTTCAAATAGTTTTTTGAATTCTTTCGAGCATAAGGTAACACTTATATTTTCGAGGACTTTAAATAATGTGTATTGAGTCTATCTTGCTGTGAACTATTGTTTTATAAAGAAGACGAACAGAGGACAATGAGATAATATCCCGTGAATTTTCAGTACGAATTCAAGATGAGTGAGATATTTCAGCAGTGATCATGAAAAGCTAACTGTCGAATTTTCCACTCAAACCGTTATTTCATTCCGAATACGTAACGAGTTAGTGTCAATATCGTAATTGTGGCTAATTGAAACAGAAATTCGACTATATGACGTTTAGTTACGATTTTCGCCATGCTGAAGATAGGTATAGTAATTATCTTAATTTTTGGCATACGGTTTTATTATACTTTAAGGTATATCTGTAATAACATAATCGATCGTTGGCGAGGGTGTTAAATGATTTCTTCAGTTTTCACGTGATATATTTCAGCTCCGTTTTTAGGTGAAATATTTATTGTTTTTTTTATCTTTTAATATTATTCGCTGCTACCGGAAGAATTAAATTTCTTTTTTAGAGGACATGTATATTAATAACACGCCAATTTCCCTCCGGAAGGTTTCATCTCATCCCCTCCGGACAATTCTTCGAAACAATTACTAATTGCGAAAACACTTCACGCGCAAATAATTTATTACTCCCACAATGCGGGAAAAACTTATTTAAAGTAATTTGACTAATGACCTCAGTGAAACATTCTCCCCAGAATGCGCCCGCCACTGCACAAAGAGTTTCGTTTTAAAATTATTTCCCAGATCCAATTCGTCCCCTCTGAACTTGCAGTCAATCTTTTTAGCTTTCATATAAAATATTACCTCTGGTGTCTGAGGAGGCAACAGGGAGTCTTGGGCAGACGCGATCTCTCACTGCAGTGGTGGGACTCTCAATAGTTTCCTCGTGCCTGCCGCCCAAGTCGAGGGCTGCCCCGAGTTTGGGAAGGGTGTTAATGCTCCCCTGCGCTTTGTAGGTCTTGCGAGGTGATTGTCTGCGGTCCTCAAATATTTGCAATTTTTCTTTTCAATAGTTTGTTTACAAATTGACTGGTTGTAGAGTTTGAAAGTAGCGGTGATTTTTTCGAACTACCGGCATGTTGAATAAATGTTTATTTTTTTTCTTTATACTAAAAGTTTAAAAATATTAATTTTAGATTTAAAAAAATGTATAGTTAATTAGCCATAGCGATAACAAAAAATAAAAACGGAAATCAAAGTTGAATTAAAATAAATAAAACCAGTTAGGAAGTACAGAGGAAGTCATTTTAAGAAAAAAGTATTTTAAAGTTCTGGTAAGTTTTGAAAAAAATTAAAACGTTCTTATTTATTAAATTTTACGATTTAAAAATTTTCACTTCCTTTCTTATAAATTTTTCAATTTTTTAACCCTTTTTAGCAAGAACGTCGGCTGTAGTCCTCATAATAAAATATTATGAGTAATAAGTTAACATAAAATATATTTGTTGAAAGGAAACGGATCTAAATTCTTCACAAACATTAGGTACCAAATCCACATGGTCAAGCAACATTGGTCACATCACCTGTTTTAAATTTTTTTAAGTTTTGTAAAAATTTGCACAATTTTTTTTATTTATATACTAAAAAATATAACCCTAAATCGATTTTTGAATAGTCATAGTAATGTTCTTACTTAATATGACTTTAGGACAAATAATTATCGTTGATGAAGTCTTTGTCTTTTTCATAAATGTAAGGATAACGCTATATTAAGAATTGGATATCACCTTTATGTGATACATTGTAACTACTACAAATATTGTATTTCAAGAATGCCATTGATGTTACGATGATTAGTTATTCTAAGCTTAGAACATTTGAGTTAAAATAACAAACGTTTCCCATTAATTTAATGATTTCCATTTTAATAATACGTGAAATTTCACCGTCATATCGATCCGTTTTATGTTTCTCACCATACGAAGTGCATCAATACAATGGAGAAATTTCATCTATTGTTAAAATGGAAATCGAATGGAAATGAAAACAATGGAAATATATTCAATTCGTTGGATGATTTAGTCTTCTGTTCGTGACAATAATGATCTCCAATAAGCAATAATAATGTTCCTTTCGCAAAACAGCAGATAGGCAGAGACAGAGAGAGAGAGAAAGTTTAATTATATATATATATATATATATATATATATATATATATATATATATATATATATATATAAATATTACTCACTGTTGAAATACACGTGCGCATGCACGTCAAACGTCGTACACTTCAAAGTTTCAAATGTGCTCAAGGGCAATATAAGTACGTTGCGTTAAGTATTAAAAAATACATTAAGTTAAGACGATTTTAATACTACCATTCAGAAAAATTAATAAAATATTTATTTATTAGTTTTTATGAATGATAATGTCCAACACTTCTCAACTTAATGTATTTTTTTACATTACAAATCGACGTAAATGTCTAATAAAATCTTCATATAGATTTACATAGAAAATTATCAATTAAACAAATTTCCGCCACGTCAGTGTCAGAAAATGACTAAATGGGAGTGCAGTATACGCAAAATTAGTAATAAATTAATCATAAATAGATAAATAAATCGATAAAAAATTTTTTTGAGAGTTTAGTTTTGATCATAATCTTAATATATTACCTTTTGATACGCATAACTTACAAAACAGCCGATCTGTGTCGTTGTGCCGAATGTATGCCATTTTTGTTTATTTTCGCGCATACGTACACTTGACAAAATTTTGAGTTTACTTTTGACGCACATAACGTACAAAGAGCTAATAGCAGTAGTGACATTATTTTGTTTACGCACATGCATACACTTTTTATTCTATCGAGCTCATCTATCTCTCTCGGTCGTTAGCTAAGTACCTATTTTCTGTCCTTCTCGTGATAGATTTGTTATATTCAAAACTTTGGGTAAAAATGTTGCATGAAATTCGATTTTGACATTTTACCCCCATTACACTCAAGGAAGTTTCACCTGAAAAATGTTTTTGGGCTACCCCCCTATATATAAATACGATTGATTTTTTCGTAACGGGGTTTAAGTAATGAACACATGCTCGATACAGGCTTCCGTTTATGAAATACTAAACCTTAAAATATTAGTTTCTGTTAGAGTTGCGTAGCCCTGCCATATAAACCGCTATTTTCGAATATACAAAAATTATTCACAATAGTAGTATGTATAACGAAATTAAAAGGAAAATTATCCTAGCTAATACTAACCTAGTCTCAACTAGTTTATAAGTAATAGTCGACCAACTTTTGACATGTAGTTTAGGTTTGGAAAGAGATTAAAGAAACTTTATACAAGGGACTACAAAAATAATTTTAAAATGTATATTATGTCTATGAGTGATATATTAGGTAATATATTTATATATTTACAAAGTTAGAAATAATATTATATTAATATGCACCATGTTTTAACGCCCGTGAAATATATAGTAAGCAATATATTTACGTTGTGAAATATTAGTATTTGTTAATAGTTTAATAGAAATAATATATAAGTGTTTATAAATATATAAATGTCTATGAAACTTTCATAGCGCGAGGTCTACTCGGAGTAGATAGGTTTTTGGAACGAAGTTATTTTATGCGGCATACAGTAGAGCGAACTGGCAGAAATCGTCATGTAATGAAAAAGTATTATGCCCCCACCAGGCGACGTTTCCCTCTCTTTCTCTCTGTATCTTTCTCTTTCTATTATGTACGGTGGTAAGTGTGTAGGTTCGTGTGAGTATCCTCATTCGATTTATAAACTTAAAATTAACTTTAAATTTAATTTGATTAATTTGATAAAAAAAAATTAAATAAGAGATAGAATAATAAAGTTTAATGTTAAAATTAATTTTAACATGAAATTTTAATATTGTAAAAATTTATTTTTAAGTTTAATTAACAATGAAAATAAATAAATATGGCGACAATTTATTGTAATTTATTAATTTTAAGTATTTTGTTATTGTTTTTTTCTTATTTAGAATTTTTTTATATGTAATTTATAACTCACAATTTTGTATTTAATTTTTTCTAATAAATGATTATTTTTCCTTGAATATAAAATTAAATTTGTTGATTTAAATCCTTACTTTACATTTTTGCTATGAAAAAATGATAAAAAATAACATTAAATATACAAATTACAGAGAGAATAAAAGAGGGCTGTGCGTTTGGCGTGACAAAAATACACTGATATAACCAATAGAAATCTACATATTAAAATAGTTCAGAGTTGAAAAAATCGTTCCTGAGGAAGTCCTCGACCGCACAGACTTTTTTAACTTAATTTAATCCCCATCAACTGCTTCTACTACTTAAATCAGTGTCTATATACAAGGATATTTAGTTTCTCCTCTATACACCCTGAATTATTTCAGATTAATACTATGAATATCTCTTATCTATTGTAAAACACCACTAAACTATTGATACTGAAAATACAAAACCCTAAAGGGGATGGTAATGGGAAAGTCAGTTTGTTTCTTTGCTTGTTCATTTATTTATTCTGTTGTCACAACTACTCTAATGATATCTTTGAAATCAATACTTCGCATACAGACAGCCTGTGTCACGGAGATAAATATAAGAATACATTTATCCTAAAATGCAATTTATATTTTTTGGTAATTAAGTAACTTTGTAACTACGTGATGTAGTATTATTTCTACTTTCTTTAAGTTCTTTACCACGACTTAGGTTTCGTTGTATTACAACATATTCAGGTAGGCTATTAGCAAAGATTCTTTACAACATCTTCAGTTGGACTATTAGCAAAGCTATGTCGTGCGAAACCTAGGTCGTGGTAAAGAACTTAAAGAAAGTAGAAATAATACTACATCACGTAGTTTCATTTAATTGTGAATAATGTATTTCTACAAAATTAATGCCAAATATATTCAATAAATAACTTTGATATAAAGAGCATGAATCTAGATAAAGCATGAAAATATATATGTAACAGCGCATTATGGCTACATGGAAGGCTATATTTACTTGCTGTTTTTTATCCTTTTTCAGACCATTTCTTTCGATTCTGTGCATCTAAATATTATTTTTAATTTTTACCACCATTTCTTTTCTTTTCCACGCAAGCGAATTTACGGCTCAAATCTATGACAATATACAAACAAGTGAGAATAGTTGGCAATTTGAGTCTACACCTCTGTATACGGATTTTCTTAAATTTTTCTAAATTTTAAGAAAAATGAATTTGTTTTTAAACGATGTTTGAGAATGACCATTAATCAACAATATCAATATCAAAAATATTTTCTTCGAATCGTTTTGCTTCTTATTTTTTGTTATTATTTTTCTCATTTTTATAAATTCTGAAACACATGTCTTTGAAATTTTAAGCAAAGCGATCTTTTTCTATTTATGTCCTTGATAGAAATATATCTGCCAAATAAGAGTTTCAAAAAATTAATCTTGAAAAAGTAAGTACATCAATAATAAATAGTTAGTAATTCAACTATATTTATAACTGTAAATTAAATAAAATTTACTCGTATCAAAATCATAAATTCATTCTAAGTTACTGTTTGGGGACCATTGCTTCAGTCCATACTTTTAAGTGATTTTACTCATTATGAATTTACGAGGCGGGCGCTGGCACGGGGACGTATAAAAAGTAGAGCTCAAATGAAAAGTGGTATTTCATGTGTGCAATTTGGCGGAGGTTAATAAAATGGCGCTCTCCCTCAATGGGCTCGAGTGTTGCTTTTTATTTATCGGGCGCTATTGTTATTGCTTCCGCTTGGGCGTCTTGCTTGCATCGGCGGTTTATGGGCGGGCGGGGTAGGCCGGTGGGCTTGTGCAGCCTCAGCTGAGTTCGTCACTCCGCTGCGATTCTGTCGTTCAACGCCATATGTTGTTCATGCCATATTTAGTTTGTGAAGGTAGGATATGGTGTAGTTCGTGTTCTGTTGTTGTAAAGCCAGTATTAAATATCTATATCGTTAATTGAGGCTGCTCAAGCTGTACAAATTTTCAAAATTGATAATTGATGTAGTAAATATTTAATTACTTTAAATGATTAAGATATCTAGTGCTTATAATAAGAGATAATTAATAGTTACTCACATTTTATTCATGTGAATACGGGCATGATCATTTGCAAACCTTTCTTTGTGAATCTGGGAGTTATTTTTAATCTTCCATAATATACTATCCTTAGATTTAATATTTGTTTATTTGCTTTCTTGGCGTATGACTTTGAAAATACAGATGAAATTGAAAATTAAATTCAAAGGCATAAAAAGATACTAAATCTGAAGTTAAGGTTAAATTTTACTAAGTATTGTATTTTATTTCATTAATTAGCTGTCACCCGGATTTTATTTATCTTTATTATGGGTCTAATTACTTTTTAACCAGATTTTCCAAATTATTTAGAAGATCAGTCCTTTACTCACATTCATGCACAAGCTTACAACCTCGTTAGATCGGATGTATATCGGCGGGGTTAATCGGAATGACCAGTCATCATTGTAGCATAATAATATATTACTATTAATATTCTCCTAAGAATAAGTTTTTTAATATGAAAGTAATTTTCCAAATCTGAGATGTAATTTCAGAATTTAACTTAATAAAAAAATACAATTTTTTCTGCGTTTTTATTACTCAGCTTTTATGAATCTTAGTGTGATAATATATAGCGTCTAATCTTAACAGTAAGATTTTTTTTAAAATAAAAAGCATTTTTGAAATTTGACTTCTAATTTCAGAGTGTAGCGCAAACAAACAGAGGAACAAACTTCCGCTTTATTATAAACTTAAACTATAGATTAAATTATTGATACAGTGCAGTAATAGCTTATTGATAAATGGTGCACTAATGAAATTTGTGAAAAATAAAAAAATATAGGTACTACAAAGAAATAGGAATAGATTTTCAGTAGGCAAATTCGTGTCCTGAAAAAACTTGTCACGCCCAAGTAGCGCTACCAGGGTTTTCACTTATAAACCTTTATGGTTATATAGCATTTTTGTTCAACTATTTACAAATTTTAATTTTTCATAATGTGCTGTATATGTTTCACCTTATATATGTTTCACAGGCGTATATTATAAAAAGTATATATTTAAAAGTGTTAGTGTATATTTAAAAAATTATGACATTTTGAATAATTGCTGTTCTTTTCTTACAACCTTTGCATAGACTTTAAAAACTCAGTTTTTTTTCATAATTTATGATTCATTGGTCACTTACAAATACAATTTTTCACTTATAAACATTTATGGTTTATTACATAGTTTTTGCGTTCGACTATTTACAAATATGAATTTTTCATAATGTGCAGTATATATTACGTTATATATGTTTCACAGGCGTAAAAAATAGTGCATATTTAAAAAATTATAACATTTTTAATAATCTCTATACTGTTCTTACAACCCTTGCATAGGTTTCCAAAAATTTAGTTTTTTCCATAATTTGTGATTCATTTGCCTTGGGAATAGAAAGTGGTGTTATAATTTTTAATTTATTAACATTTATGGTTGATTATATAGTTTTTGTGTTCGACTATTTATAAATATGAATTTTTCATAACGTGCAGTATATATTAATTTATATATGTTTCAAAGGCCTAAAAATGGTGTATATTTAAAAAAATTATGACATTTTGAATAATCCCGGTACTTTCCTTACAACCTTTGCATCGGCCTTTAAAAATGCAGTTTTTTTTCATAATTTATGATTAAATAGTCTTGGGAATAGAAAGGGGTGTCATAATGTTTGCTTATTTTTTAGTATATTTCAGAATGCATCTTCTTATACCTAAAATTACAAAAAAAGAAATTGAGCGTGTACTTATATACGCGCATTAAAAGTTAAATTTCCTTGGTTAATGCAAGAATAACTTTATTTAGCACGCAAATAATTAATGGAAATAAAATAATAAAAGGTCCGGCCATGATTATAAATACGGTTAGTAAAATTTAAATTCGATCAAATAATTACATTGTAAATAATTTATAACGTAAGTAAATACATACCGGAACTTAACCTCAATTAGAGGAATACACTTAAAATATATTTTGAAAAGTCTATAAGCGCTTTTTCTATCACGAATATTCACAATAAATATTTTTTTTTTATTATATGGACAACTATTAAATTTTAATTACTAAAAACATTATTTAAAAGCACAGATGTAACTTAGATTTGGATAAGTGTAAAATATGTGTTGTCTTTTTATAAATAACTCAATAACTATCATGAATATAGTATCAGTCACTAGACGCGTGTAAATATATGTTTAGTGAGCAACTTCATACTGTCGATTTTTGTTGCTTTGTGCGTGCACATCGTAAAATTAAACTCTCATAATTTTTTTCGTAATGCACCTAAAGAAGTATAATTTCAAAAAATTGAAAAGAGTACAAATCGTTTTTAGATTCTTTTCAAACCATATCCTACATTATGTACGGCATTTTAAATTTTCTTTCGAGTGATTTATCTCCTACACTTGCTATATTAAAATTTTAAGTATTAGCTATTGAGGTATGTGCGACTTAATATGCTTTATTGCTATGCCAAATTTTAAGTTTCTATGTCAATCGGTTTTTGGAGATAACACCTTTAACAGATGGACAGGCAGAGATGCGAGTTTTATTAGAAATGTTCGGTTTTTTTAAAATAGAATACTGAGAAAAAGCCATCAATCAAAATAGGAGGTTAGAAGAAAATTGTTTTCAGTTTAAGTCTTGTTCGAGGAGCTCAGAAATTTCTCCAGAGGAACTTCCGTAATATCGATGGTCAGGGAATAATGAAAGGGTAAAAAAATGTCCGTGTCGTGTTTTACGGGGATTTTACTTTCTGATTACTGATTTAACCCAGTCTGGGAAAAACCCGCCCATAGTAAGTCATCAGCTAGCTAGGTGGTAAAAATCTAGACCCTGCGCTGGCCCAACGAGTGGCATCGAGTCCATTCGCTCAACCTCAGCCTTGTAAGGTCCGGCTTAAGACCTCGTAAAATTACATAAAAGTTTAGTAATACATTAACGTAAAAGTATATACTACTACTAGAACAACTATTCCAAGGCATTACGTTCTATCGAGGTTCTCAACTTGCTTCAGGATTACTTAACATTTATCTGTTCTTTACTTTATCTTCTTCAGTTTTAAACTCACATTCTCTTCTTGATCTTTCACGGAATTTACACTCTTTTCATTTGAAGGTAAATATTTCAGTAATGTTTTAATTATTTTTGGATCTCCTACCTTATGTATTTGTTATTAAAAAATATTAACATAAACATTTTAGAGGGGAACATAAAGTAATCGAAAAATTGTTCAAAAAAATTCAAATAAGGAATAATGGTTGAAAAATGAAGTTGTAAGTATTTCAAATATAAAAATATTCAAACTATTTCTTTCACAATTTTATGTAAGATAGTTTTGAAAATATATTGTTCAAAAAGTTCACGATATTTTTTTAGAAATTTGACAAAAAAATAGTAATTTATAAATTTTGATAGGTAAAATAATCGTACAAAATTTTTTCGTTCTTTCCTTTATTCTACTTTAACAATAGTAATACACACTAGGAATATTACAGACGTTCTCATCTAGATTGGCATTAACTCTTTCTAACCTCCGCATCTGCATCCGTATCAAAGTTTGCGGATATTGTACACGTAAACATACATTTTTTTCGGGAGTTAATCGTAACTACCATTATACATAAATTATAAATATCATTTATGAATGAATATAGGAACAAAACTATTTATTGTGATATGCTTTGTTGAACTTGAGATAAAAATGTAAAATCAAATACTTGTGGAATATAGTGATAATTTGGGTTACCTTTTTATTTGACATGTAAATAATATGTAAGTTTCCACAAAACGATAAAACAGTTAATATACATGTTTTTTTTCAATATGAATCCTGTAAAATAATTTTCGCATTCGCAATTGTAGATGTCATGAAAAATGATCTCTGTAACATCCCTAATATACACCAAGAGCTTATATTCTACAAATTTCATCAAAACTTGTTTTGAAATTACCTTAAACAATTATATAGAAATTAATTGAATCAGATTTTATGAAGAACGTAATCCTGAGAAACTAAACGTAACTGAAAAGTAACGTACAGTAATTCTAAAGCAAGTTGAAGCTGTCAGTAGTACATGAAGTATTTGTACTAATAGTAGTGAAGAATACAACAAATGTCCAATGTATCACGTTCTATAAATCAAAGAGAACATGAAACGTGTCCATTTCTTAATAGTAGGCAATTAACTAAATTAGAGTATTATATTAATTTTATGGTAAGCACGTGAGAGAAGTCAGTTCTCGGAACAATGGTCTCATTATTCGTAACGTAGAGTCACAAAACGAGATCACGATAGGACCGGTCCAATTTCCGGTCCAAGTGTGCACAAGTTGCAGTGGCCCCGGGCTCACTTCCGGTGGGATTGCCTTTATTTATTCAGCCTTTCTTCATATAATCGATCCATTGTTACGTAACCAAATAGCACGGATTGCGGTTACTCGTGTCGGACAAATGGAGTAGACGTGCATGTAAACTTTGGCAGATTTTAAAATTGCTTACAATTTTATACATTATTTTAGGATTGTTGCCTTAACTTGTGCATATATTGGCTTGCCAAGAATTTCGGTTCTGTAGTGTGAAAAAAACCTAAATTTTATAGGAAAGATGAACTTCAATTAATCATATTTTATCTATTTTTTCCCATGACCTTTTGCTATCTTTTTTGCAAGTTCATGATTCCTCGTTCACGGAACTTCTGATCCATATAAGCAAGAAAAATTCAGGTCATCATCGTTAATGAAAGTAGTAGCAATTTATTCATATTTCTTTCAATTCGTGCAGCAACTATCGAGATTCTTAACGAGCCCAAATATTTTAGGTAATTACCAATTCTTGGGTGTGAAATCTCTGCGACATCTTGCACAATTATATGATAGTCAGATTTAATTATGGCTTTAATTTGGTCATCATCAACTTTAGTATATCAACCAAAACATTAGCCATCTTTGAATAAAACACCTCTATAACCGGTTTTTTTAAAATCAATTTTGGTAATAAATCAATAAATATCTATATTGCACATACATCCTTACGAGATATGGGAATTTCATGATGTTAAAACTGATCGAGGTCATGTTAAAATTGTTCTAAAACTAACAGCTGTGAACAAAAAAATTAAAAGAAAAAACAAAATTACTTTCTTGGCAACACAATAAAAATATTTCTGTTATGATTTTGGAAACAGTGCATATTTGGGGTGCCGTAGTAAAACAAGTAACCTATATAACTTCGCCATGACTATTCATTCGTCTTGTCTGTCACAGCCTCGTAGTTTCTATAGTTTTATGTGTGTAGTCCCATGGTTGCCAGAGATTTATCAAAACTTATAGAGCATTAAGCCTTAATGGAATGAAACATCTCTATGAGAGTAAAATGTCATGGTTGAATTTCGTGCAACGTTTACACGCAACGTTTAGTTGTAACATTTGAATGTAACGAATCTATTGCAAAAAGGACGGAAAAATAGGCACGTAGCTAACAACGGAGAGCGATATATGAACACGATAAACAAGATGTGGATGCATGCGTGAAAACAAACAAAAAAGGCGCTCACTATTGCTATCAGCTGTTTTGTACGTTATGTATTACTAAAGTAAACTGTCAAAATGTCGTCGATTTATTTACATCAATCACACATCAATATATCGACGACATTTAATATAAGTTGACGACATTTTGACAGTTTACTTTTGTATTAAAAAAGTAAACTGTCAAAATATCGTCGATTTATATTAAATGTCGTCGATATATTAATGTGTGATTGATTTATTACTAATGTTGCGTGTAATTTACCCATTACAAGACTAACAACACATGTACTTAATTTAATTACAAATTCGCATTGAACCTGCATATATAGTTGTCGTAAATATAATTTACAACAGGAGCAATACATTTCGATTTCTTTCATCCGCATTTAGTCCTATTCTGGCCTCACGGTTACTTTTTTAACTAACAATTGTCTTTGTAAATTTATATGATGTATTTACTAGATCTTTACGTTGATTTATAATGACATTTTATTATTTTTTCTGGATGTATAGTATTAATTTCTTCTTATACAAATTTATTACAACCTATCTATACAATTTTATTACAATCTATCTATACAAATTTATTACAATCTATCTATACAAATTTATTACAATCTATCTATACAAATTTATTACAATCTATCTATACAAATTTATTACAATCTATCTATACAAATTTATTACAATAGATTTAAGTGTATGTTCACTTAGTATATTTTTCTCTTTCTCTTTCTCTATCGTTTTACTCCTTATTATATGCTTACAAATCGATGATTAGATCGCCAAAGAAGTTTTCTTCTGTCACTTGTACCGAGTTACACGCTCAATTTTATTATATAATTAATTTTATTATACATTTTAGCTTTATCAGTAATAATAATAATTTTTATTATACAATTTACTTTGTATCAATGTTTTGATAATATCGATCATCCCTAATTACGTGCTGCATTTAACATGTAGTCTTTCATAGGGACGAGTCTCGTCTATTTAATTTTTAGTTATATACACACTGCAGATCCCATGCTAGCTTTATAATGTTGCGAGGTTTCTACAGCGAGATGTTGGTTGATGTTAGTTTATAAATTAAATGAGTTACTTATTCACAATTAAATGAAACTACGTGATGTAGTATTATTTCTACTATCTTTAATTTCTTTACCACGACCTAGGTTTCGTTGTATTACAACATCTTCAGGTGGGATATTTAGCAAAGATAGCCAATCTTTGCTAAATATCCCACCTGAAGATGTTGTAATACAACGAAACCTAGGTCGTGGTAAAGAAATTAAAGATAGTAGAAATAATACTACATCACGTAGTTTCATTTAATTGTGAATAATGGATTTCTACAAAATTAACGCCAAATATATTCAATATGAGTCACTTATGTCGAAGTAAAAAGTGTAAGTTTTAACTTAAAAAAATGACAATAGAATATTTTATAAGATGATCGTATATGTTGTTTCGTGATCGTATATGTGTGTCGATGATATATGTTGTTTTTTTCGTATTCTCACGCACTTTCTAGCTCCTAGAGCGTCCGAGCTTAAAACGCTGCGCCGCGCTATTAAAGGCCGTGTGCCTTATGATCAACGCAACACACTACGGCGATTATTTATATATTTATATTTTGAGAAATAATATTATTCAAATATGCATCATGCTTTTTACCCGTGTGAAAGAGACAGTAGGCAATATATTTACGTTACTAAAACTTAATTTGTGTAAACAGCTTAAAATATTGAATATATTTGGCGTTAATGTTGTAGAAATTCATTATTCACAATTAAATGAAACTACAACAAGATGTTGTAATACAACAAAACCTAAGTCGTGGTAAAGAACCTAAAGAAAGTAGAAATAATACTACATCACGTAGTTTCATTTAATTGTAAATAGTTTAACTGAAATACTAGTTAACTAGCGTGACCCGTGCGAAGTCTTCGCATTATTTATTCCATTATGAAGCTCAGATGATAGATCAAACAAATATTTTACTAAAATTGACATATAGAGGCGCAAGTATCAAAAGCATTGAGCTAAAGCGCCACTTTATTTATACGTGAGTGGATTTGAAATTAAACAAAAATTTTACCGACCGTCAATTGACGTTGAGCCGTTAGATGGCAGCATTGCTGTTTTGTGTATATAATTTTAATAATTAATTAATTTGCAAAAACAATAGCAATAATACATTTTTTAGTTGCGGATGCCGGTAGAGCAAGCAATTATCTAAAAAATGATATATAATTTATGTGGATTAGTTGTGAGGTTTTTTCTAAAAAGGGAGTGTAACATCTTAACCTTAGCGTATTAATATATATGATGATTTAAATGTTTGTAAGTGTACGAACATGCATGAAACCCACATAGTGGGACTTCTACTCGCACTTGAGAAGTTTTATTTCAATATTTCATATTTTATTGACCCTTTCTACATTAAACAACGTATTTAAAAAGAAGGTTTTTAAATTTTTCTGGAGAGTATCTGGTACCGCAGTTTACATAGAATTATCTTTTAAACGAATGCACATTTTCGCTCACTATTCTATATCTCGGAAACGGTTAACCAATTAATAACCCAACTTGTAGAGAATGTTGTGACTTATCAGGTTTGTTAAAGTGCTACTGATATGTGAGGCCTAGATAGTGAGATATTTGCATGGAACCATTTTCATTACTTTTGATCTTGGCTAGCCGATATTATATCTCAAGGGACTTTTCAGTCCATTTTTAGAATGTGACAACAAGGCTATATATAATTTTTCACTTTTCATCCGCAGTTTAGGCTCTAGTTGGTTTTATTCGGCTGTACTATAAATATTATCGAGAACTATGTGTATGACTTCTTAGATAAAGTTTTGGAAGTGTGTTATTAAAAATTTACCATCATAAAGTTGACAGCAGCTACTGACCAACAGTACGATTGGGACATGATTTTGAGCTTCGTAAACTGGTCGATTCTTATAATGGGCTTCAGAAGAAAGACATTGATATAGAATATATTATTATACCTTGAATACGTCCAGCATTGTATGAATCAGTACTTTCGTATTAAAAAATATTATCTTTGGTTTTTAATCCCTTGTGACCAGCATAACTGTGGGTTTTATGGCATATTGTCATTTTTTTACTAATAATAAAAAATAAACTCAACAATATATTCCCTATACCTTTTTGCTTTTTATCGTATCATTTTCTCCCTTTTCAATTCTTCACAGACCATTCTATATCAATAATTTTTAATCCAAGAAGATGGTTGCTGCTTGGTTTCTTTATTTGCGACAACTTTGTCTGATGGATCGCTAATTACTGAAAAATAAAGCAAACTAACCAATATATATTGTTGATCTACTTAGAATCAAAAAGTAATTAATAGAAATTTAAGGGTTCAACACATGATTTGGAGAAAGAAGACGAATATGAAAGAATAGGTAACGATGAAGGAAAAAATTGTTTCGAGTTATGATTATTACCCTTAATTTCATTTCCTCGATGATCAATTTCTAGGAGCGAGACCCATTTGATTTCATGAATAATAAATAAATAGAGAATTATTAATGATAATTATATTTTATATATATATATATATATATATATATACACACACACACACACATATATATATATATATATATATATATATATATATATATATATATATATATATACATATGCATCTTTGTCTCTTACTAAAATATATTTAAGTATTGAATATATTTGGCGTTAATTTTGTAGAAATTCATTATTCACAATTAAATGAAACTACGTGATGTAGTATTATTTCTACTTTCTTTAATGTCTTTACCACGACCTAGGTTTCGTTGTATTACAACATCTTCAGGTGGGATATTAGCAAAGATATCTTTGCTAATATCCCACCTGAAGATGTTGTAATACAACGAAACCTAGGTCGTGGTAAAGAAATTAAAGAAAGTAGAAATAATACTACATCACGTAGTTTCATTTAATTGTATATATTTAAGTATTAAATATACATAAAGCACAGGTCTATTTGAACATGTACTATTGTCAAGTTTTGCGTTTAGAGTAAAATGAATTTCACCATAAAATATCCGGGCTACGCTTAGCAGATGAAGGATCTACACAATATAAGGAAACTTAATCAAATAGCGCGGATTACACCTAAAGTCTTTGAATCTTAAAGAGTAAATCAAAACACAAGTCCAAAGCGAGTCTAGTAAAACAAAGACCACAAACAATGCTTCATTCACGGATAAGACGTGTACGTCTCCAAAGCTTCCCGTTGTGACGCTCGTAAACAAACTCAGAAAGGAATTTGGCCTCTGTGTGTTTGCATATTCAACAGCAGTCGAATGTCGACGAACCCGCGCGACGACCAAATATGAAACGCGATATGATTGAGCGACGGCATGTTGGCAGTACCGTCTTTGATCTATGGATCATAGTCACAGTTAAATAAAATATGTCTATGTAGGTGTTTAATTTTAGTGTCAAAAGGCATCTGTGTGATGTCTTGACTTTTGTTGGAGATGAATTGATGGTGTCAGTTTTCATATAACTTATGCTAAATAAGAGAAATAAACGCATGATATAAAAGAAAGAACACTTGATACGATATTTAGAAAGGCTTTCCAAGTCTGGGCAGATGGCATTCTGAATTTAATGGCTTTGAAAATGATCGCAATATTACGTTGAAAAATGGACAGAAGTTTAAATAAACGCGTTACGTTTAAGAACGGTATTTTTTTTGTTTACAAAAACTGTCAGTTACCGATATAGTCATCAAAATCAGGACATGTAATTAATTAGTTTAAAGGTGAACTGGAAGATATTTTATTGTTATAATTTTGGCAAAATTAATTGAATAATTCTTTGCCATTTATCGGCGGATTGAAATGTATTGTAATTACTGAATGCGCTTGAGGACGTGAAATAAGTCGTAATTGAAGGGCTTAAGGTTTGGAAAGTAGGCTGAGTGTGAAACCGAAGTCAAATCCAGCCTCATTATTTGTTGACGGGCAATGGAGTCTGTTTGCGGCCGAACATCGTGGTGTAGCAAGTGCACCTCGGACATGGGTGTCTTTTTTTAATAGCCGTAAGTTGGCTATTGCAATTAGTATTGGCTATTACAAGGCTAGTCGATGTAGACGTTACTGTCAATAGATTATTTATTTATTCATCAGTGTTTAACGTAACCTTTGTATATACGGCGGAATTTTTGCTATAAGGGTAATATCTTCCTGTCAACCACAACCATGGAATGTAATTAATGAGTTCAGAGGTGGATTGCAAACTATATTATTTTTATCATAATTTGGCCAAAAAATTGGTGATCGGTAGAAACAAAAAAAGGGCTTCAGGCATCAAAAGGATTAAGGGAAATGGCGCAGATTAAGTCAAGAGAGGTAATTTTTTTCCAGATTACATTTACCATTACTTAGAAGTGCAGACAGTAAATGGGTTAGGAATGAGTATCACGCCCACGTTTTCAGAAT
Organism: Druceiella hillmani; assembly: GCA_039881145.1. Classification (NCBI taxonomy): domain Eukaryota; kingdom Metazoa; phylum Arthropoda; class Insecta; order Lepidoptera; family Hepialidae; genus Druceiella; species Druceiella hillmani. Next base: position 4,539,663 of record JAYKKI010000014.1, read on the forward strand.
ATATTAAAAAAAGGTATTAAAAACTTCGAAATAATTGGATTTTAGTTTAGAAATTAATGAATCCTAGGAAAAGTTCTGAAGAGTGCATCTTACTTTGATCGATCAGGAAACCCAGGTCCTTTATAAGGTTAGAAAATTGTATGGCAAAATTGTTTAATTTTTTTATTGGTTACGATTTGATTGAGAGAATTAAGTACTCTAAATATTCCATAGTGTCGTTAGAAAGGGCTAGTTATAAGGGTTTTCATTTTCTTTTCATAATTTTAATAATATATTTCCTTCGTGTCACCGAAAATACTGAACTTAAAATTATGAAAAAACAGAATTTTTAGAAGCCTATGCAAATGTAGTAGGAAAACTGTGTATATATATATATATATATATATATGTATATATATATGTATATATATATACACACAATGATTTTAGATATTATAGTTTTTGAGATATTCATGGTAATATATAAGTCTTCCCTACATAAATATTTCCCTATATAATTATTAAAAATTGGCAAAGCATCCATCTAACCGATAGTCGACTGTGTGAAATCGCTTCTTTAGTTTCATTAGTACAACCGAGTGCTTGTGGTGTTTCGTATATGATACTATCAAGAGAATACCATGATAAGTGTAATATGCCAATTGAACTTGTATTCCTCAATTGTCTTTGTTCCCATTGTTCTCGGAAGTAATGTTTCGCAAAGCATCCACTTGAAAAGGTTCAACGTAAAGGTTCCTGTTTATGATGCAACAATAGCAGATTACTCGTGGACTCAACAAATTGAATATGAACCATATGTGAATATAAATTTGGAATGATTACTCAAAATACTTTCGCAGTAATAAAGCAACTCTCACCTTTTGTTCTATGGAAGCTATAGTCTCATTTTACTCATGTTTGAGCGGATTCTATCCGAATCAATGTGAAACACATGTAAATGCGAATTTGGGTTCATATCCCAGAGTATTAGGTAGGGTAGTACCAGAACTGCATTATCTTTTGTTCTATGAAACTTTGATATAATATTCATCATGTATAAGTGGACCTTACGAATTTTAATGTCGAGTAGGTAAATACAAGGTCCCATAAACATTAATGTTAAGTGCAATTTCTTGGTATGAAAGTATTTAGTTATATTATAAAGTAAGGAATAGTGAAAAGACATTCGGCTGCTAACATTGTTACATTAACTAAACGTTTAATTAAGTCATTATCTAGACGATATGTAAATATTTAAGCATATTATAGAACATTTTTTTCTGAAAAATCTAGAATACAACAGTCCGAAATAGTAGTTAATACATTTGACTACAAAGTCCATTACAGAAATATAATCCACAAAATACAAACAGAAAACTCTGAGAGAGTTGAAAAAAGAAGATTTTCCGTTATACTAGAATTCTCCGCTCTCAGATGAGTTCCAGAATTCAGCTTTACTCAGTAAAACTAAATACATGTCTTACGTTAATGTGAAAGTAAGTCAAATAAAATGTGCTGTAATGTAATCTAAAAAAAAATAATCTTAATAAAATTCTTAAATATTGATATTATGTCTGGAAAAAGATCCGGCATTACAAAATAGAATATAATTTTCAATATAACGAAGCACATAATAGATTATTAAAAATAGTTATAAAGTATAATCAGTGGTGAAAGCTTAATTCGTTGCCATTGTTTAACTTAATTTAAAATAAATCGTTATTATTAAAATGAGTGTCCTTTTCGTTTGTTTTGACCTACATTTTTTCGACAACCTTATCGGGTCTAAGAGTTTCAGGTATTAGTTATATTATAACTGTATATTGGGGGATACAACGAGACATAATCATTTTTTCTATTTAAGAGTACCGTATAAATTCTTGCAACACAATGGCCCAACCGTATATGAGTATTTGTTGAACTTCTGTAGATATTAAATCATGATTTTCGATCTCTATTTTATTGAAGCTTTTTAACTGGTTTCAAAACTTCATTATTAATATATCCTCCTATAAATATCCAGCTTCATTAGTTCGAAATAATTATCATCACTAACATGGCAAATAAACACATCCACCAACACAAATACGATCGGTTCCATGCTAAACAAGATTTCCTCGCCAGCACGTGTCGACCGTGCGTCGAGCCTCGCTCTTGGCGTATCATTTTTTTCCACTTCTTTTGATTTATGATACAGGATCAAGCGTGCCATGTCACGGTTTGAGAGCCGAATTAGTACCATACAACTTGACTCCTCTAACCCATCGCAGGCTTAACCCTCAAGTGAAGGACAAAACTATACGTGAATAAGCAAAATGAGTAGGCAACCGCGTGTGGGCAGTACTCGGAGTCGTCAGTAATCAATTAGGGGGTGGTTTTTCTCTAAGGGCTGTCAGTTCTGCGAGTTGTGATCTCAACTTTATTGTTTTCGTGTTGCGCAGTTTTTATGCCCTGCTAAGTCAGAGCTTTGTGCTTTAATAATAATAACTGTAATACGGTCGAAGTAAAACATTCTTTAATATCACTGATATTAATTTGGTAAGTTCAGATATTGCTACAGGAAGAAGATTGCGAGGGTTGAAACTGATAGTAATATTTGTTATTCACAGGTGTCAAAATAATTTTCGTATAAGTTTACGCTGGGTGGAGCCCATTTAAGTATTGTGAGAACTCGCTGGATGTTAATTGAATTTCATTTTTTGAATAAACTCTATTGCGGATATCTAGCTTTTTATTGGCAACAATATACTTATATTTTCCATAGGTACATTTACGAATTTAACGTTTCTATTTTATTTTATTTATTTTTTCATTTTTCTTTCAAGTAGGACAATTAAAGTCTCTTTTGACATGTCACGATTTAACTTCTAATTATTATGAACAAATATCCATATTATCCATACGTATACCTACAAACAATCAATCAGTCCCTCTTAATGAGAGTCACAATGTGCATTTTACCCTACAATGGCCATTGTAGGGTAATAGTTTAATATCTGCAGCGCTGCCTCACAGCATAACACCATACGACATAATGCTGTGGAAATAAGCAAAATAAACTAACCTGGCCGCATTGCATCAGTCAGCTGCTTAATTTTTTTTTAAACGCAGCTGAGCTTAACCTACTAGCTACTGAATGTATATGAACAACCCATTGTGACTTATGATCTAAAGTTGTACCCGGGAATGTGGCAGTGATTATTATTTCTAGTACTTTGTTATTGAAAATTACACTGCTACTAACCTGGAGTACATTAGGCTTGACAAAAGAGAAATTCAATGCTAGAAGAAAATATGGCTTGCTGGGCACGATAGTTGCTACCGGTACATATGGACCCGGTATTTATATTTCTTATTTTTTATCTTTAGTATGCTTGGACATGAAATAATTGATTTTAAAATACTTGAATTAATTATGTTTATTGATTAATTGTCTTAGAAAGTTGTAATTTGGAAATTGTTGCTACTTCAAGTAATTACTTTTAATTAGATATCAAGGAATAAAATTATTAGTAAAATCGAAAGTATTTTTACAATATTAAATGATAATCCCAGTTTTATCCAGGTAAAATTGGTGCTTTACTGAACTTTGTTTTCATTGTTTTCTTATGATAGTAGTAAATGGTTTATTTACATAGTGTGTTTATCAATAGTCGTTGTTAAAGTGGATAGGAAATTGCAATAAATATTTAATAATAACTATTATCATGATGTCAACATGAAACTTACATTATCTTGAATATCTCAGAAACTGTGACATCTGGAACTATCGTTATAGTTTTTCTAGTCTTTACGTATCTTTTAAAAACTTGTTTTTTTTTCATATTTTTAGGTTAAGTACTTTTGGAAATAAGGATGCGAGGAACATATTTTTCAGTATGTCTCTGAAGATATACTACCTAAAATTATGAAAAAATAATTTGAAACCTTTATAATTAGACCTTTCACAGGATATTTCACAATAAATACGGAATTAAAAGAAACGTTTAGTGTTTAATTTATCCTCTCTTAAAATTTCCATATAAATATTTTTGATTATTAAATATTGAGATACGTGCGGGTTAAAATTTTGTTTTATTATGTCAAATTACAAGTTTCTAATTCAAGTTTCTGTTACTACTTTCTCTGTAAAAAGAAAGGAACTGTTTTGGGATCAATTTATTGTCCGTTAATCTTTCTGTCTGTCAAAGCCTTATTTGCGGAAATGGCTTGAGTTATCAATTAATATTGTATACTAAGGTATGGTCTTGTATTGTTGTGAAAATTTCGAGTTTTTGCTTTACGCAACAAAAAAAATTGCGATTTAAAGCATATTTTTGTTATTTATAACGTCATATAAACTTATAAGGTACTTCCAGTCGGCCTGCAATGTTGAAAGTCGTCATAAAGGGAGGTATTTAGCACAAGTAAAGAGGAAAATGGAAAAATCAATGAATTCTTATTCTATGTGAAATTATACATTTTTTTTGTAAATTTGAAATATATAGTAAAAATAAAAAATTTTGAAGATTTGAAATATATAGTACAAAAATTAAAATTTTGTAAATAGTTTAACAGAAATGTTATGTGGCATTAACTGTTTAAACATACCTAACTGTGCACGGAACCCTTTTCTGTTTAAGGTACGAAACATATAGCATACAAAACCGTATGAAGTCGTCTGTTGTGATAGATAATGGCTACCGAGAATATTATCAAAATATAGTTTGTATTTATGAAAAGACAATACATAAAGTTTTTGGACTATGGCCTTAGACTGTTCTCGAAGTAATTAAAAAAGGTATTTCTAAACACATATTTTTACAAAAGTATTTTTAAACATATATTTCTTCGTAACCTATGTAAGTTCTCTAACTAAAAAGAGTGATTACAAAGGTATTCACAATTAAATGAAACTGATGTAGTATTATTTCTACTTTATTTAAATTCTTTACCACGACCTAGGTTTCGTCGTATTACAACATCTTCACGTGGGCTCTTAGCAAAGATCTTTGCTAATTGCCGACCTGAAAATGTCATACAACGAAACCTAGGTCGTGACAAAGAATTTAAATAAAGTAGAAATAATACTACATAACGTAGTTTAATTGTGAAATTATTTATATATTTCATTGTGAATAATGAATTTCTACAAAATTAACGCCAAATATATTCAAAACATATTCTGTTATTAATTTTTGAACTATTAGTGTTATTAATATAATCAACATATTTATTAAAGTGAATACTTTTTTATAAAACTCTAATTTGTTTGAAAAATATCAAATTGCTTAAACACTAAAATATTTTTTCTGCTACATAATCATTTGCCAGCTAAATTCTTTCTAAACCTTGATTCTAAAGATGATGGAGATACGCACAACTGCAAGAATGATCAATTCAGAGAATATTGTGTCGTTTGATTGAATGTCCATTGCATTTGTAATTTGTAAAAATGTTTTTATTTTAAAATTCTTTTAATTCTAAAATAAACTGAATTATTATTAATGGTTCATATACTTATTTCTGTATTCTTCTTTAATATTTTATTTCGTATCTTGCAATATGGAAAGTAAAATGTTGCAATAGTTCTATGATTGCTATACCCTTGGCCGGTATGATCGAAAGTGTCTAACATTTATGGTTTATTAATAATTTTGATGTTTTTTGTCTGTCGTATAGCTGCTGTAATTTTCATTATGATCGAACTTGTTTAATATTTATGGTTTATAAATAATTTTGACCTTTTTTGTCTGTCGTAAAGCTGCTGTAATTTGCATTATGATCGAAGGTATTTAACATTTATGGTTTATAAATAATTTTGACCTTTTTTGTCTGTCGTAAAGCTGCTGTAATTTGCATTATGATCGAAGGTATTTAATATTTATGGTTTATAAATAATTTTGACCTTTTTGTCTGTCGTAAAGCTGCTGTAATTTGAATTATGATCGAACTTGTTTAATATTTATGGTTTATAAATAATCTGGACCTTTTTTGTCTGTCGTAAAGCTGCTGTAATTTGCATTATGATCGAAGGTATTTAATATTTATGGTTTATAAATAATTTTGACCTTTTTGTCTGTGGTATAGCTGCTGTAATTTGAATTATGATCGAACTTGTTTAATATTTATGGTTTATAAATAATCTTGACCTTTTTTGTCTGTCGTAAAGCTGCTGTAATTTGCATTATGATCGAAGTTATTTAATATTTATGGTTTATAAATAATTTTGACCTTTTTGTCTGTCGTATAGCTGCTGTAATTTGAATTATGATCGAACTTGTTTAATATTTATGGTTTATAAATAATCTTGACCTTTTTTGTCTGTCGTAAAGCTGTTGTAATTTGCATTATGATCGAAGGTATTTAATATTTATGGTTTATAAATAATTTTGACCTTTTTGTCTGTTGTATAGATGCTGTAATTTTCATTATGATCGAACGTGTTTAATATTTATGGTTAATAAATAGTTATGATTTCGACTTCTTTGTCTGTCATATATATAACTGATGTAACCTTCATTTTTTCTCAATTAAACATATGTATAAACAAACTTAGCTTCATATAACCACGTAGTAAATATGCAGCAGTTATTTTATAAATTGTTAAATTTTTGCGACCTTTTTATCTATTAAGTAATATAAAAGTGTCTCTTGTATAATATCAAGGATAGCTTCATATTTAACCCAGCCTTTTCCTCACTTTGTTACTCACCTCTCTCTTACAGTTTTCGACCTGAATGCTTTACAAACTTTATAACTGTCTCTAAAAGACTAGAAGTTATCTAATCGTGACATTATCTATATCTTGACATTTATTTTTACATTACCTATAATGAAAGTGAAGCGGATAAAGCTTGTACGTAATACGGTACTACATACATAAGTTCTTACATAGTTCGTTATTTTAAGATGATTTTAAGTTCTTCGGACATAGTATGAAAAAGAGTTATCTATATCTTCCATTTGTCTATGTCTACACCTTGTTTATAATTAACTTGAGAAGGGTAAAGAGGCCTGTAGGTAATATTGCACATAATTTAATTCCGATAAAACCCATCGTCTTCCAATGGCTTCTTCAAATTCCTAGTATGAAAAAGAGTTATTGGTATTTTCCATTTATTTAGGTCTTCACATTGTTTATACGTAACACGAGAAGAGTAAAAATGTCTGTACGCAATATTGTATATAAGTAAGTTCCGATCCAAGTCATCATTCTTCAATTTCTTGTGAAATTGAAGAATGATGACTTGTATCGGAATAAATTTGTTAACGGTAAAGATGCCTGTAGGCAAAGTTGCATATAAGTAACTTTCGATATACCCATCATTTTACGATGGCTTCAGTTTCCTGGGCCAAAGTATGGAACAGATTTATCTAAATCTTCCATTTATTTATATCTTCATATTTTTTATGACTAACTTGAGAAGGGTAAATATGCATGTACGCAATGTTGCATATAGGTAAGTTCCGTTACAAGTCATCATCTAACGATGGCTTCAATTTCTTGAGACCAGTATGAAAAAGATATATCTATATGTTCCATTTATTTATGTCTTCACAATGTTTTTAATAAATTTGTAAACGGTAAAGATGCCTGTACGCAATGTTCATCATCATCTTACGATGCCTTCTGTTTGTTAAGACACAGTTTGGGAAATATTTCTTTCTTATTTAGTACCGCTGAGAAGAATATATTTTACATCTACTTCAATAGAGTGTTCTATGTTACATATGCATTCTTGAAAATTCTAGGTTAAAACATAGTTAATACTGTGTGTAATATATATATATATATATATATATATATATATATATATATATATGTGTGTGTGTGTGTGTGTGTGTGTGTGTGTGTGTGTGCGTGCGTGCGCGTGTGTGTGTATATATGTATGTATATATATATAAAATGAGATAAACTATGAATGGTCACGTAATGTTTGGTTGTAAAAATAACTTGTCTCTTGTGTATCCATTTCTTCTGAGCTGGATATACCCTAACAGGTTTGTAAGATACGGTTGATTACAGTCGAAATTTGATTGAATTTCAGAACATTTTGACAACTGAGCCGTCACGTTGAATGATGACATATTTACAGCACGCGGCAGTAATTGTTTACGGGGGTTGAGATTAATAGTTGGGGTAAAGTCTGGCGCGTTATATTTAACCATTAGTTTCTGTCAGCTTTCGCTTTAACTAAATGTGCTAAATATTGTTAAATAATAGTTCATACCGGCGACGTATAATAGTAAAAATATTAAAGTAGCTTAGCTTTTTGTTTCCTTTTTAATAATTCTATTAAATTAACAATCGTGATCGATGTTTAAATGAATAACTATTCAAAATTTACCTAGTTTCTGACAACAATTCCCATTATTATAGACTATGTTTTTCGTCTAAATACCGTACAGCATTAATTTTTTTTTTCATCTGGGTATCAAATGAAATCACAGAGTTGATTAAAAAAACAATTGTTATAATTAGAATCCTTATGTTTACTAATTTTATTGGATAAATCTCAAATAGCAACCTAAATATTTTGGGGCAATATTAAGTTAAAAATCAGACTTAATGAATGAAAGTTGTTTAATTTAATTAGTTAGATCTTTATTATTGCCTAACATTTTTTTAAATTTATTTTTTATATCAATTTCAAATAATAATTATCCAGTAATACTATATATAATGTGCATCCAAATAGTTCCGGGACTGTGGGTATTTAAAAGAAACTAGAGACGTTGCACATTTCTTCTGAATGGAATTATATCGTTTCATTCGCTCTTGGTATGTCAAAACATCTTTGCTGACAAGTTAGTAGATGTAATACAACGAAACCTAGGTCGTGGTAAAGAACTTAAAGAAAGTAAAAATGATACTACATCACGTAGTTTCATTTAAATGTGGATCATATAACTGTATAAATTAATTATGATATCGAGCATTTCAAGTTGTGATTTTTGCAGGTCTAGAGGGGGTAATTCATTTTAGTTTTCAATTTAGTAAAACTATAATTAAAAAAAAGCTGCTATACATAAACGGCAAACAGCAATAAATACCTATGTTGTAGCAAGTATTTTGAGTGGCATGCGTTTTAAGAAAGATTGAGAATCTCTAGAAGACGAGCAGTGGAAGGGTACTCTTCAGAATGGTCAATCAAGAGAATGTCGAGCAGATTTGAATTTTACTGGCAGACAATCATCGTCTGAGCTTCAAAATCTAAAAAACTAGTATCTATATTAACATTGTTTATACGATTGTACAAGATATTATCGGTAAGAGAATAAAAGAAAAAATATTATTTCCTCTGGATAAACACTCGCCATATTTATTTGATCTGACTAGGCGGTATTTTTTCTTTTCTGAAATGAAAGCTGTGCTAAAATATTTATATAAAGATTCGCCATATTTATTGGATCTGACTAGGCGGTATTTTCTCTTTCCTGAAATTAAAGCTATGTTAAAATATTTATATAAAGACCTAGGATGATTATCTAGAGTCCATTCACATGAATATGACTGGGATTTTTAAAGAGAAATTTTCCGTAGTGGTTCTAAAAATGATTCAAGGCATGCATAGAGAAAGGTTAAATATTAATGGAAAATTAAATAATATAATGGTTTTATGTAAAGTATTATTATTTAAAGGAATATTGGAATATTTTGAATGTCTTCACAGTATAAATGTTCTAATCAATACACGTACAATATAAATGTACATATATATATATATATATATATATATACGTTTATGTGTTTTTACTGTGCATGATAAATGTCCTATTCAATACCTGAAACCTCACTTTGTGACACCCGAATCGCAGTTGACCAGAGTTTCCTTCAATTTCTGTATAAAAAAATCTTGGAACTTTTTAAATGCCCTGTGTATTTATTGTTACAAGGTTAATGTCCTAATCAATACACGTACAAGAAAGTAGATTTACATTGAAACCTCACTTTGTGAGAGTTTCTTTCAATTTCTGTATAAAGAAGTCTTCGAACTTTTTAAATGCCCTGTGTATTTACTGTTACATGATAAACTTCATAATTAATTCAAGTAAAATAAAGTAAATTTATGTTGAAAACCTCACGTTGTGGGACCGAATTAGAGTTGATTAGAATTTCTATCAATTCCTGTATACGAATTACGATGTATATCTATTATTCGATACTAACAAATCTAGCCATCTTCAGTACATATCCCATAGTTTGTTTCAGAAGTGTTTTACCTATGGATGGTGCCCTCTACAAATGGTGCGTGTAATGCGCTGTGTCTACAGTGCGTTGGGACTAGTTTGTGTGTTCGCTCGTTATGCTCGGCAAACAACGGGGGTCCGTACTGCGGCTGTCTTTCCGAGACAGTCTTCCCACCCGATGCGTTGCGTCCCTAAGAATTCCTGTTGATAAACTTATCGAATTTTGCTACGATATTTATATTTTCATATATTTATTTTCATAAAGATAAGATATACATTCATAACGAAAACAAACGTGTTGTGTACCAGATGATCACATATAATTTAATGTTATTTATTGATTTAGAGCATCGCTATACTATATTTGGAGGGCATTCAAAATGTAGATGTGAGTTGAAATTTTTTTTCTTCTTAAATACATGGAGTGTAGTTGAAAAGACTTATTCGAGTGAAACTCAATTTTTGAAGTGACACTTCTTTGGACGCGATTAAAGGAAAACGTTAAGGTTAATGCAACGTTTTGTTGTAACGTTCGAATGTAACGAATTTATCACAAGAAGGACGGAAAATAGGTACTTAGCTAACAACCGAGAGAGATAGATGAACAAGATAAAATAAGACAAGAAGTGTATGCGCGAGAACAAACAAAAATGGCGCTTACAACTGCTATCAGCTGTTTTATGTGTTATTTGTGTCAAAAGTAAAGTGTCAAAATTTTATTGATTTATTTATCCATGTATGACTGATTCATTACTAATTTTACGTATACTTCACCTATTAAGACTAACAACATATGTACTTAACTTATTTATAAATATAATTTACAATAGGAGCAATACATCTCGACTTCCTTCAGCCACATTTAATCGTATTCTGGTACTAGCATCGCGGCAATTTTTTTAAACGATAATTGTCTATGTAAATTTATATGAAAATTTTATTAGATATCTATGTCGATTTGTAATGATATTTTATTAACTTTCTTGAATGTATGGTACTAAAACTTTCTTATACGAATTCAGTACAATCTGTGGACTTACACTTAGTATATTCTCTTTCTCTATGGCCGTTTTACCCTTACTATATAATTACAAATCTAGGCTTAGATCGCCAAAGAATGCCAAAGAAGTTTCACTTCTGTCACGTCTAAAGTTACACTCGGTTTTTTAAATTTTTTTTATTACGTATATTACGATATGTTATTTTTATATTACGATATGTTAGAACACTATAGTGGCCAATTTTAGACCATTTTGCTTCCAGGCCTATCTCAAAGACAGTATTATGTAAGAAGCAGTAATTCGGCTGTAACATTTGTTATGTCATATATTTAAACAACTAGCCAGATATGAATATTAAAAAAATTATGGTTAATAAAAACAAAGTATTCTATTCGGAAATTCATAATGTTTTTGTTGCCGTGGAAGACAAGCTATTAACGTTATTTTTCAATGTGATTATGCATAATATATGTATTTCACGTTAAAAAATAATATGCTTCCACGTCGTCGTCAACAAACTGCATCAACTGTCGCGTATTATTGGAAGTATTGCCCGTAATATTCCCTCTGGGCAGGGTAGTTTGCGTAGTTTCTTGCACCACTGGCGCTGCTACCCGCCATTGATCTACGGAATTTAACTACGCAGTTACAAACATCGCTCTAGCTCCGCTCAACGAGTTGCCGGGCTTCAAACTTCTGGGGCTCCACGATGCACTGCACGCATCTTCTAAGGCCATAAGCCTGATAATCAATGGAAAAGAAAACTATATACACACTATTTAATGGAACTATGTACGAAAATGTATATTAAGTCCACGTAGTCCGAGGTCTACTCCTATTTAACAAGTATATTAGGTTCTTTTGAAGTATGAAACCTTAATAAGTAAGAACATGATGCCCCCTCTTGCAGTGTGTGTTAATTATCGTTGCTCGATATGTGTATAAATAAAATTATATGAAATGTCACTGCTTAATTTAATCTAATTAATTATTTAGTTTAATTTTCAAGGAATTAACATTCATTTCCTATACGAATTTAATACGGGTTTCTGGAATTTATTCTACAAAAAGATATTTCCCACAAACTTCGTATTTATCTCCAGAAATATTCGTATTTAAAAAAGCTCAAACTTTCAAGATTACATAACATTTCTAATAAAATATTGGTATGTATTGGTAGTATTTTTCACTATTTGAATATATTATTTAATGTGTCGTTTACGGGTCTAAAACAAATAACAAGATATTCTCCTATACTATGTAAATATATTAATTAATGTGTCTTTTACAGGCCTAAAACAAATAACTAAGTTATATATTTAGCAATTACTTCAACGCAATATTATTTCTGTCAACTTGCATCGATAAATTAAAACGATATAGGTTTTAAATTAATTAAAACCTATATCTATATCTATATATAAATAATATTGCGTTAGAGTAATTGCTAAATTCTTATTTTTTTTTAAATTTTTGACACATGTGACTTAAAACTTGGAGAGGGGGGAAAAGACGCAACACAATAAACTTTGGAGACTCGTGTCTAAGGAAAGAGACTTGGGTATTTTTTAAATTTTCGGTTGCATTTAATTATTTTCGATTACAATTCATAAGACCTTTTCAATTATCCTCCATTAGATAATTTTATGAAATTTGGAATTTTTTTTATTTCTACGTCTTCCGGATTCCTAGTGTCTAGTATACTTATGGAAAGGACGCAACGCAATATGCTTTGGAGACTCGTGTCTAAGCAAAGAAATTTTGGGTATTTTGTTATTTTTGATTGCATTTCATTATTTTCGATTTCACTTCATAAGACCTATTCAATTATCCTCCATTAGATAAATTTATGAAATTGGATATTTTTTTCTTATTTCTACGTCTTCCGGATTCCTTGTGTCTAGTATACTTATGGAAAGGACGCAACGCAATATGCTTTGGAGACTCGTGTCTAAGCAAAGAAATTTTGGGTATTTTGTTATTTTTGATTGCATTTCATTATTTTCGATTTCACTTCATAAGACCTCTTCAATTATCCTCCATTAGATAAGTTTATGAAATTAGATATTCTTTTCTTATTTCTACGTCTTCCGGATTCCTTGTGTCTAGTATACTTATGGAAAGGACGCAACGCAATATGCTTTGGAGACTCGTGTCTAAGCAAAGAAATTTTGGGTATTTTGTTATTTTTGATTGCATTTCATTATTTTCGATTTCACTTCATAAGACCTCTTCAATTATCCTCCATTAGATAAGTTTATGAAATTAGATATTTTTTTCTTATTTCTACGTCTTCCGGATTCCTTGTGTCTAGTATACTTATGGAAAGGACGCAAAGCAATATGCTTTGGAGACTCGTGTCTAAGCAAAGAAATTTTGGGTATTTTGTTATTTTTGATTGCATTTCATTATTTTCGATTTCACTTCATAAGACCTCTTCAATTATCCTCCATTAGATAAGTTTATGAAATTAGATATTTTTTTCTTATTTCTACGTCTTCCGGATTCCTTGTGTCTAGTATACTTATGGAAAGGACGAAACGCAATATGCTTTGGAGACTCGTGTCTAAGCAAAGAAATTTTGGGTATTTTGTTATTTTTGATTGCATTTCATTATTTTCGATTTCACTTCATAAGACCTATTCAATTATCCTCCATTAGATAAGTTTATGAAATTGGATATTTTTTTCTTATTTCTACGTCTTCCGGATTCCTTGTGTCTAGTATACTTATGGAAAGGACGCAATGCAATATGCTTTGGAGACTCGTGTCTAAGCAAAGAAATTTTGGGTATTTTGTTATTTTTGATTGCATTTCATTATTTTCGATTTCACTTCATAAGACCTCTTCAATTATCCTCCATTAGATAAGTTTATGAAATTAGATATTTTTTTCTTATTTCTACGTCTTCCGGATTCCTTGTGTCTAGTATACTTATGGAAAGGACGCAACGCAATATGCTTTGGAGACTCGTGTCTAAGCAAAGAAATTTTGGGTATTTTGTTATTTTTGATTGCATTTCATTATTTTCGATTTCACTTCATAAGACCTATTCAATTATCCTCCATTAGATAAGTTTATGAAATTGGATATTTTTTTCTTATTTCTACGTCTTCCGGATTCCTTGTGTCTAGTATACTTATGGAAAGGACGCAACGCAATATGCTTTGGAGTCTCGTGTCTAAGCAAAGAAATTTTGGGTATTTTGTTATTTTTGATTGCATTTCATTATTTTCGATTTCACTTCATAAGACCTCTTCAATTATCCTCCATTAGATAAGTTTATGAAATTAGATATTTTTTTCTTATTTCTACGTCTTCTGGGTTCCTAATGTCTGGTATACGTATGGGTTATAATATTTGCCTGAAAGCTGTGTGTGAGTTTTCTTTTAATTATCAAATTAAACCGCAATTAATAACCACCTAATCTATGTCGACAAAAACAACCCAACTCAAAATTTAGGTACGACTTAAAAACTTGATATAAATTTCTGTTAATCTGAAAATTAACGTTTCTCTCTTAAAGCGTTTGACATAAATTCCTCTTAGAATACCTGAGAAGTTAATTTGATAGATTTAAATTCGCTCAATTATATGAGGGCGATATTACGGTGAGAGATTATAAATAACGACAAAGTGCGAGCAATATAACAATAATATTTATAATTTAGATGAAAATAATTTTCTAAATAAAAGTTCTGGTATTAATATCACCACGAAAATTTTAACGAACCATCAGAACATTATGTGTGCACTGGTGCCATACAACAAAATTATCACCTAAGCATTTATAAAGACGACAAGACTGAGACGGGTAATTGTCTAATGAGAAGCAGGAGATGCAATTAGGAAGGGTCGCCTGCGTGGCGTCAGCTCGCGTACTAAGGGGGTAACTGAGAACATTCATTATTAATACAGAAGCGTCGCGACGATACTCTTCGACTTTTAATAGAGTCTCCAGCGTGGCTTGGATGAAGTAAGACTTTTAAAAATGAAATACGAGCAACCTACCTTAGCGAGGTTTTTCTGGTCATTGTGGACTAGTGACGTAATTAAAAATATATGAATTCGAATATCAAGTGTACCAACAAGAGATTATTTTTTTACTAGCTGTACCTGCGACTTCGTTTGTGCGATTTTTTTGAATAACCGTCACACGTAAAAGTATTGACAATTGTTAAAATATGGATGGAAAAATATCGACACAACATAGATATTTTTACCGACCCCAAAGAAGAGAATGTTCTCAATTTCTCTCACGGTGTCTCAGAGCTCTCACGGTGGAGTCTTTTTTATGTCCATTTGGCAATAATCCTTTACCGAGGGGACCAATTTCGATGATTCTTCTTTTATTGGAAAGGGGGTACTTTAAGGGTAGATTTATCTAAGAAATGATGATAATTTGATGATCAGGTCCGGAAATGAACGATGGAACTCTTTAACAAATAGTCATAAATTAATTCAAGATATTTGCTATAAATAGATGTTACTTGCAAAATAACAACACCGTTTACCAGGTGAGGGTCTGATGATGAGTTCTGGAGATAAACAATGGAACTCATTAACGGATGTTAGTAAATCAACCGTGATTAAAGATATTTGATACAAGTAGTTGTTACTTTGCAAAATAACTATACTGTCGACCAGGTCAGGGTCTGATGATGAATTCTGGAGATGAAAAATGGAACTCCTTAACGGATGTTAGTAAATCAACCGTGATAAAAGATACTTGCTGCTAATATTTCTTACTCTGCAAAATAACTGTACCATCGATTAGGTCAGGGTCTGATGGTGAGTTCTGCAAATGAACAATGGAATTTCTTAATAGATGTTAGTAAATCAACTGTGATTAAATATATTTGCTACTAGTAGTTATTATATATATTATGTAATAAATATACCGTCGACCAGGTTAGGGTATCAGTTATTGGTAGGTTTTACTTTGCAAAGTGACTGTACCATCGCCCAGATCAGGGTCTGGTGATAATTTCTGGAGATGAACAATGAAACTTCTTAATGGATGATAGTAAATCAACCATGATTCAAGATATTTGCTACTGTTTAAGTTCTCAATTCGTCGGAATCTTTTTTTTATGTATGTTCAGAGATAATTCTTAACCAAGTGGACCGTTTTCGATGATTCTCATTTTATTAGAAAGGGATTATTTTAAGGGTGGTATCATATAATGATGACGATATGATGATGAGGTCCAGAAATCAACGACGGAATACCTTAACAAATGGCCGTAAGTCAACTATGAAAAGGAAAAAATAATTAACTCAAATGGTACCGATTATACAAGTATATATTATAAGTTTAATAACTATATATTAGTAGGTACCCATTGAGTTAATTACAATAGTATATATTATATTTAACTCAATGGGCACCTACTAATACGCAATAAATAAATAAGTTACTTATTTTTGAAGTCGGTCAACTTAATCTATTTCGTATTGTGAGTACATTAGAAGTTAAGTTTATAAATCATCATCATATATATTAATACGCTAAGGTTAAGATGTTACTCTCCCTTTTTAGAAAAAACCTTACAACTAATCTACATAAATTATATATCATTTTATAGATAATTGCTTGCTCTACCGGCATCCACGACTAAAAAATTTATTATTGCTATTGTTTTTGCAAATTAATTAATTATTAAAATTATATACACAAAACAGCAATGCTGCCATCTAACGGCTCAACGTCAATATGATTGACGGTCGGTAAAATTTTTGTTTAATTTCAAATCCACTCGCGTATAAATAAAGTGGCGCTTTAGCTCAATGCTTTTGATACTTGCGCCTCTATATGTCAATTTTAGTAAAATATTTCTTTGATCTGTCATCTGAGCTTCATAATGGAATAAATAATGCGAAGACTTCGCACAGGTCACGCTAGTTTACGTTATAAATTAAGTAAAATTAAAAATTTGTTGAGGTTGATCGGCGGTACTGGCACGAACTTCAAAAATAAATGACTTAGTTATTTATTGCGAATGAATAGGTACCTATTTCGAATTAATTATTAATTGTGAGCATAAAACTTACAAATCCTGCTAATAGGTGGCGTTACCTGTACTTTTACTTTGATAATAACATTTATTTTGACGTAAGTCAAATACGAGATTAAAAAATATAATGTTTTATCACTATTGTAGACCACACAAGGAAAAAGTTGGGAATTGTACTCACGTCTTCGGCGTACAGTGCCAACATGCTAATTATTACAACACGCCTGATACACCTGAGCTGTCGAAACTATTATGTCCATTATTTTTATTATTATTATTATGATCCCTATTATTTAGTTTTTTAATATTTTATTTATTTTTCCAATATCTATGAGCAAATATTTTACTAAAACATTAATGGATGGCGTTGGCAGTACCAATATCTTAATATTCACCAAGTCATGATTTTTTTAAAATCTGTAATATTCAGTTAAAAAGTATTCTATATGTCGCTCGCGGATATAAACTATCACTATATCAAATTTCGAATATTGAATATATTTGGCGTTAATTTTGTAGAAATTCATTATTCACAATTAAATGAAACTACGTGATGTATTATTATTTCTACTTCTCTAAGTTCTTTACCATAGCCTAGGTTTCGTTGTATTACATCTTCAGGTGGGCTGGTTGATCTTTGCTAATTGCCCACCTGAAGATGTTGTAATATAACAAAATCTAGGTCGTGGTAAAGAACTAAAAGAAAGTAGAAAGAATACTACATCACGCAGTTTCATTTAATTGAGGACAAATAACATTATTTTGTCTAAATTAAAAGCAAAAACTTCGAATGAGGAAACTAAACCGCTTTATTATGAATGTAAATGATATTATATTAACAGAATATTAAATATTCTAAAAGTTATAGAATAAGTTTGATTGTATAACGACACACCATCCCCATTCCTACTATGTTATTTTTGTCATATCTTTTCGTGACGCTTTATTTATGTACTAACGTATGAGAGGTTTCGTCTCACTATCTTAAGTGAAATTAGATAGTTAAGTCATTTAAAATAAAAAAATATTTGGTATGCGATATGGAAAGTTATTAAGTGCGACATAACTTTAATCTGTCATCCTTAATTTTAAAATAGCAGTTTACAACCAATTTCTTATGTTGAATGGAATATGAAAGTTAATTTTGTGATTAGGCGTAAAAATCTTTGTTTACATGCAATATGAATCAAATTATTTGTACAATATTTTTAATACCATGAATTAAACAAAAAATGTAAAACATGTCCTTTAAAAGGAATAACGAATTAATTTAAAATTAACTTATGGAATAATACGAAATGTTTAAATGGGAGTTACATTCACGTTCTGAACTCTATATCTATCCTATTTTCAAAATGTATATAACATTGCCTAAGAACGCAAGCTTTAAGTTAAACAGAGCTTTCTTTATGAAAATATATATTAAAATAATCTGTTAAGTACGAGTCACGCTCACATTAAGAGAATTTTGTAGATACGTCGGCTTATACAACAATTTAAGGATACATAATATTTCTGTTGAATAATTTATAAATACTAGCTGACCCGTGCGAAGTCTTCGCAATATATCGCCATCTAGCGTGTTCCAAGTATACAATTTGGCTAAGATATTTGATGTGTCGCCCACAGATGGCGCTCATGCCAATTGTTATAAAAATTAATTTTTTTATTAACAAAAATATTTTTTTCGAATTTTTTTATATTTTTCGCCCAAAGTAGAAAACATAGGCTTTAAATGGGTATTTTTTTAATTTTTTTTGGTGCAGTAGTTAAACAGATCGAGCCGCTCGACCAAAAAACACCTTTTAGAAATAATATATTTATATTAATATTTTGTTCACGATGCAAATACATTGCCTAGTACATTTTTCACGTACGTAAAATATCGTGAATTTCTAAAAACTGTAAGATATCAAATTATTGCTTTCGATTTCCAGTAAACGGTATTTTAAAATTTATGAGAAATTGCAAAATCTGCAAATCTGCAAAATCTGCTTAAGGTTAATAATGAGAAATTGCAAATTTTTGAAAAATAAGGTTCCTAATAATTGTGAAAATTTCTGTACAAAGACCAACATTTTTCAAAAATTAAACGGTTTTGAACTATTTTTAGATGTTTTATTGACGGAACCAGAATTGAGCTAAAATAGCATTTATATTACATAGAAAGTGTATGGCCTTCTGTGCACCGATCGGTTATTCTATGTACAAAAGTTGATATTCGCAGTATTTCAACGCCATAATTCTTTCGACATAATTCGCGTGTAAATAAACATTTCAACATCTCCTATTTTCCGTATTTTCTCAGTCCGCAGACGAACACTCGATCTCGCCCGAGCGCCCCGGTCCACTAAGTCGACGGGCGGCGCCCGGCACTCGACCTAAGGCATTACGCCGCTCCGGGCCGGCCACATCAAAGATTTAGCGGATTACATCCGCTGTTTACTCCTCCACTTAACTCCACTTCCCTGAATCCGCCCTTCTTCTTACATTTTTAAGATGACGCGGAGCGGAGAAACGGGCGTGCTGCTGAAGTCCACGTGGGGTAGTCTGCGCGTATGTGGGTTGGTAATTAACGGGATTATGCCGCTGCTGCTGTACTAAGGGCCCTCGAGAGGAACCCGCAAATGGATTGCAGCTCCGTTTTACTTGTCCACTTAGTTGCGCTTTCATATCGAAATCGTTGCGCTGCATTCGTTTACACTTTTTAAGGGTTACCTTTTTATATAATATTTACGTTTAACGCATTCTATTAAAAGTATACTTTCTTAATTTATTAGTGATTTTGAGTAATTTCTGTTAACGCTTCCTCCATATAATTATGGTATAAAGTAATAATTATTCATATGGACATTAATTTATCTGAAAATGAAAATGGCGATTTATTTTACCCGTATAGTACAATGGATAAAGTTTTTATTAAGTTGGCAAATATTGTATTCGATTTATTTTTAATTGACTTTATTTTACGATTATTCTTGAATAAAATTGAGGCGACCATGAAATTTATCTTCTACATAAAATTAATTGCAATTTATAATACCGTTAAATTGGTTATTAATTTCGTTATCTCGTTCAATTAAAATGAAACACTTAATGCTGATTGTTAAATAAATGATGTAAGTTGAGATACAAATCGTGGAGTTGAAGTGCAATCAGTTGAGTTCATTGTCAAAAAATTAAGCGGAAAGAAAAGGTTTTTTTATTTGAAGCTTCTTTTTGTGAAGTGTCTTCTTCTTCTTGAGTCTGTTCCTCAATGTAAATGAGTCTGTTCCTCATTGCAACCCCTTTTGAAAACATTTTTATATTACGTTTCGCCACAATTTCATATATTATTTACTCTAAACGTTTTATACTGCATTGTGTAAAGCATAGAGCATGATATAAAGAAGTAACAAACGTTTCTCAGATCTGGTTCAATCAATGTTTGCACCAGCATTCTCGCGGCCTCCGACCAAAGTATTCAAGAGCTCTCCGCAGACCTCGTTTTAATTCCAAACTCTTTTAGGATCAAAGCGTTGGTATCGTGTTCGGTTTATAATATATTGAATGTCTTTCTTCAGCAGGTTATTTCAAAGAAGCCTGTTCTTTCGGACCAACCATCCATAACTCATCGCTATTCGCTATAAGATCAAGGTTCATATTAAATGAGACTGCAAGTCAAGAGATGTTTCTGTTTTTCCATACTTTATTTAAACGAGTCTTTTCGTCATGCCTGTTCAACGTTGCAGCGTCATAAATAATGAAGTCGAGCGAAATGAGTCTGTAATGTAAACTGAAATATATTGGTAGTATGAAGAACCAGCGATGGATACTTTTTTGCTCCTTTGCCAGTTATCCGTATCAGTGAATGGCAGACTATTAATAAATACAATGGTTGAATATTGAATATATTTGGCGTTAATTTTGTAGAAATTCATTATTCACACTTAAATGAAACTACGTGATGTAGTATTATTTCTACTTTCTTTAATTTCTTTACCACAACCTAGGTTTCGTTGTATTACAACATCTTCAGGTGGGAGATTAGCAAAGACTTTGCTAATATCCCACCTGAATATGTTGTAATACAACGAAACCTAGGTTGTGGTAAAGAAATTAAAGAAAGTAGAAATAATACTACATCGCGTAGTTTCATTTAATTGTGGAATTACAATGGTATTAAGAAAGAAGGGTTAGAAGGAAGGTTTTCGGAAAAAAAGTTTTCATTTATTTATGATAAGATTGTCTTAATCTCTATTTCCCTTCAGAATAAAAATATGTAAAGAAATTTCATGTGTCCTTTTTTCATCGCTTCAAATTATTTTTAATTTTTATTCCACTTTCGTCTCCAGGCGGTATTGGGGCGCCTCTTCTATGGTTTCCTTGCCTATTTCAATAAAATACAAAAAAATTTGTCAATACGAATATCAAAAACCTTGAGTACTAAGAAAATTAATATTAACAACGAATTTTGTACTCGAATTATAAGATTTTTGTCCATATTCATACCATAGACATAACAGAATGGTACATACGTCTCGATTGAGGTATTCCTAAAGTTAACTTTTTAAACTTATTGTAAAAATCATAGGTCGCAAAACGATCATATTATTTTTATATCTTTCGGTCTAGGTTGGAATATGTATACGGAATATGTTGCTCACTTCGCAGTTAAGAGAAAATTAATGTGTTAAAGGCTGTAGTGATGTGGATATATATATATATATATATATATATATATATATATATATATATATATAAAATATATCGACTTTTACACAGATATAACTGTCGTTTAAAACGTTGTTATAAGTTAACTTTCATCTATTAATTCTGAGTGCTCTGTGAACAGTGTTTGCGAATGGGTATTTTTAACTTAACTTTATTTATATATTTAATTATGTGTTTTGCATTAAAATATTTGAAATAGATATTCTGTAAATATTTTTGTACACTTTATGGAATATGTATGAACAGTTATTTGGAAATATAGTATGAAGGAGAGAGTGTGGTACTAGTAAAGAAGTGGTTTAAAAAAAATAGTAAAGTTACAATATAATCGATAAATATCTTCGTATTTGTCGCATTATTCGTTGCTGAAAAGTCGTACATTTTGAGAACCTATGAATTGTTTCTTTCCAACTTATTTGCCCTCAGTCTGTCTCATAGCTATTGGTACTTCTAACACTACTAGGAAGTACCTTAATTTTACCCGAACAGCAGTTAAGCGGTCGCCTTCGTGGTCGCCTCATCTCGCCCTTGCCATCCGTTAACATTTTTTTTATGTTATCTGGGTCTCTGTGTCTGTGTGTCATGGTTAAAGTGTTCAAAAACTATCTAATAATATATTGTTGATAGTTTTGCTTTAACCCCCAGTTGGTTAAGAATATATTTATTTGACGTCTTGGCTTTCCATGGTCTACAATTCTTTGAGGAGCAAAGTGTATGAGATTCAGCGCCCTAGAGGAAGATGCAGAAAATGGTTATTCGAACAAGTTTTTGTTGGTGGTTTTGGAGATATTTCTATTTGTCTACAACTTATTAAACTGACTTTCGATCATTTGCACTTTACTCTGAGTTTCCTACTTGTAACCCCTTTTTTCACTAAAAGTCTAGCATAAATTCAATAGAAGATCTATACTATATATATATATATATATATATATATATATATATATATATATATATATATATATATATATATATGTATATGTATATATATATATATATATATATATATATATATATATATACAGTGTTGTAAATATAAGAAAATATTCCTTAGATGATTTCAAATTTTAATTTTCCTTTACAATAAGCTGAATCGTTAAACACGATTTAACAAATCGTCCGGGGACCATCGAGGGGTCTGCTCGCCGTATGCGTGATGGAAGGGACCGAATGATAAGTACCTTGACGTTTTTACGCAACTTTTATAACTCCCCGTGGGGCCTAGCAATTAGATTTGACGCAGATGAGAAAAACATGTGCCGGACTAGGTCCGGCAAAGACCGGTTACAATATTCCATATCAGATGAATTAATGGTTGTGCACAGTTTTTAAGTTATTATACATATGTTTGGTTTGAAACACTATAAATACTATGTATACTGTGATAAATATTAAAGGTATTAAATTTTTGTGATAATAAGAAAATAAGAAATAAATAAATATTATTTTAGTGTCTATATTGTTAACAATAATGCATACGCGTGTGTACGAATGCGTCTGTTCGTGAGTACGTGTGTACGTGGTTGTGTTGGTGGGAGTGCGCGCACGCGTGCGTGTGTATTGGGATATGCAAATGGATATTCAACTTTTATGGGTTATACGATCACATGTAACTTAATAGCTTAATATTCATGCATGTAACTTAATATTCATATGTAACTTAATAGCTAATATTCACAATAATTTATATGAAAATTTTAAGGGGGCAAATGAAATGCTCGAAAAATTGTAAAATATACCATATCGTTTATTTTTTTGATATGATCGTTTAAAAGAGTAACTCTCAAAAATATTTATTCATAACTGTAGTTAAAAAGAATATAAAAATGTGCTTTTATTTTCGAAATTACCGAATTTAAAAATATGAAAAAAAAACTGAATTTTAGAAGCCTACGCAAAAGTTGTAAGAATACTGTAACGATGATTCGGATGCCATGGTTTTTTACAAATTAACTATAATATAAATGTCCGCCTTGTTTAATTTTATTAGATATTATTAAATATTTACTGCGTTTAGATTTCTATATTAATGATGACTTACGATAAATAAAGCAATTCAACTTCAAACATGGTGCGGAACTTCAAAGCTTCGATGTTCAGTCAGACGATATCAGTTGATAAAATCTATGGACTAGTAAGATAACGGATACCGCTTTGAGGTCTATTATGTAAACTACATAGATAAATATATAAATTGAAAAAAAAATTGTTATCATAAACGGAACTAGCACCAGAAAGGTTCCGTACACATTTAGGTATTTATAAACATTCAATGGTGCATAATATTCCTATTAAACTTTTTATAACGTTTTAATTTTTCAAAACGAAAATAAATCGCCTACAACATCTTTCACAGGCGCATATTTAAATAAACATATTTTTTAATGTGATGTAACCAACAACGATTTCGTGTGCTGTGAGACCTTGCTTCTTGGCAAATTTAATGATTCTAGTCCAACGGGAAATACCCTATCCATAGGTTTTGATTTACATGTCAAAATATGCAGTATAAATAGCCGGAACGAATCACAGGCGAATATTAAAAAACAATTTTTTTTATATAACTGCGAATTAACGATTTTCGGATTATTTTCTTTACAAATACTTAACTTTCACAAATAGCCGTATTTTTAGATTTTTTTTATTGCATTTACTTAAAAGCTTGATTTTTTTTACACCTCCAAGGGACCATAGACCTAATTAAATTGAATTTCAATTTGATATCTCCAAACGCTCCTGCGAAACAGGATCTTGGCAGACAAATAGACAGATAACGATAACGATAATTCTACATATTTTTTTTCTTCCTTTTGAGGCACGGAACCCTAAAAAAACTGGTCCGGAAATGAGTCCGGGTATGATGGGTACAGGGCAATAAACTGTTTTTCTTTTATTGATTTAACAATATGAAAGAAAACAAAATATATTTATATTGTTTATAACGAAACACGCTAAAAGAAGAATTCGCAAAATGAGCAGGATAAATAAAACCATATGATAGAGGAATAGTATAAATATATAATAATAAACTAGCGTGACCCGTGCGAAGTCTTCGCATTATAAATTATTCAACTCAATTTAATAAATCAAAATTTATTGCAGGTATTCAATTCATTTCTAATTTTGCACACTGCTTATTACGTTTTTATTCCATTATGAGGCTCAGATGACAGATCAAACAAATATTTTACTACAATTGACATATAGAGGCGCAAGTATCAAAAGCATTGAGCTAAAGCGCCACTTTATTTATACGTGAGTGGATTTGAAATTAAACAAAAATGTTACCGACCGTCAATCATATTGACGTTGAGCCGTTAGATGGCAGCATTGCTGTTTTGTGTATGTAATTTTAATAATTAATTAATTTGCAAAAACAATAGAAATAATAAATTTTTTAGTTGTGGATGCCGGTAGAGCAAGCAATTATCTATAAAATGATATATAATTTATGTGGATTAGTTGTGAGGTTTTTTCTAAAAAGGGAGAGTAACATCTTAACCATAGCGTATTAATATATATGATGATAATGATGATGATGATGATGATGATAATAGTATATTTAGAGCAATAGAAAAAAACATCTTCATTTGTCACGATTGCACTTATTGACAATGATTTTTACTTGTTGACGATAGAAATCATGTACAGTTATTAAAATAAGAGCGTAATTGAATTTAAATCCAAACCACAAACAGCATAAGAGTTATGCTGTTATGCATGAATAGTTTAAAATGTTACGAGAATAAAGACTCTATCAGCTATGTATAGAATCGCACCCATAATATAATTTTTGAGACTAAACACATAATTGACACATAATTTTTTTTAAATCAAATTGCAGTTTTTAGAACGAATAGCAGGTTAATTAATGAAAGTGCTACTAATATTTCATTGGTCTCCCGAGCCGGATCCGGATGAATGTATAGTTGTTTTCAGGATAAGTCGATCTGGCGGAGGACGCTAAAAGTCTAGCGCAGGTGACGCAACGAGTCCACCGCTAGGGATAAACCGACCGAATCTCTGGTTGGCAGTGATTCGCATGAATATTTCAGCGGCAAACCCTTTTGGCTTCCCTAAGCCGAGTTCTACTTCACTCTAAAGTGGACCCAAGTTTAAGTACCTGAGTGAATGTTATGTAAATCGTGTAGTTCCCCGGGAGAGTGCTAGAAAAGTTTGTCTCCGCGTCATTAAATAATTTAACGGATTAGGATCGTGTTGATATAGTTCTACGGGTTTACGGGGAAGCGATAGGTTATAATGGGAGCCGTGAGAAAGCTTTGTAGTCGTTGGCAGCTAATGGTAAGAGAATTTGAATGGTGATTGTATATAAAACCAGAGAAGATATGTTTTAGATTCAATCTTTTCAGAATTGTGTCCTATTTATTGTATGCTTTGTTACACATTAGTTGAAGAGATATGTCTATAGCAAGGAGAACTAATTATCGACGAGCGTTTTTTTAAATATTGCACACTTTTATCTCACCAGTGCCGTGTTCTTATTTACAGAAACATATTCATGAGATACACAGAGATAGCCGAAAAATTATGTCATCTTTTACGAGTCATCTTTTAATAGTTACATGCCATTTATCTGATTCTGCTGCTAATTATGATGGATACAGTCAGTAACAATTAAATATTCAAAACCGTAACTTCATTGAATAATAGGAATAAAAAAATCCTTTGTACCTTTTGGTCTATTGTCCATTACTTTTCGGTAGTGTGGACCCTAACAACCCAGTAGATAAGTACAACACATTTAGTTGAAAATATTACTTGAATTTTATTTAATTTAAAAATTGTCATCAACAAATATTGTTTATATTATTTAATAAATTAAATATTTTTTATTGTTTAACTGTAAATTAAATATTTTTGATTCTAATAAATTAAATAAGACTTCTCCTCAATCGTTTCGATTGTACGAATTGAATGATATAAAGCGTTTTCTTTGAAATATTTATAAAAGCAATCGAAATACAAAATTGAGTTGCCGTTATATTTATTTGCCGAAATGGCAATTGTTTTAAGTTATACCAAAGTTAAACTTGGGTCGAGGTGGGAATAGTGTTTGACAGATGAAGTTATGACGAACTTGTCATAAACTGAGTTTATTAGTCGCGTTTTTTTCAATTATTTATTTATGCAAGGTATAGCATTCTATTCCAAGTTTATTAGTACAGTGTATGTGTGAAATTTAATTTAAACTCATGCATTGGTTCAAGAGGAGATAACAAACATACATACACACACATTCAGAAAAATATACACCGGTTTTTTTATATTTATTATGTGACACATTCGTACTTTTCATCAAGTTCACTTTTTTGACACACTTGTTTCAGGTGAATTCACAAGAAATGTAGTCATTTGGTCTTGTTATGGAGTTCATGTAGTCATGTAACATGGTACCTTTAATATTTTGGTATGTCCGTCTGTCTGTCTTTACATCAAAGTACGAAAAATGTTACATTCTACAAACTGTTAGTTGAGTTATTATTTTTTCATGAATTTCCATGTATCGAAACATTAGTTTCGCTTTATTATTAGTTATAATCGCGATTTTACGTTTTTGGACTTTTATAGAAATATTTCAAATAAATAAAGACCGCGATTATCAATCTTTTGTTTTGAGAGGGGCGAGTTTCGGTGAGTAAGAAACAAACAAAATATAGAAATTCCAAAAATTACTTAATTAAAATTTATGGTATTCTTGCATCATGATTTCAGTTTATTAATCAGAGCGAGTGAAGGACATGCAAAAAATGCACAATGATGAATCAGGATGCATTTTGCTATGACTCGGGCAAGCATATCAAATATTTGAGGAAGGAAATTTTTATATCTTCTATAAACTTCGTTCAGGATAACCCCTTAAATTAAATAAAAAAAAAATTAAAATCACTTGTCGGACAGTTTCCTGTGCTCTCATATTCCAATGGAAAAACAATTTCATGTTTAAACAAAAAACATTGCGTTTGGCTATCACATGAGCTATCATTAGTAAATTGGAACGATTGGTTGCCAACCAATGTTTTTAATGCAGTGTCTGCTTTGTAAGATGCGATTAATTTTTTTTTGAGTAAAGTCAACTCTCACCTTTCTAATAGTGTAATCGCCTTTGTCAAAAATTAAAAAAAATCGCCATAGCGAAATTTAGTTACTACTATTTCAATGAAAATTATTTCAATAAATTTTTCTTAACACTTTAAAAAATATAGTCTTTCTTGAGATAAGCATATCCTAACCTATATTATAAATGAGGACGTGTGTCTGTTTGTCCCTGTTTCACGTCATAGTGAAGTCGTTGATTAACATAGTTTTTGGCACATAGATAGATGACGGGCTGAAAAATGATATAAGCCAATTTTTCTTTGGGAAAACTTTATCCTAAATAATATTAGGTATGCAAAATTATGTTCGTTTGTCCTCCTTTGACAATAGAAAAATAGAACAACGTGACTTTATACATAAAGGTAATTGGTAAGCCGGAAATGATACAGGCTGTTTTTATTCCAGAAAATCTCGTTCTTTTGTGGGAAATTTATATTTGAAATTGAAAAGTTTACAAACAGAGTAACGAAGTAATGCCACAATGGATCGACGTAATTTTTGGAACGTTCGAATATAAAGGAGTAAAAATAAATTTTCTTTAATCGCATATTTTTAGGAAAATATTTTCATTGTCAATTGTATTATAAAGTCACGAAAATAAAGACGTAGTATTTAATTTCTCTTAATTGAATTAGTAATCCGTATCCTCAATTTTTTAAGCTTCATACGTACACAATTGTTTTTGGGACGCTGTAGTCCGAGTTTTACTCTTACTTAATAATTTTGTCATTTGAAGAAGATAAAAATAATTTTCTAAAATTTTTATGTTTGAAAATGTTTAGATAATACCCTATTTATAGGCGATGGGTTTCGTTTTAGACATCATCCCCTTTTTGGAATTATATAACATTTGATTTCCTGTTTTTTTTTAATTGTCAAAAGTTATGTCTTTAAATTATCTGGTGTTGGAATTAGCAGGGTTTTTTGTTCCCGACTGCAAATTTTGAAGAAAGTGTATATTTTCTTTTATCAGTCTTCTTCACGTCCTTACATAGGTTCACCTGTAACCCTAAATAATGTGTCCATTGACCTTGTACAATTCTGTATTGGATCTGACTTCTCATTTCGACCTTTTTACTCTATTTGTGACTAGGAAACCGATTTTAACACGTTTGCGGTCGAAATTAATTTAATCTAACCCAACGTGTTATCTTCCACCTAACATAACAATATCTTTATTACAGTTGTGTTTTTGTATTTTTTTCTTTTTTATATTGTGGACTTTTTATGTAAAATATTATTATATTTATGTATTATATTTATGTAAAATGTTATTATATTTTTATGTAAAATATATAAATAATGTGTCCATTGACCTTGTACAATTCTGTATTAGATCTGACTTCTCATTTCGACTTTTTACTCTATTTGTGACTAGGAAACCGATTTTAATACGTTTGCGGTCCAAATTAATTTAATCTAACCCAACGTGTTATCTTTCACCTAACATAACAATATCTTTATTATAGTTGTGTTTTTGTATTTTTTTCTTTTTTATATTGTGGACTTTTTATGTAAAATATTTTGACATATTTACTTTTGATGTAATGCTTCATTGTTATGTGTTATTATATAATGTGTTATTTCGATAATATATTTATCTCTTCGTTTGTAATAATTATTTAATTATACTTTGAAGGCAATGTTTTAAAATGTATACTGATCTTATCTGATGTAAAGCAATTATTTTAAACTTATTTTGCTTTTGATATAATATTCGTCCAAATATAGAAACTCATACAACACATAAGAAATAACGAGACGATAAAAATGGTGTCTATATTTGTTACGTTCTAAACATAATAAAAACCGTAGCTCCACTATATTTTGCTTCGTAAATTCTACTAAAATTTTACGTTGCCTAAAGTTTAGATTCAACGTATATTTTCTATTAAGTTTTTGAAGAGAAAAATATCATGTCCCATTATTTTAATGCCATTTTAACCCCCGACGCAAAAAGAGGGGTGTTATACGTTTAACGTGTCTATTGCGTAGCATTGTTTGACGTGGCATTGTAGCCCCCAAACGATAAACATAACACAACAATTTGACTTAGGTTTTTTTTGTTTCAAAGGTGACTTGATCGAAAGTGCTCTTAGCTATGATTCAAGAAAGTCTGTTCAGTCGTTTGAAGATCATTGCCTCTTTTCTAGGTGATGAGGGTATGAGAGCAACTTTGACAGGTCTGATTGAAATTTGGTGAACTGTTACTTCAATGATATTGTAAGAACACGGTAAGTTTGATCTGATGCTGAAGCATCTCCTGGAATCTGCAGGATACATAACTTCTCATCAACTTACAGCTGTATTTGGTAAGCTCATTTTTAATAGTCTCAATGAGGTTATAGACATATGGTGACAGGGTGATGATAGAGCACAAAGAGAAATGAGGATAAATGTTTGTCGGGTTCCAAGCTATTTTCACTCGATATGAAATTTTTGTATTCGATGTGGTACTGTTTAGAGAGAATTGATGTATGAATGTGTTAATTGAATGAAAGAATGAATGAGATTGAGTGATCTCATTTAATATAGACCAAACGGTAGCCACTGCCCCTCTGACCAACCTGTAGGAAAGTTGTTCTGGGGTCTCGTTCAAACGAGACTCAGCAGTAGACTGCATATTTCTTGCACGTATCGCATATTCTTACTCAGGAGTCTCATTTAATATAAACCGAGCCGTAACCTCTGCATCTCCAGCTGGTCTGGAGGAAAGTTGTTCTGGAGTTTCATTAGATTGAGAAACATTGTTAGATCTAAAATTATTTGTTTTACGACCTTTGCATTGATGAAATAAATTAATGTTCAACGTAGCTTACCACGTTCAACACTAGTTTATTTTGATCTATGTAAAATCTTAGTCACCGCAACTCTCTCTGAACGACGCTGCTTGTCTTGTGAACTTTCTTGGCTGCAATTCAGCATTTCTAGTAGCTTATGATATCAAAAACTGGTATCTTTCAGGAGTATTCTCCTCAGGCTATATTAATTTGTACCTTTCGACTTCATTCTGGGCTTTTTTAAATTGTTTGCCACAGATTCATTTTAATGATTCGGAGTCATTAGAATTAACATCTAAAATTACTGTCACTAAAACTTACAAAAATCTATCAAATTCGGCTAAAACTAGTTGATATTATATTATTACACTTTTAATTATTAATTGTTAATAATAACATAATAGATTACCTTAATATTCAGTGCAAAACGAAACTACATTAGATTATTATAATTTAAAACAAAATACAATATTTTATTAAAGTACATTAATTTCAAACTTATATAATAATTCACATCATGTATTTATTATTGCTTTAAAACAAATATTTATACGAAATACTCATCTTAGCATAAGTAAATGATTATTTATTAAACTTTGGTTAGGAAGAGTAAACATTTAATCTGGAAAATTAAAACTAATAAGTTGTTTGTAATCAATCATCCTAAATCGCCTACTGAACTGAATTTAATCACTTTTTTTACAAAATGTAAAAGAAAATAAGACAGTCAGAATAATTATTTAGGTAAGTTACTTGTATTTAAATTTCGTAGGTATGGTACTTGTACTTAAATTTCGTACTTTATCATTTTAGTTATATTCTAGTTTTATTTTATTTATTTAGCTATCCCTCGACGCTACGAAGCTTGAATAAAAATATTATTAATTGTATTTAACTTGAAGAGGTTTTATTTTGAGTCGGGGTTTTTTAATTTTTTTCATTTAAGGGTTATTGACACAATAAAATATACATTTACTTAAAATTAAACCCAATAATATAAACTATTTGAAGGAAAAAAAAATGAAATACATATTATTTTTATACTTTTTAGAGGTTTTATTTTGTGTCAGGGTTTTTTTTTTAATTTTTAAGGCTTACTGACATAATGAAATTTACATTTATTTAAAATTAAATCCAATAATATGAACTATACGAAGGAAAAAAAATGAAATACATATTATTTTTTTACTTTACAGAGGTTTTGTTTTGTGTTGGGGGTTTTTTTAATTTTTTTCATTTAAGGCTTATTGACACAATAAAATTTACATTTATTTAAAATTAAACCCTATAATATGAACTATTTGAAGGAAAAAAAATGAAATACATATTATTTTTTTACTTTTTACAAGTTTTGTTTTGTGCCGGGGGTTTTTTAAAAGTTTTAATTTAAGGCTTATTAACTCAATAAAATATACATTTATTTAAAATTAAACCTAATAATATGAACAAAAAAAAAATTAAGTTCGTAAGTGTTTAGTTTTCACTAATTCTGGAATGGAAAGAAAGAATGACAAAAAATGGTAAAAATAGAGAAAACTATTATGTAATAAAGTCTCGTGCGATTTCACTCGCTGGATATATTTTACAGGAGCAATAAAAGTTAGGCGGGGTTTCTTTATAAACATATAGCGTTAATTCAGAAAGTCGCAAATTTTCATGCGTTTTACATTCATTTACACAAGCCACTGAGCGTGATGGTGCGCCATCTGTTTCGTGAAAATATTAATGCTTCGACAGAGAATTGCACTAGTGAGCAGCTGTCGGACCGTATGTTGCCACTATTTGCACCAAGCTTTGCACCAAGCTTTTTTTGAAAAATGCAAAAAATTATTATACTAGTCCGTGACATAAAAAAAGTATATATACACTTGTAATCAAATCACCAAGCTTGTATTGTATTCTCTATGAGATTTACTATGGTAGGGTGTAAATTAAAAGACTTTAATATTATATTTTTTAATTTCTCAAAATTTTCAAATATTTTCACTGATTTTGATTTGATATTATGAGAATATAATTTAATAAAACTAGTTTATGCTCTTAGCGCTTATATGAGATTAAAATAACTTATATGAGATTAAAATACCTGTATATTCCATTAACACATTTAAATTAAATTGAGGTGCCTGTCTGTACATTAGGAATATCAGCTTTTTAATATTTTCCATTTGCATTCTCGATAAGTAAAAGGAAATTTATGTTAAAAAATTTTATCTGCAATATTTTCACTGATTTTGATTTGGTATTATGAGAATATGATGCAACAAAGTAGGTTATACTCTTAGCCCTTACATGAGATTAAAGTAATTAAATAGACCGTATAGTCCATTAACACATTTAAATAATGTTGAAATGGCTGTCTGTATAAAAGGAATTTCATCTTTTAACATTTTTCTTTTGCATATTCGATAAATAAAAGGAAACTTATATTAAAACATTTTAACTGTAGTATTTTCACTGATTTTGATTTGTTATTATAATAATATGATGTAATAAAAGTAAGTTATATGCCCTTAGAGCTTATATGAGATTAAAATCATTAGACAGACTGTACAGACCATTAACACATATGAATAATATTAAAGTGCCTGTCTGCATAATTGGAATTTCAGTTTTTAAATATTTTCCGTTGGCATATTCGCTAAATAAAAAAAAAACTTATATTACAAATAGTATCTGTAATATTTTCACTGATTTTGATTTATTACTATGAGACTATGATGCAACCAAAGTAGGTTATACGTCATATAAAAGCTAAGAGCATAAAGTGCCTATCTGTATAATAGGAATTTCAGCTCTTAAATATTTTCCATTTGCATATTCGATAAGTAAAAGAAAACTTATGTTAAAAAAATTATCTGTCAATAAAACACTTTAGAGTTCCGTAGGCAGGACCCTTTATAGCTTCGCCGTGTCTGTCTATCTGCCTGTATGTCACAGCTGTTTTACTCGCAGACTATTAGTATTATAAAGTTGAAATTGTTACTGGCGTAGTTGTCTATATTTACAATGTTTATAAAATTAGGAAATATATATATTTTTTAAAATTGTTGGTCTATAAAATTGTGAAATGAAATTTTTAAAAAAAATTTCGATATGTCTCCCCAACATCTAATGTGAGGATACTTGTTTTTATTCACATACGCCATTGTGTAAGATATCGTTGAATAGTTCTTTCAAAAATATTTAAAATGGTCACTTTTTCTCGATCGACCCGTTTACGAAATATTAAGCTTTAAAGTAGTAATTTTTGTTAAACTTACGTCTTTCCACCCCTTACCAGCTAAATGGATACTTTTGAATATTGGAAAAGTACTCACAATAAGAGTGGAGTACTCTTATTGTGAGTACTTTTTCTAGCGAAATTAAACAGAAAATCAACAGAGATAAGTAGGTTGCACTACTTTACGAGTAATATTCGACCAACTTATAGAAATTATGTGTAACTGGGTGTATAAAAAGTTTGTGGAAATTCCATACATGTCTTAAATCAACAGCAAAAATAACTTTGTATTTTACTAAGTATATTTTTTATGTCTGCAAAAGATATATTAGGCAATATATTTATATAAAGTATTTATATATATATTTAACGCGAGTTATACGCATAAGTAACAAGTTTCTGAATTATGCATACGAAAGCATTACAAAGTTTAAATCAATTTCACAACATTTTGTATGCTAATCTATAGAGAAAATAAATTTAATCGTAATGAATTGACATAGTATGATTTTATTTTTGACATTGTATGATTCATTATCTCAAACAAACAAAATTAAATAGATGCAATAGCGGCGAAGTTCTACGTTATAATTTTGCGGCACTGTGGCTACTATGTCTTTATGATTTTTATTTTGATACCGTATATTCTTAAAAACGTATGCGTCTTTTAAAGGTTGCTACTTTCAATTTTGATTGACATTTCGATGTTATTAGAGAATATACAAGTATTTTCTATATATAACGCAATCTCTGTTTGTTAGCTTAAACTAGAGTTCTGCTATACGAATTTCAATGTGGTTTATTATTAGAGAGAGTATTTCACCTGGAAGTATTGTAAGTATAAGAAAGTAGTGGAGATGCTTGGTTTACAAATTTATGATACTATTTGTGGTAACACCTTGAATATGGGTACGAGTGGAGAGCTATGGACGGCGCGACGTCGGGGGCAGACTTGGCAGTGAGATGATTAAGTTTTTCAGGAAATTGTTCAAATTTATTCATCAAGTGTAGGCGTTGTAAATATGACAACTTATTACAAAGATCAGAACAGTTATTTTCTGCAAAAAATATGTAGTCTGTTAAAAAGCGGAAAATATTTATTTGTATAATGTATAATATTTATTATAATTATAAATATATTAACTTTTCCCAACTATGTCTACATATTTATACATTTTTGTTGTGTTTAACCAAATAACGAACTTTTGTAATTTCAGTGTATATTCGTCGTGCGCGTCCGTCCGTCTGTGTACTACAATCTCAAAATTATATTAGATTTATCAGCGTAAATGTTTCAGGTACATAATTTCGATGTAGATTTTGAAGAATATGCAGTACAATTAGTATAAGAAAAGGTTTGTCCTTAAATTAAAATATTTCATTAGTTGGATACTAATGAGGAAAGTGTCAATAAAAATAAGGAAGCAAAGTCGTTTTCAAAAGAAATGTTAGTGGAACGGCACGAATCACATTGCAGTATGTGTGTCTGTTTGTGTGAGTGTGTCTGTGTGTGCGTGTGTATGCGCGAGGGTGATTGTGTGTGTGTTACAGAACAACTACGAGTAATAGGATTGTGACTGAACAATTGCAGGTTATTCGCCTTAGTCTACAGATGATACCTATTTGTTTATTATTATAATAGCAAAAGTATTTCCGGAAGTAAAAGCAAAAAAAATAATTTTCTGCTGCCTAGTTACTGCTGAATTATTGTTTTTTTATAACAGCCATGAGGAGTTTGAATCAGCTGTAGTCACAAAAAATTCATTAGCTTAACATGTTTTTATTAATATCATATATATTAATACGCTATGGTTAAGATGTTACTCTCCCTTTTTAGAAAAAACCTCACAACTAATCCACAAAAATTATATATCATTTTATAGATAATTGCTTGCTCTACCGGCACCCACAACTAAAAAATTTATATTGCTATTGTTTTTGCAAATTAATTAATTATTAAAATTATAAACACAAAACAGCAATTCTGCCATCTAACGGCTCAACGTCAATATGATTGACGGTCGGTAAAATTTTTGTTTAATTTCAAATCCACTCACGTATAAATAAAGTGGCGCTTTAGCTCAATGCTTTTGATACTTGCGCCTCTATATGTCAATTTTAGTAAAATATTTGTTTGATCTGTCATCTGAGCTTCATAATGGAATAAAAACGTAATAAGCAGTGTGCAAAATTAGAAATGAATTGAATACCTGCAATCAATTTTGATTTATTAAATTGACTCTAAACACTCTGTTGTAACTAATATGACAGCTGTGAGTTAATTTTCTCATGTGTAAATATTCATAATCTACCACGCAAATTGATATAATGCGAAGACTTCGCACGGGTCACGCTAGTCTGAAATAAATCATTTAACTTTAGATTCAAAATATAGCTAAATGATGAAAGTTTGGTGAAAGTTCTGTCTGGCTTTATTCCAGACTGCTCCTTTTATTATAATTTACCAAATAAGTACAGTGAACATAACATTTAATTTTTTATGCGTTCTTTTTGGAATAAGATATCGATTTTATTTCATGAGTTTTTCACATACAGTTCTATAGATTATTTTTATTGTTGAACTAAAAAATAACGGAAACCTTACATACGTAATATGATCATATCCAGCTGCTTCACTGCTTATCCGTGTATCACAGTATTGTAACTGTTTGAGTTTAAAACTAATAACCGGACATTATATACAAACCATTATTTTCTTAATTATTTCTTTTTAATTGCATAAGTCAATCATTAAAAAGTACGAATTATGTGAGGAAAATTCAAAATTGACGAAACAACACTATTATTTAAACAAAACGTGATGTTAAAATCTATGTCAAAAGGTTCATATTTTTGACATTTTGTGAGGTATTTCCTGTATTTGATAAGCAAAAATAGTATAGTGATAGTAAACTAAAAATCATCTAGAACGATGACTGAAATTTATTTTGTGAAAGTATAATCAGATAATAGACGCATTTATGACATGTCATAATTTGTTTCAACACAATCCAGATTATACATCCGGTGAGGTCAGAGTAATTGTTTTAATACATTATTTAAAATCATACATTATGTACGTTTTTTATTCATAAATACACTCATAACTAGAGAGTAGTAAACATAACCTATGATACTTTAAAAACATGACTGCATAGTGTCCATATTTGATTAATTTATATGTAATATTATTTAGGTTTAGTTATATTTATTACATTTCAGTCAAGTCACTTTTAATGTATTTTGGAAATGTTATATAGTTTTTTCCTAACGTAAAAACAAAAAAACCAAAGTCGTATCAGACGTTCTTGAGTAAGTAACGTCACGATCTGTCCAATATAGCAGGTGAGAGTTGCCATTTTTTCTAAAGTGAAGAAATAAAAACTCGAAAAGTGTAACAAGAAAACTAGCCACATTGCGTAGAACTAGGTTATGGTTTATTCGGTAATGTTCGAATTAAACAATTTTGAATGACCATTTTAATAAATATGTTTTGTATGAAAATTCATACCGATAAAATAAAAATGACCAGTTCTCTACTTCGTTATTTATTTGTCTCTCTTTTAATCTTAAATAATTCACAGATTTCAATAAAATTTTGACTCTTGATTATGTGCTTAGTTAAGAGATATACTATATATAATTACGTTATTATTTACAAGAAAAAAAATAGTAAATATAAAGGCCCAAAATATTATGCCTGCTCAGAAAAACTGAATCTACTGCCAACATTTTGGAAAATATCGCAATGATATGCACTTATCGTTAATAGTTAACACACAATAAACGTTTTAATGATAAATAAAAGTATTGTTGCTGAATATCTTATTAATATATGTTTATTGTAAAAACTTCTTAAAAAATCTTTGTAAATAAATTTCACTTTTGTCAAGTAAATATATCGTCAATAAAGATATTTATCAAGAAGGGTATCAAAAGAAATAATTTCAAAAAATACATAATAAAATACGTAGAAATAAATTTCAGAATTACAACAGTTGACAAAATTAATTTCGAATTGGCTTTCTGAACTTTTAAGTTATCCTTACCAAGTTATTCCCTACTAAGGGGCATAACTTGTTTACTTTTGACTGAGTTCTCTTAAAAGACGCTTCTCTCAAACGATCGCCTCAAGGACACATGACATAATTTTGTTATTTGGAGACTTTTACCCCTCTAATTTCTTCCAAAGAGGCCTATGTATGTACACAACTTGTTTTGTGTGCCTTTTTATAGGCGTGTGATCGTTAATAATGTCTGATAATTTAAATGTTCCATATCACCACTTTGTAGTTTAATCGTAGATAAATCTGAATAATGTGAGAAAATTGCCTACAGTACTTGGAAAAATACTACATTGTCAATATTATCACTGGTTTAAAAGAGTAGAAATTAATTATAAATTTCACAGTATGCAAACTCTGCAAGCTTTTTAAGTTGAAAGTATTATGGTGTAATAAAGAAAACGATATGAGCCAAAAGTCTGAACACTTTCGGTCTTAAAAGTGAATTGATGTTATAGTTAACGCTTTTGAAACCGCTGGCGAGGCGAATAAAGGCGATAGTGATGGCTTTCTTAATCGCTACTTCTAGAACGGAGAACATCAGGAGATATAAAAGAATCATTTTAGACAGGCGAAAATCGTTCGTATTATTCTTTAATTCCTATCGAATGTGCCCTTTAGTACTAACATTGCGGAGCTGAGAAAGTTGTGAAAGTATTTTTCTGATTATAAGTCGTTGTACAATGTTATTACGTTAATAACGGCCAATTACACGTAATAATAAGAAATAATTAAAGTACATTTTAGTTTATGGTCGAAAACGGGAACCGCGTAAGTAAAATATCTTCCTCTTTAAATCTTTCTGTTCAAAGTATAAATTATAAACTACGAAGTTTTTTGAGATGCAAATTTATAAACAGATCTTCTAAAATAACACAACGACAAGTTTAAATATACAATATAAGTGCGTTTATTTCATAGTGTGAAAACGTATTTATCATGATCATCATATCATCATCATCATCATCATCA
Organism: Druceiella hillmani; assembly: GCA_039881145.1. Lineage (NCBI taxonomy): Eukaryota > Metazoa > Arthropoda > Insecta > Lepidoptera > Hepialidae > Druceiella > Druceiella hillmani. The sequence continues at coordinate 4,578,702 of JAYKKI010000014.1, forward strand.
TCATCATCATCATATCATCATCATCATCATATATATTAATACGCTAAGGTTAAGATGTTACTCTCCCTTTTTAGAAAAAACCTCACAACTAATCCACATAAATTATATATCATTTTATAGATAATTGCTTGCTCTACCGGCATCCACAACTAAAAAAATTATTATTGCTATTGTTTTTGCAAATTAATTAATTATTAAAATTATATACACAAAACAGCAATGCTGGCATCTAACGGCTCAACGTCAATATGATTGACGGTCGGTAACATTTTTGTTTAATTTCAAATCCACTCACGTATAAATAAAGTGGCGCTTTAGCTCAATGCTTTTGATACTTGCGCCTCTATATGTCAATTTTAGTAAAATATTTGTTTGATCTGTCATCTGAGCTTCATAATGGAATAAATAATGCGAAGACTTCGCACGGGTCACGCTAGTATTTCTTATTGTATGAATATTTTATTAATTTATTTATATACTATTTATTGTAGACGTTAATATATAGATACCCACATAGCTAGACACAATAATTGCTATTTAAATAGTTTCTTCCAGTTAATTAAAATACTATTTAATGACTGTCCATCCGGTTCCGGAATAAAAGGAAACGAGAATATGCTGAACTTCGTTTTAATTAAAATTCTTATTCTTTTTACGATGATGATGATGAAGGGTTTAGTTAGTAAAGATTTCCTTTTTAGGGTTCCGTAATCGAACGCGGGACCCTTATTACCTCGTCATGTCCATCTGTTTGTCCGTTCGTCTGTCATCCTTGTAGTTTATTACCCCGTACACCCTTGTATTTTTTTTAGGATTAGACCTACTTGCATCACCTTTTGCAAGTATATGCTTCAGATAAAGATCGTACTTAATATGAAGAAAACAATTGTTTCCTACTTTTTAAGGTAAATATTATTAGTGTATCATATTATGTGGAGTATCGTTAGAAATATCTTTTCAAATGAAGTTCATGTTTCATTTATCACTTTAAATTTGTTAGCTCCGTTTACAAGGTATTTGCAAGTATATACTTCAGACTAAGATCTTACATAATATATAGAAAACAATTGTTTCCTACTTTTTAAGGCAAATATTATTAGTGTATCTTATGTGGAGTATCGTTAGAAATAACTTTTAAAATGAAGTTTATGTTTCATTTATCACTTTAAATTTTTTAGCTCCGTTTACAAGGTATTTGCAAGTATATACTTCAGATAAAGATCTTACATAATATATAGAAAACAATTGTTTCCTACTTTTTAACGTAAATATTATTAGTGTATCATATTATGTGGAGTATCATTAGAAATAACTTTTCAAATGAAGTTTATGTTTCATTTATCACTTTAAATTTGTTAGCTCCGTTTACAAGGTATTTGCAAGTATATACTTCAGACTAAGATCTTACATAATATATAGAAAACAATTGTTTCCTACTTTTTAAGGCAAATATTATTAGTGTATCTTATGTGGAGTATCGTTAGAAATAACTTTTAAAATGAAGTTTATGTTTCATTTATCACTTTAAATTTGTTAGCTCCGTTTACAAGGTATTTGCAAGTATATACTTCAGATAAAGATCTTACATAATATATAGAAAACAATTGTTTCCTACTTTTTAACGTAAATGTTATTAGTGTATCATATTATGTGGAGTATCGTTAGAAATAACTTTTCAAATGAAGTTTATGTTTCATTTATCACTTTAAAATGTTTGGCTACGTTTACAAAATTTTAAACTTCAAAAACTTTTGTAATTGTGTCTAGGGATGTCTGGAATGTCAAAAAGTATCGATATATATCGTATCGTTTTAAAAGTATCGATATCGTTTTCGATATATCGAAAATAAAATATCGATACGACTTTATAGATAATATTTGCGTTCTAAAAATTTGGTGTATTTGATCTAGTTTAGCTCAAAGCAATCTCAGATTACTAAATAAATACCAATAAATTAACATTTCTTCTAATAAATTAAGTATTATAAAGTCTGAAATTAAAAATACGGACAAGAATAATTTTCTTGTTAATTAATCAAATAGGTACTTAGCCTAGGCAAATAATATTTTTTATTCAAATATTTAGTTTAGGTAATAATAAATACTAATCAAACAATTACTCAGGCAAACCAATATTTTTCTGACGGACACAAAATGAAAACTCTTAACTTGATATGCTCTGCTGTAAGATGACATCTGTTACTGGGTACTGTGAGATTTACAGTAGCTACTCTCTTCTATGAAATTGAGAACGTAGTAGGTATCAAATATTTTAGAACTATTTCTGAAAGGAGCGGGGTAAAATGGCGACTATCAAACCAGAACTTTATGGGAAAACAAAATTCCGTTCAGCAAAACTATCTCTTTTAGTAAAAATTATTTAATTAGGTTTCGTTGTATGACGACATTTCAGGTGGACAATCTGTAAAGATATGGCATACAACAAAACCTAAGCCGTGGAAAAGAATTTAAATAAAGTAGAAATAATACTACATCACGTAGTTTCATTTAGTTGTATAAAATAAAATTAAAATAAATTTTTACAAAACTAACACCAAATATATTCAATATTAGGGAAGTAACTAAATCTAGCGCAACAACCAAATACAGTGAACAATGTCTCACCAAAATAAGCACATAACCAAAATTTAACGCACAAATCTGAACTGTCAAATAAGTTCACCATAGCAAAGACAGCAATGCGGCACTTATATTTCCTCCACACCCGGATGGCCTCTTTAATACTCGGCTCTTAAACAGTGAGTCAGTGACTTATAGAAAAAAATTTCGTTTTTTGGTCACATTTCTAAAATTACTTTTAGAATCTATACAATATCAATAGGTACCATCTGTGTACCAAAACGAAAAGTCTGAAATTTATCTGGTTTGAATGTCATAAAAGTGAAACCATTTGAAAAAATTATTGTGAAAATCAACAGGCTTATATATGGCCAGTTAACCAATCGACAGAAAAAAGAAGTCTTCACACGTACATACATACAGACCTAGGGACGGAGACATATATAATTTTTCAATGGTACATTTAAATCATAATAAATATTTTCAAGAATTAGAAATGATCTACTGTCTAGAAAAAGCCATATTACAAATTGTTTACTTGTAAAATTACTCGAGTTATAATTCTATAGTCGAAACTTGAGGCTAACACATTAGTCTGTATATTCTATACATATAAAAAAAATTGTAAAAAACTGAGTCTGTACATTGAATATTTTTATGTAAAACTAAGTGCTACCTACTAAAGACAGGCTACTAAGCTTAAAACAACAATTTTTAGATTTTTTCCTGTTTGTCTGTTTGTCGGTTTTTCTGTGCGCATCTTTGCATGGCTCAACCGATTTGGATGCGGTTTTCAGTGATTTGTTTAGATTTGTTTGTTAGCCACATTTAGGATTGGTTTCATTTCAATCGGTTTACAAATAAAAATGATACGTCAATTTTTTATTTACGTTTGTTATGCACGCCAATATCAGAACCGGCCGAACCGGTTTGGTTGCCAACGCCATTTCTTAGCGTTTTAGTGAACTTTATGGTCATAGAGTTCCGAGGAAAAAAAATAAAACAAAACATAAAAAAATCCAAATGACTTTCATTACTCCGAATTCCACATTAACGAAGTCGCGATCTACATTTTATGTGGCAACAAAAATATAAATTGTGTGCTTTATAATTTATTATGTACCTAGTATATAATAAATTATAAAGCACACAATCGCGGAACGCGAATATGTTGAGTTAATCAATTCAGAGTCTATTGTTATGACAGACGATAGTCCAAGTTAATAAATTCAACTATTTCGCTCTAATGACACTGCCGTTAATTATCGATACAAGACTAACCGTTAATTGTTGATACAAGACTAACCGTTAATTGTTGATACAAGTTAAACAAAATTATTTTGTTTAATTTGTATCAACAATTGCAAGTAATGCAGACATATACGGAAGCCCACTTTCTGTGTGTTCCAACACTCACTTGGTTGGTTTTTATTACAAGTATTTTATGCTTGAGGGAAATGTTTCGTTAAGAAATATGAACTTTAATATAATTAATCGTCTACGTTCACGCGTGTCAGTAAAACGTGAGTATCTCGGAAGAAATTATGACAGAACGACGGTGCGATGGAAGACGGAATAATGGGTACACATAAACGGGTAATGATATTCGAAAACATTCTAGTAACTTCATATAGAGTCGTAACTCATAAAAAGGGGGAAAAGATTATTGTGGGAACATGATAACGAGCTCATTGTTGTAACGTTGTTCATAGCGTTTCAACATCGTGCACAGACGATTTATTGTCTACAGTCTAACTGTGTCAGTTTGTTAACGGTGCGGGTGCTGCGTATGAATATGTTAGACGAGATAGGAAACAGTAAATGTTACAAATTCAGAACGTTACAAAGTCTGATATGAAGGCTGTAATAGTGTTGTAACTATAAACAATGATAATAATATTAAAGATAAATTCGTTAATTTTTTTAAGTTTGTCTCACTATCTCGCTAATAATACTAACGTGGAATAAAACACGTAACGCAGATGAACTACTTTTGTAGCTAGCGAGTTGGGACCTATGACTGTCGACTTCTATGGGACAAGGCCAGTGTACCGACTTTCTGCTAACTTACCGCACAAGCAAATACGTGCAAGCCGCCTACTAAATGTCTACCGTCTCCGTCAGTGCGTGTACTGTTGTTTGTCCTACCCTTTTCTTTGTTAACGAATTTTCACTCGTGCATTCGGATCGGAGAAAGTCGGCTGGAGCCGGTTAAATTTTTATATAAATCCGATTTTTGTAAGGCAAATGCGTTTTAAATATCATACGTTCTATTTTCTGTGATCATTATCGGTAACGAAGATATATTATGCATAAGGAAGTTAGATGTATGGCATTATTTAGAACTGTATAAAATTGTGTAACGTCTCACTTTTTTTGTTTTTAACCGATTTTAAGGGAATATTGCGAATATTGAAACAATTTACATTTTTTGTTGCCACATAAAATGTAGATTGGTTGGAAATGATTATTTTTTCGACCATGTCCGATATTAGCTAATGTGGTTGAAATTTTTTTTATTTTGTAAGGATGTTGTTATTACGTCGTAGTAACATCACGGTATGTGTGATCTAGGTTTTAGGTATTTGTATTTAAATAAATGATTTTAAAATGATCATTATTTCCTATTTTTTAATGCAAAGTTAAATTATTCTTATGTCACTTTTTTCGGTTTTATTTTTGAAGTATAATTTTTTTCCAAATTTATAGAAAGACAATTCCTGCTGCAATTTATTCTAATAAATAAAGGTCAGGGATATAAGTACGCTGTGTGCATCGATAAAGATGATTATCGACTCTTTATTATCTCTTAAAAATATGCAGTTGTATTTTTTACGCCATGGTTTTATAGAGCTGATTTTTTTTTTATCGATATCAAGCTAAAATGTTTTTGGCGTATGTGAAAAATGCCAACAGTTTCCTATATCTGCTATATAATATGCTTATAAATAATTAATAAATATATCTATAATCTGAATTAAACTAATTATAAATAATCAATAAATATATCTATAATCTGAATTAAATTAATTATAAATAATCAATAAATATATCTATAATCTGAATTAAACTAATTATAAATAATCAATAAATATATCTATAATCTGAATTAAACTAATTATAAATAATCAATAAATATATCTATAATCTGAATTAAACTAATTATAAATAATCAATAAATATATCTATAATCTGAATTAAACTAATTATAAATAATCAATAAATATATCTATAATCTGAATTAAACTAATTATAAATAATCAATAAATATATCTATAATCTGAATTAAATTAATTATAAATAATCAATAAATATATCTATAATCTGAATTAAACTAATTATAAATAATCAATAAATATATCTATAATCTGAATTAAACTAATTATAAATAATCAATAAATATATCTATAATCTGAATTAAACTAATTATAAATAATCAATAAATATATCTATAATCTGAATTAAACTAATTATAAATAATCAATAAATATATCTATAATCTGAATTAAATTAATTATAAATAATCAATAAATATATCTATAATCTGAATTAAACTAATTATAAATAATCAATAAATATATCTATAATCTGAATTAAACTAATTATAAATAATCAATAAATATATCTATAATCTGAATTAAACTAATTATAAATAATCAATAAATATATCTATAATCTGCTTTAAAGTTGGAAAGTTTCAAAAATTCTTATTTTTTGTCATCCTATTTATAATATGTTTATAATATCAAATATTTATTATTATATTAAATATACTACGAGAGAAATAGAATTTTACATGCTGTTTTAAGGGTTCGTAACCAAACTAAGAACCATTATAGGTTTGCAATGCCAGTTTGTCTGTCTGTTTGCATATCAGATCAGTTTAACTCAAAGACTATTATTACTATAAAGCTGAATTTTGGTATGGTTATACATATTTATAATGTAAAGTGAAAAAAAGATTTTGTAGCGAAGCTTCTTAATGGATGATCCCCATTTTTGGGATGACGATCTAATTTTCCTGAATTGGGTCTCCATCTCAAAGATGATAACAGAGAAAAAGTGAAACGTAGTGAACGAACGTGGCAATGAAATGCTCCTCATTGGCTGGACAGTGCGTACCTATTGTTGCTCATATGAGTAAGCGAGATGGAATAAAAGAGAGACAAAATGCAACAGGCAGCGCATAGCGCTGTCTCCCACCTTCGTTCTCTTTAAATGTAAATATATATATATATATATATATATATATATATATATATATAATATATATATATATATATATATATACATATATATTTATATATGTATATCTGTGTATGTATAGTTGTTCCAATTAATGGATCACTAAATATAGCACGTGCCTGGTATATACCGCATGCGCATGTAGTAGGAAAAAGAAATCACTCCCGCACGCGGACAGTTATTTGGTATACTTAACCTGATTATGTATTTATGTTGTTTGTTTATTTTTTATTGTTTGGTAAATAATCTGAGATTTGTCATAATGTCTATTATATATTACTGTATCTATATTATATTGATTAATAATTAAATTTTTTTTATATATGGTGCGTAAGAAGTTTCGCTTCTGTCGGGTGCCACACGTTATTTTTTTAGAGTTCTTCCCTTACACATAAAGTAGGCGGTGAGTTTTGTTCGCATAATACTACAATCTGGCAATCATACATCCCAATATGCGGTGCCAAAAATTATGACCATATACTTAATATCGATTATAATTCTAGAGGAAGATTCAAATCTCTAAAACATAAGAAATGTTTTATTGATTCATATGTAAGTTTCATCTATATATGAGAACTAAAATAAAATTGAAGAAAGTATTATTCAACATTAACGGAACCTGGCAAAGTATGTATATTATCCCTAATAATTTATTATAGACTTAGTCATTAAAAGTATATCTCGTAGACGTAAAAATTTTGACGCTACAAATAATTTTGTTTTGTGCACCTGAATTTAATATTTGGATCAAAAAATATTTACCATTTTTTATAGCGTAATTATGAACCGGTATCACAAATCTTCACTAAATATTTAAAATATTTAGTGATCTATTAATCAAATTACATTTGAATTTCAAATTGATTTGAATTTATACGAAATTGTCCTTCATCTTATAGTAAAGTTCTCCAGAGTTGAGTAGCTGAATGGTTGAATCATCATTCTTATAATTTTGCCATTTTTGTCTGTCCATAATCACAGTATTATAGATCGTTCAGTTTACGGTGGGATTATTTAAATATTCACCATGTTTCCACGCCATTCAAATATGTAGAAAGCAATACATTTACGTTGCGAAAAATTAATATTTTTAATATTTTAATTTCAAAGTACTATGTATCTTTAAGTGTTTATAAATGTTTATAAGCTAAATGCATAAGGAACCCCTGTAGTGCGTATTCTACTTGTACTTGACAACCTTTTAAAAATTGAATGTCGTCATTTAACTGACGATTCGCAAAATGTTGACGTGACATTTTTCTTTCGTTTATTTAAAGACGTTATTCGTCACATTATTCAGAATAGGAATTGAGTTCTAAAAAGTAAAAGAAGTTAGTTTATTAATAAACTTTTTTAAATATTACATTTTTTCTTTTTTTGATTAACCCCGTGAAAACATCGTAAGAAATAATGGAAACCGTATATATTTTTTTAAATAGTTAGCTGAACACGTCGACAAAAAATACAACAAAATAATAGAAACGTTTTAATTCGTTTTTTATAATAATAATAAATTCGATTACACCTTTATATTCGAATAACTTACATCACTGATACAACTTACTTCAGATTTTTTTTTAATTCCATCAACAAACATAATATGCATTTATTTTTTTCGTACTTCATTTTTATTCACAACTAAATGAAACTACATGATGTAGTATTGTATCTACTTTATTTAAATTCTTCACCACGGCCTAGGTTTCGTTGTATGACATCTTCACGTGGGCAATTTGTAAAGATACTTTACCAATTGCTGACCTGAATATGTTGTCATATAACGAAACTTAGGTTGTGGCTAAGAATTTAAAGAAAGTAGAAATTATACTACATCACATAGTTTCACTTAGTCGTGAGTAAAAATTACGTGATAATGAATTTTTACAAAATTAACGCCAAATATGTTCAATATTTTTTTGTTTTTAATTTTCATTTACTGATAATATTTTGGTAAAAACTGCAACCTATATATGAAAATAAGTCAGGGCAATTGATAATTTTCTAAGAAAATGGATTTAAGGGCTGTATTAAAGATACAGAACAGAAAGCTTTATTTCGTGAAACTTGAGGAAAGCTATCGAATACTTTTGAAATATTTGTTGACCTGTTTGTTAATATGGTCACATGTTTGTTTGTACTAATATCATTTTAGAACTTCCTATTAAATTTATGTGAAATTTCCACTGATATATTTACTAAAGTCTTGGAAAAATCAAGACATGATTAACCATCATAACTACATAGGTATAAGAAAGAAAGTGTATATAATTATACAAGTGATTCTATGCAGTAAACTGAGTGAGTGCGCGTTCCTTTAAAAAGTGCAGTTTTTTGTTCGAATCGCAAATTTGACAGTGATTTTGTAGAAATGTTGAAAATTTTGCATACATCGTCTTAACGTTTTCTACTCAGTTTGATGCAAATAATCACCTGTGTGAATAATAGTTAGGTTCATTGCTACGTCTTGAGCATGAGTAGATTTCATTGTCACGAATAACAAGCTGTCTAAATAGTCCAGCCGTAATAGCAATAATAGCATCGAGCGAAGTCGCGGATAAAAGTTCGTTTTCATTTAAAATGGTGTATTTGTCTTTAATTATCTTTATCTAATTTTTTACATTTGGATTTTTTAAAAAAAGTAGAACAAAAATAACCATTATTTTTATTGTTTTTAGATTGCTAGTATCATTTTACCGTAGAAAATATTTGGGATAAAGATCAACAAAATTTTAGTTATTAAAAAAATAAGTATTTCATTGTTGTTGGTTTGCTAAACTAATGTTACTGGTTTATTAACCTAATGGCTTAGCTGCTACATCTAGTGTAGTCGCCGTGGTGTGTTGGATTTTTGCCAGGCATACAGCCTTTGACGGCACGACTGTATCTCGGAGATTCGGATTTGATTCCTGGCCGCTCGTCGAGCGGGGCTGGAGTAGTGTTCCGGTTGGCTGTAACAAATTGCGTAGCAATAAGTCTGCCATATATATCAATTGCATACGTTAAAGTACATAAATAATTAAATAGTTAAATACTATTTCCGGAAATGCATTTGTGTGTTTTATTACACACAAATGCGTTTCTGGAAAATTAAAGGTCCGGCAAGAACAATATTTTTTTTTACTTTTACCGCAAACGAAACGTTACAAAAGTACCATTAAATAGTTTGTACACGATTACAAATGTATAATTCATCAAACTGTAATAAGTCTAATATTACCACCCCCATTTGTTACAGATGAAGACGGCCACCCCTCGCATGGACCGCAACGGCTACTTCGGGTACATCACCGCCACCGCCAAGAAGAAGAAGATAAGCCTAATGCAGTCAAAGGTTCCGCGTCTAGCGTTCACCTGCGCGCCCGTCAGTCAGCCGGCCGCCGCCGCGAGCGACGCACGCATCCCCATGCCGCTCCGCGCCGCAACGCTCGCGCCACGCGACGCGCTCGAGTCTTACCAGCCCAAGTATCACCATATACGAAACGCCAGAGAGAACCAAGGCGCGCAACAGGCCAATATGCAGGCGGCTGTGAATGCACAGCAGCAGCAACAGTTGTACACAAATAAACAAATCCAGCAATTTGTAAACAACAAACCGACCGCAAACATGCAACAGTTTGCCGGAAATCAACAACAGCAGTTTTCTAATAAGCAACATTCTGCTAATTATCATCAGCAGGCACCTGGTTACCAGCAGAAAGTGGTGACTATGCAGCAGTATAATGATATGGTGATGCGTGGTGCGCAAGTGTATTTGGTGTCCCAGGATTATGGAGGAGGTTCGAGGGGTAGTGATGCGTTTTACGGTACCCACTTGGAAGGGCGCAGGAAGTCGATTACAGGAAATCAACAGCAAGTGGTTCAGCGCCAGTACACGAGCGCTCAGGCTGTGGCTGCCCAGTCGTCTGCTGCTGCTGCCTTTTTTGCCAGGTGAGTCAATTTTTAAAAAGTTAAGATAAATTATATTGGTCATTCAAGAACAAATTCGTAAATATTTAACATTGTTAATGCTATCAAGCTGAATTACGTATTAACATTTGAGGTGGGATTAAATTTTACTTAATTAAATTTTACTTAATTATTGGTTAAAATAATGTTAAGCATATTTAAGTTTTTCTTTTGATTCATGAATAAAATTTGATAGTTTCATTGATGTACGTTTTGTTTATTTTATTTTGAAAAATGTTAGTTATGACTTGTATAATAAACATGTAATAAAATAATATGTTAAAATGGGAGTTTTAAAGATATAGTTATAATATAATTCGTATAATTTCAAATAAACATGTTACTGATGATTCTTTTGAAAATTTAGCTAATTTTATCGCAAATCTGAAATTAGGGGATTACGTTAAGTCCTAAAAGTAAAAGTTCGTGGAAGTAATATTTTATACATTTGTATGATATATAGGTACTTCATATTTAACTAAGTAAAACACATTAATACAATTCTCAATATTAGGATTTAAGGTATATTTTATTAATTTATAATGCAGTATAAATTAAGTAAAAACACACTTATTCCAACATTTGGAAATTCTTTCTCCTGTATTAATAGAAGTTATTAACATACTCGCATAATTAAAATTTTATATGTAACATCTTTTATTCATTAACAGTCTTATATAACCATAATAAAACGTAAAATAAAGGAGTGTTTAAAAATTTTAAACAGTCAAGTCACATAATTTTTTAAATTTTATTGATTAGTATTGTAGTTTTATTTAGCAATTCTGCAATGCATCTTTTGAAATTTGTTTTTCTCTGTTATATTTTCTATATACTATACAGACGATTAGACTTGTATACTGATAGCTAAGCTTTAAATTTTTCAACCACGTCTTTTTTTGAAGGCTGTGCTTAACAATATAAGTGTTTTTCCCAAGGTTTATTCCTTCTTACTTGCTGTAATATTTCAAAAAGTTTGATTCTCTTTCAGATAGGTTTAACTATTATATCGTTGTAATTTTTTGTTGTAAATTTTGGTTCTATTTAATGTAATACGTTAAAGGAACGGATAACATCTCGACAATTGGAGTTACATTTTCATTTGAAATTTTTAATAAAAATCTAACGCTAACTCTAAGTACAGTTACAAACAGTAAATTACTTGGATATTACATAGTAACAAGCATAAAGTCAAGTTTAATTGTTTTAAAAATGAGTTCAACAAGTAGGTACAAGAAAAGTTTAATTCTTGTTAAAGCTTCCAGTTAGCATTCGCTACATACCTAAGTAGCTGTTTACTTTAACATACCGTAAATGAAAATTCCGTTATATTAAGTCAAAACTTCCCAGAACTCTTCCACAAAAAATAAATGTCGATGTTTTGTTAACATTAACGCAGACGCAATTTAACCTCAAACAGGATATTTAGGCGTAACTCCTGCACTTAATAAACTGTACCTTCGTTCTAATTATACCTCGTTAAAGCACGATTCCAATCTCCCCCACTCGCGATACAAAAACAAGGAAACGCAGAAAAAAGCGAATACCTACGCGGTTCATAATCCCGACAAACCGAGTCGAGTGTGTTTGTGCTGTGGCGGCGGGGCGTTGGGAAATAATTTGCGTTGAGGATCGGCTCTCAGGAGTGTTTTATTTTCGGAGGAGACATTCCCCGCTCGTCTGGCAAGATTGGCTGAGGAGAGAGATGTCTCGACCCAAATCTGAATCTCGAATTTATGAAATAATGATAGGCGAACCGCCGGCGGGGGCGTCTTATCAAAATAGGCTCATATAGAGCTCGCAAGTACTAAAAATATATGAGGATTTTCCGTTTGCTACACGTTGCGATACCAAGTTAACGGCGAATACATGAGACGCGTTCGCGTGCGCAGCTTATAAATACTCCGAGATGGCTTCGTACGTAGCGCAGATTTAGGAAAAACTGTGGCTATACCTAGGCACGTAGCATTGTGTCAGTTAAGCTCGGGAAAAAGGGCATCGTACTGATTGTGTGTATCTCCTATCTATTTAATCCATTACCTCCAAGCTGACAAAATTTTATAATATTTATTATAATAAAGCTCTCTATTTAATACACACATTTTAAAGGAATTATCCCATTTCACGAGTAAAAAAGTAAAATAAATAAAACATGAATTTAAAAAGGAACGGATCATGCATCTTTACAAAGTTTCATAAAAATCTACCCAGTTTTTTTCGCGTAGTTGACTACGTGATTTAAGCATGATTAATTATTAAAATTATCCTATTTCGCGAGTAAAAAAGTAAAATAATTAAAACACGAATTTAAAAAGGAACGGATAATGCATTGTATCTCTACAAAGTTTCATAAAAATGTACCCAGATGTTTTCGCGTATTAGTCTGCGTGATTCAAGCATGATTAATTATTAAAGTTATCCCATTTCGCGAGTAAAAAAGGAAAATAATTAAAACTCGAATTTAAAAAGGAACGGATCATGCATTGTATCTTTACAAAGTTTCATAAAAATCTACCCAGATGTTTTCCCGTACGTGACTTAAGCATGATTAATAATTAAAATAGATATTTAAAAGGAACGAATCGTGAACTTTATCTATGCAAAGTTTCATAAAGATCTGCCTAAACGTTTTGGCGTGATTAAAAACGTGATACAGGCGTGACTGACCACGTAATGTAGGCACGATTGACTACGTGATTTAGGCGCTATTGATTATATGATTTACGCAAGATTGAGACAATGATGCCTATATGTTCTTTCAAGAAATATGTCAGGTTATTTTCTAACACCCTATAATTCCAAATTTATTTGACCTACACAATTGTAATTCACTTTGTTTATCAAGGCCTCCTTAAATACATAAAACCCCAAGTTTTTATATAGGAATAGCTATAATAAAGCAGAATATATATATAAATAATAAGCTAGAATATATCGATGTCCTACTATCGCTCCTTATAAAACTGCTTGGATCACTAAGTTACTCATCAAAAACCTCGACCAGTTTCAATTGACTTAGAAACTTGAATTGAGCATATACAAAGGAAACAATCAGAAAAAAGTCAATTGAGTGTCGAGAATAGTTGAAATAGAAGGTAAAGTTATTGGTGCGGTTATTTTATATACGAAGTGTGAAACTTAGTCTACATATAACTTTCCTTTTTATTATATACAGAATGTGTTCTTCAATTGACTTAGAAACTTGAATTGAACATATATAAAGGAAACAATGAGAAAAAAGTCAATTGAGTGTCGAGAATAGTCGAAATAGAAGATAAAGTTATTGGTGCGGTTATTTTATATACGAAGTGTGAAACTTAGACTACATATAACTTTCCTTTTTATTATATACAGAATGTGTTCTTCAATTGACTTAGAAACTTGAATTGAACATATATAAAGGAAACAATGAGAAAAAAGTCAATTGAGTGTCGAGAATAGTCGAAATAGAAGATAAAGTTATTGGTGCGGTTATTTTATATACGAAGTGTGAAACTTAGTTTACATATAACTTTCCTTTTTATTATATATATAATGTGTTCCAGTAAAATATAATCAAGCGTATATGCAAAAAAAAGGATTAAGTGATGAGTTTAAATATAATGCAACTACGAACATTATCGACATCTCTATGATCTCGTGAAACAACTTTACAAAAAGTATTTGTATCCTGTTAAAAATATAAATGCCAAATAAATGGGCCAAGTTCAGTAAAAGACGAGTACGAGTAGATTTATCGGTTTCCAAATAGTTGCCAAGTTCTATTAAAATTCCTTCAGCCATCTATCTACAGAATATACCATTTACTTATATAATGTTGTTTAAAAAGGTAAAATACTGCTTGTTTACTACTAAATTTTTAACTTATAAGTTTTCACATAAGAAGAATTTATTGACGACATAAAACATGAAATTTTGTAAGCAAGCTATCAGTTTTCTGTTTAAACAATTTAAACACTGTGATATATTTCTGTAGGTAAGCGTTCGGACGGAACTTTGTACTGAACTTATCTACCTTTGTACCAAACTTGGCTCCCTTGTTCCAACAGGCTTTCTTTGTACACAACTTCTCTTCCTTTGTTCCGAACTTGGCTTTTTTTGTAACGAACTAACTTCGTTTGTTCCGAACTTGGCTCTCTTTGTACCGAACTTGGCTTTTTTTGTACCGAACTTGGCTTTCTTTGCACTGAACTTGGCTCCTTTCATACCGAAGTTAGGTCTATATTTTTGAAGGATACGATTTTGGAAGGATATAGAGTGTAGCGATTTCAAATAGTTTAATACGTAACTAAAAAATAATGTAAAAACTGGTATTCAGTCAAAATTGTGGTGATAAATAAAGTACCTAAAAGACGTAACTAACACTACTTTTAGCGCAAGTGAATTTTCTATTAAGGCGGAAAGATTTGCTCTCAATACTTGTCTATTCAATATACACGTTGCACTATCTTCTGATTCGTTCGTTACATTATATTTTGATAAAAAGTAGCACAAATATTTTCTTATTGATTAAAAACACCGAGTTTTACTTTGAAGGAATTATTTTATTTCGCACGTAAAAATGTAAAATAACTAAAATATTGATTTAAAAAGGACGGATCATGAGCTGTATCTGTACAGTTTATAAAAAATTGCCCAGTTGTTTCAGCGTGATTAATTAGGTGATATAGGCGTGATTGACTACTAAATTTAGGCATGGTTTGACATGATTGACTACTGATTTCGGCGTGATTGGCTACACGATTTAGGCATGATCGAGGTCTTTATAAATAATTAAAATATTGATTCAAAAAGGAAAGGAAAATCTCCCTGGTCGATCCGCCTTTATTGACTACCTGATTTAACCGTGATCAATAATTAAATTAATGATTTAAAAAGGAACTGATTGTGAACTCTATGTAAATAAACTTTCATAAAATTTTGCCTGGGAGTTTCGGCTCTATTCACTACCTGATCGAACCGTGATAAATTATAAAATTGTGGTTTAAAAAGGAATGGATCGCGAGCTGTATTTATATAAAGTTTCATTAAAATTTGCACAATGATCTACATAAAGATCTGTCAAATTTCTGAGTGAGTGATTACGTGATGTGTGGTTGATTACGAGATTTAGGCACGATTGACTACGTAATTTAGGCATAGTTAACTGCTGATTCAGTTGCGATTGACAACGTGATTTAGGTATGATTGAGGCCATGCCGCCTATATATTATTAGCCTATATATTATTTTATTATACGAACTAAACGTAATATAGCAGTGATCCGTTACTTGCTTACAAAGTTACTAGCTCAGAAGCGGACAAATAAACAAAAGTCGTTTTTAGGGTTTCGGACCTGATAAGAAAAAACGGAATCCTTGTTAGATCATTCACATGTCCACCTATCTGTCTACGAAAGCCGTTTTTTATAGAAATCACTTTACGCAGAAACTTGAAGCAAAAACTTGAAACTTGGCAGCGTATTAACCGCATATATTTCTATGTGTATAAGGGGCTATAGCATCGTTTAAAGGGCTAACACTATTTTTTGAAACGAAGTTTTTTATCGCACGTTACTCACTTGGCGAATGAGAGTTAGCCGGAAAAATGTAAGATTTCGACCGACAGTTCTGCTACAGTATAAAAGTATAAGACTTCAACCGACACCTTTGCTCAAGTATGAGCATTTGCGTGTTTACAAGCGTATATCAATGTATAGGCATATTATTACAGTGCGGTGTGCACATCATTTTAAATTAAAATTTTGGTATCATCTTCTATTTGTATCGGCGAAAGTTTACACTTACACTAACTGATACCAAAATTAAATCACGTAATACTGTCTACGTATTATGCATATTTTTTTAATTAAAATATTTTACTCGGATCGTTTTCTTGTCGATGGATGTGAAACATCTATAGGCGCAGATATAAACCGGATCGTTGGCGTGGCGACGGGTCGCCACGCTATACTAAGGTACTAAGGTAAGGACTATACGGTATGGCGACGTGTCGCCATGCGCAACCGACTACGCGACCCTCTCCTCACTCAGTTCGACGCTGTTGTTTACTACGGTACACATAACCTGTGCTTCATTATTTTTGTATTAATTGTAAATAAATATTTATTAAATAAAGTCACCATTTTCTATAAGAAATTCGTAATACTTTTTTTTTTCATTATTCTATACTTAGTTCAAGTAATAATCTTGTCTTTTATGCATATTACTTGTACGAACAAGATGTTTCACATCTACCAGGCGTCTCGTGACAGCTCACTGTTTTTTTTTCATATCTTATAATTAACAAATTAACAAAGTTTTATTATGCCAAAATATTTTTATTCCTGTGGATAGTGAATATATAAATATATATATATATATATATATATATATATATATATATATATATGTGTGTGTGTGTGTGTGTGTGTGTGTGTGTGTGTGTATGGGTGTGTGTAATTCTTTCAATAGTGAATTAACTAAGGTATCGACGATTGAGATACAATTTACGAGATCAAAAAAGAAATCCTATGAGTAAAAAGGTGTAATGAATATATTAATTCCTTATTTGTATCTTTTGATTTTCCATTTAATTACTCTCAAACGCTGTTAACTTATTTAATTGTGCCTGCTATTTAATATATAATATATAGCGAAAGGAACTACGTTCCGACCGGATGTCCCACGACACCTCTCGTTCTTTTTATTAATTTTAGCTAGTATATCTACAGATATACTGAGAGATATGCAAAAAATAAGTTCTCACTCCCTTATTTTCGAAAAGACTGACGATAAGATTATGAAAAAATACAAATTTAGAAGCCTATGCAATATTTGAGAGACTTTAGTTTAGTATTAATTTGCGTAATTTAATTACCACCCTTTAATTGAAAATTGTGTAAATAAAAAAAAATGTTTGGTTCAATGACGTCAGGTTTTTATCTTCATTCTTCAAATATTGAATTTTGTTGGCGTTAATTTTGTAGAAATTCATTATTCACAATTGAATGAAACTACGTGATGTAGTATTATTTCTACTTTCTTTAAGTTGTTTACCACGACTCAGGTTTTGTTGTATTGCAATATCTTCAGGTGGGCTATTACACGCATTTCATTGTTCATGCTTTACTCAATATACAGAAACTACCCAGATTGTCTCACACGAACCAAGTGTGCAAGGAAATTCGAAGATCACCAATAGTGTCTATCCAATAGAGTTAAAGATTATTCCATCTCAATGAGACATTTAGTACCTCCATTTTCTGAAGCCCACTGGGCGAAAACTGTAATTGCTTCAAAGTTTAAAAAGTAACCATGTCTTTAGGGATCGTATGATTCTACCCTATTATGTCGACACGATTTCTTATGTTGGTGGAAACTACACGTGCATCATCATACTTACTGCTGTCAAAGCGTGATTATTAGAATTACTCTTCGGTCAGCTGCTGAATAAACTATTCAGCTCCTCAGAAATATCGGGGAAAAATAACCTAATGGTCACGAATCGGAGTTACGTTACCTTGTGTTGCCAATAAGGGTAGATGAGAGATTATTGCTAAAATGAAAAAAAATAGTCCTAGTTTCTAGAGCTCTTTCCTTTCACGAAGGTGATCGCCACCAAAATGTTTACGCAGGTCGTGCATTTGTAAAAGTAGTGTTCATTTCAATCACGTAAACAATGGCAAGCATCATTACGATATACATATAATTATAAAGTAACAACTCACACGTCTTATCCATTTATATTTATCGTTACACTAATTTAAACTTGAATATCGGAAAAACTGTATTTTTTCAAAAAATAGTATTTTATTAAAACAACTATCCTAATAACGTAATTGTGAGTCAAATAGTTATATCAGTTAAATGCTAGTGTAAGGGGTTGCTCAAAAAAAAGAGCATGGCGAGGGGAAAATGGAAATAATTAATCATTCAGGAAAATTGAACGAATGTGACATTGGGGTCAGAGGGAAATATCAGTAATAAAGAAATAAAATGAACAACGTAGACTGTTTTCACTAGTTATCTACGTTTAATGTTTTACGTGGCAGGTGAAGGTGATTGATAGTGATAATCCTATCAGGCATTTTAAAACTAATTGAAAGATATTGTGATCAATTTTGAATTTTTGTTATATCTTAAATAAACTTTTATCGTACATATTTGTATTTTTAGATTGTGCTCAGTACACATTCTTCATACAACAAATAATATAGTTGTATAAAAAAATATAATAAAGTTAAGGTATACGTATTAAAAAAAAGCATGGCGAATCTGGCTCACTTATTAATGGTTTCGTACCTCTTTTGAAGTGAAATTCCTTTGTTTAGCAAAAGTAATCATTAATATAGACATCCTAACGCAGTAAATATTAAATAACACCTAGTAAAAAAAAAGTATATATATATATATATATATATATGTATATGTATATATATACACATATATATATATATATATATATATATATATATATATATGTATTAATATATATTTGGCTCCATTATGGCATCCCCCTCGTAGTAAAGTAAAACTTGATGATTGAACGTGTGCAAAAGACGTTCCTGCGATATCTGTACATGAGAGAGTATGGTTACTTCCCGTTTCTATTTCTTGCCGAGTTGTAGCTCTTGGGTATTCTTTTCCTTGCACCTCAGAAGAGACATTGCTCACATAACTTTGTCGAGTGAAGATAAATTTGTCGAATTGTCTCGTCTTTACCTTAAAACTACTAGATTCATTTGAATGGGATTTGCATTGGTATGATTCTTTGAGAATTGGATTAAAATCTAGCTATCTTCTGTTTTGATCATGTTTTCACTAAGGATTTGTAATGTAATTATAGCGTCCACACAGTCAGAACTGACTACGTGGTTTTAATAACTGACTTATGTCTGTTCTAGGCATAACTGATTTATGTCTGTTGATGTGTGATTTGGTTTAAAATTTAAATAACTTTTATCTGAGTTAGGATTAATTTAAAGATGTAGCCCTTATTACATATTTACAAGAAAATTCTAGACTAATTTAAATGAGATGTTTGTACGGGACTGATGCATTTGCATCACGGAAACACTACTAGACTGATTGAATGAATGTTTGCATCAGATTGATGTGTTTGCGTCAGACTAATATGTTTGCATCACGCAGAAACTACTAGATTAGTTTAAATGAGGTATTTTTATCAGACTAATGTGTTTCTATTACATAACAACTTCTAGACTAATTTGAATAAGGTGTTGGCATCAGAGTGATGCATTTGAATTAAGCAAAAATTACTAGACTGATTTGAATAAGATGTTTGCATCAGACTGAAGTGTTCGCATCACGTCAAATCACGAGACTGATTTAAATGAAATGTTTACATCAGAATGATGTGTTTGTACCTCGCAGAAAGTACTAAACTGATTTAAATAAGATGTTTGCATTAGACTGATGTGTTTGTGTCGCGCAAAAACTACTAGACTCATTTGAATGTGATTTGCTTTGGTACGATCCTTTGAGAACTGAATTAAAATCAAGCTATCTTCAATTACATTTGGAAAAACTAATGAGAAACTAAAGCTTAATGTTTTTGAATTAACTCTTTTAATTCTTTAAGTAACATTTTTATCAATATATTTAACTGATTTTAATATACGTTTTGGTAAAAGTTTGTTCAAAAATAAAAATAATTTACTGGAAATATTGAATTAATATTCAGTGGAAACTGACAATGGGCGAAATGCAGATTTTTTGGTCATACTCAGAGTATCCTTTCTTATAAAAGCTTTCTTATACAATAAACCTTATCTTATTTCTTCGAGTGAAAGCTCTTTAAAAATAAAATAGTTTTGGTCTTGAAATATCTATTTTTATTATGTATACGGATGTTTACAGTATATTGTTAGTTATTCATCATTACATACAATAAGTAGCAACGACTTTATGCCATATATTAAAATTGAGTTTAACTTTGGCGCGAAATGCTTTAAAAATTATCTTGCGAATAATTTTTCTCCGTTCTCCAAATATTTATCTATTTTTTGAAATGACTTGAAAAAAACTAAAATTTGAAAACTTTTTCGTTCATATCCTAAACAGGCAATAATTTCAATTATGAAATGTAAAACATATTTCGCTGTTAGCTATAAAATTCCTAAGAAATTCATCATATTTTGTACCGAATAATATCTCGAATGCTACGTCAAATAAAATTGTCAACTTATTTGTTTATAAAATTTTCATACATTAATAAAATTATTATTCATTTGATTAAAGTAATTTTAATAACTGCTGAAGATAGAAATTAATTTTTTTTAACTGCATCGTACTGTATCATAATCCATGCACGAATTTCGTTAAATAAATTAGTAAGATGTCAGTGTTAATTAAGCTTTGAATTGATATAAAAAATATCGTCAACTGAAATCGAATTAGCGAAGTTTATTTTAATGATGAAAACTTCTCAGAATAAAAAGGGTCTTAGAAAATATCTGTAGTTATAGAAAATTTTAAAGAAATGCAAAGTATTTAATTTATTTTAATATCTTTATCAACGACACGAATAAAAATATTGCACAAATGTAAAAATAATTACTTAACTGCTCTAAAAATTAATATATTTATTTTTAGAGTTACGCCTAAATTACTTTAGTGAGAGCGGCGAACTTTTACTGGCCTGGTTGCTTTTATCCACTGAGCCGGTACAAAGCTGTCACGATTAAACACATGCGACGAATCAAAAGTTTTATTTCAACAGCGGCGCGGGGTGACTTATAAAAAATTACGCTTAGCTTGCCCTGGACATCTGGCATATTTACATTAACTATTTATGAATATATGAGTATATTTAACTTATACTATTCAAGCGAAGTCTACAAATTAATATATGATCTGTAGTCCAAACTTACAAATCGAACGTTACCAGTCCGTACAATTTTAAAAGAAATTTATAAATTTCATTGTACTTAACGAATTTACTTGTACGAAATTACAAACGTGGTCGTGGCGCAAAAGTTTTCAATAAATAAGTAAAATTGATTACGTCAGGTTAAGCAAACAATTTGTAGCACAAGGGTAAGTTAGCAGTTCATGGCTTACGGCTATATTCAGAATGAAACCATCCCGTATATTATTCAAAGCACGTCACACAATAAGAACTGTGCTGTCATTCACTGATTATCTGTCATTCAAAGTAAATAAACTGAAAACTAAATGTAGCTACAATAGTTTTCCGTTTTCAAAATATACCTAATATATTTGACAGTGAATTAGTTATGGTTTCTTTTTTGCGTTTGTTTTATTACTTTGTTATTGTGATTATATAAATTTTCCTCGTGATAGAAGGTTTGTGACTTCGTAGCCTGCTATTCAAGTGAGATTTTCCAATTTACATTTTAGTAAAAAAAATAATATAAGTGAGAATAATAAGCCGAAATAAATTCTGAACTACATGTTCCTAATAAATGTATTGCACCTCATTTTCATGTGGGATAAGTTTTTTCAGCTAACCAGCAGTCGTATTTTGAATAAAATGTTGTGCTGACCTTGCTGAAAATTTATCTTTCTGTAAGTGAAAGAATATTCAAAAATAATAACGTACTTAATAAAAATACTCCGCTCGTGATAACCTCAACAAAAAGAAAAATCGCTTTGAAAATCGTTTTTCCTGTGAAAAAAGGGCTGTCAAACATCAAATTTATAACCTCTTTATAGAATCATATAGAGTTGCTGTTTGTAATTGCTCATTCAGTATTTAGACTCAGTTAAGATGGCAATTAGATTAAAAAAATTAACAAGTAGTTTATTACAAAAAATGTAGTTTGTACGGGAAATATTTTCCAAATATATTTTTGTTATAATCGCGAGCGAAAATTAATTTGTTACATATATCATTTTTAATGTATGTATAATTTTGATTTGGTAACCAACAAAGACTGAAATTTCTATTGTGGTTAAACTACATTTGTTCCAATTTAAGTTATTTGACAAATTATGGTAAATAGCATCATAGCAACATATTTTGAGAAATAGTATGATAACATATCAACAAAAAGCGTGGATGTCGTAATGTGGAAGGCGTATGTTTGATTCACAAATTAATACCATTTGAATTATTATATATACAAAATCGCATAGATTTTGTTTTTGGCCTTCAGTCATCCTCAACGACACATTTGCCATATACATTACAATAGAAATATACTTTACGCAATATACAACATACATTTGTATATGTGTATATATATATATATATATATATATATATATATATATATATATATATATATATATATATATATACACACACTGGTGTCCCGTAAGGAGAGGACCAACGAAATGTCTGTGATAGTGGGGTTATTATACATACGAAACAATAAATGTTATTATACTAGGCCTAGGCTAAATTTTATTAGGTATTATTACAATTTCTGATTTTTTATTGTCGAAAATCTTTAATAGAACATTCGTCTTCTTAACTGAAATTTTATTTTTTCGCTATTATTGGCAACATAAAAATTAAACGCTGAAACATAATATTAAAATACAAAATATGAAAGTGATTTTTGAATAACGGTTGTGTAAAACATATATGGCAACCTTGTGGATCTTTATTTCAGAAACATTTACAATTCACACAGAATCGAATAAACGTATTCGACTTTATTAAGAGCGTGGTAATCTTGGTGCATATCTCCAGCTTGCATGCACTTGATTTCATAATTTGCAACTTATATTTAATACGTATTGATCTGGATTTCAACTGGTGATTTCCAACTTATGGTTCATTGGTTCATGATAGAGCATGCTTTGAACGTTTGATTGCTTTGAAACCACAACAAGGGTTGCCATCCACCTTCTTTTCTCTAGACATTGTCCTCTTTTTAAAAGAGCCCTCCGGGGGATTTTAAAAGTCTCCGGGGTTTTAAAGGAAAATGTTTTGCATTATCAATTAATTAATTTAATCCATGTCTTAATTAAAAAAATAAATTGTTAAGATTAAATATAAATTTAAAGGAATTTTAAAACTTTTTAAAATTTATTACTTTAAGTCTTACCTATTGAATTAAGTTTCAGAGTTTAAATTAAATATGTCAATTGGAATTGATTTTTTTTGTTGTTAATGCAATAAATACATGAAATATTATGATTGTTTATATTTTTGTTTGTGTTCATTAAGGTAAATAAGACTTGATTAAAACAAAGTTATCTCGATTAGTATTATTTTATTAGTACTTTATTTATCATTACTTTTAAACTTTAATATAATATGAGTCTTAATGGTTTATTAAAATATACGGGGTTTTTAGTTCTCGTTTTCTAGTTTTCTGAACGTTGATATATTATGATAAACCTAAACACAACTATGAGGCTGTTATTTCCAAATTTTATTTATACGATTCGAAATGCATCTCAAGTGATCAATTACATGCTGAACGATTCTATTACGAGCAACGATATACCAAGTTATAACTAAAATAAACATTTGACCCTGTGTAAATATTATGCACTTAATGTTATAATTATAAACCCACGCTATTCCAAGGCAAAAATAACAAGTACAAACTTATTGCCAACTTATCAAACTCTTACGAATCAAAGTGTCTCGCTGAGTGATCCACTGTAAACATGAAAGCAAAGAGCAAGTGTCGATTGAATGTAATTTTACGTCGTTAAAGCTCTGTAAAGCGACGTCGGCGCAAGTTTCGGTACCGACGCTTTCAAAAGCTTTGTCACTGTTTTATAGAAAAATAATATATATGATGTTTTATTTTTCTATAAAACAGCGACAAAGCTTTTGAAAGCTATATATAATATTTAATAGAAAAATATCTTAGTCATTTTAAGCATCTTAATTGACAATTAAATGAAGCTACATAATGTAGTATTATTTTTACTTTATTAAAATTCTTTACCACGACCTAGGATTTGTTGTATTACATTGTCAGGTGGGCTATTAGCATAGATTAACTCTTAGGAACTTCTAACAGCAATTAAATATCACACAAAACAATAGAGGAAGCCGGGTTTTTGTGGGCTTTTTCACCGTGTAGTTTTTATTATATTTTCGACAGTTACATATACTACATTACGTAGTTTCATTTAATTGTGAATAATGAATTTCTATAAAATTAACACCAAATATATTCAACTACTTAATTGATTGAAATTAAATATAGGTTTGTGTTTGTTTTTTGTCAATGGTTAAACGATATTGCTTTTAACAGTTAAACATATTAATTGTCTGTCAAATAAAAGTAAAATTATTAAAGTATATTATCAATTAAGTGATAATAGAGCAAACTGTTTTCTGGTATTAAATTTGTTTTAATTTTTGCAAGAATAAAGTGCCGCTGTTGTTGATTTTAAGTGAAACATATCAAATAAATGTTAAAATAAGTGCGGTGGTTGAATATGACAATAGTAAAATATGAATAATTGTAGACTTATGTAATTGCATAAGTGTTTGTACTTTTTTTAAATACACTTTAATAAATAATGTTTAAAGGAAATTTATGATAGATGTAATATGTATATAAAGCAAAGCTTTAATGGATCTGGACTCAATTATTTGTTTTCATTGGAGAGTTATTTGTAACCAGTGATGGACAGCAACGTCACGGCGACGCAGTGCGATTGCCAAATCGGCTGCACAGCGTGGCGATTTTAGACAATACCTCCGATGGCATACCCATTGGCGTAGTTCTATATCCAGCAGTGGAGGGAAACAGGCTATTGATGATTGGATGATTAGTGTCAGAAAAATATAAGTTGCGATACCTAATTACTGGGACCCTAACAGTGGAATAACTGACCATCCTGTATTGAAAAAAAATAACACCTACTGCAAATTATCTGTGAAAGTTAAACTACCTTGTCTGTAACTTTACAAAAGGTTTTCGAATCCCATATACATTGCGGTGTGTTTTATTAATTTTCTGAAAATTTATTTCAATGTAATTTCTTGTCCATTACATTACTTTATGTCTTAAAGTTTCGATAATACGCAGCGTCTTGTATCAAAGGCGCCTTCCTTCATATCAAGCATTGCTCACCGTTGTCACGATTCGTATTTTCGATTATATAACATGTGGTGTTATATAGTCTCTAACAGTCTCAGAAAGAATAAAGAACACATTTTTGAAACATTCAGTGGTGTCTGGGATCAAAAAGTAAATACGAGCAAAGTTTCTTTTTCATTATATTTTGGTATAAGTGGCTTTCTAAGATTATACGTATGTGTTATTTTTCTATAATTATAGTCGTGTATATATTTGTCTGTTTATATGAGCATCGTGTAAAAATTATGAAGGATTAATTTGGAGCTTTTATGGCTGTTCTTTATAAAGCCTGGAGAAGAATATGAGACATTACATATAATGAAATATTTTTTGGCTCATGTCTTTCGTACGTTTAAAAGTAGGCTTGTGATGATAACATTGAATAATTATGAGATACAAAAATAAGAAAAAAATACTAATTATAAGGTTGGATTCTTTTGTAATATGCTATGCTAATTTAACAATTGGTTCTATATCTCATTGATTTAATATTTATTAAGTTAATAAAGCAAAATAACCGCATTTTTCATTTAACTGTACAAGAGTGTAGCCATACCCATAGTACTTCCCACGCCACCGGGATCTGTTGATAGCGGCCGTCACAGATAGTGCCGATGCAGAAGCCTGACAGACGCGGTGCATTCACTCGCTACTGAAGAGCAATGATACAATTTACATATAAAACTTAAAATTCGTATATATATGTGTATATATATATATATATATATATATATATATATATATATATATATATATATGTATGTATATGAAAAATTATATCAGGTCATAAATCCCTAAATACTTAAATACCGTAAAAGCTTAAGATATCTATTGTGGTAAAAAATTCTCATATTTTACAAGCTTTTTGTACATGTAGCTGTCGTAAAAACAAATGAATGTTGCTTTTTATGATAAAATTTATCTCATGCCACATAGAAGTTTTTTGCCTATACTTTATAAGCATTCTCTCGAGTCAGGCGAGCGAAAATTATGATGTCTAGACTATTAAAGTCTTAGATGGTATATCGCTGTTGGTATGGCATCACTATAATATTAAGTGACGAAGTAAAGGCCTACTTCATACAGTTCATGTGTCATATTTAGTAAGTGATAGACATCGTTTGTAAAGGCGAGAAGAAACTATTTGATATCAAAAATATATTGTAAGGATTAAAATTCTTATCGAGTGTGAATGGATTTATTAAATTCGAATTTCATTTGCTCGCCTCGTACTATTGTAGTATAGATTATTGTGAATGGCTCTGGAGCAAATTTGGCGTACGAAAAGTTTTTTTGCATTATTATATTTCACAACAATTTCAATGCTTTTTATAATAGCTTCAATAATAGCTCGCATCAGGATCATTTGAAAAATAATAAAGACAATATTCAAGCTAAAAAATCATTAAAATATTTTGCACTATAAAGTGAAAGTAAAGTCTCTTGCAACACACATGCTTGTCCATTCTATAAAGAAAGACAGAATAGTTGAATGTTAAAATTTTCAATTTTGGAAACGGATGTAGTGAAGCTTTTAAATTGAATTTAAGCTTTCACTCTCTGCGAAGAGTATATAAATCGTCGCAATGTTGTCTCCTCGGGTCTTATCAAATTTGTAGATATAAATATAATACTTTATTACATTTAAACAATATGATAAATGACATATGGGATGCTACAAGTAACTTACCAGTACATTGTTTCTCTGCTACATCTCCAATTTGTCGTAACATGAAAGTTTTTACTGATACTGCCTTAGTTAAAATTCGTAATATATTAAATATAATATATAAAACATATTATACATAATATATTCGTAATATATACAATATAATAAAATTAACTTGCTCGTACTTTACTCGTTTTAGGTCGTCAATATTCCTTTAAAACTGGAAACCTATAAAGCAAAATGTGCTTTATTCCAGTTTACACGGAACCCGTTTGTTTTTCAGACATTAATAACATGAAACTTAATATTTCAGAAAGCTCTAAACTTAATATTTCAGAAATGTTCTTTATGTACGTAAATTAATGTCAATGCTTAATATATACAACTTTATTTTGGGTCAAAGGTTTGGTGTTCCCTAAAATTACAGGTCACTTGCCATATTCTTTAGTTGAATCTTTATGATTGCTGCTACCAAATTCGATCAAATTTATGGATTCTGAATTTTATAACTCAATCTGACATTGATGTTGTGTCTCGAGTGGATATATTTCACGAACTTATAAACCCTTATTAAAAAAAACCCTTAAGACCAAATTTACTCATTTTACAATGTTCAAAATTTGGTTGGTTGGTAGTTTGACTGATAGGTAGCAGTAGTAAAGATGAAAAAAATACTGAAATGTTATAGAAACTTCTAGAATATTTCTTGTAGGGTATAAAAAGAGTACGGCATTCGAACTTCTATTCAGTTTGCATCGTATCAACAAGAGGCTAGAGTATCTGGTTAGAGGTGAATTTTAGCGTAAACGCCAGTGAAGCTTATGTTAATTTTTAGCATAAACGCCGGTGGATAGGAGCTGGGAAAGAGGTGTACCTATACCAAAATACAATATTAGAGAAAATATACTTCTGAGTGCATTGTGGGGTATAAATAGAGTTATTCATTGGAAAATCTTGCAAGCTAACGGTACAATTACACCTAAGATTTATTGTAAGCAATTGAACAAAGTCGCCGCTAAACTTGCTTCAAATCAAAGCAAAATTTATTTTTTACATAACCGATGGTCGACTCCACGTAGCAAAAGTAATGCATGAAGAACTACTTTCACTTGAATGGAGTATGCTACTTCATTCACCGTACTCTCCAAATCTTTTATCATCTAACTACCATCTGTTTTGCTCTCTATCTAATAATTTACGTTGTAGAAAATTTAAAGACTAAAGTCATGTCAAAATTGAACTTCGCTGGTTTTTCAGTCAAAGGCTCAAATATTTCTACAAGGACGGAACTTTAGATCTGCCTCACTTTGGTGACAAGTGTTATATACCGACGGCGCATATATAATTAACGATTGATCTTATTAACTACACATAAAAATGTTGAAAAGTTTTTATTCAGAGATGGCGGCTTTATAAGTTGCCAACTTGATATTAACAGAAACTAATTTCTAAGTAAATTATAAAGTATTGAATATATTTGGCGTTAATTTTGTAGAAATTCATTATTCACAATTAAATGAAACTACGTGATGTAGTATTATGTCTACTTTCTTTAATTTCTTTAACCACGACCTAGGTTTCGTTGTATTACAACATCTTCAGGTGGGATATTAGCAAAGATCGTTGTATTACAACATCTTCAGGTAAGATATTAGCAAAGATAGATCTTTTATTTAATATATTACGAATTTTAACTAAGGCAGTATCTATCTTTGCTAATATCCCACCTGAAGATGTTGTAATACAACGATCTTTGCTAATATCCCACCTGAAGATGTTGTAATAAAACGAAACCTAGGTCGTGGTTAAAGAAATTAAAGAAAGTAGAAATAATATTACATCACGTAGTTTCATTTAATTGTAAATTATAAAGTTTACTGGATGTACTTTTTACTTGTTCATACGATGTGAAATACTATAGGAGTATCAAGATGGAAAACCTCAATTCTTTTTGACTGTTAAAAAATTATTCATTCCACTAATTGGTTGTTCCTTTAAAGATTATTCTTGAAGTAGAATTTCTTACGGTGCAGTTTTCGTAGCTAAGTATACGTGCGACTAAATTTGGTTTGAAAATTGAGTCTTGAAAAAACTCTGAATGACTTCCGACCGAATATGGTTTCGAGCGAGCAAAAATTTAAAATCGTAAGTTATATCTTTTTATTATCATGTAACGCTTCAGTTGATAAATAATTTATTTAATATAAATAGTAGTAGTCTAAAAATATTAGACAAATTCAAATCAAAGCTTTGAGTATTCCAATATAGAATGGAATTTATAAGTATTTGTACAATATTTATTACATAGTATGATTACCATATTTAATTACTTTTAATGAAGTAAAATTAAACTATTGTTAAAGTTTTATTGTACAATATTTATTACATAGTATGATTACCGTATTTAATTACTTTTAATGAAGTAAAATTAAACTATTGTTAAAGTTTTATTGTACAATATTTATTACATAGTATGATTACCGTATTTAATTACTTTTAATGAAGTAAAATTAAACTATTGTTAAAGTTTTATTGTACAATATTTATTACATAGTATGATTACCGTATTTAATTACTTTTAATGAAGTAAAATTAAACTATTGTTAAAGTTTTATTGTACAATATTTATTACATAGTATGATTAGCGTATTTAATTACTTTTAATGAAGTAAAATTAAACTATTGTTAAAGTTTTATTGTACAATATTTATTACATAGTATGATTACCGTATTTAATTACTTTTAATGAAGTAAAATTAAACTATTGTTAAAGTTTTATTGTACAATATTTATTACATAGTATGATTACCGTATTTAATTACTTTTAATGAAGTAAAATTAAACTATTGTTAAAGTTTTATTGTACAATATTTATTACATAGTATGATTACCGTATTTAATTACTTTTAATGAAGTAAAATTAAACTATTGTTAAAGTTTTATTGTACAATATTTATTACATAGTATGATTACCGTATTTAATTACTTTTAATGAAGTAAAATTAAACTATTGTTAAAGTTTTATTGTACAATATTTATTACATAGTATGATTAATGTATTTAATTACTTTTAATGAAGTAAAATTAAACTATTGTTAAAGTTTTATTGTACAATATTTATTACATAGTATGATTACCGTATTTAATTACTTTTAATGAAGTAAAATTAAACTATTGTTAAAGTTTTATTGTACAATATTTATTACATAGTATGATTACCGTATTTAATTACTTTTAATGAAGTAAAATTAAACTATTGTTAAAGTTTTATTGTACAATATTTATTACATAGTATGATTACCGTATTTAATTACTTTTAATGAAGTAAAATTAAACTATTGTTAAAGTTTTATTGTACAATATTTATTACATAGTATGATTACCGTATTTAATTACTTTTAATGAAGTAAAATTAAACTATTGTTAAAGTTTTATTGTACAATATTTATTACATAGTATGATTAATGTATTTAATTACTTTTAATGAAGTAAAATTAAACTATTGTTAAAGTTTTATTGTACAATATTTATTACATAGTATGATTACCGTATTTAATTACTTTTAATGAAGTAAAATTAAACTATTGTTAAAGTTTTATTGTACAATATTTATTACATAGTATGATTACCATATTTAATTACTTTTAATGAAGTAAAATTAAACTATTGTTAAAGTTTTATTGTACAATATTTATTACATAGTATGATTACCATATTTAATTACTTTTAATGAAGTAAAATTAAACTATTGTTAAAGTTTTATTGTACAATATTTATTACATAGTATGATTACCGTATTTAATTACTTTTAATGAAGTAAAATTAAACTATTGTTAAAGTTTTATTGTACAATATTTATTACATAGTATGATTACCGTATTTAATTACTTTTAATGAAGTAAAATTAAACTATTGTTAAAGTTTTATTGTACAATATTTATTACATAGTATGATTACCATATTTAATTACTTTTAATGAAGTAAAATTAAACTATTGTTAAAGTTTTATTTCTCTCACGTGATCTATGGCATATATTTACATCTTATTCGGCCTAAGAGCGTCGTCGATTTCAGTGTACGAAGCAAATATTTGTTTGTTTATTTATTTATCTACTTTAATGTATCTAATTGATACATACGCGGACTTATTGCTACGAGAGCAATTTCTTACAGCCAACCAAATATTTATATCCCGCTTTGAGCCCTAAAACCCAGAACAAGTTAGTTTTTGTTTCATCATGATAGTTTTTGTTTCATCATGATAGTTTTTGTTTCATCATAATAGTACGGTATTAATAAATATGTTATTCGATCAATTTTATAGTACAACCACTTCATATAGATAAAATTGAAGTGCCTGTGATTTTCGAATTTCCAGCCTTTACATGCTCGACAATTAAGCTGAATCTAATGTTAAAAAAATGTCCGTCTATGCAAATGGATTTAACTCAAGGAATAGTAAAGTTATCTATGAAAAAAATTATGTAATTTATAGATAGTAATCCTGGCCGATAGATAAACTTAGTTTATGTTTCATCATAATAAATCAAACGTTTCCCAAAGATAGTTGGATATTGGTATTGGATTCCGTGAAATATATCTACACACTTTTTATATCTATACGTAAACATTACATACCCTATACTGTACTCCATACTTATCCCATAATGTACATAAAATACAGCAGAATCTAGAAATCTTCCCGTATGGAGCTCTGTAATAACTCTTTGATCTTTGATCTAATATACAATATTTTTGTCTACATTTTCAATAATGCTCCATAGATGTGTCCTATGATGCCGTAGTAAAAATTTTAAAGCTTATCTCTATAATAGAGCAGTAGTGAACTCTGGTTATTTGTGCACATTTTATTTAGATTTTTTCAAATAACGTGTTTACATAAACCTAAAATATTACGGGTTCGTACCCGTCAGAAACGCCGTACCCGTACATCACGGGATTAGCTAGCTTATAATAAAGTTACTTTTGTTTCCCTCGTTTTTAACTTTTCAGTGCCACATAAAAAAACATATACCGCAATCTAAGATTCAGTAGCAAAACACTTGATGATATTTTTTCATACTTTATTTCAATTTTTTTTAAATAACGTGTCTATTCAAACAACCCGGAAACGAAATCATGGGCACAGCTAGCTTATAATAATATCATTTTTATTTCCATCGCTTTTTAACTTTTGAATACAGTAGCATTTAAAAAAAATATAGGCCGCAATCTAGGGTACAGTATAGAAACTCTCCATTATATTTTTTCATACTTTATTTCAATTTTTTTTAAATAACTTGTCTATTCCAAACACCCCGGAAACGAAATCATGGCCACAGCTAGCTTATAATAATATAATTTTTATTTCCATAAATTTTTTAAATTTTGAATACAGTAACATTTAAAAAAAAATATAGGCCGCAATCTAGGGTGCAGTATCGAAACTATCCATTATATTTTTTCATACTTTATTTTGATTTCTTTTTAAGTAACGTATCTATGGAAATCCAAAGACCAACGCGTATGACATCATGGAAATAGCTAGCTTATAAAAAAATCATTTTCATTTCTGTCACTTTCTTACTTTTCAATAACAATTAACATAGTAAATTAAAAAAACCATAGACCGCAATTTATGGTGTAATAGCAATACTCTTGATTATATTTGTTCATACTTTATTCTGATTTTCTTTAGATAACGTGTCTAAGAAAACCCAAAGACCAAGCGAACTAAGTCATGGGAACAGCCAGCTTACAATAAAACCATTTTTATTTCCTTCAGTTTTTAACTTTTCAATATAGCAGCATTAAAAGTTTATTTAAACATACAATTTTATTTGCTATATCCTTCTACAGAAGAAATAAACTTATCTATCTGAAATTGACATCTGATATTTTTGTAATCTAATAAACTATATTTTAAGGATGCAGTACCGGGGTAGTACGACGTTAAAAGTTGCGACACATTTTCTACTATATCCTTCTTGTTTTTTTTTAGAATCTGATATCTGATGCTGAGAATGAATTGTAATTTATTTAATTGTTTCTTTCGTATCTTTATTTATGATGGGCAATATAAAATTCAAATGTTGTTATGCAACACAAGTGTTTTACATGCCGTTCAAATAAACTTGTTGTGATTCCACTTTTGCAAACTAAAGTTTGCTTATTTTGTATTTAAATAAAGTTTTCAATTCAATTCGTCCATATCATTGCATAGTTTCTATTTTCACTCGCCTTGTTTTTCCAACGCGCATTTTTATCGGTTCCCTTTGTGACTTTGTTCGTTTAAAAGTGGCTTTGTTTTATTGAAAATGTAAACGTTGCATTTTTAACATAGATCTAGTTATTTTAAAATGTCAAATACAAAAATAACATCGATATATTTTTGTGTTTATATCATGAAGCTAAAATATTAACTCACGTTGGGCATGGATAACTGAATAAAGATATGTAAAAGGGCTATAAGTGAAATCATAATAATTTTATTGTTTCAGTCATATATAAATATAACTATACTAGCTTTGACCGCGGTATCACTTGATGTTAGAACTTTTGTCCAAGTTTGTTGAAAATGATGTGCGATTAAGAACGTTCACCTACATCGACATTTACCTTTGAAAACACTCGCGCTGGGATGCCGGTTAAGATTTAAGATTCAACGAAAATTATGCGGCTGAATGTCCTATAACACATTTACATATAGCAGTATTATAATTTATTTAAGTAATAAATAATTAAAGGACTTTAACTTACCGCTGTTGCGTTTTTAAGCTATTTGGGGAAAATTGCAAAGTATAAAGTCATCCAGGATAAGCTTTTGGCGAAAGCTTAGCTTAGTAGTGAGAGCACAACTTTTCGTTTCTCGATTCAGTCGTTGGGATCAAGGGTAAAAATAAAAGAAATATATATTTAATCTATCAAATTCCAAGAGGGTAAAAAAGGAACTAAAATACCGAAAACGATCCAAATTATATTTATTAAGAAAATTATTAATGAAGCTAATTCGAACAATTAGGTATGAAAGACGTATAGTAATATAAATAGATCCTGTAAAATTGATCAATGTTAACGTATATATAATTAAGTTACGTCAAGTTACAGCGACCTAATCGTAAAAACTAGTCGTCTCTCTAAGTTCATACTAACTAGCAATGATTAGTATGAGTTTATAGAGACTTTAAGAGATAAAACTGCCAAACCTCCAAGATTAAAACTGCAAATTTCTATTTGAATTTATACAGTGATTTTAGCGTGATGCGCGCACAAACACGTCCTAGTTACCATTTTCTTATACGTAAAGATGTGGATATAACTAGGAAGATGAAAAGCAGTAAATATTTAATAAAACGTATTTAATAGATATACAGACAAATAAATCAACATGTATCCTGGCAAAAGCTCTAAGATATAAAACTGCAAATTTCCATTAAAATCCATAAAGTGATGTTTGCGTGATGTTCAGATACGGCTTAGTTACTATTTTATTACACATAAAGTTGTGGGTAATGATTACGTGGATGAAAAGCAGTAAATATTTAATAATACATATTTAATAGATTTACAGATAGGTAAGTCAATATATATTGGCTAAACCTATATGATATAGAATTGCAAATTTAAATTTAAATCCATACAGTGATTTTTGCGTGATGCTTGAATCGACAGAGCCTTGTTGTCATTTTATTATATTCATAAATGTGGATAATGACTCGGTGGATGGAAAATAATGAATATCTAATAATCATATTCAACATGTAGATAATATTTTTGAAAGATATAATACCGGTTTTAATTATATTTAGACATTTAACCCCAGCTCCCTCTAAAATTTTAATACAATTCATTCGCATTTCATTTTGCAAAATCAAGTAAAATAATATTACGACACCGTGTTACGAAGCCCCCTGTTTGTTTAAATCTCTCGAGAGGGGAGCTTCGCCCCACCAGCATCCGCACTCGCGCCATCTCATTCAGTAAATAAATAGAAACTGCGCAGTTCAAGTCACACTCCTCAACTATATCCATATTGACATTATTTTATTTTATTTTATAAATTAAATATATTTTAGGAAGGCAGGGTTCAGACGAAAAGGATAACATATTTTTGTAAATGTCGATATGTTATATTCGGGATGTATTTTAATCGACTTAATGATTTTTATTTTCATTAGGTTAGGTTAGGTTAGGTTTTGCTTGCCTTTGGTGAATAATAAATCACGCTTTTTAATATTGTTGTTTTTTAAAAAGAAAAACAACTTTAAAACGAGGAATAATTTCATTACGCAAAACGTACGTTAAAATTTTCAAATAAATAAATCTGAATTAACAAACCTTCTCAAAATAATATTTTTTAAATATTTTTTATTTGCATATTATTTATCAATTACAAACAAGGACCGGCAGATTTAAGTACAAAACAATTCCAATGTATTTGTCTAACTTTCGTGAAAGAAATGTATCATTTTTTGTATCAAATATCTCTCTGTACTTCTAGGATTAATCAGGTGGCAGTGACTAAAGTTACAAAAAATTATTGGCATTTATTGACCTATGTGCGAAAATAGAGCTTAAAACTTTGAAATCATTTCATGAGAAACAACATTAACTTAAAAATAACTCTTGGATACTAGATTCCTCAGGCAGAGTAAACAATATATCTTAGCCTCCATGTTGATGGAAGGTTGAACTGGAAAAATTTCCTGAGACAAAGGGCTGAACAAATCAAATTAAAAGTGAAAAAAATATACTGGTTGATCGGAAGGTACTTCAAACTCAACCGAAAGTATAAAATACTAACTTATTAGTCTATAATTAAACCAATCAGGACTTACGTTACGTGACTGTGGAGCTACATCAAGCTATCAAATCAACAGGCAACACTTCTTAGTTAAACAAATTAGTTCTACACTTCTTAGTTCTCCATCTGCCGCTAACAAGTATATATCGTTGCGTAACCAACGAAGAACTTCATAATAACCTAAAAGTTAAGTGGGTTAGTGAGGTGATCCAAGGATTCGCCATAAAACATGAAAAGCAACTATTATTATACGTGAAAGCCATCCAACTCCTTGATAATACCCAAGAGCTGAGAAGACTGAAGCGCATTAAACCGTATGAACCCTTATGCATATTAAAAAATGTTTAGTTTGAATTTGATATTAGGAAAGATCATACTGGTATTCTACCCTGCATAAGTTCTACTTTCATTAGAAATACTTAAGTACATTTCAAAAGTAATAATTGATTAACTATGTTATGGTTGTACTAATCATATCCAAAAAACGATGTTAAAAAAATGGAAAATGATGAATTAATTGGATTGGTCATAATATATCGTTTTTATTGAACTTCAAGAGAATATACAAAAATAATATGATACCATCTGTTAATAAAAACAATATTTTTGATTAGGAAAAGAAGGAAAGCTGTTGTTTCATTCTTTTCTTAATAATTAAAAATTTTATCGCAATCGCATCGAAACGTCAACCTTATTTACGATATTATATAAAGGTTATTTACCTATTTAGATATTATATGTTTTTTGTTACAAGCGTTTTTACCTGTCAATTTGCACCGTACTTTGATATTATCTATATATATTATTTCTAAAAGGTGTTTTTTGGTCGAGCGGCTCGATCTCTTTAACTACTGCACCAAAAAAAATAAAAAAAATACCCACTTAAAGCTTATGTTTTCTACTTTGGGCGAAAAGTATAAAAAAATTCGAAAAAAATATTTTTGTTAATAAAAAAATTAATTTTTATAACAATTGGCATGAGCGCCATCTGTGGGCGACACATCAAATATCTTAGCCAAATTGTATACTTGGAACACGCTATATGGCGATATAGTGCGAAGACTTCGCACGGGTCAGCTAGCATAATGTAACATATGAAACGTAACATGTAACATCGCGGGTAATGTTAGTCAATTAATTGTAAATAATTATAACGTAAAGAAAGCTATTAAAATAAATACAAATAAGACCACTTTTTACCTGAAAAAATTTTGTACGAACGAGCACTTGATGCATTTACATTGAAAACTTCCACCAAACAAGATAAAAGTAAAGTATTTCAGTATTTAATTTAATTTCGGCACATTAAATATAAAATTATACGAATTATGATACAGCAAATTTTCTATAACTGTAATAAAATAAGATAAGAAATAAAGTAAGAAAATCGGGAAATCAGACAGAAGAAATGGTTAAATATCATTAATTTTACTAACCATTCTTAACACAAGTAGTGTGATGCAAGCTTTTTATTCATCATATTTTATTTACTCGATAATATCAATAAGATAAGCTTGATAAACACCCATTGATGTCCAATTTCATCGTGAACAAGGACGAAACGTGACTAGATAATGGTCGATAGTTGTTGACATATCGATGTCGGCATTGGCGATACTTATCCCCCTCTGTTACGCTCGAGCAAGGGACCGTAACGTGTTTATCAATTGCCATTATACATTGAATTCAATCTGCCCCCACGATAGCTAATATGTATGTGTTACTAAATTTTGTATTGAGTATGGTTCTGGTCTGGTATAAGTTATAAGAAAACAGACAAAAACGTATAAGGTAATTTGTTCCTTTTAGTTCGTTCTGTTTTTGTATAACTTTTTGGGTATTACTCTTATTATAATGTAGATTGTCATATATGTTAGGCTACTTTTGAGATATCTTTTTAGGTTTCTATACCCAAAAATTTTGTGAAGAAAAATGTATTATCTCTTGACTTTTTCAAAGAGAGAATCAGAAGAAAATTAGACAAAAATTGGGAGAAAATTAGGAAAATAGCCCTTAGTAAATACTTCAGTGCGATTTTTTTTTTTAAATTTTATAAACTAATTAAGGAAATATAGGTAACCAATATGTTTTTTACGCTTGTGAGTGATGTTTGAGGCAATTTATTCATATTGTGAAAAATAATGTCCATAGTTGTAATGACTAGAAACCCTCAGAGTTTGAGTTCCACTCGTTTGCAACAGGTTTATTTAATAAATTGTATTAAAAATTTACATTTTATTTATTCTTGAAATAAAATTGTAAATAATTAAGTGATTCAGAAAATGAAGGTTTGTTGTTGTTTTGTCATATTGAAATCTGCCGAACCTATATCTTAAGGTCAACTTAGTTATAATGACTAGAATCCCTTAGAATGTGAGTTCCATTCGTTTGTAACAGGTTTATTTAATAAATTTTATTAACAATTTACATATTGTTTATTTTTGAAATAAAATTATAAATAATTAAATGATTCAAAAAATAAACGTTTATTATTGTTTATCATATTGAAATCTGCCGAACCTATATCTTAAGGTCAACTTATTATCGGAATACACCCACACACGGCGTCAATAATAAGACTTTATCAACTGTTTAACAATCAAAATTCAAACGAGTAAAGCCTCTAAACCACATATCGACAGAGACACGCGAGCCGATGATGAAGCATTCTGTGTCATTACCGAAAATGATAATGAGCAGGCGGATAGCAGGGACGCCCTCACTCTCTACCTGCTCATCGCAATCGAATCTCGCCCAGACAGTCATTGCCTGTAATAAATATAATGGATTCGCTGCCATTAAGAGCGCATCTTTACTGACTTAACCTATATATTTACTTTATCGTGGCTATGGAGTGATGAAGGAGGAAGAAAGTCAGATTATATGAAATTGATCTGTATTGATCACACTGTTATATAAAATTGTTCGTGAGTTTTTATTCCTAGTAATATAATAAAAGTTAAAATTGTATGTTTATTTGTTTGTCTGTCTTCCTATCACGCCTAAACGACTTAATCAATTTGAATAACAGTTTGTATATGGATAACGAATATCGTAGATTAACAGATACGCTGTCATTTACTAAGACAGAGCAGTTAGCATAAATACTAAACAAATTATGCCCGTTGAAAAATGTAATGCGTTGCCAGACTATAGTAAAGTTTGGAACGAAATGTACCTCTCAGCAATAGGTAACACACAATAAGTGTTTTATTGATAAATAGTTTTACGCCCGGTACATTTTATACATAAACATATACACGAAGGTAAGTTTGGAAATTTATATCCAGGTCATTTCATATGTTTTTTTCTTAATTTATGTGTTACTTGGCGCAGTATAAGTTAAAGTTGTAAAGTTTTGAATATTTTTTAAAATTAATTTTTAAAAATAGTAGAACATGTTCCATTTAATATGTCAAATTCATGAGTAGATAATAACATAAAATAAGTGTTTTATTGATAAATAGTTTTACACCCAGTATGGAAATTTATATCCAGGTACCATTTCATGTCATATGTTTTTTCTTATTTTATGTGTTACTCGGCGCAGTATGAGTCAAAAAAGTAAAATTTGAAGTATTTTTTAAAATTACTTTTAAAAAATAGTGGAACATGTTCCATTTAATATGTCAAATTCATGAGTAGATAATAACATAGAATAAGTGTTTTATTGATAAATAGTTTTACGCCCGGTACATTTTATACATAGACATGTATATATGTCTATGTACAAAAAGTTAAATATAGAAATTTATATCCAGGTACCATTTCATTTTACATGTTTTTTCTTAATTTATGTGTTACTCGGCGTAGTATAAGTCAAAGTAGCAAAGAAGTTTTGAATATTTTTTAAAATTAATTTATAAAAATAGTGGAATATGTTCCATTTAATATGTCAAATGTATACCAAGCTTTGCGCGTCATGGGATGATAGTATGGACTAAAAGGCTGTGCAATAAAAAAATGTTAAAAGTCGGTCTGGTAAATAATTATCAAAGCAATACTTATGTACATCGTAAATACAAAACTGACATGATTAAAAGTTTTACATATTATTTTGAAAAAAAAATCTTAACACTAAGCCGACGAAACTATAAGCAATATAAGTATTGAATATTTTTGGAAAATATTTGCGTCAGGTATGGGTTTAGAATTATATAAAGTTCAAAACAGCTTATTTTGATTTTTTGTCTGCTCATGTATTATTTTCTCTATTCGTTTGAACAAAAGGTTAAAACTACTGGATTGATTGAAATGTTGCTATCCCTGAAAGTTTCAGGGGCTCGAGATACCAAAACGTCTAAATAAGTACATATGAAAGTTTTATAAACTATATAGGCGGTCATAATATGTAACTTCTGCATATTTCATCGCAATATTTCCAAATATTCTGAAAGGTAAATGACATTGAAAAGAAAATAAGTTGCAATGGGAAAGTGGAAGACAGAATGACGAGAGCGCAGTTAGGAGAGAAGGGGCTTAAGTGGGGATAGAGTTTAGGTGTCTTGCGTAATTGTTGATCGCGCGGGTTCAAAATTCGCGAGCGTGCTAATGCAAGCGGACGTATTATGTGTCAGTACGCGCTAATATTTCCATCCTATAATATCTAAGTGAATGAAGACATAAACAGAATTTGTTATATAATAAAATTATATTTTATTTTTCTAAGCTAAACACAGTAAAAACTTACTTATTATATTATTATAGATTGTTTAAATAATTAATAATATGCAAATAACATACTTCTCCAAGTATAAGCCATAAAACGAGTTTGATAAAGTTTGAAAAGTTGATAATTCTCATATACTCCAACCGTTAACCACGCCGTCAATTTCGCGTTCAGCACAAAAGGTCGAGCGTTAATACACAGGCCTAACCGCTCGGTCAGTGCTCATGTGAAACCGCACAGCTCTTTCACATCCTCAGCAATAACATAAGTTATAAAGTCGACGTGGAATGGCCGACCGAGCAAATGCTACTTAATACCGTCGTAAAGTAGGGGCTTTACTCTTCGCAGCGAGTCATGTTTGATGTGGTATTGAAATTAGTTGTCTGCAAGTTGGTCGTTGGCGACAGCTGTCGGAGTTTCGCTGAATGTGTAAGCTGCTATGGATGTAATTATATTTGTTCACTTCTATGTGCCACACAGTGAAGATCTTTCTTACTAGTTACTTGGGACGATTTTCTTCTGCGAATGTGGTAACGACAGGTGATTAAGAAAATAAAATACCGTAGGCAAATCATTTCATTTATGCTTATGTTCAATGGAGCTAAAGAAGTA
This sequence comes from Druceiella hillmani, assembly GCA_039881145.1. Lineage (NCBI taxonomy): Eukaryota > Metazoa > Arthropoda > Insecta > Lepidoptera > Hepialidae > Druceiella > Druceiella hillmani. The sequence continues at coordinate 4,620,250 of JAYKKI010000014.1, forward strand.
CAGGCCATCAAAATATGTGTTGTACTAACGATTTATAAACTTGGTAAATGTTTATTTAACAAGAAAGTGGTGGAAATATTACTTTGGTAATTTGAATGGTACATGTTTAGTTAATCGCATGTTCGTTAATAAAGCTATCAAATACGTATCGGGATACGCACTTGGGTTAGTAGGGTTCTGTCGTAGTCCACCTATCCTACTCGTAAAATTGTTGAGACATGTCAAGCGAAATGAATTGATTTTTAATATCTAATCAAATATTAGTATTTACAATTGTTTGCGATTACACACTCTTGATTTAAAAATTAGAGAGGGGAGAGTCTTCAAAGTAAATTACAATGTATGTCACATTATAAGTTATTTTCGAACTTAATTTTTAAAAATGGTGCTTAAAAAAAGAAATGATACACCTTGAAAGTAATTTTTAAAAACCTATCCAATGTTACTCTGTACTTAGATACTAATGGGGTTGAAGAAAAAAGTTTGCTCTCACGTTTCATGTTAACTACATATTAATTAAGAACTCAATACAAAGCAGCTTCTTGCAAAATTTCTTGCGTATACGTTTAAATTAGGGGTGAGGTTGTCAACGATGGACAGATGATTGGGCATGATGATTTAGTTGATATCATCATCATCATCATCATCAAAAGCACAGCAGCCCTCTGCAGGCCAAGGCAGACTCACTGATCCTCCTGCACCTGACCCTGTCTGATACGATGGCTTTCCACAGGTTGACTCCCATTAGTAAGAGGTCTTTTGAAATGTCATCTAGCCAACGTGTTGGTGGTTGTCCTTTGCCTAGTCCCCTAAATCTTCAAAAAAGTAACTTTTTTGGCAAGAAAAATATCAGCATATTTTTTAATGATTTTTCATGTACAGTATTTGGTTAAATATTAATCGAAAAAATAGCACTTTGAATCAAAGAATACTGCTTGTGGAGTTATGACTTCAGGGTTTTAATATTATAGTAATATTTTGCTGGCGGTTTCATCTCCATGGTATTTTTAAACAAATCTTCTCATGAAGAGAGTATAGTTCTTCATCACATGCATATATGCAAATGTTCCATTCGTTAGAATTCTCCGCTGTGGTCTAAAAAAATAAGTAGGTACCAAGTAAATACATTCAAGGATAAATACTTATTTTCATAACTCGCAAACTGCATATGATAAGTATATAGCGTAAAATAAACTTTTGTAGTGAAATATATTTACGTGCCAACATTGAAATTTATTTACATAAGGATTCATAAGTTTTTACTATAAATATCCATCAATATGATACTCAGCCATAATAATTTTATTTATCATGAAAATGAGTAATGTGTATTACCTATTGACAACAGGTATACGCGAGTTTTTCTTACAGTTTTGGTAGCGCATTCAGTTTTTTCCGGTGCGGCTAATGTACATTATTTATATGCAAACTTTCCTTGAAATCCGCTGGACTGTTTAAACACGAAAGAAAGAGAGACAAACAAATAAGTAGACAATGTTTCACTTTTATAATATTAATAGGGATCAGTCATTGCGGTAAAACCTTTCCCACGGTAAATCGCACTCTCGTTGTACGAACGCATACAATTTATTTCGGTTTTGTCCGGGAGATAATTAAATTAGATTTTATTGGAAAAACGAATCATGGGATATTTAGCTTATAATGTATTAACAACGTAGGGAAATTAAAAAAAACATGTTACTTGTTTCTGAAGAACACTTATTTTTAAATGGTTTTTCATGTACAGTATCGCAAAAATTACAGTTTAAATAATAAATAGAAACGATTAAAGAAATTTATTAAGTAAAATTGTTAAGTATGAATAGAACTCGAATTACGTAGTCTGTATATATCTAGGTACATAGGAAAATTTAAACAATTATGGTTATAAAGAGTTATTATTAAACAATTTACAAAGGTTAATATTGTTCACAATTAAATGAAACTACGTGATGTAGTATTATTTCTACTATCTTTAATTTCTTTACCACGACCTAGGTTTCGTTGTATTACAACATCTTCAGGTGGGATATAAGCAAAGATTCTTTCAGAGAATCTTTGCTTTGCTTTCAAGAGAGTCTTTGCTTATATCCCACCTGACGATGTTGTAATACAACGAAACCTAGGTCGTGGTAAAGAAATTAAAGATAGTAGAAATAATACTACATCACGTAGTTTCATTTAATTGTGAATAATGAATTTCTACAAAATTAACGCCAAATATATTCAATAGTTAATATTGTTTTTCACCGTTTTAGTATATTACTTATTATATCTTTCACACAGATAAAAATATCGTGTATTTCCCAAAAACCATAAGACCTAGAATAATCACCCTTCTATAGTTTTCTGGTCTGATGCTGCAAACCCTGTTTTTCCCTGATTTTTGGTTGAGTAGTTTCGGAAATAAAATGAGGCGGGTTGCATTTTTTTTGCACATATTAGTGTATATCTTTGAGGATGTACAACGTAAATTTTTTTTTAATTAGTTATAACTCTTCTTTATTCTCTTTTGAATGGTACCCCTCACAATATATAAAGTTAAGAGTGACTACTTTTTCGTATATTTAAATGGCCTACTTTAAAATTACGATACAAATAGTTTCGGATTAGTTAGTGTGATCGTAAACATGCAAGTTAATATGGTCTATTAGTATGCCAAATTTTTTGTTTTTAGTCAAACTTTTTCAGAAAAAATTCATATGTGACAGACAGAGAAGCAGGTGAGGTTTCATTTTTATTTTTGTCGTATGGTACCATGAAAATTAGTGAGGTGGAAATTGAAACTCTTGTGTTGAATGGTTCGTAATAAAGTATGTAATTATAGGTTCTTAGCGTTACTAATATTTCAAAACTTGTATTTCTAAAGGTTCACTTATGCACGCACGCATATATATTCATATTAACAGTGTGAATTTCGGTTCTACAGTATTCATATAAACCATATTGTGTTTAACAGTTAATCAACTGAAGTAAAAAAAAATTATAATTTATATACATCTTTATTTTATGTATAATTTCACCCTTTATGCTTTAAGTATAATTTCGATTTAATTAATTAAATTGTTGATAACAAAAATTAATTTAAATATGTTTTAATTTAAATCATTCTAGAATCAATTTATTCCCGCGGGTATTATTCTTATCAGATAATCAAATCTACGTTGAATCATTAGCTAATGTATAAGTCAGCTAATTGTCAGTCGAAATATATATATATATATATATATATATATATGTGTATATATATATATATATATATATATATATATATATATATATATACTAGCGTGACCCGTGCGAAGTCTTCGCATTATTTATTCCATTATGAAGCTCAGATGACAGATCAAACAAATATTTTACTAAAATTGACATATAGAGGCGCAAGTATCAAAAGCATTGAGCTAAAGCGCCACTTTATTTATACGTGAGTGGATTTGAAATTAAACAAACATTTTACCGACCGTCAATCATATTGACGTTGAGCCGTTAGATGGCAGCATTGCTGTTTTGTGTATATAATTTTAATAATTAATTAATTTGCAAAAACAATAGCAATAATAAATTTTTTAGTTGTGGATGCCGGTAGAGCAAGCAATTATCTATAAAACGATATATAATTTATGTGGATTAGTTGTGAGGTTTTTTCTAAAAAGGGAGAGTAACATCTTAACCTTAGCGTATTAATATATATGATGATGATGATGATGATGATATATATATATATATATATATATATATATATATATATATATATATATAGATAGTTGAAAATTTTTTACGAAATTATTATTTGTTAACGTAAACGGATCTGAGACATTCCTCATTTTTCGAGTACAGATATTGAGTGAAAATGCGCTAATGAATAAAAAGATAAAAGATACGAATGCACACGCGACGGCAGAGACGGAAGATATTTAGTAGGTGGCGTTGACGTATGTATTCCTTTTGACGTATGCGTATGTGTTTCTATTGACAAATTCGAGTCTGTTGAAAGTCGACTACAAAAGACGGCAGTTTTCGATCGCCGACTTAGCACATCCAATAGTCAATAGTCTTTGATATGCGTTATTGTTAAACGCTAGGCTTTTTTAAAGTATTAATACTAAGATATGGTTTATCATAAACGTATGTATTGCGTTATTTGCACATTTATACGTACAAAAATTTATAAAACATCTTCTTTTGTATATACTCTGCTTTTTAGTAGATAATATTGTATATTAACCTTAGTAGGTTAAAGAAAGCTCTGAGTAATAGTATTTTTTCATATAAAACCTTATATATGTATTTCAATAACAGGCTCTTGTACTAGTGTACTTCAAAATCAATTTAAAATATTAATTTTTTACCTCCTTTCGATATTTCAAAAGATTTTTATATTAGGATGGCTTTGTTTGGAAAAATAGTTTGTCATATCTAAAGTGTAAACATATTTAAACAACACAGATATTCAGTTATGAAAAGCGTATATAAACGGATGAAAAGCGTATATAAAAATAACAATTTTCTTCGAATGTAATTTTATTACAGTATGAAGAGATATTATTATAACAGCGTACCCTTTCATCAGAGCTTATTATCTGACAAAACGAAGCTTAATTGCCATCTCCATTGAATTGTCACGCGTCGCGACGCGAGCTTTCAGCCTACCTACTTACACGCTACACAGCTTTTACGTCGCCTCGTATTCGGCGTATATCGTTATTAGTAGGGACTCTTGTGACTGCGAATTCAGATGGAGAGTAGATTACTGAAAGTAATTCGTTGATAATGATATCAAAGATAGACTTTTGAAGTTATTCCAAAACGTTTCGTAATGATTTCAGTTGTGTCGACTGTATTTTGCTCGCTAACAATGTATGTTTGTTAATCTTTGTAACCTTCCTTTAAATATTTCTCGCTGAAATTTGTACATAATTATATAATACGTGCATAGTGATAATTATGGAATTGCTGATTTAATTCTATGTTATGGACGTTTAAAAGCTTGATAAAATTTCATGGATTAGCCAGTTCAATATATATCGTTATTCATTTAGTTATATGAACAATTTACTATGATAAAAATTACTGTCGTGCTTTAAAATTGTTAAATTTAGGCGACCATTCGTCCGGTTCGAACGTGTACATTATTTCTTGTTAGAAAGTGTTCATTCACACTTACGAGACTTATATGCTGTCGAGTACTTCGGATTTAATTATTCCAATTTTTGGTCGGGTTCGACAGCGTCCATTATTTCTTGTTATTTCTGTCGTTCATTCATACTAATTTATACGTTTTTGAGGATGTCTGATTTAATAATTCGAGTTTTTGGTCCGGTTTGACCATGTCCATTATTTCTCTTAAGCCTTATCTTTCATTTATAGTTATAAATTTTCGAAGACTTTCAATTTAATAATTCGAATTTTGGTCTAGTTTGATCTTGTCCATTATTTTTATTTCGTTGTCTCGTTCATACATACTTACTTCTACATTGTTGAGGACATCAGATTTAATAATTCAAATTTTTGATCCAGTTCGAACTTCTCCATTATTTCTCGTAAGCTATCTCGTTCATTCATACTTATACGTAGTCCAGGACGTCAGATTTAATTATTAGAATTTTTGGTCCGGTTCGATCTTGACCATTATTTCTCGTTAGCTATCTCGTTCATTCATACTTATACATTGACGAGGACGTCAGATATAATGATTCGAATTTTTGATCCGGTTCGATCTTGTCCATTATTTCTAGTTAGCTATCTCGTTCATTCATAATTATACATTGACGAGGACGTCAGATATAATTATTAGAATTTTTGATCCGGTTCGATCTTGACCATTATTTCTCGTTAGCTATCTCGTTCATTCATACTTATACATTGACGAGGACGTCAGATATAATGATTCGAATTTTTGATCCGGTTCGATCTTGTCCATTATTTCTAGTTAGCTATCTCGTTCATTCATAATTATACATTGACGAGGACGTCAGATATAATTATTAGAATTTTTGATCCGGTTCGATCTTGACCATTATTTCTCGTTAGCTATCTCGTTCATTCATACTTATACATTGACGAGGACGTCAGATATAATGATTCGAATTTTTGATCCGGTTCGATCTTGTCCATTATTTCTAGTTAGCTATCTCGTTCATTCATAATTATACATTGACGAGGACGTCAGATATAATTATTAGAATTTTTGATCCGGTTCGATCTTGACCATTATTTCTCGTTAGCTATCTCGTTCATTCATACTTATACATTGACGAGGACGTCAGATATAATGATTCGAATTTTTGATCCGATTCGATCTTGTCCATTATTTCTAGTTAGCTATCTCGTTCATTCATACTTATATGTTGTTGAGGACCTCAGATTTTATGATTCGAATTTTTGGTCTGGGTCGATCGTGTTCATTATGTCTCCTAAGCTTAGTTCATTCATGCTTACATATACGATGTCGAGGTCATCATATTTAATAATTCGAATTTTTGAGCCAGTTGGTTTGTGTCGCATTTTTCTCTTCAGCTATCTCTTCCATACATATTTATACGTTGTTGAGGACGTCGGATTTAATAATTCGAATTTTTGGCCCGAGTCAACTGTGTACATTATTTCTCATTCATACCTACTTATATGTTGTCAAGGATGTTGGATTTAATAATTCGAATTTTAGGTTCGGTTCGATCGTGTCCATTATTTCTTATAAGCCTTCTCGTTCATTTATACTTATACGTTGTCGAAAACGTAGGATTCAGTAATTCGAATTTTTATTTGGTTCGATCGTATCCATTATTTTTCGTAAGCCCTCCTTATTGTACTTGTATATTGTCAAGGACTTCATCTTTAATAAATCAAATGTTTGGTCTAGGTCGATCGTGTCCATTATTTCTCGTCAGCTATCTCGTTTATTCATACTTATACGTTGTTGAAGATCTCAGATATGATGATTCCAATTTTTGGTCCGGTTCGGTCGTGATCATTATTTTTCGTAAGCTCTTTTCTTCATTTGTACTTATATATTGTCAAGGATTCCGATTCAATAATTCAAATTTTTGGTCCGGGTCGATCGTGTCCATTATTTCTCGTTAGCTCTCTCGTTTATTTATACTTAGACGTTATTAAGGACGTCGGATTTAATAGTTTGAATTTTTGGTTCCTTCTCGGTCACTTATACTTGACATTGTCAAGGATGTTATACATATAACTTTTCGAGGACGTCAGATTTAATGATTCGAATTTTTCGTCTGAGACAATCATGTCCATTATTTCTTGTAAGCTCTCTCGTTCATTCTTACGTATAAGTTGTCCAGGACGTCAGACGTCGTTTTTGGTCCGGTTCGATCTTGTCCATTATTTCTCGTAAGCCTTCTCGTTCGTTTATACTTATACGTTGTCGAGAACGTAGGATTCAATAATTGTAATTTTGATGTGGTTCGATCGTGTTCATTATTTTTCGTAAGCTCTCTTCTTAATTTGTTCTTATATATTATCAGGGATTCCGATTCAATCATTCACATTTTTGATCCGGGTCGATTGTGTCCATTATTTCTCGTTAGCTCTCTCGTTTATTTATACTTATATGTTGTTAAGGACGTCGGATTTAATAGTTTGAATTTTTGGTTCCTTCTCATTCATTTATACTTGTACATTGTCAAGGATGTTAGGTTTAATAATCCGAATGTTAGATCTAGGACGATCGTGTCAATTATCCATTTTTAGCTCTTTCAATCATTCGTACCTATAATCCATTCAATTTCAAGAGAGAATTTTTGTAATTCTTCACAATCGAATTTGACAGTTAATAAGGTTGGCACAAATATATATTCGATCAGCTGACTGCTATTTATAAAATTCATAGTATATGATACTATGAGTAATATATTATATACTATGAATAAATTCATAGTATATAATACCTAGATTACTATAAAACTATATACGTAATAAAAACATTACTTTCAGAAAGTTTCACTATAAAAAACGTTATAAATACAAGTATAGTAAAATTTTAAAAGTAATAGTAAAATTTTACACGGTAAAAATGGACAACCTACATTTTTTTGCGAAATTAGCAGGATTTTCAAACATTTCGTGAAAATAAATGAAATTTTGACGCTGAAAAAGCCTAGAGCATACGTGTTATTCATTAAATTTATAAGGCGTTAGAGTGAGATAGCGACAAATTTTTGTCAGCTTACGCTGCTATATTTCTAGATTTGTTTGCATTATATACAAATATACTTATGTTATATTTGGCGTATAGATAATTAAACAAACATTGTGAAATGTTCTTTTCTTTTCAAGTAAGTATTGGTACTACAATATTTTCCAGTGTAGCCTACAAATTATATTCGTACTTTAGGATAATATTTTTATAAAAAACTGTCATACTACTTGTCCAAAGGCATATAGATTCCGGAGATCAATTATATTTTTTTGCTTACGGTATGTCCACGTATGGCAAATCATGTATACGACGTATATACAGTGCTTGCTTGTGAAGTTGTCACACTTATCAACGTAATGGCGGTTAATGCGCGAGGCGCACTTACTTGTTATTTTTTAATATTGGTCTCTGAATTTTTAGCATTTCATAAAATAATTTTGTATTATATTAAGTTTATTATATTATTGTGTTTTATAATGTTAAATTTGTTTTGCTAAATGTGTTATATTTTTAAGTATGAGTCTAATCGAAATGGCAAATGTTCTAAGTACAGTACCTATACAGCTGTTCGAGAGTACATATTACTGTAAAACTCTAAGATTGCCGTCGTATCACTGTAAAATAAATACAATCAAAATGATCTGGTCACAAAATAAATGATATAGAAGACACTACTTTTGAATTAAATGATGTCAAAAGATTTCTGCTTGAAGCAATGTCATTTAATAACCTCCGCGGCATAGATGAACAAACATTGTTAATGTTGATACACGATGTAATAGATCGATTTATGATGAATATGTTCTGTACTAGACATGATATGTTCTGTAATACTATTTCTCAGTGATCTCGGCAAAAGGCCGGACTCGCTGGCGCTAGCATTCCAACATATTTGGATATCTGTGTCGGAGCCCAGATTCATTGTAATATAGTTATATATCTATTCCGTGAAATATTTTTGTATTTACTGTATTTTTAAAAAGTATTTTAAAGATTATTCAAAAATTAAGTATTTGTGATTATTTTGTAATGATTGTTTTTACAAGTTGACATTTAATTAAACTACTATTTCTATCGATATTTTCGGTATTATTTTATTATGTTTTTTTATGTAACAGTAATACTTATGAATTGTTCGAAACACTTCATCTTACTGATCTGAATTTCTCTTAAATATAAAATATAACCTAATTAATCTAAGTTGTGTATGTATACAGTGTAAATATGTACACTAATAAAAAATATATTTTTTAATGGCAAATACCAAATAAATTCACATTAAATTACTAATGTGAATGTAAGAAACAGATATACCTGAACTGTCAAATTGATCGTTTATAAACATTTTCTTTTCAAATTGAGTGGGGTATATATACTTTTATGTTGTTCATTTGAATTTTTGGTCCGGGTTTGTCGTGTCCATTATTTATAGTTAGCTTTCTCGTTCATTAATACTTATTTATACGTTATCAAGGTCGAATTTTTGGTCTGGTTTGATCGGGTTCATTATTTTCTTGTATGCCATTTTACTTATGCTTTGTCGATGATTTCGGATTGAATAATTTGAATTTTCAGTCCGGTTCGATCTTGCCCAATATTTCTCATAAGCCAGATGGCTTCATATTAGATAGTTCATTCATATTTATGAGGACGTTAGATTTAATCTATATAATCGATCGGGTCGATAATGTCTATTATTTCTTGTTAGCCCTCTAGTTCATTCATACTTACTTATACTTTGTTGAGAACGTCGGATTGAAAAATTAGAATTTTTGAGAGATAACAAAAACATATATGTATTGTGAAGTTTTCAGAGAAATTGATCTAAATTGTTGCCCAATTATTGAATGAATATTATGAAATTATTGAATTAGTATTATTAATATTATGAAATTATTAAACGGAATACTTATTTATGCATATTTAATATATTTACATATTAAAAATAAACATTATTATTTATCATAGTTCAATACATGAACTATGTACTTTTAAATTTTCAAAAGAGAATCTTTGTAAACAAAACATAATGACAGTTCAGGTATCGTAAACATTTTTCTTATATTCTTTTTAGTCATATATTGTGGATTTATTTTGTATTTCTGACTAAAATATATATTTTTATTGGTACACACACACATACACACACACATATACTGTATAAATAATGTTGAACTGACGTTAAAGCTTTTTATTAATGTAATTTTTTTTAAATAAATAAATCTAATATACAATCGTATAACAGCAAAAGCTTAAATATTTTTAAAAAATCACTAGCGTGTAAAGTATACGCTAGAAAACATGTATTATACATGACAAAGTAACCCTTATATTTATTTGAAAATAAAAGGTTCTAACGTTTTTTTCCACTACCCTTACGCCAAATACCAAGTCTATATATAACTGTTATATAACACCAATGTTCTATCTCGTTTACTCCTTTTGTCTGCTGGAAAGATAAATTTATTAGAGATATTTCATTTTAACGCAGTATAAAGTAAATGTTGTGTATCGAATAGTATTTATTGGTATAAACTTCACACGTGTCGGAATATCTAATATTTTTTTAAAATGTTTCATACCTCTGAGCTTTGTGTAACTGACAGGTAGGGTGGTCCATTTTTTTCTTCTAAATTTTACAAATGACATTAGTAAAATAACAATGTAACATGGACATTTATAACATTATTGTCATGATAATTTATTGTGTTAATATAAACAGTAAATATAATACATAATTCAATAATATCATGGTTGAAATACAATGATTTCTGTGAATAGTCTGCTGATCGTATATATTTTTGTGGTAACCCTATTTTAACTGTCAAATGGGTTTGTTTAAAAACATTCTCTTTTGGAATGGAATGGAGTACGTATTGAATATATAGAACCTCACGCTTAACTGATTTCTTTTATAATAACTCAGTTTACAGGTGATTTATCTAACACGAGTATGGCTTAGATTTATAGTCCAATATATATCTCAGTAACGTCCTCACGTAATCCTATCTACTACCAAAGCAAGTAAAGAAAAACGCAACTCGAAAATATATAAAAAATACTGCCAACACGTAATAACATTTCAGCACACTTCAGCTTTTAATACTCCAACATTGCTGACGAGGACATTATGGATTCTCTTGACGATTTTTGCTGATTATATTTTTTGATACTTTAACAGTTTATAAATTTTATCGGGTATAAAGTAAAAAAAATCTGATCTCCGATAAACTATTTATAACTTTATGGCTTGATTGCTTGATTTAGATGTTAATGGTTTATTGATTCTTACGAAGTTATGAAGTGAACTTCACATATACCTGTATGTATACCAGTAGTTAAAATTAAAAAGTTAGTTATATTCGTACAGAAAGTCAAGTAGTATCTATAATCTTATTGCAAATTAATTTCTTAACCCGTGACTTTGTGACGTCATAGCTACAGATGTGAATATCGATTTAAATCTTAAAATTAATTGTTAATTGTTACTGTCACAGTATTAAATCGTCCCTGATATTGAATAGGGCGTTAATTTTTAGCAAGCATTAAATTGTGTAAAAAAATTGTAAGTCCCGGAAACTTTTATTCATTTTAAAAATAATTTATTTAAAAAGTAAATGTATATTCGTAAGTATTACATTAATTTTAATATGGAGTTATAATTTTAAACATTTATAGCTTTCTGAAACAGATTGTATTTTGCAATAAACATACATTATGCAAAATAAAGATACAGCTCTTAATATCAAAAACATGATCCCCTATTATTTTGCAATATAAATAAAAAAAATGTAATACTGACATAGAAGAATGCACTTATATAATTTATTATTAGCGTTCTAAAATGAAACTTTGTATTTGTAGATGAAACGCGGAGAGTTTTTATTAACATATAACGCTTCCCTAACTCCATCTATGGGACAATTCATGTAAGTATTGGCAACAATAGTTTCAAAGAAAACATTATCGCGCATGACATAATTTGGACGTTATCATTTTCTGTGTAAACAACTTTAATTACAAGTAGACCTTGTGATTTTTTTTTAAAGTATGTGATTTATTAATACGATTATATACAAATACTGAAATCGTTGGTAAAACTAAAGGCACACCCCACGATGTTTTATCGTATATTAAAGAAACAATTCTAAGAGAAAGTTAAAGAAATAAAGAAAGGTGCAATAGCAAGGAGCAGAGAGAAGGGGAAGATCCGCACTAAATAGTGGCCGAGAATAGTCACCGAACGCGAAAAAAGGGAGTTTTTGTAGACAATTTTACAAGATTAAACTAATTGACAATCAATAGACTTCTATTGTTATTTTACAATTTTTTTTAAATTTTACAAAATTAAATTTTTTGACAATCAATAGGCTTCTATTGTGAAAATTAACTAATAGATAGGAACGAACTGTCACCAAAATTTATCAATAATTGCGATCTGTAACATGTCCTCACATACACGTATTTAAATATATATCAAGGGGCGAAGAACCATGTCATTTTTCAAAGGCAAATTATCATAATCATAATTAATATCAAAAAAATTGTGTCATTTTTAGAGGAAGATTTTTAATATAGAAAATTTTTAATATAGCCTTTTTTCAAAGAGCTATATTAAAAATTGATTACCTGTGTAATTATTTCAGTTATAATTAAAGAATAAAGTGTTAAAAAAAGGGTTAAATAATACTTCTGTTGTTAAAAAAAGCATACACTCGAGGTGTGCAATATCGTTGAAATTATAATTTTTTTTAAAATAATGTTTTTGGTGACTATTAAACAATAAAATAAAAAATGAAATAAAACTACGTGATTTAGTATTATTTCTACTTTATTTAAATTCTTTACCATGACGTAGGTTTCATTGTATCGCAACATCTTCAGGTGGTCAATTAGCAATCTTTGCTTGACAACATCTTCAGGTGGGCACTTGGCAAAGCTTGCTAATTGCGGATAAAGAATTTAAATAAAGTAGAAATAATGCTACATCTCGTAGTTTTGTTTAATTGTGAATAACGAATTTCTATAAAATTAACGCTAAATATATTTAATATTTTACTTCTGGCGTCTGTTTTGCTGGGCACACTCTGTTATGTTTTTGTTACGCCCTGTAGTGCGAATATTTAATTTAATTTATTTATACTACAATACACATAGTAGTTTTTTTAAACTTCAAAATTATCCTAATGGCAGCACATAAACAGTTATTTAACGAAATTGAAATTAATGATTTAAAATATGCAAATGATGTTATTACGGAATTTTTTTTTTTAAAATTTTTTTGAGCTTCAATCCAAATCTATACAACAGTTTATTTGCTTGTCAATTTATTTAACGAATTGCATTATCAGTGTTTTAGTAGAAACTGAGGTTTATTTTATTATATAACTAAAGGCATTTGCCAGTTTGAATGCCATGTATTGTAAACAAATCATAAAACTCTTCTTCCAAATACGTAACTGGTTTAACAAACTTATTAACCTCCAAAGTGAAGCCAATCGCAAAGCTTTTTGTCGGACCTATTACACGCTTCGTATTTCTGCGCTGACTCGTCTTATTCTTTAAAGAACCAAAGCTTTTATTCAAAGTTCGGTCTCTCAACCAAAACGATATATTGCAACGAGCTTAATAGTGTAAATCATCATAAATGTAGAAGTATTTTACGTATTTGAGGACGCTGAGAAGTTTACGCTCTCAAAGCTTTATGGCTTCCACTGTGTGCTCAGTGGAAGTTAGCGGATTCACTGTTGGATTTAATTAATTCCGAAGACGTTTCGTTGGCTGTAGATCCGTTTGTATATTCTCTTTATTAAGCTTATATAAAATGTCTAGTGATTTATATAATATAGATACATGAGGCAATTTTTTGAACTTCACTCTTTCTTCAAATATTATATGGTTAAAGATTCGATGTGAACATTACTATTTCTAGCAGTACTCTTTATGTATGTATATATATGTGTGTGTGTGTACGCGCGCGCGTGCGCGTTTCCGTTTGCGTGTGCGTATGCGTGTGTGCGTGTGTGTGTATACTTGATAAATTCAGCATACAAACATATTTTGTATCACGTGTATATTACCGTAAATTAATGATTGTGTAAAGTGTAGATTCGATGGATAGATGTTATCTATTCTTCATCCATACATGTAATAAAATTGTAACAGAGTAAATTCTGTACATGGATTTTAATAAAAGTGATTAGTTTTCGTTTTCCAATATTTGTCTGTCTGTCTTTCGGTAAGTTAATTTGTTCTTCAATCACGCAGAATCTACTGGACGGATTTTGATGAAATTTTGATATGGTAATATTTCATACCCTCGAGCAACACATGAGAAAAATAATTTGTAATGACTTTTCTTATTACAAATTTCATCCAAACAAAATTGTAGGTACAGCTAGTATATATATAAAAGTGTACGTAAGCTTCTTTCATTTGGTGACAAATTATTTTTACAAAGATTTTTTTTAAGACTGATCTTTTGATATGGTATTGATTTAAACCGCTAGACGACTTACTACGGTATTGATTTTAACTGTGAGTATCCAGTAAACTGTTTATTAAAAATAACACATCACAATTACTTTTTGCAAGGTATATGTTCAGTATAGACCCAGAGCCTAAAATACGCAGAATTTATTCTGTATTATTATATTCATATAAAATAAATGGTTAAATTTAATATTACGAATAAAAAATAAAAAGTCAAATAACAAGTCTTATTTTACAGCAATTATATTAGTTAAACTTGTTCGGATGATGTAAAAACTGTTAATGCATTGTTGACATCTTCAGAATGTTTATGTTATCATATTATAAGATTTACTTGTATATGTTCTGAGAATTTTGGTAGGTGGTGGCATTTGTCGCACAGCAGATGTGGTCTTAGTGCTAATAAATATCGGGTAGATAATGTCATACACATGTTGTCCTATACCAAGGTTCCTGCGTACTATTATGAGGAAGTTTTTACCATTTTACAAGAACGTAACCAGTCTGATGGTCTTCTGTAGGTCTTTTTAACACTCAGAATGTAAAAATAACCTTCATTTCCTTTACCTCTCTAACACAGATGTGTGTTTTGTCTAATATCTGTGGTATTAATAATTGGTATTAAAAAAAGTGTTTGCAAGTTTTGAGTGTTCCTGCGCTTTTTACGTTAACTTTGTGATTGTAGAACATTATTTTGTACAACGCGTATGAAGGCTATTAGCTATTTAATTTTAATCTTCCATAGACAAAATAGAAAAAAAAAGTGTTTGCAAGTTTTTAGTGTTCCTGCGCTTTTTACGTTAACTTTGTGATTGTAGAACATTATTTTGTACAAGGCGTATGAAGGCTCTTTAGCTATTTAATTTTAATCTTTCTTTCAGTTTTAATATTTATATAACTAATATCGACTAAATTCATAGCACTTGGCTGGATATTTGTTGAATGGCTGATCTGGGTGCTGATCTAGGTGGCGTTTCTAGTTTGTCCCATTAGTTCCAGTAATTTGCAGGAGTATATCAACAGTTTTAGTGCTATGGTTTTTTACTCATATGTACTTAAAAATGCCCAAGAAATCATTTGTTTTTGATGTCATTTACCCTTGTCTAGAAAAAAAACTCTATCCCTTCCAAAAATTATCATATCTTCCATATATTAATATTATAATTTGAACTTAAGTAACACGTAGAAAGATAAAATTTAGTGATGCGTGAGAGCGACTTCCCCTACCGCGCCCTAAACAGCAACTGATTTCGCGAGCGCCATCGTGCTCGTGGCAAATTTAGATAGTACGCGCACGAGCGCGATGGCGCTCGTCGGCACTCAAACGGTTAAAAAACAACTTGTCAAGTAAGAATATAACTCGCACGAGGGTTCAATACACACATAGACTCATAAATATTTAAGCATACATGGTATACCTTTTAAACTATTTACAAATATTATTTCTTACAATGTAAATATATGAATATATTGCTAGCATATATTTTGTAAATAGAATAAATATACATTTAAAAGAAAGTTATTTTGCAGTAATTGTAAGTGAGTTTTCTCTGGTATTAACCATATCTTTGGTATTAACCATAGACATAATAAAAAAAAAAGTGTTTGCAAAATATTAGTGTTCTCGCGCTTTTTATGTTAACTTTGTAGAATTTTCAAAGTTCCTCACTTACGCTAAATAAAGAACCGTCTGCAAAATTTCAGGATTCTAGGTTCAGCGGTTTCGGCTATGCGTTAATCTCTGGGTCAGTCAGTCACCTTCCTCTTTTGTATATATCTTGTGAGATTAAGAAAAAAAACAACGAGTGCTATATTTTCTTCAGTTATTAATAAAGTTACCTTTTTATAGTTACTTTAACAGAATTATGGTTAAATCATAATTCTATTCATACATTATATTTATGGAGAAAACTTCCATCAGCAGATCAAATTTTGAACAATCTTAACAGTACTTGCGGTCCGACAAATATTTAATTTTTTGAACATAGCCTCAATATATATACATATATATACATATATATATATATATATATATATATATATATATATATATATATAACTTAATAATTGATAGTCCGTTGATGCATCGCAAAGAGATCCATACGAACGTCACTAACGAAGAAATTATGTTAATATAATTAATACACATAAACTATGTACATATTCAGTTCCGATAAGATTTCAAGAGGTGCGCTCTGCTTAATTGACTATTCGAGTGCTTATAAAAAAATTTTGTTTTTGCACTTAGCTATGTATTATACATTTTTAAACTTCGTGCTAGTATATATTATACTACATTCTTGGATCATCGATTTAACGTTCGATAAGTTTGTCGAAATATATTTACTTATATTTTGGCACAATTGTACTGTTTAGTTTTATCTGAGATATATTAAAAAAACCTGTGATTAAATCAACCATGTCATATCAGCAGAAATAGCTTATTTTATGATTATTCTCTTCAAATTAGTTTTTACTCGCTACATTGCCCGTGTTAATGGCAAAGTTGTTTCGGCACTATTACCGTTATGTGGGTTTAATAACAATGTCGTTCCCGATTATGGTTTTGATAACGTAGATAATTACATGAAACTACGTGACGTAGTATTATTTCTACTTTCTTTAAGTTCTTTACCACGACCTAGGTTTCGTTGTATTACAACATCTTCAGGTGTGCTATTAGCAAAGATCTTTCTTTGCTAATAGATGTTGTAATGCAATGAAACCTAGGTCGTGGTAAAGAATTTAAATGAAATAGAAATAATACTACATCACGTAGTTTCATTTAATTGTGAATAATAAATTTCTACAAAATTAACGCCAAATATATTCAATAATGTAGATATTAAAGTTATATTTCAACTATTTTATATTCCAGTCTGTAAGTGTTTGAGATTATGATCTTAAAATAAAATACGGCATTAATTGCTTCGGAGTCTTTGAAAATTATGGCAGCACGTGCACGGTTATAGATTATAATTTTACTTTAGCTGACTGTAATTTGCTAGTATTCGATAATATTTTTATAGATTATAATTTTACTTTAGCTGACTGTAATTTGCTAGTATTCGATAATATTTTTATAGATTATAATTTTACTTTAGCTGACTGTAATTTGCTAGTATTTGATAATATTTTTATAGATAATAATTTTATTTTAGCTGACTGTAATTTGCTAGTATTCGATAATATTTTTATAGATTATAATTTTACTTTAGCTGACCTTAATTTGCTAGTATTCGATAATAACACGTATAGGTTTTTTTATTATAAAATGCATGGGTATTATCTTTAATTATTTTCCTCAGATTTCCTAATGGGCATGGTTGGATGTAATTCCCTTCAACTCCGCCGGAAATTGTTTTTGATCATGCATTTTTTTTTAATTATTAAAACATTATGTTGATAACCCCTTGATCCCGAGTTTAGTAGCCCTTTATGCTGCTACATGAGGGGATGATGTCATTATTTATTTTACCTCCCTAGAGCGCGTACAAATATTCTACAGCGTTCGTCTGTCTTTCGTGCAGTTGCATTGCTCAACGCAGTGTTGCGAGATGCACCCAGTCTAAATATTTTTTCTGCTCCATTGACCGTTTAAGAAATGGGGTCATAGAGTTGTTGAGCAGTTCACGAATGATTTTTAATATTTTTAACTGTTTTTGACGGTTTTTGAATTGTAAGGATTTGCTCTGTGAGTGCTTTGTCCTATTCATCATTGTTTCATAACTCTTAGTTATGTGGTCTTCCAAATGCAAGGAGATTTGGGTAATATTGTAAGTTGAGCATGGGGTTTTCAAGGAATATATCAATAAATATAGGCCAGCGTTTTCCTTACGGTAGGTCGCGACCTGGCACCGGGCCACGAAAATAAAATACCGGGTCGCAGCATTGTCTCTTTGTTTCAAGAGACGTGTTGCTTTTGCGTCAATGCGAACGCTCGCTGCGCTGTTGCACTGATGATTGAGTGAGTGGTGGTCGTCACGCGGTCTGCGCAGCTTTCGTTTTACACGCCCCGTACCCGCGCCCCGCTCACTGTTCACACTCATTCACTGGTCACGCTCACTGTTCACGTCCGCCACCGCTGCTTGTTCAGTTTATTTATAACCAGTGTCATAATAAATAATAAAGAGTATGTTTTTTGATTATCTACACTGCATGGAATGAAGGTACACATAATGGATAAGTGGTTAACAAAGGTAAGTAACACACACCAACATTCGAATACAAGCTCTAATAGTGATTATAATAAATAACCGCACGATGCACAGATAAATATTCCTACAAATAAAAAAATAGAAGGAGTCCGAAAATATTACGAAGATTACATTCACTTCGGCTTCATCGAGGGTACTGATAAAACGTGTGTAATTTTTAATGCACAACTTTCAAGCAAGTCCTTGAAACCTTCAAAGTTGAAGCGGCATTTAGAATTAAGACACCCTGATTATAAAGAAAAACTAATAGAGTTTTTCATCGATAAGTAAAGGGAACTACAAGCCAACAAAAAAAAATGACTTCGATGTTTTGACAGAGCGCAACTGAAAATCTTGTGTTGGCTTCTTATGATGTACAAAAATTAATTGCTGAGACAGGATATACCTATACAGTTGGCGGGAAGATCTCGAATCAGCATCTCGATTCGAGCAGCATCTCGAATATGTGAAAAAAAACAAGAGAGTCAAGTAAAACAAGAGAGTCAAGTAAAACAAGAGAGTCAAGTAAAAAACAAGAGAGTCAAGTAAAACAAGAGAGTCAAGTAAAAAAAAGAGAGTCAAGTAAAACAAGAGAGTCAAGAGAGTCAAGAGAGTGAACAAAACAAGAGAGTCAAGTAAAACAAGAGAGTCAAGTAAAAAAAACAAGAGAGTCAAGTCAATTTGTTGACGTTGTCAAATAATACTGTAAAGCGTAGAATCGTGTATATGGCAGATAATATTGAACAAACAGTTGTGAAATTATTTTTCTTTACAAGTTGATGAAAGTACAGACTTATCGGATAATGCTAATTTGATGTGTTTTGTAAGGTATGATTTTAACAATACGATTTACTAAGAGTTTCTGTTTTGTAAAGCTTTGCACACAAAAACAACAACAGAAGATTTTTTTTTCTTTACTTAGTAGATACATCAATGAACGTGAAATTGAATGGAAAAAGTGTGTGGGATTAAGTAGCGATGAAGCACGTGCTATGTAGGCGTTGATTCTGGACTTTATCGAAGAATAAAAGCCAGAAATTGTGTGGATACATTGTAACATTCATAGAGAAGCACTGGCGGTCAAAAATGCCATTGATTCACAACGATGAATGAATGTGTAAAATTTATTAACTTTATTAAATCTAGTCCACTGAATTCAAGATTATTCTCTGCTCTGTCCAAAGAAATGGGAAGTGATCATGAATATCTTCTTTTACATTGCCAGGTGAGATGGCTATCAAGGGGAAATTTCTTCAGAAGACTTATTGAATTGAAAAAAAAAATTCAGTGTTCTTAAAACAACATCCTCAAAAGTGTCGGTAGAATCGGACCTGAACATTACGCGTAAACTATCCTAAGTCTTACAGTTTTTAATAAATTCATTATATTTTTTCTCGTTGAAAGATATTCTAGGTGATATGTTATTAACATGGTAAATAAATATTACTATTTAAAAATAGTTTAATAGAAGTACTATGTACCGTTCAAGGTCTAAAATGTTGTATGTACGAAATCGTTGTGGAGAGAGTTCTACTCTTACTTGACAATTTTTTTCTTTAATTTTCAACTCTACGCATAAATATATCAATTGTTTTCCAAGACACTAATAAGTTTGACGTCCTGAAATTAATTTTTAAAAGTACAATAAAATATTCAGTAAGTCATTAAGATTGTTACTTACAAACTTGGAATAAAAGTTATGCCTTGCATAAATAGGGAATAGATAAAAACGCTACTATTAAATTCAGTGTATGGCAAGCTCGTCGTAATTTCATCTGTCAAACATTATTCCTACCTCGATCTAAGTTTAACTTTGGTATATTCTAATGAAAAGTTGACATTTCGGCACGCACATAAGCCGCTCGTCAGTTCTTGCAATTTGATTGTATATATAATTATTTTAAAGTCAGTTTTTGCAATTTGATTGTATATATAATTGTTTTAAAGTTAGTTTTTGCAATTTTATTGTATATATAATTGTTTTAAAGTCAGTTTTTGCAATTTGTAATTCAATTCGTACAATCGAAACTATCGAGGGGTAGTATTTTTTAATTTATTTCGTGTAGCTGCACGAAGAACAATATTTATCATGACAATTATTAAATTAAATAAAATTCATGTAATACTTTCATTTATTGTTGGAATATTTTAAAAAGAAATGGGGCATTTTTCCAAAACATCATTGTGAAATTTTAAATTAAACATTGCTTGTTGGTTTTGTTCTAATGACTTTGTCATACTTAGCTCATGCTATTTATTCAACATCTGATACTCGTTCGTTAGTGGAGAAAAAACAAAAAATCAAAATTTTTTTATTATCTTTTAAAAGGTTATCCCCGATAACTATCACGGATGTAGGTTTCCTGTAGAAAGCGTGGCGTCGATACGGAAGTCTAAACGTTAAATAATAGGGAAAATATACGTTAATTATAACTATATTATTCCTGGAAGTTGGAAGCTAATATAAAGCATCATGCTATAACAAATGACAGTAGCTATAGTAGTACTCTAATAGATTAATATAAGTGACAGTAGTTTCAGCCTTACTTGGTTGAATCACTTACCTTACACCAATGGGATTCAAGTTGATGGTAGATTTGGACAGTTTATTTCGATAAAAAATTTTGATATTAATTTGATTTTTGCTTATATAATTATTCCTTTTCTAAGCTAAAAGTTATTAGCTATGAATCTTTAATTCAATGGCGCTGAAAAAATGCTTTGATGACTCAAAAGGCAATGAAAGCATTGTTAGCGTAGGGCCTATAATAAATGTTATGTTAGATGGAGTCTGAGAATAAAATAATACTTCACAATTAAATAAAACTACGAGATGTAGTATTATTTCTATTTTATTTAATTTTTTTACCACGAACTAGGATTGCAATCTTTGCTAATAGCCCACCTGAAGATGTCATACAACGAAACCTAGGTCGTGGTTAAGAATTTAAATAAAATAGAAATAATACTACATCACGTAGTTTCATTTAATTGTAAATAATTAATTTCTACAAAATTAACGCCAAATATATTCAATATTTAATAAATTACAATTAATTTTAAAATTTTATATGTATTCGCGTAATTATGAAATTGTATCTTCCAGTCAAATTTAATTACGACGGTGATGAAATTTCATGGAAAGATACATTATTCGACCGAGTTTCACCATTTTTTCATATAAATGTGAAAAAAGGGTAAAACTCGGTAACGAGAATAAGCAAGTTTATTAGCTTCATCAATAAAAGATTGAGTTCCATATCGATGACAAGTTCTATTACAGTTTATTAAAACTTAGAGATAAATAATACTGTTTAAAGGAAAGGACAAAATATTTGTTTACGAATTTATCTATGACTTTATTTTTCACACGCATATTATTTAGAATTAATGAAAACTAGAAAAAATGTTGAAACATTTTTAAAAATTAAAACTTAAAAAAATATTTTTGATCACACTGCAGCGAGTCTAAATCACTAAGTGTTGCAAAAAGATATATGACCATGTAAGGAAATTCTTACAATTGTTTGTTTCTATTTTGTTGAGAACACTTTAGATTATTAAATACGAATAAATCCCAGGGAAGAAAATATACGCATGACAATGTCCTTTTGTTCAAATAAAATAATGTTACTAGTGAGCACAAAAGCAAGTACAAAATTCTGCCTCTTTGTACGTCTGGGGAAAAATCCTTCATTTAAACAAACAGTAATAAAAGAACTTCGTTAAGAACCTGCAAGTTACAGCGTAACTTAAAAGCTCTTCACGTTCATTATTTCGAAGCTTTCCGTGTTGGAGGTATGAAATTAAAAAGTAATCCTTACAGGCACGCATTACTTAGTCGTTACTTGGTGAATATTCGAAAAAGTTAACATGGTTGAACCGAACGAAACATGAAAGAAGGTAAGCCCCACAAATCCTCGCGAACTTTGCAAAGGAACACTTCAAATCTCCCGAAACTCGGAATTAACAACGAGACCGTAAATAAACAAAGTCCAATGGGCCATCGCGAGGCAGCATCAAAGAACAAAGCTTTCGCCTTCCAGCGAGCCTTCGGAGGCTGTTTACAGGCAAACTTTTCCTTGCCTGAATCGAAATTGCTTGCGCAAAAGTGAAACTTGGCCAATAGGTGAGTTATATAAAGTTTCAACTTGTCTAAGTGGGTTAAAGATGAAAAGGTAAGCAAATGAGATCGGGTTCTCGCGTGTAGTTCGATATGTGCATATGCTTTTTGATGATCCGGAGAGATGATCTCGCATATCGTGTTACTTTTCGCTCTTTGAAGAAGGTAACTTTTCGACGAATTTACTTTGGATAGTTCTGTCTGACACTGAAAGTTTCTATGCATCGGTTCAAGTTTAATAAGTTGGAGGTGGTTTAAATTAAAAGACCATTGCAGTGAAACCATCAATATCTTATTTGTTAAGAGAGATAATTTTAGATTTTTCGCTAGCACGTATTTTTAGGAGGAAGGAAAATGGATACGTTTATAAGAAAATGTCCTTGTTACTATGAAAATTTGTAAAGATAAATTAACACTTTTTGCTCTAAATATCTGCAAGGAAAATTATGCCGGTTATCTTTATTATTTGGTATATAATAATAGATGTCAATAGTTATATTTTAGAATTCCAAATTCATTAAATTTTTTAAAAGTTTTTTGAATATTAGTTGAGTGAAAGTTTCTTTAATTTTTATTAATTTATAATATGTTTATTTGACAATTATAATGTATAGTACACATGGCAGACTTATTACTACGGGAAAATCTTATTTAATCAAACATAATAATAAGTTTCGAAAAATTGATCATTTTGTTGGCTGTAAGAGATGTTACGATATAAAATATAAGGTGTTATAAAAAACAATACTTTAACAAATGATAATACAAGTAAACTTGAAAAAGACAAAATTAGTTAATAAATATTTAGTATGATTTAGGATAGAAGAAGAATGGACAAAAATGCTAAGGGACGAGATTTTGAGTTTGGTAGACTTTGTAATTGATCCTTGAAGTTATTCATCGAGGATATTTTTTGTATGCTTACTCATTTTTAAGGAATAATCCTAGGCCATTAGCAGGCAAGTCATTAAAACTTCCAGTGAGATAATTTGAACTCTGAGTAACTATTAAGTTTTGTATAACATTTATGCGATTCTATGTTTATATTTTTATTGGAAATAATGTATATCATGCAATGAATGTATGAAATAAACATTTATTTAGTAACGATCTATTATTTTTTAACAACTAACAATTATATAAAAAACTAGGTGTGCCTGCGTTTTTTTTCGCGTGGAATTTGGAATAAAAAAAGTTATTAATGTAATTTTTTGTTTTGTTGCTTTTTTAAATTTTTTCTCTCAGAACCTCACGAGCCTTATACTCTATGTAGAGTTACACTTATATGTAGAGTTTTTAAAAATGTTTATTAAAAGTGCTAATAGATGGCATTGGCAGTATAATATCGTAATATATCTATGAGAATACAGTTTACTTAAAACGATAATAGATGTTTTGGCAGTATCATGTCGTAACATATCTATGAGCATAAAGTTTACTAAACTGCTAATAGATGGCGTTGGTGGTACCAGATCATATGTCTATGCGCATAAAGTTTATTGAAAATGCTAATAGTTGGGAGCAGTACCACTGTGATAATTTTCACCAGGTAAGGATTTTTTATCTGTAATATCTAGATAGAAGGTCTTCCTTATATAATCCTATAAGGCTCGAGGATATAAATTATTATCTTATGAATTACAGTTTTATATGTATTGATAAAGCGTCTTACGCAAATAAATTAATTGAGATAAATTTCCCGTAATTTATAACGAATATTATCTTTTTCCAAATTAATTCTTTAAACGTATAATGTATTTTACTTTATTTAAATAAGGCTTCACGTGATTGATTTTAATAACCTGCTGTTTTAACAAAGTATGAGGTGAGCAATCATAATGTCTACATTAACAGTACATCACTAGGCAGACGCTATTAAGATGACACGAAATAAAGCTGTTCACGAAACCGGTCAGACGAGGCATAATGTAGTCTACATAAACACACAATATTTAAGTACGGTGTATATATTTAATTATTATTGTAAATTCAGTATTTATTGATTCAAAATCCAGGTAAAGGCAAGGTTTAAAGTGCTTATTTTTTTTTCATTAATTCATTGTAATAAAATAGCTTAATAAATTTTAAGGAATTTTTATTGATTGTTCAAAGTAAATTTAAGGTAATTTGACATTTGTTACATTTTTCTAAAAAAAAACTATTAAAATAATATTGTTTACTGTATCTTTGAAGATATATTACCTAAAAGTATGAACAGATATACATTTTTAGACTTTTATAAATAGCTGTTGTACACTTGGAATTTTACCAACAAGAAAATTATATAAGTATGTTTGTTATTTAATTACGTCTAAAAGGCCATACGGATTATCATAAAAATTAATAAAGACCGTAACTTATGAAACAAATTAAGATACTGATTAGTTTCAATTTGGGAAAAAATTATTTCCGTAAGATTAAATTGGGGGACTTGTTCAATAACACAAATTTAGTCTTACAACATGTCAATCGATGGCGATGTATATATTAAAGATTTAATATTATTTATAGATAGTCTTTAATATTATTTGTAGACAGATATCATCAGGCTAGAGATAAATCCTATCGTCTTAATGTAAAATCCACGCCACTGATGCCTCATTAAAAACCTGGTGATATGTAATACACATTTTTAAGCCATCTCACATTATGGGCTCCTTCAACTATAGAGTTTAAAATATTGAATATATTTGGCGTTAATTTTGTAGAATTCATTATTCACAATTAAATGAAACTACGTGACGTAGTATTATTTCTACTTTCTTTAATTTCTTTACCACGACCTAGATTTCCTTGTATTACAACATCTTCATGTGGGATATTAGCAAAGATTCTTTGTTGATGCCGTGGTAAAGAAAGTAAAGAAAGTAGAAATAATACTATATCACGTAGTTTCATTTAATTGTGAATATAAAGTTTGGTTAAACAAGTTTTTTTAAATGAATCCGTCATTTTTCCCATCAAAAAAGCACGTGTGTGTTTGTAAATATATATATATATATATATATATATATATATATAACAAAGCTAAACCTAATCGATAACCGTTTCCCAGAAAATTACCTCTATTTTTCGAAATTTAAAAACGATAATTTTTCCAATTTTTTCTAATGAAATTTCTGCCAAGCATTTATTATATCAAAGCTTACTATTCTCACGAAAATACAATTTTAGAAACTATTAGAAAACCGTTTAAACAAATTGTATATTTATTTATATATATATATATATATATTTCTGTATTATAATTATTTCTATATAGACTTGGGAAAAACGGTCTCAAGAAATTTTATCAAGCGGAAGCACACAAGTAAAGAATATTAAGGCTAATATGAAACATCCTCTCCCTATATAGTTCAGTTAAATTTTTGACAGTTTCTGTATTATATTATAATTTTTTTGGTTATTTTCCAAATAAACTTATAGATCGACTAAAAAATAATTATGATATAATTGTGATAGCTTTTTTATTAACTAAATGACGAACAGGCTTATGCGAAATAAAAAATTTATTTACATGTATCTTCAAATGATGCCAAAAAATCAACAAAAACACTAAATATTCTGATTACCGGATTTTCAATTTAATTTTTGATGACATTTTCTTCCCAATAATCGTTTTCCGGAACCTGCTTCGAAAACCTTCTTTCATCAGCTTTTTTAAGAAATTTGACGTTGTTACTTTTATGGAGCAATCAAAATAAATAGACCCCAATTTTAGTAACACTTTGTCTTCAATCTAGGAGTTTCCCTAGAAACACAGAAAAATTTATAACTTTTATACTATCAAATATCGTTGAATATACATGAGTATGTTTCGGATTCTCTACCTTTGTGCTTTAGTTTGACTCTATGTTTTAGGTCATCTATATCTAATATATAAATTGTATATATATATATATATATATATATATATATATATATATATATATGTATATATATATATATGTGTATATATATATATATATATGTATATATATATATATATATATATATATTTGCATATACGAAATTTATTAAAGTTGCTATTTTATTTACGCACTTTTTTGTAAATTAATAAACATTGGGCTATTTTGTATTAGCTGTACCAGCGATTTTGTTCGCGTGTGAACTTAGAGAAAATATTACAAGAAAAAATATAAATAACGCCATATGTTATGATAATTATAAAAGTAAACATAAAAATAAACTTTTTTTTGGAAGTTCATTTTGTATTCAAACGTCGAAATGCTATAATTCTTTTTAGTTGGCCAATCGTGTTAAAATATAACCTGTATGTTACCTAAAACCCAACAGAATTTACAAGTGAAAACTTTATCAGAATACTTTTTGCTTTTCTTGTGTGATGCACAAATAAATACATTTACCCACAGACAAACATTTAAAAAACAATGTTATTTAAAACTTTTAATTTTTTATCCAACTTGGTTTTTGGCATAAACAAATACACAGACAAACCGAAATTTAAAAACAACATTTTTGTTAATTATTTTTTTTATGTTCTTCTTAATATTTTTTTCGTAAATACGTACAGATGCGCCACTTCTAGAATTATATTGTATGTATAAACAATAAACTACTCAACTATCAAATTTGTACAGCCAAATATTAAATTTACCAAAATGATTAATGTTATAAATATTGACAACAGATTTAAATTTTAAACAAATCGAGATTACAGTGAATATAATTCATTGTAGAAGTCCCAATGCATCTGTCCGCATTCGGGTTGCTTCCTCAATCACTTGTCCCGTATCACTCCGGACTTCACAGCTGGCCACGCTCATTTCACAAATATATTTCCGTGAGGAAAACTTCATTGCGCGATTTAAAATATACGTAGCGCTATTTATTGTTGTGCATATATGTATATACATATATATATATATATATATATATATATATATATATAACATATATATATATATATATATACATATATATATATATTTTTTTCTATAATTACTATACATCAGGTTAGGCACTTCTTTGTTGTTGTTGTATTGATGCCAGGTACATGAATTTTTAATAACGTTAAATTCCCATATTTTCTGATGGAGTGAAAATATTACGATGAAATAAAACAAAATGTTATTTCTAATGGTGGAGTAGTCCAAATTTGTTCAATAGTTTTTATGTGGTACGTGCACAAAAAACACACACAAAGAAATGAACAAGCAAAAATTGGAAATCATTATTTTTGAGCTCTATTCCTTTTTTAATATTCTCCAAAATCATTTTCCTTAGGCGCCTTACATTTATATACCTACAGCTCTCACATCACTCCATATTTCACTTCTGGCCATGCCCATTTCGTCAATGCACGTCCGGGTGGAAAACTTCATTGCGCGATTTAAATTATACGTAGCGTCATTTATTGACGTGCAAAGCTATGCTAACATTTGTGCAATCACTACGCGTCTGGTATCTAGACTCTTCTTTGTTTTTGTGTAAATACAATGTAAATTAGTTTTTGAAAATATTAGATTTGTATGTCTTCCGATTGTGGGCATTGATCTCTATACTTTATAATCCCTTTATACTTAATCTTGATTGCATTAACATAAATACTTACGTAAAAAACACTTTTTTTACGTGATGAGTGTTCATACAAACAGAAAAACAGACAAAAATTGTAAAAATGTATTTTTTTTCTGCTTTTTTTATTACGTAATCCTTAATATTTTTTTAGTTAGTATATTTAATGTACATATACGTCAATTCTACAGTTTTTCAATAAAAAACAACCATAAGCTAAAATAGAATACTTAACAATTTCGCTATAGTATCTTTTTTTGCTAAATACAGCCTCAAATTGATATTCCTCCCAGAATTCAACACGGTCGCCTTATAAATATCCAATATCCTAAAACAATAAGTTATTACAATCACATCCTTCATCAAACAAATAAAATCGCTACAGATGCCGCAAGGAAGAAAGGTCACGTCGATTCTATGAAAAGGCAAAAGTTTCGGCGATGAATTTTCACGCGCCGACTCGTATATATGATTTATTGACATATTTTTTTTCCGCCGCTACCCTTCGCCGTCGACCGCTCAGTTGAAAACTTTTATTATTTTGTAAAAGCTGTTTTTTCGACGCAGAAAAGCTCCGCCAGCCGAGGCCGGAAGTTGGGGCGGCATAACATCGATTTCCGTTCCGATGCTACGCAACGATACAACGAATGAATACTGTACGATTGTGGCAAATTACAAATTTTCCAGACGAAGTAATAAATGCTTTTCGGTTTATTGAAATAAACGTGGTTTATTTATATGATCTGTTATTTTCGTTGTTCGCTTCAAATGAACCGATATTTTCGTTATACTTTATCGCTGGAAAACCGGTTATACTGTGTTATTATGTGCCTCCGTTATTGTGCGTGTGAAAAATAGGAAACTATTTATTTGTGTGTAGTAAGGCAAGAGATAGGAGTTTTTTTAGTTTCAGAGAGTCGTTTAAGCATTCAGAGTTTTTTTTAATGAATATTTCTTTAATTTTATTTGATTAAATTATTTATTTTTGTGTTATAGTTAACTTTTTTAAATTACTCCTAACTTTATTTATTTAGCGGTTCTAAATTAACTGAAACGTAATATAGGTTTAAGCGGTCTCAGTATTATGTTTAGAGTCCCGTATTGTAGCTCGAAAGGTCTGTTCATCCACCCCTTTCTCAAAGTCTATTTTCTCGAAAACTCTTTGATATAGAGAGCTAAATTTTAACCAGTTATACTTAATTACTCAAATATAGGTGTTGAATGGTTAATATTTTTATAAAATCATCCTATGAACTATTAAATAAAAGCTACTCAAAAGGGACATTCAAAAATATAATCTACATTTTTATATCAAAAACTAAAAAAAAGACATAAAAATCGTTATTCTGTTCCTATATTCCTTAAAAACTTTACAAGAAACATTTAGAAAATTAGATATGTTATGGGAATATACAGAGCGAAAATGATCATCAGTACACATATCCAATTAATTTCAATTATAGTAAGGAACATTTTTCGCCCAAAGTTCATCCGCATTTAATCGCTTTTACACGAGTCTAAGTAACGTTTGTTTATTATGTATTTAACAATTTTTAATTTATTTTAACACGTCTAACTTTATTTTTAAAGTAAAATTTTAAGATTTGAGTCGTGTAAATATACGACTCAAATCTTAAAATTTTACTCCTTAAGAATCGAGATTATGGATGATAAATTCAGTATAAATTAAAATCAAAGACACAAGAGACTTTTCTTAATGCAGTTGTCAATACGTCATCCAGCAAAAATAACTAAGCGAGTTTAGTTGTGCCTATATATGGGGATTTTACTTTTTACTCTGCTCCATCAGTATATAAGTCTGAGAGCTTACTTCATGAAACTTTTTAAACCTCCTTTATTTACTCCGATGGCGTTGCGATGGTTGGCGAATCAGTTTAAATGTTAGAAGATGGATAAGTCAAAGCCCTTAAATTTGAATTTAATTTTTCAATAATTATACGTTATTAATTTTGGAGATTTCCACAAGACATATAACTGTCCAGATTTCAGTACATCTATGAAGGTATGTACCTAATATTATAAAAATTATATTTTTGATACTCTTTTAACTAGCCCTTTCAAGCGACGCGGTATCGTAACTTGTGGAATAAAAATTTTTGGGTGAAACTTCTAGGGCGGCGATTCGATAAGTGGACGAGAATTGAGAGTAAAATTTTAACGTCACGTTTAGGCACATTTCGTTACATGAGAGAGAAGAAAGATTACGTCACATCTTATTGAGATAAAGAGATTTATGTTGTAAAAGTTCCTTCTTTCTTTTTGAAGTGGAACATTGAAAATCCTTTTTAAAACACCATTATTGGTGTATTGGACTGAAAATTTGGAAAAAATGTAAAATAATTAAAAATTTACTGCGAAACTTGTCGTTCTAGATAAAGTTAATTGTGTTCAAGATTTGTAAAATTTAAGAAATGTTTTTATTAAATTATTAAACATTTTAACCTTTCTATTGGTATCAAGAATAAATTAATAGTTTAAAATAACTAAAAAAAACACGGTTTTACAAAATTCTGCACTAAAAGTATAATATTTGAGTAAGTATAAGGGTGGGGTGTTTTGTTTTGAAATCTCATCAAATGTTTACCATTTTTATTCACTTAATATCAATTATTTATTTTTGAGAAAAGCAAAAACATTTATTTTTGGGAAAAGCGAAAATATTTATTTTTAAGAAAAGAAAAACATTTATTTTTGAGAAAAAGCGCCCCACTCTTTTGCATTCAAATATTACACTCAACAACAAACACGGCTTACGCTACAGTGATTAGTAAGTAAACAGAGGAAACAGGTTTGATAATTATTTTTTGCTTTTTAATGCAGTATTTTGTAAAAGACTATCTTTCTGTTTCTTAAGCTATTTCTTTATGTTTAATTTTTTTAGTCTTTTATTTTTGTTTTAAGACTGTAATTTTTTTTATTTCATGAAATTATTGCATTGTCATTGGTTCAAAATGTTAAATAATTCGAACGAAGTTGCTGAAAATTTCATTGAATGATTCCATTATTTTTAGTCTAGTCTTTTTTTAAACTAAATTTTTTTTAAATTTTATGAAATTATTGTATTGTGGTCGGTTCTTTACATGTGCGCAAAATTTAAAATAATTTGATGCCCTTGAAGTGGGTGAAAATTTAATTAAGAAATTTCGTTGTTTCACAGTTTTTTTTGTTTTAGCCTAAGAAATTGTTTTATGAAATTATTATATTTTCATAGGTTTTTGATACGTGTGGCAAATTTTAAATAATTCGATGTCTAGAAGTGGGTAAAAATTTAATATTATTTATTTCTTTAGTTTTTTTTTGGTTTTAACCTAAAAAAACTTGTTTTATGTAATTATTGTATTGTTGTAGGTTTTTGATACATGGATAAAATTTAAAAAATTTGGACGTTTAGAAGTGGGTCAAAATTTAAATGAAAATTCTGTTATTTTTAAAAAAATAAAAGGTTGTAGTTAAAACGATAAAAAAATGTTTTATGGCTCTTGATGCATGTGCAAAATTTAAATAATTCGTACATTTGGCATTGGGTGAAGATGTAATTGAGAAATTCCGTTATTTTTTTAGTTTTTTTTGTTTTAAATTTTAATTTTATGAAATTATTGTATTATAAGAACTACACATGACTGCGAATGATACAACAATTGGAACTGTCTGAAATTTAGTTTGTCAAATTCCATTAAATAGGTAGTCGACCATACAAGTCGAACAAATATAAAAATAAACGACGCAGAATGAATCTAAATTAAAAATTTAAAGTGAATATAACGTGGTACTAAAAAGTTTTTATTGAAAAATATTTATCAGATATAATTAATATTCGTAACGCTAACGAGTATCACCTCTATTCACGTAAAAATAGATAAAAGAAAAAAATAAATAGGTCACAGAATTCAATTCAGCGTGAAATCAAATTTATAAGAAATAATTAATAAAATACATATTCGTTTTGCTCGAAAGTGTAGATAAATAAATATAAATATAAAAACAATATGATCATTGGCTTTTCTGCTATGCGAAATAAAGCTTATGCGATATAATTAATATCTCTATATCCGTTTTATATCTTTTACTAGTCAATAATTAATTATATTGACAGAGATCTTAGACGATGCTTTTTCTAAGAGAACGTGTCTCAGCTCTGCAGGTTTTTTTTATTTGTCATCAGGTGTTATAACATCTTTTTAACATTATGACTTGTGGTGATCAAGACTTGTGGTGATCGTTACGAAGATTGACGATAGGCTTATGGAATTAATCATTTCTTCTTAGGGTCTTGTAAGATTTTATAATTATCTGAAGACGCATTATGATTTATTTGTATATTTATTTATTTATATGAAAATTACTTAACATTTATATTTACACATAAAATAAAAAAAGTGGTAGCGAAATAGTCTATAGTAGGAATGTTACATTATCGATTTTTATGACATCCGCGGATATTCGGAAAAACATTTCAGATGTGTTTATCTGTTAACTGTTGTTTTTTGACACTTTGTAGAAACTTTCACATTCTCTACGTGCTAAATGAAAGACAGGATTTAATAATTTTGGTCATTCAACAAGTATTTTATCATCCGTTTTTATTTCTAGTTCAATAAAACATTTTATCAAAATATCTTTATCACTATATTTCTTCATAAATAATATTTATAACTTATGACCGAAAGGATATACGGACACAAAAGTCACGATCGACTCCTTCATGTCAGTGCGTGTGTAATATCCGCATTCGCCACTATTGACACGTATGCGGATATTAAAATTATGCGGATGCTCCGCCATTGCGGATGCAGAGCTATATATTAAATATGTTTTAGAAAAAATGCGTTTAAGTGCAATAAATACGCTGTAAAATAGAACGCTTAGATTTTTGAAATTGTTTATTTTTCTATGCGTTTTACGGCATATTACGTGAAAAGTTACTAGACTATCTAGACAATTTATATGAGGGTTTCATCGTTGTATTTTTCAGAGTTTGAAGAACGATATTAGCTATGGAGTGATCTTAAAATTTTCTCCTTGAAGTCTATCTGTATGTATGTTTTGTTCAGTTAAGTGTACTAAAAAAAAGTGAGATTTAGCCAACTGTTAATAAATTCATCATAGTTTATAAGTTGGTACGTGTTTTTTAAATTTTTAATGTCCTACCAAAATAGAGGTTTTCTTTTCTAGGCATTAGCAAACACACTCTTGTGTTCTTATGAAATTATATATTGTTTACATTAAGCTGAGCATACTTCGAAAAAAAAATTTAAAAAAATGAAATGCTTCCAGCATTTCATTTTTTTATTGAAATCGCAATTTTGGCAATGATTTTTTTTGTCAAACGTCAGAAACAGCAGGAGATTTTCATATAGTTTTTGAAATTGCTTTGTTTTATTTGTATATGTACATACACCGTAAGCACTGAAATGACGTTTCGATTTGTAAAAGTTTTCTGTTATAAAACCATTATTAGCTTCTGAAAGATTCCAGGTACTAAAGAATAATTTCATCTTATCGCTAACTTATTTTAATGCTATAAGTAAACGCATAGACGGTAACATAATAGGATGATGCGCATTGCATAGGACAAATCCCAGATTAAAGGCGGAACATGCCGGCCATATCTGTGACACGGTCACAAAAGATATCTTTTGAATATGACAGCCTATTAAATTTTTAGAATCTTTAAGGATTACGATCGTTAGATTATATACAGAGAAATTAAATAAATGAAGTACTTAGTAAAATTTGAAAGAATTCAATAGTGATTATGTGAATGTATAGTTCGCTACCTAAAGCTCGCACGCGCTACTTTAATTTCGTTCTCGTTATTAGGACGTTGCTATACAAAATTGTCGATATTGAAGAATGCCTACAAAATTTTAATAATAAATAAAGGCAAGCCGAATGGAGAAAGCCACGAGAGGCACGGGGGATGTTTTTTCCGCCCATCGTAATTTAATATCGAAAAGTTTCACAACAAGATTTAATATTTGAATTGTAAATAATTCATGATGATGGGCGAACTTAGTATTTAATTTGATCTAAGGCTGATTTGTTATATTAATTCACCTGTTGTGAGCTGTTTGAGTGTTTTGATTTTGTTTATTTATAGACGCAATCGTTTTGTACAACAAAGTTTTCATTAGTGAATGAGGTTCTTGAGACAGATCGGAGTTATCAATTAATTAAGCGTTGTTTACCTTTATTATTTAACCAGGTATTCAATTAATATAATGAACGGTAAGTATTTTAATTGTTAGTTGAATTTTGTTATCTATTTGTATCGAGTCAATATTTCAAAGACTTCAGTGTAACATAATCTTTTTAGATTATGTTACACAAAATTTGAGTTAACCTTAATATCGATAAATGAAATTTAAAGTTTATTATCTATATCATTGCAAATAAATATTAGAACGATGCGGTCTTATTTATATAGGATGTTAATTTATGTAAATTTCAGTTTGGAATATCATAACCATAAGCTAATATAAATTGTCAAGCACCGTATTGGTCATCTCTTGTGGTTTGTTTTGTGACACCAAAATATAAGTTATTGTTAAAATACAATTAAATTAAAATTTCTTAAATAATGGGTAAAATATTTTTTATGGTTTTTCATTTTTTTGGCCCGTATCTAATTTAATAATTTACCGATAATGGAATAAACTTTACTCTTCAGCCAAATGATTGTATCTCATCAAATAAAAATATCTTTTGTAGAAGCAATTTAAAATATTGGTAGAAAAATTACCTTAATATGAAATAAAAATATCTTTTGTAGAAGCAATTTAAAATTTTGGTAGAAAATAAAAATATCTTTTGTAGAAGCAATTTAAAATTATGAAATAAAAATATCTTTTGTAGAAGCAATTTAAAATGTTGGTAGAAAATAAAAATATCTTTTGTAGAAGCAATTTAAAACTATGAAATAAAAATATCTTTTGTAGAAGCAATTTAAAATTATGAAATAAAAATATCTTTTGTAAAAGCAATTTAAAATTTTGGTAGAAAAATTACCTTAATATGAAATAAAAATAT
Organism: Druceiella hillmani; assembly: GCA_039881145.1. Taxonomy (NCBI): domain Eukaryota; kingdom Metazoa; phylum Arthropoda; class Insecta; order Lepidoptera; family Hepialidae; genus Druceiella; species Druceiella hillmani. The sequence continues at coordinate 4,655,810 of JAYKKI010000014.1, forward strand.
CTTTTGTAGAAGCAATTTAAAATTTTGGTAGAAAATAAAAATATCTCTTGTAGAAGCAATTTAAAATTTTGGTAGAAAAATTACCTTAATTTGTAAAAAAATTACTTTTAAGATTCTCGTATCTCGAAATAAAAAAAAAACGGAATACTGGTAGGATTACTCACGTGTACATATGTTCATCTATCATAACGGTCCTGCTGATGTACGGTTGTCATAGGATAATAATTTATATTGGTACCAGCTCAGGTGGTTGTCGACAGCTCAGAGGGGCGGTGAAGTTAACGGAGAGCGGAACAGAATATAATCGTCCATATTGCCTTCGCTAGTTCTATTTTTAAGCACAATACTGCACGAGTTAAAAAACTGACACAAAAATTATTTACATTTCGTAGAGGCAAGTGATAAAAGAATCATTTTCGCTACCTGCCATGAAAGTCGCCTTTGTTTCTCCATTAAAAGGGGTTCGTATTTCCATGGTTATAACCGTTTTTCTCAGAGACTGTCTAACGAGAAAGTACACAAACAATATATATCCCCATCTCGAAACTATTAAAGTTATAATTATGAAAAAAAGTCGAGGTTATTAGAAATTTATCTAAAGAAGGGGAGATCTGGAAAGTTGAAACAATTTTTAAAGTAGTTATAACTAGTTCTATATATAATTTGATTTGAATATAAAAAAAACTATCACGCATGCAGTAGAACAACTTGTACGGAACCCTCCTAGAGTTCGTACACATTTAGGTATTTATAAACATTTAATATAACATAATATTTCTATTAAACTATTTACAAAATTCTAATTTTCCAGAACGTAAATATATTGCCTACTATATCTTTCATAGGGGCATATTTAAATAGAAAAATGTGTTTTCCACCTAAAATTAGAAACCACCGACGTTTTTCGCTCTGCTTGTGCTATAAGAAACCATCGACTTTTTTCGCTCTGCTTGTGCTATAAGAAACCATTGACTTTTTTCGCTCTGCTTGTGCTATAAGAAACCATCCACTTTTTTCGCTCTGCTTGTGCTATTAGAAACCATCGACTTTTTTCGCTCTGCTTGTACTATTAGAAACCATCGACTTTTTTCTCTCTGCTTGTACTATAAGAACTTCCATTATTCTGACTTTTTAAAGTTTAGGTTGATCGGAATGACTATATAAGTTTTTTTGATTAGTGACAAATAAAGAAAAATATGCTTTAAAGGGCCATACCATCTTTTCTTTTTGTTTAGAGCACTGTAATTCTATTAGTCTCAATAAACGATACTAATTTAAATTTAATATCTCAAGCTGTTTTGAGAAAAAGGTATTTGTCAGACAGACGGACGGGTTGGTAAACAAGCAAATGATCCTATAAGGGTTCCGTTTTCTCATTATGAGGGGCGGAACCATAAAAACCAGTAAAACTAATCATTAAATGGGATATTAAATTTCCTTTATTTCAACTTTCCAGTAAAGAAAATCTATGGAAATGAGTTTAGACCCTACGACTGTTTTTAAGAAATTGACGCTTATGAAGTTATTCTATATTTATCTATTTATTTTTCTATATTTATCTATTTATTTACTTTAATGTATCTAATTCATACATATGGCGGACTTATTGCTACGAGAGCAATCTCTTACAGCCAACCATAAAACCAGTTCAGCCCCGCTCGACGAGCGGCCGGAAATCGAAGCCGGGTCACCGCGATGCGCCGCGCCATCAAAGGCCGTATGCCTTGTGATCAATTCAAAACACCGCGGCGACGACAATATAATTAATATACATGTATAAATGGTGAAAAATAATATCCATAATGTGAATAGTTTAATGCAATGTATTATAAGCAAGAAATAGCATGAAATACCAAGAAATACCACAAATAATCAATACGAGAAATATCACGTATTCTTTAATATTTAAAATGTTATAGGTACCTAAATATAAATGTATACGAAATCTCGTAGTGCAAGTTCCAGTCGTACTTAATTTATTTTGCCTTAAATAAATAATCCATTTAAGCCTTCCATTAATGTAAAGTTTTATTGCAAATCCAATATATAATTTTTCAACAACATAGTAAGAAACAAAAAAATGAAGGGCAGTGAAATTACATTTTTTTTTAAATCTTTAAAAAAAAAACATTTCAAACACGACAATTCAACTATTCTAAAATTTTGAGAAGGATAACGTTACCTTATCTACATGGCAACGGATTGTACAGGATAAAACAGTGTCGTTATCAATAAGTCGAGTGAAGATGACAAATAATTGAATAAAATTGATTAGGCCTTTTTAATTGAGAGACACAAATTATATTGAACATGTGACGAAAGATGTGACAATTAATTATTTCTATAAAAGATTAACAAAATTTAAACTATTCATAAATAAAACGTAAGTAGATACATGCAGTAACAAACAGAATATTACTAATAGCCGTCATCGCTTGTCATAGATCTTTCATTCTTTGTATGATTTTACATACTCGAAAAGTTGATTGTGATTTGAAGTTGATGTGAAGTTGCGGGAAAAATTTTAACTTCAAATACAATTTAAAATTTATTGTAGGAATATTTAATTCTTTCTTTCATAAAGGTTGTAGTAAAAATTATTATTGGGTTGGAAAATACATTCTTAACCCCGACTTGTTTTTACAAAAAGAAATATTTAAAAATCTACATATCACAAAGAAGTTAAACCTTATATGGTATATATATATTTTTCTATATCTTTGGCTATTTGCTATCTGATAAGTACTGACAATATACCTGAGTACTGACAATATACCTAAATAGTACGAGCATGTAAACGTTTAAGCGTATATAGTATTCTCAATAAATTATTTACAAACACTAATTATTTTTCATCATATAAATACATAAATATATATACATTAGTATATCTTTTACAGACGTCATAAATATACATTTTAAATAACAAAGTTATCTAAGCAGTTACTTTAAATATTTTGTATGCAGTTTCTATGAACTTTTTACTTACTCAACTAAGTGTCATAACTTGGTCAACTGTTACTCGTGAAGGAGTAGAGCCTACTTAGCTATATTGTTTTCAATTTCGTTATATATATACTACTATTGTGAATACTTTGCAGATATTAAAGAATATGAGTTTAGCTGGTAGGGGGTAGTGACACATAACTCTAACAAAAAATAAGCAGTTTAAAACATAATATTTCGTAAATGGATTCCTGTAGCGGAAAAGTGTTCAACCGTACCATTCTATTTTTTAATGACCTGTTCAGTGATACTTTATATAAAGGGATATGCGAATAAATAAATTAACCTTCCATTACATATGGAGGAAGTATCCTAATAAATTTTTTTTCAGACATTTTAGTTCATAATTTTGTAGGCGTTATAAATATAAATATAATATTAATTATATTTATATTTATAAATATAATATTAATTTTTGAAATTTCAGCTTTATAGCACGAATAGTCGACGAATAAAACTGCTGACATACAGAAGATATAAGACCATACATACATAAGAGTTTCTAGTTTAGCTAAGGAACATGAAAAAGACAAGGTTTTTTTGAAGGTCTTTCATATTATCAATTTTTTCATTCTATAAATTATTGCTCAGAATTCTGAACAAGTGATAGACAGATAGTGTAATGGCGGTTGTATAAACTGGATGTTCAGCAGAATCCATTTCAATTTCTTTAATTTGTTACAAGTATATTTTTCGGTACGCAGACTAGTGTTGCATGGTGAAAATAAACTTGATCCTTCTGACTACTTAACTTGTTGGCTGTTCGATCGAATTGCTGAAAGTAAATTCATCTGCAATCAACTTCTTGTGAATATAGTCCTTTATATTTATATACCAGCAGTTCAGCATCACACTGGCATTCAGTTTTGATTCCTGAAACTCCTGTTTTTTTTTGCACTAAACTATTAATGATCGTATGTGTGATTAACGTTTGTAATTCACTTTTCATTCCACCTACTAACTGCTTCAACCAATCGAAGTAACTCATAAAGTAAAAGAATCCGTATATAACGTCGATTTAAATACATGTTTATTATTTAATGCAATGCCCTTGGAAGCTTGGCTCTTTCATTAATAGAACACACTTCGGTTATATATACATTATTATAAAATATTTTACAATTTTCCAAGAAGCGCTGAAATTATGGCTAAAAACTGATTAGCCAAACTAATCTTATTCTCAGGTTGTTGGCTAAGTATTAATACCGAAGCTCATTTTTTGGCTAGCCCATTTTAGAATTTATGCAATTAACTGGTATATCAATTTTATGAGACATTTTCTAAAAGGTGATTGATTTATAACTAGTAGCAAAATGGGATAAACTTTAAAATTTATGTCCTTTAGTCAGCAACACGTTTGACTTGTCACGTGTAATATAAATCATGTTAAATGACAATGAATTTCGAAATAAAAAAAAATATTAGCTGAAGTAAAGTAAATTGAGGAGATGTTCCATGTAATTAAAAGAAATTGAGATAGTGTTGGCGCTATAACATATCGCTAATCAATTCCTAAACCAATTTCAGTGCAACTAAAGTTGATTTCTTTTTCGATAATTATAAAGTTATTTTGGACAAATAAGCACTGAAATAAAACTTGTCTGGAATATTCAACACAGTGCAAAACAGGTAAGGGCAGATAATTGGCAAAAGGTAGCCAACGGGAAGATAAACTAAATAACAGTGAGATGAAATTTGCTGTACTGACAAACTTGATAAAGACGAATTAGGTGTTATAGAAGCTAATAGATAAGTTAAGAATATAAAGGAACATATATTTAGTGACGAAAATACTAAAAGAAACAAAAAAGTTACGTAGATTAAAAACAATACGAAAATCAAACCGAAATATGAAGGAACCGATTGTCCAATATTGACATTGACCGATATTGACATATATGCTTTTTTTATATATAAACTTATTACAAAGGACTTGGATATTTCTTTTGATAATATTTTATATATTGCGTATAATAAAAAAAGGCTTACTGAACGTGTTAAAAGAAATTTTATGAAAAATAAGAAATAAGGATAACGTAATGTACGTATATATAAGTAATGTGACGACCGCGATTGAAACATTGGATATGTCATTACCTCGTTAATGCGTTCAAGATTGGTCTTAATGCTACGGCATGAAGGCTTGGTATACTTGTGCAATTAATAAACGCAAACTTGTAGATGATACTGTCAGCGGTTATAGCTGCTGTAATTGATGAGTTGGCGACTTCTTATCATCGCATCAGTGTAACCGTGTATCGCTGCATCGCTACGGTTAGTGAGGGTACCATGTTTGCGGGGGATGTGTTGTGTGTCTGATTATTATTTTATTTAATCTGCGCGTATAATAAATTATTAAAGGGTATAGGAATTTCTATGTTAAATGTATGAACTTATAATCCACAAATAAACTATAGCGAAATCGCAAAGCTCGCATTGTGAGGTTTTCGTACACATTTGGGCTGATATAAATGTACTAGTGTACGTAGTATTTCTATTAAACTAGTTATAAGTAAACTAGTCATAACAAATAATGGTGGCTGTAGACGAGATCAAGCAGCATGTGGCGATCTCCAGGTCAGCTATGAATAAACTGAGGAAAATATGGAGGAATTGAAACATCACCAAAGTTACCAAAACTAGGCTCTCATATTCCTTATATCCTTCTATGCTGCTGAAACATAGACTCTACGAGAAAGTGAGAAAAAACTGATCGATGCCCTTTTAGATGTGGTGCTGGAGAAGAATGTTCGGTATATCATGGATGAAATTCCGAACCAATGAGTCCATTCTTCGAGAGCTGGGCATCAAACAAAGACTATCAAGCACAGTACAAGCTCATATTCTCACTTTCTTTAGACATATAACACGGCACGGATGCGAATCCATAGAGGGCCTAGTAGTGCAGGATAAAGTCGAAGGCATCAGACCACGAAGCAAATTACACATGTGGTGAACAGATCAAATAAAGAAGACTTTCAACAGACAATTGCACCAATGTACACAAGGAGAGTTCGCGAAGAGTGGCTTCGCATTATGAAACAGGCCACTAATGTCGATGGAAGACGACGACTACTCTGCAAAGAGTGTAACGACAAAGAAAAAGAAGTTATAAGTATTAAATATAACTCACAGACGTAAGAATATGGTGATTTTCTCGAAAGACGTAAGATATAGAATAGACTTGAGTTCTTTTAAGACTTGAGTTATTCTCAAAAAATATAAGCCTTAGTTTTCCTATAATCTTCTGCTCAGATTCTACCAACTTTGTTTTTTTATAATTTTTCCTTTTGTCATTTTAGAAGTAAGGGGAAGAAGAGAATATTTAAACCAAAATGTGCAATTTTCTGAAAAACATGTTCCTGTTTCCTTCTAACTAGTCCTTTCAAACAATACCTCACACGACAAACAAAACTAAAAAAATTTAGTACTTAATTTCCCATCTCTAAAATGATTAAACAAATATTGTAGTGTTAGTCAGTTCGCAATAAGCGGGTTAATGAAATCGATTAAATTTAAGTTTCTACATTTAATGTTTTCTGGGAAAGTCGACTGTGACAGAAAGACACCTGGCCGTTCTTTTTTTCTTTTGGCATCTTCCACTTGTGCCGGACCGTCACTGCCGAGGATTGTGGCTTTGTTTTTATAAAAATTTTCTTTTATGATATTCCGGCATAATTTTCTATTCTCGATACTGTGTAGTGGATTTGGAATCTGTTATATTAATCTGGGATATTCGTCCCATTAACCTTTCCAGTGACAATGAGCGTCTCATTGTTGCCGGCAGGTTCTTGCGCAACATGAGAACATTATCCGAGAGTTTTTTGAAGACAGAGAGGAGATTCTGTATTTGGTTCATGAGATGTTCATCGTCTTCCTTCTTCCTTTTGAGGTACGGAATGCTGAAAATAGGTCATTTTTGAATATTCATCTTTCTTTTATTTGGTTTATAGGTGTATTATGAATAGCTAATGGAAGGATTTTGTTACAATTTTCACTTTTATTTACCTTAGAAGTTATTCAGTATTATTTCGCTTAGATCTTCAATATTATTTAGCAAGGAGTGAATGAAGAAATTTTCATATATGTGTATTTTCATACGATGATACGATACGACATAGAGAAGTTGAGAAGTAATGTCTGTTGGTTTGTGTTATCCAAGTAGGTAAAAACTGCTTAGCAAATTTAGATAGAATTTCGACTATTATATTACTTAAAGCCTAAAGAAATTCAAGACACGTCTTACTTTTATACAAAGCTAAACAATTTGAACAAAAAATATATAAACTTCTAGCATTGCCGAATACTTAATTGATTAAAATTACGAGGGACACGTGTCTTTCGCTATATATATGTGAATCCCGTCTACAGTGAAATTTTGTAAATGGTATTAGACGTTTTCAGACATATTTCATTAGGCCTTACTAAAATCTCAATTCCTTTTCTGGGAATCAGTTTTAAAGTTAAGTCAATGAAATGACAATTATTTGAATTCAATATAATTCTAGAAATAAGCCACTGTGCGTCATTATAAGAAAATGGATAAATTGTTTTTTTTTTTATTATCACTAAAGGTATTTTTTATTTACGCAGAACTTGACTTTTTCTTTATTACATCATTAAGTATTCCATAATCACTTCTCATCTTCTCATCCAATCACTTCCCACCGAGTTCTTTAGGTCATCAGCCCATCATTGGAGGGCTCCCACACAGTGCTTCTGTATTCGTCGTGTCCACACGAGTTCTCATCCACTCCATCCGTTGTCGGTTCCTTGGCAAATATGTTCATCGCCACTTCCACTTCGCAGGTATCAAGGGCTATATCCACTACTTTGTTTCTACGTCGGACTTCCTTATTGTGAATTTTCTCTTTCCATAGGTCACTGCGCGACTTTAAACTTATGGATGAAACCGGTTTCAAGCATCAACGTTTCAGCGCCGTATATTATTATGGGCAAAACTCACTTTTACACACATTTGTCTTCAGCAATTGGGGAGTTGGAGAAGTGGAAATTTGACGCAATTTCCCAAACGCTGCTCAGCCTAAATGGTTTCTTCTGTCAGCTCCTTTGTAGAAATTGTTTCTATCCAGCTGAATCATTTGACCCAGGTAGTATACTTTTGAATAATTTCGGTGCTAATATTGCCGACATTCAGTGGTATTGGCACGATCGTTCGATAATGTATTCCGTTTCATAAATATAAAAGCGATAATTACTTGATCTTTGAAACCTATTAGTCATTCACTCCGGTTTCGCACGCGTGGAAAGATTGACACGGGCAGATTCAATGCGTGAAAGCCTACGCGTATAATTTCACTTACTTAAAAACACTGCTATTAATTAATTTACAACTATTTGAGAAGAACAGTTTTGTTGTATATTGTTTCTATGTATCTTAAAGATTTAAGCTAGGCACTTCGAACACAAGATATACTCCAATAAATATTTTCCTTTCGATTTGAGTTCGGGTAACTTTCACAAAATATTCATAAGTTATACATTTAAACTTTTCACTTAAATCAATCTATCTGCTAATGAAAACAAAATCCGTTCAATATTTATTGAGAAAATCACATATTGAATATATTTGGCGTTAATTTTGTAGAAATTCATTATTCACAATTAAATGAAACTACGTGATGTAGTATTATTTCTACTTCCTTTAATTTCTTTATCACGACCTAGGTTTCGTTGTAATACAACATCTTCAGGTGGGATATTACAAAATCTGCAGGGCGATCTTTGCTAATATTCCACCTGAAGATGTTGTAATGCAACAAAACCTAGGTCGTGATAAAGAAATGAAAGAAAGTAGAAATAATACTACATCACGTAGTATCATTTAATTGGGAAAATCACATATGTTCAAATAAACAGATGCGGCGTGGAAAATTGTTTTATAATATGTACTTATGTTCTGTAATTATTTTTTATTCAACCTATGTAAGACTTGAAGTAATTTTCGTGTGACTTTTTAATTACATTTTCATTATTGCTATAAATTTTTTTGCCATAATTATATTAACATTTATATTCATTATACTTGCAATTGTTAGCATGTAAGAGTGCTGTATTTTTAAGGAGTATGGCAAAAATATGTCTTTCCATTGGAAAGAAAAAAAGTAAATAAAAATACATTGTGCGTGTCAGTTCCGACGCGCTACTGGAGTTTACTCCTTTATTACAATTGTCTTGGAATATATAAAATAAGTAACACTGTATATAAATATAAATATCAATATCATCTATTAATATATATCTTACCGTTAAGGCAGCGTTCATGAGAAACGCATTCGCTCGACTGTTTTTTCCTTGACTTACGTTGCCAAACTGGTCTCTCTAAAATTTTTTTAACGGGTAATGTACAACCTATGTCCATCTTGAAGGTTCTTTTCAAATATTGGTTAAAGAATTTTTTAAATCGGACGAGTAGTTTCGGACATTACCTATTAAAGGGATAATATACAACCTATGTCCATCCTGAAAGACCTTTCTAAATATTGATAAAATTATTTTTTAAATCGTGTGAGTAGTTTTGGAGATTACTTGTTACATTCAAACTTACAAAATTTTACATTTTTGTAATATATGTAAAGTTTGTTAATGGGATAATATTTCAATCTATTTCCATCCCGAAGGTCCTTTCTAAACGTTGATGAAAGAATTTTTTAAATCGTATGAGTAGTTTCGGAGATTACTTCTTACATTCAAACTTACAAAACTTAACTTTTTTATAATGTATGCATTTTTTAACGGGATAATATACAATCTATGTCCATCTCGAAAGTCTTTATCGATGAAAGAATTTTTGAAAATATTGGTGAAAGAATTTTTGAAATCGGATGAGTAGTTTCGGAGATTATCTTCTACATTCAAACTTACAAACTGTTGCACTTTTTTAGCGTTCTGAACTTCTGATTTTACTTCTCATAACACTTCATAACGGGCGCTATTTATGAAAATCTTTTCTAAAGGAGTAAACTCCACTAAAAATCGTTTACTGCCTTTAGTGGTGATCATTTTTATCATTTTGAAGCTGGTTTCAGAGTAAGCAGTGTCAAAAATTGCAGACGAGTTCAACGTGATCTTCATCGTAATTACTCATTTAAACTGTCCCGCGAGCAAACTTTAAATAACAGAATTTTTTCTTGGAAACCTACACTTTCACGTCCGTCCAAAAATTCGCGCACACTGAAATGTTGTAGATGCACTGGGGAGATTGCATACATATTATCATTGAACTTGTTGCAGCATGCGACTTGCGAGAGGCTGGTCCGCGCTATCGGCATCATCAATCAGAGCGAAGCAGCTTCTCCACGTACCGCGGCGCCCGCCGACCGTGCGCGCTTTATCTCACTGCTACAAGAGCAAGCTTTTTGCCGGATTTGAGCTATTAGCTTTCAGTCTTGAAGCGTTTAGTGGTTTATTTTTTAGCAATTTGAACATTAAGTTCTATTATCATATTGATTTTATAAAGACAAACATTTTATTTCTCATGGTTTTCAGAGTTTGGCACAAAAGCGATCTATTAGATTAAAATGAAACTGTGTTATGGTATAGCCTTATAGTATTCAGATGGAGGACGAGTGTTTAATAACTTTTTATAATGTATGGATAATGAGCAATAACAATTTAAGTGAAGGGAGTTGAAGTGTGTCAGACGCATTTTTGAGTTACACTTTTAAATCATTATAGCTATATTAATTTTATTGATTTAAAACTATATAAATGCATAGTTTATAGTATTCAGATGGAGAAGGAGTGTATAATAGTTTTTATAACGTATGGGTAATGAGCGATAAAAATTAAATTAAAGGGTTATGTGTTTATGTGTTTTGGGCGCATTTTGAGTTAAAATTTTAAGTCATTATAGCTATATTAATTCGGTTGACATGAAATTGAATCAAAGAATAGTTTTCAGTATTCATATGGACAACGAGTATATAATAACTTCTTATAATTTATAGATAAAGAGTAATAACAATTTAAGTACACAGAGTTAAAATGTATCGGCCGCATTTTTGAACTAAATTTTCAAACCATTATATATATATTAATTCGACTGAGATGAAACTATATCATAGCATAGCATTAGATGAATTATGAGTATATAACAATTTCTTGTCATGTATGAGTTGAAGTATGTCGGGCGCATTTTTTAGCTAAACTTTTAAACCATTATAGCTATATTAATTCAATTTACTAGAGACTATATAAAGACTTATTGTATAGTATTCAGATGGAGAATGAGTGTATAATAACTTCTTGTAACATATGGGTATTGAGCAATAACGATTTAAGTAAAGCGAGTTAAAATATGTCGTGCGCATTATTGAGTTAAACTTTTATGTCATTATAGCTATATTAATTCAATTGGCTTGAAACTGTATCAATTATTTAGATGGACAACGAGTGTACAATAACTTCCTATAATGTAAGGATAATGAACAATAACAATTTCAGTAAAGGGGGTTGAAATATATCAGGCGCATTTTTGAACTAAACTTTCAAACCATTATAGTTATATTAATTCCACTGATATGAAACTATATCATAGTGTTGCTTATAGCATTCAGATGGATAATGAGTGTAAAGCAACTTCTTATCATGTATGGGTTGAAGTGTGTCGGGCGCATTTTTGAGCTAAATTTTTAAACCATTATAGCTATATTACAATAATATAGGCTGATTGAAAACAGACAGACAGCATGAAAATTCACAAAAAAGTTTTGTGATGTGTGTGGCTAATATTATTGTAGATCGTCTGATAGGTGTTTTTATGCCACACAATTCTATCAATCGACTAAAACGTGAAAAAAATAACCGAACTATTTAGAATGCTATTAATGAATTAATCTTAGATAATTACTACGTGAAAAATAATTACACTTTAGATTACAGAATAAGAGAAGTATATATAAACGCTAAAACAATTATACTCGCGCGCGAAAAATGGAATGCGCTGCCAAACTGTAGGAAAAGCCGCTACGACATATATCTGTCGTCAATAGGTAACACACAATGAGCATTTTAATATCATCCATATAAATCTATATAGGTTTATATCAACCAATTGGGATAACAGAATAATTAAGAATTAAAGAATAACAACTTAATTGGATTTGTTGAACTATTGTCATAAATGTACGGGTCCTGACATCATTAGAGGATTCTTGTTATTTGTTTTTTTTAAAAATAATTATTTAATTAATTTTTTTATATTAACTAACAAATCGCAATCTGGTAAGTGTCGTCAGATCAGAGGTGCGTGATGACTGTACTATTGGGCGGACTGACTGTGTGAAGGAAGCCAGTCTACCGCTGTGTGGTCTTGTTATGGAGAATTATATTTCACTGGTTAAGCCCTACTGTGCACATACTGAGAATAGGAGCTTGGGAACTGTTTGAAATGCTAACTTGGTGAAGCCAAGTAGTTGTTGGCCAGAGGTGCAACATAAGATAAACGTAAGGCAAATTCTATACGTATAGAATATATAACAGTACGGACCCTGCACCGATATATTCAAGAACACGCCTAAGGTCTATTTGGGTAGATGTATTCTAAAAGCATAGACAATAGTCTACCATACTGTAAGACGATATGTATCTTATGTATTTAAATAAATAAAATGAAAATGAAATAAAATAAAAATAAAAGTATTATTGCCGAACATCATATTCGTGGATGTTACTTACGAATCCTTAGGTAAATAAATGTAACTGTTGGTAAGTTAGTATATTTAGCTACAAAAGTTCCTTTAGTATATAGCATTGATAGTTTAATAATTATTTATCACTGCATATATTTACGCGATATCTATTTATTCTATAGCGATATCTATATATTATATATAGCGATATCAGAACGTTTGCACGAGGTCAAATAAGAGATAAATATCATTATATACGACGATAAATATCATTTATTTCTCTATGAGTTACGCTTAGCAAGGTGTTGACAACAATCTTTGCTATTTTAATTCAATTGTCCATTGTATTAAATCAGTAGTCGTCAAATTTCTTAAAGATTTCGCGTTTAATAAATATCCTTGATATATAAGTAAACTTCTGTCCTGTCTCAACTTGAATATCCTGTTGTAGTCTGGAAACTACACTATGTTACATACTCTGATATATAGTCACTCGATTATATTAGAAAAACGATTTATACGAACATTACAATTTCACACCAATACGTCCATGAAAGACTATTGTAATGAATTGTACTAATTTAAGTATCAAAGGTACACTCTACCTTGAACTTGGGACTATTATGCTTTACGATATCTGTCACAGTCGTTAAGATTGCACCAATATACGGAGTCAGTTGCAGTTTCTTGTGCCAGGGAGTGCGACTCATGCTTCGTGCTTTTCTACCAACCTACCGCTCGCACCAATGCCGGTGCTCGCGTATCACTGCACAGACTTTGTGATGATCAAGACAGAAACAGAATGTTTCTTTGTCTGGACATATTCGCTGACTCGTTATTCCAATATGCTGATATTCTTATAGTCATGTAGCTTATAGTCATTTATTCGGATACTATATCAACATTAGTCCATTGACATCATGTGAAATAATAATTTATTTTTGATGTGAAACATCAATAGGCGCAGGTATGAACCGGATCGTTGGCGTGGCGACATTTGCCGTGGCGACGGGTCGCCACGCTATACTAAGGTATATATATATATATATAGTATATATGTAGTAGAGTGTACGGTATGGCGACGTGTCGCCATGCGCAACCGACTACGCGACCCCCTCCTCACTCAGTTCAACGCTGTTGTTTACTACGGTACACATAACCTGTACTTTATTATTTTTGTATTAATTGTAAATAAATGTTTTTAAATAAAGTCATCATTTTCTGTAAGAAATTCATAATACTTTATTTTTTCATTATGCTATATTTAGTTCCTGTAATAATCTTGTCTTTTATACATATTACTTGTACGAACACGATGTTTCACATCTGCCAGGCGTCCCGTGACGGCTCATTTCTTTTTTTTTATAGTCCACATGAAATTATCAATCTTTTTCTCCACAATTAAATGAAACTACGTGCTGTAGTATTATTTCTACTTTCTTTAAGTTCTTTACCACGACCTAGGTTTCGTTGTATTACAACATCTTCAGATGGGCTATTAGCAAAGATGTTGTAACCTGAAGATGTTGTAATACAACGAAACCTAGGTCGTGGTAAAGAAATTAAAGAAAGTAGAAATAATACTATATCACGTAGTTTCATTTAATTGTGAATAATGAATTTCTACAAAATTAACGCCAAATATATTCATTCAATCTTTTTCTCATTTTCGCAAGTTAAATCTTGCAGGTTTATTGAATTTTTGTTAGGTCTGTTATTATGCATTTGTAATTATTTTTCTTCTTCTATTACTGATGATTATGATCGTGAATTTTGAATGAACGATTGATTTTTATAATTTTGCATATTTTTTATTTGAGACAATTGTTTATAATATTATATATTTTATAATTTAATTTAATGTATCATATAAATGTTTATATACGTTTAAGGATCTACGTACGTAGGATGTTATCTTGATGTGGGAAAGTTAGGATACAAGTTATCATAATACATAAAAATCTGACTACGATCTATGTCTGTTTTTTCCACATGTGATAAATACATAAATAAAAATGGCATAAGTAAAACATCGGGAAATATCATTTATCCATGCGATTCAATGTAAATATGTGTATTTCTGCGGGCATGAAGATGCAATATTTCAAAACGACCTGCTTCACATTACTTCGCTTTGGAGCAGATGTTTACATCATTAAAAGCTGTTTCGCAGCACTCGGACGCGTGCGATACATTTCCAGTGAATTGTGTAATTGGATATCTGGAGGCTATCTTCAATGGATTGCAGCATTGGAATAATCGTAATTGAGGTCACAATTTTACCTGTGGATATCTTACTCTATTGTTGCGACGTTATTTTAATACCCTAGAAGTATTATAGTCTCATTTTTGAAGAAATAGTACTACTTACATTGTTTTAGAATAACGAAACCTAGGTCGTGGTAAAGAACTTAAAGAAAGTGGAAATAATACTACATAACGTAGTTCCATTTAATTGTGAATAATGACTTTCTACAAAATTAACGCCAAATATATTCAATACATCATTCTTATTTACTTTCATAAATAATTTAATGTTTATGTACATTACTTTCATTTAATAAACGACCTAACACTATTATTTATCAAGATATGTTAATATAACCTTTACATACGCGCCGTTAATATATTTTCAAAGTATGAAGAAAACTCATTAAAAACACTTGTTTATCATGTGTAATGTATGTATTCACTTAAATTATATACATGTGTATAGCTTTCTGCTGAAGCTTACAGATATGTATTTCGATTTATAAAAGTACCTATCATTTTTAACTTAGTCGCACGACTGATAGGGATGATATAAAACCTAACCTAATTGACTTACTCTCTGTCTTTGGCAAAGTTATATTATGATCCTTTACTTGAATGAAATACTCAATTTGTTCATAAAGGTATTCTTGTAATCTAAAAAGTCGGATCTACCTTTAAAACCAAATATACGATCTAGTATTTTGCCCAAAAACGCAAACCAATAACAACCCTATCGATTAGCGATATATTTATCCAATTCTCTAGCTTATTGACTCTCTGAATAATATCATAAATAATTCACCCCAACGCACTAACGAAGCTCAAACGCATTAGTTATACGCGCGGCCCTAATGACAGCCGCGCTCATAGACAAGTCAGAGCTCGGAGCTTTTGCTACGCCACTTTCAACCATAATCGGCGGATGTATCGACGCGCACCTCCCGTTTAGGCTAAATAACTAGTGCAATATGTAATTCTATAACGATATTGCGATCTGCATGAAATGAAGGAGGATTTATTACAGAATCCTTGTGTTGCGCTGATTCTGAATACCTCGGCGTTGGCAGGTGCGCGCTAGGTTTATATAGAATTAGCGACTTGTTTGGCGTAGCGCATAGTTATATTTAGAATTATATTACTGCATTAGAATAACTTATGCATGTGGAAAGAAAAAGATACTAGAAATCAAAGAAGATTGTTTTCATCTAAGTGTGCATAATTGGTAATAGAATGACTTGAATTTATGAAGTTTACATAAAATATTTAGTAATACCTAAAATTGAAATAGTCATCTGTTACTTGAGGATAAGTACTAACGAACGAGAGGGGGAATTCTGGGCAGATTAGAAAAATATTTTCTTTTGTCAGAGAATGGTCTGCAGAAAATGAATGTTTTGAAGTATGTCATTATTGGAGTTGTATTTCCAAATTAGTCGATGGGAAAAACGTACTAATAAACCTTATTTACACTGATATCAGTTAACGATTATATGGTTTCCCATATTTAATCTCAGTTTGGGAGATTATCAGTTCCAATAACGTTACTAGAATTTCATTCAGATATTCTATTTCGGTAGTTGTATGTTATTAGGATATACAACAGTCTTGATTGTGTAAAGATACACGGAGGCTCTATATTATTTTTAACATTTTGTCCTAACGCTTTTTAGTGGTTTTAATTGCAATCAAAAATTAGAAAAATATATGAAATTTTAATTTTTTTTTACCATGGTCTCTTAGTTGTTGATCATACTTAATATCGCCTTCATTGTTAGCTGAAGAACAGATTATAAAAAAATCATCACCTTTATAGCAAACACTTTATTACACTATTACATATTTGACATCATTCATTCTCGATGATTATAATTAAAAGATTTGTCTCTTGTGTTAACTTTCGTGTTTATGCTAACCTGTATTTGATTTTGTTCAGAAACTAACTTTTCGACTTTGCTCGCAAAGAAGTTTTGGTGCTTACAACTTCCACGATTGTGAATTTGTCTCTGTAAAAAAATGACTTTTTCCGCTCCTGAGTGTCGTTGCGATTATCTCCCATAGCATTTTGTGCCCATCTGTGTTCCATATCTCACAAACTGTAGCATAATTCGGCAACCACGTGAACTAATGTTTTACGTATGAAAATCTTTCAAGGTAAATATATACTCTTTATGACGGTGGTAGTGGAATCAAAATATATTTAGTAAAACTCAAGTTATTTACGACAGACAGACGTTGCGTTTTGTATAAAAAGGTTACTGATGATTGCTTTTGGCAGATTATTGGTGGATATTCTATAAAAATTACCATTTGTGTCCTTGTTTGTATGTTTCCAAAAACAAATAAGTTTCAGTTTCTCAAAATAATATTACAAAAAGTCTTGATCTCAAAACGAAAATTATTCTTCATGAATTCTTTAATAATTGGATAGCTTTATCGATGAGTTCCATAATATAGGTTCCTCTTTAGTTTCTCTCCGACCTTTCCAATAAATTATAAGCAACTTAACATCGTGAAAAAGATAAACATTACTCAACATCTTTTAGAATTACTTTGTGGATACAGAATCGTCGGTTAAACGCATGTCTGTTTCATTGTATCTATAAATTATTGCATGGATACAATCAGATTGGCGACCAGGACATCACGCGGGAGTCTTAAACCTCGCTCGGTCAACTGTGTCCTTTCTTATCGTACAAAGCTTTGATAGATGTGGTATTCTTTACGTATATCTGATTTATTGTAATGCTGTACACGTATTGGACGTGAACACGTTACAGAAACATTTATTTATTTATATAACTGAAGATTTATATTTGTGGAAATTGTAAAGTCTTTAAGTAAAATATTCTATACAAATGCAAATTCGTAAAATATACTAAAATTATTGATACATTTCCGTATGTATATTTATCAAAATTGCTAATTTGCGTATTCACGTAGAAATATAGTTTTAAACATGCTGGGTCTATAACTAGTCTTATAAGAAGT
This sequence comes from Druceiella hillmani, assembly GCA_039881145.1. Taxonomy (NCBI): domain Eukaryota; kingdom Metazoa; phylum Arthropoda; class Insecta; order Lepidoptera; family Hepialidae; genus Druceiella; species Druceiella hillmani. The sequence goes on from JAYKKI010000014.1 coordinate 4,673,710, forward strand.
GGGTTGTTTCTGACCAAACACCTTTTAATTATTTTTTCTTCGCACTTTTTACAGTATGAGAAATTTGTAGGGTTTTTGGATGGAAAACATCAGAATAGCCAAAAAATAAAAGCTCGACTGTTCAAGTGCTGAATTTTCTCTATTTGTCTAAACGGACTGTTAAGCTATAAGAGTTTATAAGAGTTAGTCTCAAAATACATAAGTTTATATGTGGATATAAATATAAAAAAATCATCAGTAATATTGACAGTAGTCTGGTGGTAATAGTCTTGTGGCATTAGAGTATTAGTAGTTTAGTGAGAATTTTATAGAATTCATTTTCACAGCCAATACGAGAATAAGGATCGATAATATGTATTCTCGTGTTCTATTGCAATATTTATCAGTTTAACAATTGTTATTTTGGTGTGTGGCTAACCTTTCTGTTATTGTGTGAATTTTTTATTTTGCTTCAAATAAAACTGTGGCTCATGTTCTATTTTTATTCTAATGGTAATAAGCTCTATTGTTATTCCAATTATAGTAACTCAGTGGTTACACATTAAATTTAAGGTTCTTTTGCAGAATTTGGTTTCGCACCACATTTTTATATTGTATATTACATTAAAAAAGTCATTAAAAATTTATGAATGTTTAATTGAATTCGAATTTATATTTTAATTATATAAATTTTTCAAGTTCAAATAATTTTACTCTTGTAATTCTTGTATTCATACATATATCTATATGTATTGTTGTAACTACTAAGAGAAAGCGATGGTGTTATACTTAAATTTTATTTTGGAGTTCTATATCTCGTTCACTTTATAGATCTACCTTCATACTGAACCTCTGTTTTTACTTGGATTACGTTTTTTAAATAGTCTAACAGTTTAGAAGGTCTAATCGCACTACAAAAATCACGCCTCTAAATATTCTAAACTAACTGTAACTTGGCCACCACTTCGTTCGTGTAAATTTTTGGACATGATTAAAAGGTTATTTTAAAAAAAATCGAAACAGAGTATAAACATAAATAATTAACCAAGGGTATTGCTCCCGCCCCTTAGATTGCACCCTAAGGATATCCATTGAGGAAACTTTTGATATTCAAGGGTTCTGCTATGGCATCATAAACGGTATCCTATGGAATATAGATATCGTCTAAAAATAAATTGATCAAAGAGTAATTTAATTATATAGTTCACATATAGGAAGATTTCGACATGTTTTTAGATAAATTAGGATAGACTAGGTAGACTTGGGATACATTTTAATGTGTTTGAATGTATATTTAACCTACATTATGTATACAGTATAGGCTACCCAATGAATATGTATAGCCTCAAAAAGCAAGGGTATATAGATTCGTTTTAGTGAATCCAATACCAACATCATCATAAATACAGAACCCTTGAGATATCAGGATGGAATAAAAAAGATAAGTTGGTTTTAGGATGATTATCTGTAACTTGCGTAAAATTCATGCCAATAGGTTCAGAAATTTTTAAGTTAAATCTTTTCGTACAGTTAGATGACATATTTAAACGTTAGATTTATTCTGGTAACCTAATTAAAAAAGGAAAAGTATTTAAAAGCTGAAAAGCCAGTCATTTATAGACAGTAAATCATAGATAGCCATTAAAATATTATTTATTTTTGTACATTCATTCAATTAATATGACTGCAGCTATAATAATATACATCTACCAGTTACTGCTGAACTATCTATTATATTATCAGATGGGCCATATATCGTGCTTAAACGGCATATCAGGACAAGCAAAGCTATAACCGTAGCTATTAATATATTAAGTATAAATCTAAAGTTAATGAAACGTGAGGAAATAAAATATACACGCATACAAACTCACAAACACACAACTCACAAAAACTTGTCGACACAACCGTACCCGAGTCAACAAGTGTAATTTAACCTCATTGGCTAGTATAATGAAACCGCAGTTAACTTCGGGTTCCAATTCATCCCCCACTTAAAAAATAAAATATGTAATTGGCCAATTACATCACAAGGTGATGGCATAATGACTACTTTAATGTAAGAGGATGCTGGTCTGATAATGAAGACTGACTGGATAATTTTATAAATATGTTTAATAATAGCATCTAATGAAATAGGCGCAACTATCATTTACCATAATTGAATCTTTATCGGGTCGGAGTAACAAGAGTGGATGAAACAGTCTATTCTTCGTATCGACATGCTTTTTTCTTTTCTATATCTATAACTTTCCTAAGATTGAAACGGAATGGTAAAAGTTTTGTGGATTAAGACTAACTGGATAATTTTATTAGTATGTTGCATAGCATCTAATAAAATAAGCGCAACTATCATTTACCATAATTTAAACTTTATTAGGTTAGAGCAACAAGGGTGGATGAAACCTTCTATTCTTCATATCGACATGCTTTTTTGTTTTCTGTATCTCTATAACTTTCTTGAAATTAAAACGGAATAGTGAAAGTTTTGTGGATTAAGACTAACTGGATAATTTTATTAGTATGTTGCATAGCATCCGATGAAATAGGTGCAACTATCATTTACCATAATTGAAACTTTATTGGGTCGGAGCAACAAGGGTGGATGAAACCTTCTATTCTTCACATCGACATGCTTTTTTTCTTTTCTGTATCTATAACTTTTTTAAGATTGAAACGGAATAGTAAATTTTTTGTGGATTAAGACTAACTGGATAATTTTATTAGTATGTTGCATAGCATGTAATGAAATAGGCGCAACTGTCATTTACTATAATTGAAACTTTATTGGGCCAGAGCAACAAAAGTGGACGAAATCTATTATTTATATCGATAAGCTTTTTTATATCAGAGAAAGAAAGAAAGTTTTATTCAATTCGGGGATCAGACAATTGAAAAGCTTTTTATTTTTTATGAAATGTCAGTTTAATTTTAATTACAGTTTGGAAAACATATATCTACGGAACTTTTTTAATCAACACTATAAAACAAAATGCAGATTACGTCCGTTTTATCCTTTATACACCGAACACAAAAATCCATGAAATTGGTAGATCGATAGCGATATTTAAAAAACAAGGTAAAATTCGTTAAGAGCTAAACAGACTTTTATTTTGACAACAATAGAATGAATGTCAAGAACCCAATGTTCTTCATTTAACGTTTTGCAACTTTTAATTGTGCCGTCTGAATGAAACGAATCTATCGTGAGAAGGACGGAAAATAGGTACTTAGATAACAACGAATAGGGATAGATGAACACGATAGAATAATAAACAAATGGCGGTCATTAATGCTACCTCTTTTGACGATTATTTATCTATTTATGACTGATTTATTACTGTAGTAGACTGTAGACCTTGTGTCAGAGAAGCAAAGTTCGCAGTAACTTGTGCAGCTACAAAAGAGGCAAAATGTTTAAAGAAGTAATCGTGTAACCCTAGTAAGTTCGATCAAAAGAAATGTAGTAAAGAAAAGTGCAATAAATGTGAGAAAAAAAGGCGAGTTCACAAATATTCAAACATATAGATATTAAATACAAATTTGAAACTGAAAAACTATAGATGTAGATGGACAGTAGACAGTACTGTACAATTCTATTTTAGTGCCGGTGTGTATGTGTATATGTATACACATACATACCGGCACACACACACACACACACACACCCAGCACACACACACACACACATATATATATATATATATATATATATATATATATATATATATATATGTAATAATTTTGCTTGTACTTCATACATTATAAAGCTAATAACATATGTACTTAATTTATTTATAAATCCGAAGTGAAACCGCACGTATAGTTGTCGTAAATATAATATACAACAGGAACAGAACATCTAGACATCCTTTAGCTGCATTTAGTCGTGTTTTGGTACTAGCACAGCAGCTAGCATGAATTGAATTACTTAAACTTTCAATGACACTTGAGAAATGTTTGTATTATACAAAATTAAATTAATTTATATGTGTCCGGTTTCAAAAATGTTGGTTTAAGTAAGTTATACGTATATACCGCTTACTATATACGTATCACATGTACTGAGTTGCACGCGCTCAATTTTTTAAAAATTTCTTTTAAGTAATAGTTTAAATTATAAAGCAATCGACTTTGATAATCATTTCTAAAAATTATAATATACTTCGTTAAACTTTTATTATTACTTTTTATTGTTTATTAATAATTCTTAAAATATTAAAAATTTAACAAACACGTATTTAAGAAAATATCTTTTTTGTTTTGGATTATAATGAATGTTTTGGATTATATTTTGTTTTGGATTACAATGGATTATATTTTGGAAATCGTATTTTATTTTTTGCCATTTCGTGTCAGTCGCTGAATTGTTTGGTTTGGAAATTTTTAAAATATCAGTTATTTAATATTTACATACTCTTTCTCATTTCTCGAGTATTCAATATTTTAAAGCTAAATCAACTATAATGTTTTTTTTTTCTTTTTGACGGTTGGTGGAGCGTTAGTCATTAATTATAAAGCGGATTCTCGTTTTTATAATTAATGACTAAACTTGTTTTTTAAATTTAAGATTATTTAACTATATCTCTGTGATAATGACTAAGCATAAGTGATTATTGATTATACTTAGCATTAATTTTGTAGAAATTCATTATAATTTAATTTTTCACAACCAAGTCATTATATTACGTTTACAAGAAGTTATGTACCAGCAGCTAAACAACGGACAAGAGCTAGTTAAGCAATACCGCCAATAAAACATTATTACTTTTACCAATTTAAATTACTGCTACAGGTGAAGTTTATGGCTTCCGGGTAGTTCGAACCTGCTTTCAGAATTCCATATTATCTGTCAATGAATATACTTTCCGCTTGCTCTTAACTTTAATGTTAACACATAAATTTGTCTGCCATTATGCGTAATTCGTTTTTATGAAATTGCTTTTCTAACACCTCGGACATATAAATGACCTCATTAAGTAGTTCGAACAAATTTGTTTAAATCTTTCTTAATAGATTCTTGTATTATTTTGCTAACGATATTGGTTGTACAGATAGTGGTGTCATCTGCTAATTTTAATTAAATTTCTCGTATAAATATTTCTTTATGCTCAAAATTAAGTTTTGTAAATAATTATGATAATCATTAACGGTAAAAAATGATTATATCGAAAGAACTCGTCCTATGACTTTGACGTTTTGTTATATTTGAAGCTATTAAGTGGGCGTTGCCACTCAGGGTACTGGAAATAAAATACCTGTTCTTTGTCTATTTCTCGCCTAATCGTCTATAATGGCGATGTTGAAATACCATTTATTGGAAATTATATCTTCGTTATAGTCATATTTATTATTATATATTTACAAATTATTACTGCTAACTTAATAAAAGTGTATATAATAAAGTATTTTCATATCATTATTACATAACTATTTCATTATCTTTAGATTTCGTCAAAGTAGAATAAATGGGCTTCTATAACAAACTTACGTTTTTGATTGAAATCTCATAGGTCGGTTTGCCGGTGCGACTGGAAAGATCAGAATATGATGCTGTATTGAATGGTGCTGAAAAATGAATAGCATAAACTAATCTAACATCCGACTGGAAAGCATATTTCACGACGAGGCCTTCTTATATTATTATAAAATGCTTTCATTTTAAAAAGTAAAATATTTGTAAACAATAGAATTATAATACGACAAAGTTTTAAAACAACGCTCAACTGTATCGAGGAACAAAAAAGGAAAGAAATTCTTGACAAATTCTTAAATTGAGCTTTCCATAATAACTTTTCGGATGTTCCAGGAAAAGAAAATATTTTAGTAAAGACCGGAACGTTGAACCCAGCTCTATCCTCTTTTACCTTACCATAGCTCGTACTAATGCGCCTCACTATGCAGACTGCGATGATTGCGACAAACTCCATACTGTCGACATATTCCCAAGTTCGTCATTAAAATAAAAGATGTATATTTATTGAATAATGCTTGAGGTTCAACTTTTTAATAGTAATTAATTAATTCCTGTATGTTCTTTGTTAATTATTATCATCATCATCATCATATATATTAATACGCTAAGGTTAAGATGTTACACTCCCTTTTTAGAAAAAACCTCACAACTAATCCACATAAATTATATATCATTTTATAGATAAATGCTGGCTCTACCGGCATCCACAACTAAAAAAATTATTATTGCTATTGTTTTTGCAAATTAATTAATTATTAAAGTTATATACACAAAACAGCAATGCTGCCATCTAACGGCTCAACGCCAATATGATTGACGGTCGGTAAAATTTTTGTTTAATTTCAAATCCACTCACGTATAAATAAAGTGGCGCTTTAGCTCAATGCTTTTGATACTTGCGCCTCTATATGTCAATTTTAGTAAAATATTTGTTTGATCTGTCATCTGAGCTTCATAATGGAATAAATAATGCGAAGACTTCGCACGGGTCACGCTAGTATTTTCATATTTACATATGTGTGTGTGTGTGTGCGTGCTTACGTACGCGCGTACATAATTTTATTTTTTTCTCTTTCTTTGTTACGTTTAAATTCCCATTTTAGGCGACACCATTATTGTTATGATTATTTTTAACCCTTTCCTATTTTTGAATTTAAGCTGCAACTAATATTTTGGATATCAGTAACTTTGAATGTGTACTGATAACATAATTTATAGTGTTAGCTTATTTTTCTTCAACTATTTGTATAGAACTAAATACTCAATTTAGAATAGCATCTTGACGAGGAAATGGTAGGATACAATTCTGCCCAGCATGAAACTTAAAAATTCTTAATTTGTCATTATTTGTACCAGTTTTCCAATTTGAAGATAAATAAATAAATAAGTTTATATTTTTTCTTGAAGTTACACATCGTTTGAGAGGGTAGTATTAATCGGTTTGTTAAGGAATGAGGCCATTATGAAAAATAAAATACATCGTTATTGGGGGAAGGGCGGGGGGAAGATTAATTAAATACAAAGAAGTTTCACGTCTTAAAGCGACGCACATTATTTTGATATAATATTTTATATAATTAATCGATTAAAGTGTGTAATATGTTCTCTAAGCAAAGAGTCTCGTTTTTATATAAAACAAAATGCTATATATTGGCTTATCATAAGTTTCTAGGCTTTATATATATATATATGTATATATATATATATGTATATGTATGTATATATATATATATATATACATATATATACATATATATATATATATATATATATATATATATATATATATATATATATATATATATTTAGGGAACCTTCGATTCGCGAATCTGACTCGTGATTGGCCGATTTTTGTATTCAGTAACTCCTTCGCGAGATATGAGTTAAAATAATTTTGGATATAACACCTCAAAGCAAAATTATTATGGTCAACATCAAACCAGCGAGTTGTTATGTGTAATGATGTCCATAGAATATTCTTGGTAAGCCACTACGGAGAAAATATTTTTTCAAATGTATCAAACGCGTAATTATCTATACACACGTGGTATCTATGTCACGTGGTTACCTTACTCTGAGTTGCCGCTCCACTGACACGCACTTGTATGCATTCATCACCGAATTACATTTTAATAAGCTATGTTAAGAACTTCTAGAAACGTCTACTCTAACATACGGTAAAGCAAATAGAACCCATAGATTTACACTTGGCTTACGTAATATTCGTCCTAGGTCATAAATTCAAGTGTAACTTTACACAAAGACTCTTCTGAAAAATAATCTATATTTAATTCATATTTAATCTGTGTTTAACTTAATTCATAATGAATGGCTTTTCTTACTAATAATGGATCTTATCTTCTTTATACATATATGGATAAAGTGGCTATGTTTACTTCATCAAACTTGTCATATCCTTTGTTGCTATTTAAGTGGACTATATCTGTAAAACTATTTATAAATCTATTCATAAGCTGCGCTCGAATGCACTCATAATGAGGTCACATCGACAATCAACTACCACATCGAACAGCCGGCGTATGTCGAAGTTTGACACGAACCAAAACAATAACTCGAAATACGCTTCATTATCATGCAGAATCACACGAAAGTATGATACATAGGGGGCAGCTGAAACACACCGACGAATTTAAATTTCAAATGAATTCCGCAGTGTAAACGAAGGCCCCAGTAATTGAAGGCGGTAATCCTCAAATGAATACGCCCACTACCTTTGTGAATATATTTGTACGTACAGATTTTCAATTAACCCTCTTTGCCTTAACAAGAAATATACATTTAATAATATTTCATGTGCGGCCGCCGCTCCGATGCCTACTTGATTTAAACCAAAATATATCGTGTGCCCATCGGCGTTGTAATTTCGAACGATATCTTCATTAGCCAGCACTCGGCTTGTGTATTCGTATCGGCATTAATTAAAAGCAATGCGGTAATTGTTAGAAGTCATAATCACGTTTCGACATTGGTGTCGGTTGCAGGTCGATATGTCACGTAATCTTGAATGTAAAATTAAATTTTGAAATATTAATTCTATTTGAATAATCGAAATAACTAAACGATTATGCAGCCTAAGCTCACCGAAATTTCTTTGAATTGCGTTTGTTAATTATGTCATAAATCCAAAATGACGAGTAATTTTGTGAGAAACTGAGTTTTTATCGAAAAATAAGAAATAATAATTGCACTAAATCGTTATTATCAATTGGACTTATTACAACTTTTCTTCCTATGAAAACGATTCCGAAACAAACAAATTTTTCCCACGATTTGTTTTTGTTTTGACAGTAGAGATTACTGTAGTAATATTAATGAAATTGAGGATACTGGATAGCTCTTTGCGTTCAATAATATTACTTGCTGAACATATATTATGACATCTAATAAACCCGCCAATTTTTATAATAATGTCCAGAATATTAGAAAATGTTCTAAAACATATCTGTTAGGGTATGTGAAGAGATACTCTACATCTCTACCTGCTCAAAAAATTAATTGCTGAAAATGTGAAGTTAGTTTGTGATAAAGTCGATAATTTTTCTGGCAATATCTAGAATGTCATAAAAACGTCAGAATATATAAAGAGATGTGCTCAGAAAAACGTCAGATTGACAGTCATAAAAAGTCAGGATATATAAAGAGATGTGATCGCTATGTGTTATAAAAATGTCAGGATATATAAAGAGATGTGCTCGCTATGTGCAGAAAATGCTATATTTGTAACTTCTGAAACATCTCTGGCAGGGTACATAAACACCTCTTTTAGGGTATATAAAGGTGTAGTGCACAGCAGCATCTTCCGTTATTTTCAGAGCAGGTTCTTCTTTTCGTTTAAACGCTTCTTCTCGGCGAGTAAAGAAGAAACATAATATGGAAATTTCGCGAAGAGAATTTAGAGCGCGTTTGTTTCATGAATTTCATTTATGGCAAAAGTGAGCAAAGCAACATGTCATATGAGCACCTTTTTGAATGAAAGTGTACTCACCCATGACACAATCGACATTCGGTTCCAAAGATTGAAATTTCAATAAATTGAATTTAAAAAGAAAAGTTAATTTATATAAATTTGCGTTACCGGGGAAAACTACTCTCATCTCCTCACACTGGAATAGAAAAACAAATTCATGCTTCGAGGTAGAAGTGGAAATATTCGGTTTTCCTTCCACATGAGCTAACATTGATGAAATTATGTTACTGATTTAATCAGTGATGGCGGATTACTTATTTTCCAATCTACTATAGATGAAAGTATAGAAACTACCCTATAAAGTAGGCTGGAAAATTGCCCATACCAGAATGATGAAAACGGAATAGTTAGTCATTTCGGTGTTCATTCATTCATTCATGTATCACAGGTGTATTTTTCAGAGATTATTGGATATGAAAAGTTGCAATTTTGCGTATAGAAATCATTAGATATGAAATGTCGCAATGATGCGTATAGAAATCGTTAGATATGAAAAGTTGCGATTTTGCGTAGAAAAATCATTAGATACGAAACGTTGCAATGTTGCTTACAAAAATCATTAGATATGAAAAGTTGCGATTTTGCGTATAGAAATTTGCGTATAGAAAATTTGCGTATAGATTTGAAATGTCACAATGCTGCGTATAGAAATCATTAGATATGAAAAGTTGCAATTTTGATTACGGAAATCACTGGAAAGTTGCAATTTCGCATATAGAGAACGCTTTTTTGGTTTCATTTTGAAAGGTGAACGAAGGACAACAAATTTCAAAGTTTGTTTTATTGGGTTTCAAATAAAACTAGTCAAAATGTGAGTTCAGAAATAATTCATTGGTTTTTCTTTTCTCGGGAAAAGGTTATTTTTTGTAATATGGTTCAGAAAAAGGACCCCCGAAAATGACTGTCGCCTTATCCTATCTTAAAAATAACGGTTTACGTTGATGAAAAATTTGCAGTATAGATTTATTATGAACAGTTTTTTTAATAAAAATCGTAGTTATTCAAATCTAAATTACAACCGAAAATCTGAATGACATCGAAAAATAATGATATAAATCACTGTAAAAATTAAAATACGAAAAAACTCATGTTTCTTTAAATATTCCTATTACTTATTGGGTAATTAAATAATATGTTACATAGAAACCGCAGACTCAAAAGTGTTTCAAAGCCTGAGTGAGATGTTCACTCAATGATAAGGAAAACTAATAACGAAAGTTTGACTTGTAAATTGGCTGTTCTTCGTATTTGATTATTTTTTTGTATTGTTTCTTTCTGTATTTCTAAAGTTTTATTTAAAAGAAAATCAGATAAACGGAAAATATTGCATTTTTTCTTTTCTCCGTATGAGGTACCATTTTTTCTTATGGAGTATGGAAACCTAAAAAGTTATCTAAAATGACTTTATCTTCTCTGACTTTATTTTTTCTGTTCATTTGACCCTTTCATTTTTAGTTAGTGGTATAACATTATTTAAAAGGTGACTGGTAAAATTCCAAAAACACACTTTTTCTTTGTTTTTTGAGTTACAGAACTTTAAAAAGTTATTTGAAATTACTTTGCCTTCTCTGACTTTATTTTTCTCTATCTCACTGGATTAATTTAGTAGTATAATACTATTTCAAAGTTGTTATGTTTAGTTCAGTAGTATAATACTATTTCAAATGTGACTGGTAAAAGTCTATAAACACTTTTTAAAAGAGAAAATGAAATAATAAGCTCCTTAAAAGATTTATTTTAATCGACAATAGGAAAAATGAAAAATATCGTATTTCTTATGAAAAGCTAAGTTATTTTTTATAACGGTTTGGAAAAGTTATTTCTACGGAACTCTTCGAATTAGCAGTATGTAAAAAGTGCATATTATATACTAATGTCCTCTATGTACAAATATAATACACTAAGCTAGAAAACTCGTAAGCCTGACTTTAAAAAAAACGAATAAAATTTGAAAAGATCGAAGAAGACATTGATTTTGATAACAACAGAATGATTGTTAATGTCAGTTACCTGTTTATTTTTAATTCCTTTAGGCAATGGGAACTCATTAAAAAAATCTTCGTCATTGTTTTCTTTTGTAATCGTTTCAAAAAGTGATTATGTACATCGATAGATGTGTATTGTTATTTTTACCTCATATTAGCTATACTTGATAAATTAAATATATAATATATGCCATAGATTTTTAAATACAGCTTTATTTGTTTTGTATTTTGGTTACGAATTGTATTTTGTTTCATGCTCCTTTCTGAACGTCATTCGCTGAATTATCGCCGTGCTCGTTTGAGTCGTTTTTAAGATCATTAAAAATATGAAACAATATTAAGAGGGCACGTCACGTAAGATCAAATGCTTGTGCACACACACACAGTATTCATACATACATATATATATATATATATATATATATATATATATATACATATATATATATATATATATATATAATTCCATATGTACATATATAGTAAATGTGGCTGGATTTGAAGCGCAGGATGTTATTGATCAATCGTTCTTATTTCATTATCTCACAGGCTTAATTAATTTATCGCTCCCGGCGGAGCCAATAAACGTGAACGCCAGCACCTGTTACCTGCCTTCTGTTGAGTTAACTAAACGGATTATTTTCTTAAATCTTGCGTTCAATCGATTTTGAGGCAAATGATAATAATTAACGCGTTGATTGATTTTATTTTTAGATTGTGATGGGTACGTCGTCCCACAATGTAGTTAATTAATTTGTTTAGCCACCCGTTGTAGTCTCCTAGTATATTAACTTACGATCTATCGTAATTTAATATTGAAGCAAATATTGCTTGTCTACGGTAAATATACGAGTATATACACGGTGTCCGGGAAAGAAAAACGCTATTCATTGGCTATAAAGGAATAAATTGTCGTTGAAATAAAACACACCTTTTTCTAATTGAGTGCAAAAAATATTACACATAACTCTTTTTAATACACCTAATATTTTCTCGAAGAGCGGTATTTACCCGCAGTGGCGATGTCTTTGCAGCTGTTTGCGGAATATTCCACTGAGCTACCTTGAACGATGTGTGCAAGTATTGTGTGTATGACAAAGATGACAAATAATTATGAATATTATTTTCAATTTAAAAAAAAATATTACAAAAAAATTCATCTTTTAAATTTTATTTTAACGACAGCTATTTTTCAGTCAAGGAATAAAGTCTTTACCCGACGGACACTGTGCATGTATATGTATATATATATATATATATATATATATAAATGTAAAATAGATAAATACAAGTTAACTCGTGTATTAGGAATTTTGCCATTTGTGCTATCACTAATATGATTAAGAACTTATTTTGTCATCAGCATAATCAAGTGTGGTTTTAAAATATTATTTCGATGAATGTAGCTTATATAGATGAGAATATTCAAAGCCTAATTATATACGTTGATTTCACGCTATCAGCGAGTTGGTGATTGGATGAGAGTCTATTAACCATACATCGTAATAATACCCTTATGAGATTCTCCTTACTTCGGACGATACCTTAAGCTATTGGACTATTATTATTAGACAAGAGTCGTTATAGAAAATCTGGCTTAAGAAGGGTCTAGCTTCTTCTATGCGTTGGAAAGTTAATAGCAGTCGCTTCGTATAAAAAACAGCACACAGGACAAATCCCTTGGGTCTGATAAAGAAGTCTGATTAAAAAACCTATCAAGTGTAAAGATTCTGTACACATTCGAGTACTTATAAATATTTAACGGTGAATATTATTTCTATAAAACTATATGAAGCTATTAATTTTTCACAATATAAATATAATTTACTACGTCTTTTAGAGGTATAAAAACGTGGCATATTTTCAAAAATAATTAGCCTTAGGATTTAGTCGCTGTAGTTTTCCTGTAATCTTTTAATCAAATCTTACTAACATTATTTAATTCATAATTTTTTTTAGTAATTTTGGAAATAAAAAAGAAAGAGTAACATGCCCTATTTTTGCATATTTTTTAGAATATCTTTTTAAAGGCGCAATTTAAAATTATAAAAAATATTTTTGATATTCTTCAAAACAAACCTTTTGAATGATATATAAATCTTAAAAAAAAATGAGTATTTTATTGACTCTCTATTTAATTATTATATTAATATTTAAGAAAACGTTAGCTAATTTTAGAAAATAATTTTAGAAAGATTTACCGACAGGTGGACGTTTGCGTGATCTTATAAGGGTTTCGTTTTTTAACTTGAGGTACGAGTATGGAACCATGAAAATAATACGGTATAATACTAAGTTGAAGTAGTAGTGTTAGCTTTTTAGTTTTCCTGTAAATTATACATTTTGTTCTACATACAAACATACAATAAATTTGATGTAAGTTTTTAAAGAAATCGCGGAAACTGGACAAAATATTGTCACGTTAAACAGTAATAAATAAAATTATGTTAAACTTAAATACAAATTTTATTTGTATATATAGTCTGGATTGAAACATATAATTTTTCTTAATACAATTATCATCATTGGTAGTCAAAGACTGATTTCAAAAATAAACCTACTTAGTTTACCTCAACTAGTATCAAATAGTACAATAATACCGTACACGTTAAATGTAAAAACCTAGGTCTTAATCTAGGTCAAAATCTTAGTTGGTGCTCTCAAATTATGATGACTCGACGTGTTTTTAGCAGAATACGCTCTTTGAAACGTCTCCAAAATTTTCTACCGACTAAAAGGTGAATCGTTCGTAAAACATTCCTATTATCATTAATTGATAGTGGAGATGTGTACTATCCGGATTTTAACTTCTATTACCACTAAATGATTATGGAGATCTGTGCTATACGGATCTTAATGATATATATATACAAGTTGGAACGTCTTCAAAATGTATGCATCCGGTATATCTTCGACCACAAAAAATATGATCATTTTTCTGAATACAGGTCACTTCTCAAATGGCTGAAGGTCCGCCATCGACACCAACTTCACGTACTTACACCTCTTTTTAATATACTAAACATCTTTCGAGCCGAAGTTATTTCACTGGCAAATTGAAAATTTTGTCTGCTCACGGCCTTGGGCTACGATCTGAAAGTTTACTCTTCCTACTTATATAACGTTGTGTGTCAAAAGTGAATTGTCAAAATTTTGGGCAGAAACAAACAAAAATGGCGCTCACTACTGCTATCAGCTGTTTTATACGTTGTTTGTCAAAAGTTAACTGTCAAAATTTTTGGGCAAAAACAAACAAAAATGGCGCTTGCTACTGCTATTAGATCTTTTGTACATTAAAATTAAAAGTAAATTGTTAAAATTTTGCGAGAAAACAAACAAAATGCCAACTTCTAATGCTGTCATCTGTTTTTTACGTTACGTGTATGAAAAGCAAAGTGTCAAAATTTAGTCGATTTCTTTATACATTTATAGGAACGAAGTTCCTTACGGCAGGCTTGGAGGAGATAGGGATTTTGCTGCGCGACCGAACTGAAAAAAATGTGATAGTAAAACCGTAAGAAAAAGTCCGTGGAATAAAACCGTTAAATGAAAGGTGCGCAGGCGCGACAGTCGTATACACAAGCGAGTAGTGTATAATACCTTTCTCTTTCTCCCTTTTTCTTTTCGTTCTCTCATCCCTTCTCTCTCTATTACCACTCCACCCCGCCAATGCATAGTATATACTCATGAATTCATGGACAAGCACGTGGCGAATACTCACATTATAGATACATTTTACTCGTGAGTATTTTTTTCATATAATTTCAAATCGTCAAAACAATAATAAATATAGTAACAATGGCAAGTGAACCAACAAGTGACTTGAATGCAATTGACAGTGATAATAGTGGGAAATTATTTTGTAATTATTTCTATTTCTATGTAATTTCTAAATAAAAATAATTTTAAATAATTTTAGTTGATAATTTGAATTACGATTTTTTTTATTTTACGTAATTTATTATTTCCTAAAATACTGAATTTCCTAAATACTTTCCTGTACTTAAATAAAAACTAATCAGCAAAATTGAAGAGAAAAATTAAGAAAACCTACATAAAATTGAGCACGACTTTTTTTTGCAAATTGTGTCGATTCTACATTAGCCGAAGGAACTTCGTTCCTACCTGGTGTCCCACGACACCACATCTTTTTTATTGACTAATTTTTCCATATAGTTCATTCGTTATAAGAATAAAAATACTGATTTATAAATTGGCAATGAACACGCTCATATATTTGTAATGAACACGCTCATAATATAATTCACATCTCGACTTCTTTCAGCAACAGTTAACCGTGTTGGGGTACTAGCATCGCGCCAATTTTTGAATTGACAATTGTCTGTGTAAATTTATAAGAAAAAAATTGTTTTATTGTTTATATGTTTATATATATATATATATATATATATATATATATAAATATATATATATATATATATATATATATATATCATCATCATCATCATCATATATATTAATACGCTAAGGTTAAGATGTTACTCTCCCTTTTTAGAAAAAACCTCACAACTAATCCACATAAATTATATATCATTTTACAGATAATTGCTTGCTCTACCGGCATCCATAACTAAAAAATTTATTATTGCTATTGTTTTTGCAAATTAATTAATTATTAAAATTATATACACAAAACAGCAATGCTGCCATCTAACGGCTCAACGTCAATATGATTGACGGTCGGTAAAATTTTTGTTTAATTTCAAATCCACTCACGTATAAATAAAGTGGCGCTTTAGCTCAATGCTTTTCATACTTGCGCCTCTATATGTCAATTTTAGTAAAATATTTGTTTGATCTGTCATCTGAGCTTCATAATGGAATAAATAATGCGAAGACTTCGCACGGGTCACGCTAGTATATATATATATATATATATATATATATATATATACGGTGTGCGGGAATAAGTGTCTTACAAAGCAAGATGTTTTTCCTTGACTGAAAAATAATTGATTGTCGTTAACATAAAATTTAAAAGATGACTGTTTTTAAAAAAATTGAAACTAATATTCATATTTGTCATCTTTTTCGTATACAAGATACTTACGCACATTGTTTTTCCGCCGCTCGGGGAAATAACCCGCGAACAGCTGCGAAGAAATCGCCACTGCGGGTAAACATCATGAATCAGGCAAGTATTGGGTATATTAAAAAGCGTTATTTGTAATTTTTTTTAAATCAATTAGAAAAAGGGCGTTTTTTATTTCAACGACAATTTATTGCTTTATAGCAATGGCATCTTTCTTTGTCCCACATCTATTCCCGGACACAAACATTACAATATCGTATAAACATTACAAACAATTAAACTCATGTGTTAATATTCTAAGAATATTTGTGTTTTATAGTAAATTTAATAATTTTTTAAGTCACTAGCTTCAAAAAATTGTGTTCAAGTCTTTTAGAATATTTTCCTTCTTCTTTTTCTCTCTCACTCTGCTATTTTGCTACTTACTGTATACTTCCAAATCAAGGTTTAGATCGCTAAAGCATTTTCATTTCTGTCACATCTACTGAATACATATTTTCATTTCTGTCACATCTACTGAAGCAACAGCAGCGCGGAATGGAGCTTCAACAATGGAAGTCGTTATTAATTTTGTTGTTGATTGAAATCAAAAAGATAAAGTTACAAAAAACACAAAAAATAAAACACACAATATTTTCAACACAAAAACAAAGTTTCTCGTCTCAAGTTCAAATTGGAGCCATTTTGTAAAAATAAATATCTCAATTGATTACAAAGAGTTCGATTTTCAAAGTTTGAATAAATTTTTTATTACCCTTATTACAAATGCTAGTTCGTCGAACTTTCAGTGCTGCCCTTGTAAGTCCAATCGATTATGACCTAAGATGCTTTAAATAATCTAATATCAAAATTTATTTTTTGTTATATATGGGTATAATGAAATTTGGCAATTTCATTAAAAAAATCTATTTTGTATCGAATTAATAGCAGTAAATAGCCATTAAACAAACAATATTAAGAAAAATACATTTATAGCATAATATACCTATGGAAATACGAATGGCGTTCAAACAAATTTTAATTGGAAATGGTAATCAAATGCTGTGTAAAGCACGATTCCGCAGTTGCCCATATGTCTTGAAATTGTTGATATAAAATAATCGAAATAAGTTTACTTGAAAGTGGTAATAAAAATCTTGTGTCTAGAATGTGTTCAGACTTCTTAATCAATTGTTAAAAACTGTGGAAATATTAGGTTACCTTGAATGCCGGTTACTTTGAAGCTTATTATTTCATAAACAGGGCTAAGCCCTGTTCCTAAGGCTTCAAAAATTGTTAATTTGTCCCTAATACTATGTTGGGAGATATTTCTAATAATATGAAATTAGTACATAAATCCTCAATTCTACGTTGAAAGAAATTTCCAATAATATGAAATTAATATATAGATCCAAAATTCTATGTTGAGAGACATTTCTAATAATATAAAATTAGTGTATAAATCCCCAATTCTGTGTTGAAAGACATTTCTCATAATATGAAATTAGTATATAAATCTTCAATTTAAATTGAAAAACATTCTAATAATATGAAATAAATATGTAGATCCTCAATTATATGTTGAAAGACGTTTCTAGTAATGTGAAATTACTATGTAATTTCTCAATCTAATGTTGAAAGACTTTTCTAATGATATCAAATTAGTATATAGATCCTCAATTCTATGTTGAGAGAAACTTCTAATAATTGAATAAAGTAAACAGATTTCTAATTCTATGATGAGACATATTTCTAATAATATGAAAATAGTAAATAGGTCCTCAATTCTATATTGATAGACATTTCTATTGTAAATAGGGGACAAGTTTTTTTGCTGACTAGGTTTTTTTATACGTAGCGTTTATATTTTGCTAATATTACTAACATATTAATTGAGAACCCAATCTGAAACATGCACTTGCAATTTTCTGAGCCAGAAGACGCACCAACTCACATGTATTGACAGGTTAGTATAACTATTTAAATTAAGGAAATTGACTGAAAGAAATTGACTTGGATTGAAGGGTATACTAATAAAAATGGTTACCTAAAAATAAGATCGTAACATAGAAAACATAATTGAACAACTTTTTGTAATTCAATGATGTTTTGAATTGCGCTTAAATAAGCAATATGACTATACCTGTGGTAGAAGTTTTACTTTTATTGTTTGGTTCATGAAGCATAAAAAATGAATTTTTTGACATGAAAATTTCTTTAAAATCGATCAACTTCTTTTAAATCGATGGTACAGTTTCTTATGAAGTAATTTAAACTTCAATATTATAATTTTAAAGTTGCAGAAACTGTGACGATATCTAACAGCAGACACATAATGGAGACCTAAGCGTACATTATTTTTAGTATGAAACTTAAAAATATATAATAAGTAGACATTAAATTTTTTTATGCAACTATATCGTCATTAACCCTGGTAATTTTGCATTTGTAACTATAATAGTTTAACATAGTAAGAGTCGCTTTGGAAATACATAGTAAGAGTCGCTTTGGAAAACTGAAATCTAAGGAGGATATAGATTAAAAAGAATCGATTGACATTCGTTGTAGTTTTAATCAAATTGGTGACACTAAAGAAACATTTTTAGGATTAAAGTTTAGTGTTGAACAAACGGGGGATTTAGAGATTGAAAAAAGGTTTAAAGTAATACGGACTTGATAAAAATTCTCTAAAGATATATTTGGATTATTTTCAAATTATGGTTGAAGTACGGGCCTCCAAAACACGCCTACCAACTTCAATAAGGTTTATAGAAAAACTTTTACAATAAACGTTTTGTTAACAGCTCTTTATCGACGTGCGCCTTCAAACGCTTCACATAAGAAAAATATTTAATCTCATCTGTGCGCGCACGAAATGTAAAAGTTCATCTTTTGAGAACTTTTCACGTGAAAGAAAAATAAAGAATCTTCTTCAAGTGAAAAATGGAAAATGTTTCATATTAAAGTTTCCGCTGGAATTAATTAAAGTTTTAGTTCACTCAACCTGCAAAGATTGAATTTTTAAGGGGATAGAGCGAGGTTTGACGATACTTTAGTTTCAATATTAAGAAGATCCAGCTGCAAAATTACCAGGTGTAATTCTGTAGTCTACATTTCGTTGTGTCTAACTTAGTTTAATATAACATTCCGCAAATAATTAATTTTGCCTTTTTTTGAACCGTCATTTTAAATATAACATTTTTATGGATAAACTAGGACTTTTGTTTGACACGTAAAATTGTGATGAAACAAAAAAATATATATGTATAATATTCTGTCAACCGTACGATAGAAGTAATATTTGTGTAATAGTTTTGTATTTAGGCAATAATATTATATAACTTGATCATCTAATGATAATGTTCTCGTTTTTACGTGACCCTATTGCAATAAAATGTTTGCAGTCATATAGTGAATTTTCTTAATTTCAAGAATTATACTGCAATAAAAATTAAATAAAAATTTATTTTATATTCTGCAGTCGTTTTGGTCTATCTTAATTCATGTAGTGTCGGTTTTTTGTCTTGGATTACAGGTCATTTTTTGAGATTTGCATGGATTCTTTCGAATTACCTTTAAGGATGTATTTCAACATTCAAAATGATTGTAGGTGAAATGAAGAGACTTTGTGATCTTTCAATTATTTTATTTCTACACTCCCTATCCTCCAAATCTTGAACCTGATAAGTTGACAACTAATAAACCCACCATCTCACTGTTTATCAGGTGTTAGCTCATGTGGTAGCCAAACAGAATATTTCCAGTTCTTCTCCAAAGTATGAAGTTGTTTTTATATTGCCTTTGAGAGCGCGAGAGGAACTCTGCTATATAACGTGAAGTTCACGGTGGACGGATTCAGTGAGGTTTTGAACATTTTCTAAATTGAGTAAAAGAAGACACATTGGATGACAGTTATAGTGAAAGAACAATATTTTTCTCTTTGAATATTTATCTTTAGAACTAATGTATGGTTGTGTCATAGGAGATTATACATTCAACCATCGTCATATTGCATGTTACTTCGTTTACTTTTTACTCTAGACGGCATTCATAAAGCACTCTAAGTTCTGTTCGTGAAATTTCCTTATTTGTTTTAGCCTTTACTCTGCAAATAACTGAATAGAAGAGCGAATTTCGCCAGTCGAGATCTTTATATTAGAGCCCTACAAGTTTTAGAAAAGTTTGTAGAACATTCCATAAATCATTGAAAAAATTTGGTAGGACAAATAATTGCCAAAATAATATAATAATGATAAAGCCTAAAAAATAATGATGAATCATGATTCTGCTCATCGATAATTTTAATTATTTTGCTTAAAGTAATTTCAGGAGTATCTGAAAACTCTATTAATATGTTTAAGCAGCTGTGTTGCTGATTCTTCGTGTTGCTTTGTTCCTTGTGTTTATTGGGAATTTTGTCTTTCCTTCATTGATGATAGGGTCTATATAGGTAAGAAGCCAGACAATTATAACATTCAGGATTGTTAGTTCATAAAAGATTGTGAAAGGAAAGAATGTTGGTACAAAAAATAATATGTTTGTTATATTGGAAAAGAAACGACTTAAATATATTGAAAATTAATTTGTCGACAGTTTTTAACTAAACGTAGTAAAGCTCAAATTAAAAATATTTAAAGTGATAAATTTTTTGAAGGTTTATGTTACGTTTACAAATTAGTACCTATAGAAGTATGTATTAATGCTTTCATAACAATTTGAATAGTACCATGTATCGAGAAATTATGTATACAGTCACAGGGTAACTAAAGCAACTAACTGTTGAAAAATAAATTGGAAAAGGAAGCTTTTATTAATATTACCTAAAGCCTAGATTCTTGTATAATTCCTTTGTGATATTTTTTTAGAAATCCGCATAAAGTTTGTTGCCAAGTGTCTCCTATTTATTTACATGTCACACCTTAATTATTACTTTAAAACAACTGAAGTATTTTGTTTAGAAGAGAGATAGAACAGTTATAAACATCAAAAACGATTTTATTTTCTAAACATGAATTGTGGTATTTAAACAAAATAAAAACCTGTTATTGTATTTTGGGTAACTATTTTGAAGTAATACTTTACAGTATGAATTAAAAATACCATTATCTAATATCATGATAAATCAATCTAGCATTTCTCTACGAAACCATAAATATGTTGGAATAATCACTTGGTTTTTCAGTTTTACAAGAAAAAGTCAACAAAAAGATTTAGATGTTTTAATTTGAATGGTATCATTATCTATACATATAAAGAAACACATCCTGAGTTATTAAGCAACGCAGAACCGAAACGACTGAAAGTAGAAACAAGAAATATAGACATTTATGAATTAATTTTGACAATTATTTTTTTGACTTAGAAACTTGCTATCAAAGGATTTTTAAGAAATTCAAATGTAATGACGGGAAAGCGGGTGTAGACATGTTTCATTTTATATTCATACAAACTTTGTATGAATATAAAATGAAACATATCTATTAGCCTGACACAGAGCATAAAGAATTTACTAAACAGATGATCAAACACTTTTTTCACGTTTTCAAATTCAATGCACAAAGGGGTGAAAGTGATTGTCGAAGTTTATAAGGAGAAAAAAGATAACATGGCACATCTATTAACCTAAAACGTGGCAGAAATAATCAATTAAATAAATTATTCAAAACTTAAAATATAAATTGTAATACATTTTGAGACAGCCTAAGGTCAACCCATATTAGCCCACGAGTCATGTGTTTCTTCTTCAAGCAAATGAACAAAAACAAAATAAATATTTTGTCTCGAGACACTAAGTAAAGCTCTATCTTAGTTTATTGCGAGCGGTAACAGTGGTATAAGTATAATTATTGTAGTATTAAACTTTATATCTTAAGAGTTTGTTGAACTATTCAAATACAAAGTTTACTCACCTTGAGACACAGAATAAAGCTCCATTTTAGTTTATTGCGAGTGAACCTGCGAGTAACAGCTGGTATCTTTACAATTATCCTAGTATTAAACTATACGTTATATTTTAGAGTTTGTTGAATTATCCAAATACGAAGTTCACTCACCTTGAGTTACACAATAAAGCCCCATATTAGTTTAATGCGAATGAAGCTGTGGGTAACAGCTGATATCTTTACAATTATCCTGGTATTAAACTATACTTTATATTTTATGGTTAGCTGAACTATCTAAAACACGAACCTTGCTTGCATAAAACATAACTATACTTACAAACTTTGCTGAAATAATTCATGGAAAGTTTGCGACTGTATTTATTATTAACGAACGAAATAAACATACAAGAGGAACTCGAATTACAAACTAGAGCACACTTGCTTTATCTTATAACTTTTCATTTTCTCGTTGTTGTTATATAATGGCCACTGGCTAAATTTTACAATATATTTTAGTTAGCTACTAAAGCACTAAGTATGTGAGTCTCCAAATTATGTGAAATTGTTAACTTCAGCACCTCTGCTAAATAATATATTATTTAGTGAAACCATTAAGCCTGGAAGACGGCTAAAAGCAAATTTAGTCCTTCTGTGTTTCAAGTCTGTATTCTAACCACGGCGTGTAGCTGTAAACATAATTAAGTAAGAAATAGTGTTAACAAAGTAACGCGAAGTGAATTTTGATTTGTAAGTTTAAATAAGTTCACAAATTAAGCTTATTTTGCTGTTCGTCGTTTTAATGTACTTACTTATTTCTGTTCGTAATTTTAGTTTACTGAACTTTATACGCAGTAGGTATTTATGAATAATACTAATCATTAGTTTATTACCAATTATTAATTAGTAATTTAGTGGTCTGTGAAAATAAGTGACCGCGATCGTTCTGTAGAACATATGCCATCAATATAAATGAACTAAACAGAGTAAAAACTGAATGAGTATGTGAGATCACACCAAAAACAAAAATGTGAAAGGAGTAGCCAAGTTTGGTAACAAAAATCAGAATGTTTTTCAGCTTCGCTCATAAAAGAATTAAGATCTGAATTTTATAAAAGTTTTGTTAAAGTTTCTGTTCAGTTTTACTTAGGGAAAAATAATTTTGTTCAAAAATTTGCTACCCAATTACTTGTTACCTAGCTAATCTTTAGTTTGACAAGTTTTCATTTGTGGGATTCTGTCCTTCAAAATGAAAAAAAAATTGAAACTTTATAGGATAATTGATTATCCGTCCGCCTGTCTGTCTGTCAAAGTCCTTTTTCTCAGAAACGGCTTGAGATATCGAATTGAAATTATAGTATAACCTTAAATTATAAAAATTTCTTTGGTTAATGTGACGAAAAGATATGGCGCTTTAAAAGGTTTTTTTTTTAATAAATCATCAAATCTTGTGGATATTTTCAGTTTTGAAAATCGTCATAATGGGATGTTTTATAGGATAAGTAAAGGAAAAATCAATGATTTCTGATTCTATGTGGAATTACAAATTGTTTTAATCGAGTTGTTTTTACACCTTTCAGAGGTATAGTAGGCAAAATATATAAGTTGTGAAAAATTAATATTTTTGTAAATAGTTTAATTAGAAATATGTACTCTTAAATAAGTGTCTAAATGAGAAATTTAAACTTAGGTCATTAGGGAGGAGGGGTGTACAATTTTATAAGTTTCAAGTGATAAATGGTTCCGTTTTTGTGATTTGAATACAGAACCTTAAAAATATTATTTAATTGGAAATAGATGATAAAAAACATGTTAAGTACAAACAGAGTATGCTCTAAAAGGTTCTACATACAGTTAGGCTCTTATAAGCATTTCAGGGTACATTTCTATTGAACTGTTTCCAATTATTAATTTTTAACAATTTAAATATATTGCCTACTGTATCTTTCATAGGCGTAAAAACGTTGTGCATGTTTCAGAAATTATGACATCTAGAATCATTCTTATAGTTCTTCAGTATAAGCTTCGAGGAAATAGTTTCCCAAATAAAATTCGGTGCAAGTCGACGTTTCCCTTTCTATCTCACCTACACAAACACCCGCACACACAGATGAATGCTACATTTCACTTGGCACCCATTTGCGTATACCTGTATAGATTGCCTGTATTTGTATGTATACACATGTTTAGTTTATACCCACTTACTTATTTGCCTACCTACTACTATCTTAGTTACTTCATGCTTTTATATGTACTTAAATATATTTTTCTACGTATTTAACTTCGTTAGTTTCTTGCTTACACCAAGTCAAGTCAAACGACTCCAAACTTGATCAGCTTACTCCTTATCTCGAGAGTTTCTGTTGCTACCTTCCAACTCCATTATTGTGTTCTAATTTTTATAAAAAAGAGGTTCATGTCACCCTTAGTCATGTCAAAACTTTAAAGACCTTATTATTAGATTTCATTAGATCTATATCATTCAAACTCGATCGCGGTATCTATGCTCTAATCGGCATGTTGTTGAGGAATCCTATGGTGTAATTTTAATTTATTGGTCAAATTCTAACTAAATTTTCATAGGACTAACTGGCGGAATACCCTTCCCAATAAAGGAACCATCTGATCCCTTTTGTAAAATTGGTTAATTATCAATATGAATCTTTTTTTTTAAATATGGCTCAAATTAATAAATTAACTGTTTTCTGAAATGAGCATTCTGTCCGTCATATCTCTGTGTAACAATTTTTTCGGTCTTTTCGAGTTTTATATGGCTTTGAATCGGCTCACGATTTTCGAAGGTTAATGTGTAACATCTTTGTACGGAGGATACAACGGAACACAATCTGTTTTTTATTTCATCTTACTCGTTTCTTTAGCAGTTCTGTAGAAATGTTTGCAAACAAAAAAATAATCTGGTTTTTGTGCAAAAATACAAATTGCTGATTTATTTAATAAAAGACATAAATAAACGTTTTAAGGGTGATATTTTTAATTTATCCTATATAAGGGTGTAATTTTTATTCTTGTAACAGTTGGGCTCATCACTACATGAACTTTGATCGGTCTACTTTCATCATAATTAAACTTAAACTAGAAGTGCTATGATGCTGACAATTAAATAAAACTACGTGATGTAGTATTATTTCTACTTTCTTTAAATTCTTAACCACGACCTAGGTTACGTTGTATTACAACATTTTCAGGTGGGCTATTAGCAAAGATTTCATATTTTAGAGATTAGATATCTTTGCTAATAGCCCACCTGAAGATGTTGTAATACAACGAAACCTAGGTCGTGGTTAACAATTTAAAGAAAGTAGAAATAATACTACATCACGTAGTTTCATTTAATTGTCAATAATGAATTTCTACATAATTAACGCCAAATATATTCAATAGCTATGATGCTGTGAAATACGGATGGACAGATCGATATGAGGAAGTTATAAAGATTTTGTTTCTGCCATTGCTAAAATAAAAATAATCTATGAAGTTTAATTTCAAATCCGAATTAAGTTTCGGTGTAAAAATCTACATTTTGTCATATTTCGTTGCGTAAATCTTTTTCAAACCACGATAGACAGTCATAAACCACAATACGAAATACAGTTAGAATAGTTGATATCGCTCATTGTAAGATTCCCACGGTTTTCTTGTTTTTTTATAAGCCTGTATAAATGAGTACCTGTTCGGTAAAATAATTAGAAATATTACACTTATAAACCAATAAATACCGGACGTACTCCAATCGCTGCAGACAGGCTGGTATCTAAATGGCGTTATGGTTAATATCTGCGTTGTAAATTATCATATAAATAGCCACGTATGGTAATTGGCGTGATACGCAGGCACGTAACAGTGGCAGCGGGCTCTAACTCAGTCTAAATTACGCATTAAACAATGTTAACAAGCGCGCTAACTCATGGTCGTGTCCACAGAACCTTCGCACTAGTGCGGCGTGACGGATGCATTACGATGCATTGCGTTCATACAGAACCGCTTATTATTTATACGATAAGAGGGATGATAAAATGGAGATAAAGATGAAAGATGATGATAATTATTTTCAAATATACACGAAATCCTTTTGCGAATGGTAAAAAATATTAACAGACCCTTTTTTCGACCCGTTTGAATGTCATTTGTTTTTCATTCTCTTTCTGTGTGTTTTATACATATTTTTTATTATTTTTAGAATGTCATTTGTTTTTTGTTCCCTTTGTGTATGTCATATGTTTTTCGTGCCCTTTGTGTATGTTATTTGTTTTCCGTTCCCTTTGTGGATATCATTTGTTTTTCGTTTTCTTTGTGAATGTCATTTGTTTTACGTTCTCTTTATATACGTCCTTCTCTCTCCTATTCTCTCTTTTTCTCCTTCCTTTTTCGCTCTGGTTTCTCCCTTTCTTCTCATCCTTCTTATCAGTCCGCCTCATTTTTTATTTCTTCTGTCCAACTCATTGTTTTCTTATCAGTCTGCCTCATTTTTTCCTTCTCCTATTTAACTCATTGTTTTCATATCAGTGCGCCTCATTTTTTCCTTATTTTATTCAACTCATTGTTTTCTTATCAGTCCGCCTCATTGTTTTCTTCTTCTATTCATCTCATTGTTTTTTTATCAGTCCTCCTCATTTTTTCTTTTTTTTTCCTACTCATTGTTCACTCGCATGTTTATAAATGAACTTAGTATTATCGTTTTTTGTTGCAAGATCATTCTCGACAAAAAACTATCCACATGCGAATGAACGAACAACAGCATGACCGATTTCATTAAAGTTAGGTTGCCTTTATTATTTCACTTATATATATATATATATATATATATATATATATATATATATATATATATATGTATATATATATGTGTGTGTGTGTGTGTGTGTGTGTGTGATATATATGTGTGAATGAATAAAACAAGGAGAATTAAGATCACAAAAGAACTAGAGCTTTTGAGAGGTAGGACTGTCGAGCGAACTTCGAACACGTTTATTGATGAGAGTTGGTTATAAAGTTTTGCGGCCTAAACAATATATGACATTTCGTAAAAGATAAAAGTACTTTAGTGTGTAAACCAAGCCCATACATAGGTATACAAGTCGGTGAATTTAGTTTATTTTAGTATTGTTTGCAGTGTTATATTTACGATGTAAATAGAGTATCGAGATAGAAAAACATCTAAACGTTGATACCATAAATAAAGTGACAATTTTAAGAAAGGAAGTCCTGAAACCTGGTTTAAGATTTAAAAACGTTTGATCTGTGTTTTTTTTTAATTTTAATTCAATCAGATAAAAACAAACTTGAAAATACAGGAAAATAAATAGACAAAATGACGAAAAATCGATATGACAAATTCCACCACTGGTCAGAATCGCAAAGTTGAGAAACTTTAGATACAAATGAACGGTTATTACACAATATAATATTTTGTTTGTAATAAATATTTATGTATGAGTGTCGTTATAAATGTAAGTGAGAAAGTTAGATGGTTAAAGATATTTAGCGTGCTGTGCTAAAAGGGCAAATCACGACAATGTTACACGTACGAATATGTTTTATCAGACTACAGCTAGACCAAAAAGAAAGAGTTACGTTTTTACAAGTCTACATATACGAGTATACATGAGCTATACTGCCTTCACTTACCTAACGGCGACGGTCACATATATTATTAAAGCGTGGGTTTTTATATCGAAGAAGACAATTCCAAAAAATGAGATGAAAAACAATTCTAAATAATAGAACTCGAGGACAAATTTAGCGCGCGTTAAAGGATGGCTGCAACCCCGGCCATCGCAACGCTTCGGTTCGAGCGCGGCACGAGCACAAGTCCGAAGCCGTTATGGTCGATAGAAAAAAGGAGCGAGCGCAAGCGATGGAGCCTTCTCATTAAGCATACGGTGCGGGGCGCGGGGCTTCCGGGACCATGCTGTCTCGCTCAGAGACTGATAAATATTTTTTTAAATATTTTGGATAATGTATGAGAAATACACAAAAAATATACACGGCTTCTTATTTCAGAAACTACTGAATCTGAAATTGTGAAGAAAAATGATTCTTGGAAATCCATGCAAGCATTGTAAAAACCTATAACGATGATTCTAGATGTCATCGTTTTTGAGATATGCGCAATAATATGAACGGCGAACACACAATATGTTAGTTATTGTTAAATATTTATTGAATAAAGTAATATCATTACGGACATGCGGAACGTTCGATGCGCGTGTCAGGCTCACTAGTTTGATTTTAGTTAATATTTGTTTTATTTTATTTGCTATAACAGATCTTAAATGATAAAAAGATCAATACTTGATACACACCTGGATGAAACTTTATCCAATATTAATCTAGTTACTTTCCTAAATCTTTAGTTAGTTTTCGAGTAATTTAACGTAAACGTGGTTGTGTGTTACATCTGAGAGCTAATGGGTTTTATTATAGAAAGACGTGTATTCTTTGTACAGTTTTGTCGATGTCGATGTTCTTAATATTATGACATTATAGTGGATTGTTTTTTATTCAAATGTTCGTTTATTTTATTATAGAGAGTTTTTGTTTTGTCTTTATACTTATCTATAAAACTTTGAAGATATATGTTTTGAATTTTTATCTCAAGGCGATTTCTATTATCTAGGTCCAAAGATAAAATACATCATGAGTCCGTTAATGGAAGTGACGGGCTTTTTTGGATTTAGTATTCGAATATGTTCTAATATAGGGATGATCTCATTCTGTTGTTCCATTTGATAGAAGGTTTTAACACTAGTGTAGTATATGTTAATTTTATGTAATTTAGTAAATTATCTTAAGTAAAAATTCCATGGAAACCCTTATTAAGACTTTCCATTGAATACTCTTGAAAACTTTGTTCCACCATCAAATTTTTAATTTTTTTCGCATTTATTTTTAAGCTTAAATACAATTTTCGTTTCATCTCTCGTGCTTAAACAAATTTTACTGCCTTCCAAGTGCATTGCGATCGTATAGAGACCCAGCAGTTGCGATTTTGTCGCTGCATTAATGAGATGCATCTCGGCTTATTCTTATGCACATAGTCTCTCTACATTTCTTACTGCAGTTTACCCGCAATGCAACGGGAATTTACGCTAATATGCATTATTTACTTGCGGCTTGAGTTTAGCTACGTATGCGTTAAGTCTTGTGAGGTTAGGTCAGGTATTCTTAAAAATAACTCAAAATAATACTTTATTACAAACGTACAATATGTTGAGTTTTTATTTTAGGGACACTTCGGAGGGGTTAGAGAGTACGCGATATGTTTAATAGGAAATAGTTACTTGTTCTAAGGAATGGAAGTAACTAGGAAAAGCGAGATTTTTTTTAAATATAAGTTCGTATTCATAATATAACTTGAAAATTATGTACTATACCCCATGATATTATTTTATTTTTTAATAATGACTTTAGTGTTCAAGAATCATTATTTCTACCAAACACTTTGCAGATGTGTGTTTTACTACTGACTAGCAAGCCAGCCTCGAATTTTGACGATGGGAGTAATTACAATTCCGGTAATTTTATAAGTATCAGTGTTAATATAACTTTTTGGAAAGAGGAAAATATGTATGTAGGTATGTACGTATGTATGGTTGTACGTATGTAAGTATGAGTGGATATACATATGTACCTACATACATAACGTATGAGGACAATCATCAAGCGGTTTTAGTGATTCTTTTTTTTATCGATTTCTTAACTATCATAATAGAAGAAAATTGGTATTTGCAATAATTTTTTTTGTTTAATTTTTATAAACAATTTTCAATAAAAACTTTCGTGCTCGGTGTCTGCTTTCAGTCTGTGTTTAGATGCACCTTCTCGCCTGTTCACTTTGAACTTCTCATATTTTTATCTTTTCCTTAAAATTATTTATTCAATAAACAATAAAAAATAAGTGAAATGCACGTTTTGTTTTGGTATTACCAACGATTTAGTACTCTAAGACATAGCATGGATGAGATTCAGAGTCGAAGTATTTATGCTCACAACAAATAACAGTTTTATTTACTTTGTATATCATTATATAAAAATTTGAAAATAACTTATTTCAACGCATAATTAATATATTAATTTAAATAACCGATAACAAAACCAAATTTAAACTGGCAGATATATTAATTACTTTGAATTACTAACACCGAAATGAAACTGAGTAGTGCCCGGTATCAGCGGTTTAAATAAGATTATAACTCAGTTTATGCTTATCATAATGGATAGTTGAGCTTCACGTGATATTTGTTTATTAAAAAACTTAATAAGGAAATATTTTTTTGGTAAAAGGTAGGCTTTTTAACAGTGAACCAGTAAAAACAAAGTATTTATTTCCCTTAATAGCAGGTATGTTGCATATCTGCTATTAAGCGAAATAAATATTATTAATAGCAGATATGTTACGTATTATAGCCAATTAGTTGTACAACGATAATTCAGAAACTATGTAAACACTGCGCTTAATGGTTTTTCAGAAGCTTTAGAAAATTTACATTATCCAAAGAAACTTTATCTGTAATTTTCAGTTGTATCCAACTAAGCTAAGTTAACCCTAGAATCGTTTACTGGGGCACAAATAAAAAATAAAACAATTAATTGGCGATTTCTTTTTTGCTGTACAACGAATTTGTTCGCGCTGCTGCGTATTTGTGGCGGACGGTTAGTAACATGGAATGATCAGTCGGGTGCGAGGCCTGTGAGCGTGTGGTCGTGTTGATAGTACGCATGGGGTACTCCCGTACCTATGGGTACCATTAACGTAAGTATATTTGTTTTCACATAATTTTTATTCACAACTAAATGAAACTACGTGAGGAAGTATTATATATACTTTATTAAAATTCTTAATCACAACTTAGGTTTCGTTGTATGACAACATCTTGGGCAATTTGAAGAGAATAACTCGTAAAAACGTCCAACAGCATTTAAATATAATACAAAAATGTGGGGTTTGAGTGGATTTTCCCAATTTTTTATGTTAATAATTTTTATTATATTTTCGAAAGTTATATAATGTACAAGTATTTTAGTGTGGGTAAAAAAGAAGTTATATAATGTACAAGTATTATAATGTACAAGTATTTTAGTGCGGGTAAAAAAGAAGTTATATAATGTACAAGTATTATAATGTACAAGTATGTTAGTGCGGGTAAAAAAGAAGTTATATAATGTACAAGTATTTTAGTGCGGGTAAAAAAGAAGTTATATAATGTACAAGTATTTTAGTGCGGGTAAAAAAGAAGTTATATAATGTACAAGTATTTTAGTGCGGGTAAAAAAGAAGTTACGTAATGTACAAGTATTTTAGTGCGGGTAAAAAAGAAGTTATATAATGTACAAGTATTTTAGTGCGGGTAAAAAAGAAGTTATATAATGTACAAGTATTTTAGTGCGGGTAAAAAAGAAGTTATATAATGTACAAGTATTTTAGTGCGGGTAAAAAAGAAGTTATATAATGTACAAGTATTTTAGTGCGGGTAAAAAAGAAGTTATATAATGTACAAGTATTTTAGTGCGGGTAAAAAAGAAGTTACATAATGTACAAGTATTTTAGTGCGGGTAAAAAAGAAGTTAGATAATGTACAAGTATTTTAGTGCGGGTAAAAAATTAAATTAATGTTAGTCGGTGAGTTTTTACAACGCAAATTATTCAGGTGTATGTAATAAATTAAATGGATGTTGTTCTTAGTAATATATTTATACAATTTGCATAAATATATTACTAAGAATAATATATTCCGATTGCACAATTATCGACGAACAATTACTTGCGTTTCGATGAATATGGAATTAAATAGTTAATGTTATGTGATTCAAAATCATATTATATACACAGAAAAAGATTCTACATCACGAAGAGTTTAATCTTCCATTCATGGGTCTAATAGAAATATCACATATGATAACTGATTGACTTCCATCCCTGCTTCTCAAAAACTGTTATCGAAAAATATTAAAATGGTTGGAACACTGAAGAAAAAAACAAAACAGACAACACAACACAATTTTTTGGAACTTGGGGAGCGTGATAAGTACACTTCGATGTTTGTATTTCATGACGAGCTTTCTTTACTATCATACATGGCTTTAAAGGTAAGTAAAGGAAGGAAGAAAAATGTGTTTATGCCTTCTAATTTATACTAGCAACCAAACTAAGATAAATATCTTAATTTGCCCGAAATTAAGAGATTTATCTTAAGTTTTTTTAACCAAACTATTGGAGATGTAGACAATTTGACCAACTTTGTCATACTTATGGTATTTCTCGTAAAACACTTCGCACGAGCTTTTATGTGTTCTATGGAATCTTAAACATTGTCCGAATTATTTCTATGATATTACTACATTAATATAATGCGACAGGTAAATAGATTTTCAAGAACAGAAGAACTTACCTGAAGAGTTTAGCGTTTGACCTCATAAAACTCCACTTGGATGAACGATTTCAGTACAAATCTTTGCCAATGCATCTCCAATTAGTATTCACAATATACTTTGAAAAATCGGCCACTAGATGTGATAAATGTAAAACTTTTACATGTTTAAGAGTCCCAAAGAAAAATTTGCTAAAACTGTTACGTAAATTTATTTTTATAAAGGTTTCATATTTCTTAACATAAAACTCTGCATAAATGGATTTTTAATAAATGTTAATATTTCTGAACAATGACTCTTTATTTCATATTCTGTAATAGGGATACTCTGACACCCCAGGGTACTGTTACTTATGTTTATTTATGGGTACGGTTCTAGGGCTAATAGCGATTATGGTGTGCTATACTCCTTAACAGCGCTGCTTTTTAAAGTTTATGATATATCAATTAGCAAGAAATATACAAAAGCCACAAATTAAAAAGAAAGCAATTTTTAGGAACATTTAAGTAAGTGTTTTTTTTATTTTTAGCAGCGTTTGATTCATGCTACGGTATACTGCATGGAGGACCAGCATATCAACGCTTTAAGAATTAAAAATAACAGCAGTTTTATCGACCATTTTCCTTCAATAATTTTTTAAAACTTGCTAGGAAAATCTTGGCTAGGAAAACCTGTGATAATTTGAAGAAGCGAGAGGTCATTGACACATTGGAAGAAATAAGAGAACGAGGATGAAGCGGGATATGTTGGTACAATCAGATCTGCACCACTGTCGATGACACTTTTCACGATGTCATACGGATCAGCAAAAATTGATCATCATCATGATGCAAACACTTCTCCATGGAGAAGTCATGACGACGACGACGCCATTGAGGAAAAAGAAACAGTTTTGGAAATGAAGGGTTGTCAAGATGGAAATATAATTTTTAGAAACTATACTATTTACGTAACAGTAGAAATCAATGTTTGTTATAAGTGAATTCACGTGAAAAAAATTAGATTAAATATATCAAAACATTACGAATACAATATTAACTCTAGACAACAAATACAATAGTTTCTCTAGGAATACAGAAATCATGTATTCCTAGAGAAAAGATATTGTATTCCTAGAGAAAATATCAATATATTAACTATCAATATACTAATAAACTGTATTCTTAGAAAGAATATCAATACATTAGACTGTATTCTTAGAGAAAATAAGATAAGACGTTTCATATTTCCGCACATCATTTTGATACATTTCTTGTAGTTTTATTTTGTGATAAATTTAATTTTCAGACTAGAAAATTATTTATATGTTATTTCTATTGGTATTCGGAGACAAAGTAAAATTGTTCGTCTCCAAAAATGGATTTCTAGAGTTTTAAATAAAGACGTAGAAAATGGTACAACTAATCTTTTTATCTGATGAAGTTGAAATTTGAAAATATGTTGCACCTTAATGGTTTTTATTCACTATTATTAGGATTCAGTGTTAAAAATGTCGAATTAATAATCTTATGAGCATTGTAACATTTATTATATACGAACACAATTAGTCGCCTTCTTAACGGCAAACTTAATAGTGTGCGACTGTTAAATTAAAGTTTTAACCTTTAACAAATTAAAGCATGAGAAATTATGCTTAAAAATTATTCCTTTTAAGTATTGTAACCCTGAAAATTTTAGAAGTTTAATTGCAATATATACAAGTAAACCTACATAATTAGTACACTTAACTTTCGTATTAAAAATTAGAGGAATACATATAAAGTTTATCAAGATCATTTACGCTAGAAATTCTTACGTACACTATATGTTTAAAATATAAAATATCGTATTTTTCATTTTTAAAAAGAAGGAGAATATCACAAACAACAATATGATAAAGAGCGTGTTGGATATGCCCATGACAGGTCCAGCAGTCTTTGATATTTCCACATTATATGTCACAAACACATGCAGTTTAAAAACTAATCATGAAAGTTTTCGTCTAGACAAAAATTCATAATTGTATAAAAAGATCTAAAAAAACGGAAAGCGTAAAGACTACAGCATCACTATATTATCATTGAAGCTGCTTATGAAGAGCCACATTTCAGTACTTAAAAAAAGTCGAAACAATATTTTAGAAGTTATATAACGAATTTAGGAGGAAATGTCTTTTTGGAAGACCAACCTAACATTTGATGACTTAGGTAATTTTTAATTTCATTCATTTCAATTTATGTGCGGAGTATCATATTTGTTTACTTCATATTTGATTTGGTGTCGTTAACATACATTAAACATTTTATCTCACCAGGTATCAAATTGAGATAGTAATCGATTGGTGACATGCAGATGCTATACAATATAAGTTTAAGCGATGTTACCTTTCAAAATATTAACATATCATTTGTTTGAGTAACATTAGACAGACCTTAATTTAAATTTTTAAATGAACATGCGATATTCGGAATTTCTTTGATGTTTTATATTAATTGTTGGATACTTTTTTATATTGTCTTGTTTCCGTCGTCCAGTCACCGGAAGTTCTGTCCTACTCCCCCGGGCGCCGCTCGACATCCGCCAGGAAACGGAAGCGTCGTCGCTATGCTGCCGTCCACGCGCTTCGTGTCAATTCAATTTTGTCGGCAGGCTAGTTAACTTTGTCTTTGAAGTATAGTTAAAGTGTTGTTATGAAAAATTTAATTAAATTGGTTTAGAATTAACTTCGGCAATTGTGTCACGAATTGCCATTAACCTTCTTATAACATGTCGGTTTTAGGGATAAATTAGTTAAACTAATTTCGCATTCACCTTTGAAGTAATTAATTTATAGTTTTATTTATCATCTAAAGGTTTCTTTCATCTTGGAGTAATTAATAAAATGACCATAACTCGTGCTAAGATTTTAATCCAATATTGCGTTAAACAATTCAAGTAACGAAGCACTATTTAATATTTAATTATTATGCTCCTGTTGTCACATACAACAATGTGAGATATGAAAAGTGAATATCAAAAGGAGAAAGTGGAAAAGGATTAAACATATCTTTCGGACATACTGCATCGCTCAGGAAAAGAGAAAAAAAGACAGGCCAAATATATCGCGCAGGGAAGACGCCAAGAAAGTGGGAAAATCGTTTCGGTAGATGAAAAGTATTAGCTCATAACAAGCCATACACTATTCCTAAGAGTTACAGGATTTAAGTCAAGTGACTCAACGATCTAACAAGATATAGTAAGAAATGTTGTTTGTGTAATTTTGATATAGTTGTTTCGTTAATATAGGAATATGTTACTGAAGGAATTTTTCGATAAGGCAATTCATGCTATAGTCAAGTTGGGTATAAATAGTGAAAGAAGTAATTAAATAATAGATCTAAGTTTCTTAAAAAGTTTTATCCAACTGAACAAGGCTGTCAATATTAAAGGAACAGGCGAAGAAAACCAATTATTTATAGCTCTCGTTTTATTAATATGCAATTATTAATCTCCTGTATTAATTAAGATGATAACTTTAAGCCATGTAGGCAGAAGGGAATTTTGGATAAAAAAGATGGAGATGATCGATAGAAACCTAAATGGTAGTTCACTCGCTTGATTTACATTCAGTATGCTCATACAGGTTGTAATGATATGACCCATTTTGTGTGACGTTAGGTCCAAAAGTCGCAATCAATTAAGTACATTATCAATCACTAGCTCAAAAGATCTAAACGACTTAGAGGTCTGAACCTGCCCAAAAGGTTAAACCGAAGTGCTAGTAATTTGCTTAAGGTAAATCTTAAAAAGTGATCCGAGAAGGTGTTATGAAACATTTTCTCACTTTGTACCTAAAAAGACAGGCTTTGTTCTTGTAACGATGTCAAGTGTGTGGGTTCTGATGGATTTATTTTAACACGTGCTTATTATCGACAGACACCCGTCTAAAATATATTAAAAAAATTAAAAGCTCTCTTTCTTCAAAATGGAAATAAGTTTTCATATTTTCTTTTGACTAATTTGGTAATGTTTTAAGAAAATTAAGGGTATAAAAATTATGCTTGAGATTGTAGTATACACCTGGAACATGATAGACCTGGCAAACTAGTGTTAATGTATCCGTTACATGTAAAATCCTTACACATTACATGTGAAGACCTTTGGAACACTTTCACAATATTAAAATAATTTTTTCCATAAATCATCCAAAGTCAAAGTTCAATTTGAGAGTTAATATGACTAAAGTACCTACGATAACAGAGAAAATACGAAAAATCTTTATTTCTAAACTCTTTTTAAATATTCCGTCATAGTTAATTCTTTTCATTTTTTTTAATGAAAGGTATCCAAATGCTTAATAAAAATTAATTTAATTTTACATATAGTAAACGTATGAAATCTTAGAATCCGATAATTTAATTTTGGTACCTACAAAAGCAAACTTTTGCTGTTTAAATAATTTTCTCTTTAATTAGTAATATATAATACATGTATACATAATATATGTATATATGAAGAATAATTTCATTAGCGATGCAGTTCAATTGGTCTACTCGTATATATAGTGCATATTTATATGGTAAACCATATATCAATGGGAAAGACTGGAAATAGAAAAGTGTATCAAAAAGTATATAATCAATAATTATAATGCCTTTCGGTCAGAGCTAACTTTTGTTTTATGTTGTCTGCACTTAAATTTGAAAAAGCTCTCATAATGAAAATAACTATGCTAATATTAATTATCGTACTAATATGTACTTAATATGCATTATGCTAGTATAAATAATATACCACTAATTGTACTTGAATTTTATTTATAGTCAATAAATCTTTTAATAACATGGGGCTGATTTAAAAAAAATTTAAAACGGGACAAATGAGTAAACAACTAATTAATATTAAACCGACTGATGTAGTAAAAACCTCATAAACAGGGAAATTTTCCAATACACGAATCAAAGAGATCACAGGAATAAGTCGTTTCCACGTTCCATGCTTTTCATTTTCACGTTGTTCTAATTCACTAAGGATTAATTCACTAAACACATTTTAACCTGAAACTTCACTTGTTATAGTCGTTAATGAAATATACAGATAAGGAACATCAGTTATTCACGAATTCTAATGAATGCACCATTATCTACGTACAAATATATATATATATATATATATATATATATATATATATATATATATATATATATATATATATATATATATATATATATACTCGCAGGCTCTGATATGCTTGTGCTTATACACTACCATTTTTTATTTAATTACCCTTCTTCCAATTTTTATTAACTGTCAGATGCTAACACAATTCACCTATCTTTCCAAAGAAAGAAATATATAATATTTTTTATATATCTATACAGTATATGGCGTGAACGGAATATATTTACTTATTATTTATATAAAAAAACATACAAAAAGTATTAAAATATGTATTTTGTACAAATTTTCAAACGTTCATTCCTATCCGAGTCAGGTGTCACCAACCTTTCCATGACCGTATGTGAACCGCTATAGCGTTGTTTACAAAACCAAAATTATTAGGCATCCAACTGAACGTCCTCTATAAATTTATGGTGACCACGTTATGCGCAATATGTGGATATAACCTCCAAAGAATTATTACACTGTATAATCTACGTACACTTTGATTTAGATAGTGGACATTACCGTTTGTCAATAAAACGGTGTTATAACACTTAATGATTTGTGGCTACGGTTTTGGGTCGTATTGGGATATAGAATTTTAGGACGAAACTAATATTTGATGTATGGGTGTATTTTAATAGCGGCCGTAAACATATTTATGATAACAATAGAGGTTAGGTACAGGTTGTTGAATGTTGGTCCTGTTTTTGTAATGAGAAAGGAAGGTAAGTTATTTGAGAATTGGAGACGTATTTTCATAATAATTTAGTTATTTTAAATTAACTTTAAACTGTGGCGCAATAGAAATATTTATAGACGAATAGTTCAAAGTGTATCCTATCTACCGATTTGAAATGCATGTAAATATAACAGTTAATGTTATGATGTAACAATCAATGTAAGTGTCATGTCATATATGTATAGTTATGTTACATGTCCACATGTGCATGTAACATGTTATATGTCCACGTTACATGTTATACTACATTAGTTGTTACAGTTGACAAACATTTTTTAAATTAGGCTATTTATCGTCTTGTGTCAATTTTTCCTTTATATTGCACTCGTATAATACACTTGTTTGAGATTGGGACGATTAAAGATTTAGTGTAACAATATGTTCTTAGGTTATTTTACTCAAAGTTTTTTTATAAATTCATGACATCGATATAATAGTAACTTAAATGTAACGTAATGTTCGTCCATCCATATGTCACAAATTCAAGATTAAAGGCTTCTACAGATTTAAGCTTATGCTAATGGGAATTTTGCAAGTATATTTTTAATGGAAGATCTCAATAAATCTGTACCAAAATATGTAATTAGAACAAAACAGTGTTTACAAAGCCAATAAAGGAAATTCCATTAAAAGTAGTTCCCAGTTCCAGTGATTATAACATAATTTTATCTACCCCCTCCTGCACCAATCCACTCTTCACATCTAGCCACATTCATTTCGCCAAAATGTGTCCGCTTGTGAAAAATTTTATTGCGCAATTTAAAATACACGTATCGCCATCTATTGATGTACATAACGTTACTAGAGATTTGTGTAATTCTGTACATCGAGCTAGGTACTTCTTTGTCGGGTTGTGCGAATATAATATAATTTTTGAGGATATTAAGATACGATTGCGATGAAATAAAAACTAAATGTTATTTTATATTTAGTTTTTATTTTATAAGCCATAGGTTTTTCGAAGAACTCCATCTGAAATGGATTAATAATTTTTTTATGATGCACAAACAAACAAACATACAAAGATCCCCAGAATGACCTCAATGCATTCTGTCACTTACCCTTCATCTCCAAATATATTTTCTTTGTATAGGGGCCCAAAATCAAAGCTGGTATGTAAATATTTAACAGCAGCATTTAGAAATAACATCATAGGCAATTCTGTCATTAAAACGATCCATTATTTTATTTATTTTAGTCCAGAAGAAAACCTTGAACTAGGTTAAGAGTACTATAATGAAATTGTGGTGAAATTTTGTGCATACAGTTATCGTTTGAACTGGGTTTCTAAAACCAAAAGAAAAGGAAATATTTTCCCATTTTCTCTTTGTTTAGCTATTATGATGTATTACGAGAAATTATGTACAAAATACTTTCTTTGTTAAAATGTTTTTATTGTAATATTTTATTTTGGTGTGTTAATTTATTTTGGTCTATTTCAATTAAATTTCGTGAATTATATTTTATTTCTGTTTTTACTTTCATTATTAAATATAATTTAAGTATAACTATATAGCAGACAGCCGAAAATTTTGAATTTAATTGTGAAGATTCCGTTATTGTAATTTATTTCTAATGAAAATTAGTTTCAAATGAAGAGTTTATAAAACTAAATGTTAAATTAATAAACAATAAAATAATAGATAGAAACGAATTAAAATTTAAAAATAAAAAGATATGACATGTTATTATAACAATAATTTACGAATCTTATAAAATGTCTACATCATTCATCATCACAGCGTATAGTTAAAAGAATAATTTTATTCGGATTCTAATAGAGAGTAAAAATGCTTTAGTATAAATTATTATAATTAATTTTTTTAATTATAATAATGTTATTGCTGCCTTATAAAGATGGCCATTAATATATTATTTATTAAAAAATACCATATATAAATACTGCTTCAAAAGTTGAGTATGAAACAATCGACTCGCATATAACAGCCAATTACGAATATGATTTGTAAACAATTTACAGACAGGGGACTGTTTTTTTACAAAGTTTTGTTTTTAATAAGGTAATATTTAAAATATTAAAAAATATACAAATTGATGTAATTGTGAGACACGAAGATTATTAAATGCTCAGCTACCAAATCAGTAAATTTTAAAATAATATTTTGAGAACACTCTGTATATGGACCCCTGAGCAAAAACCGTAGTCCTGGTAAACTGAATACCGGACAGTAACCGACGCACAATACGACAAGGATTCGACGTTTAAATTATATTACTAGGACCCATAACGCATTAACAACACCGGAGCGGAGCCTTTAATATTTTATTCAAATTGTCACATCACAATGAGCAGCGCATACTCGTACGTGTGGGCGCGCGCCCCTGCACAGTGGTCTAATCGGAGCGCTATGGCGAAACAAAAAATATTAGTTAAATTACAAAAAAGCTATATTTATATATGAGGTAGAATAGTACTCAGAGAAGTTGGCTTCATATATTATTAAAAAACTTAATTTTGCTAATAAACCTATGTTGACAAAAAGCCGTAATAATAGGATTTAGGAAAGATTGTAAAATTAAAATATATGAGTGACAATAGAAGCAGTTATATAAATAAAGAGGCCTTTATAAAATCAATAAATTTGATTTATTTTGAAAAGCTTTACTGAAGATATCATCCACATATTTTATATTTTGTTTAAATCTCCAATAATATCAAAATTCGTCCTATATCTATTATATAGCAAATAACCTTAAATGATTTTCCACAGTCAATAAAGTTCTTATCATACTCGAGTGAATAATCTTTCTACAAAGAATCTTTAGAAGCTAAATCAATTAATTTTAAGTAAAATAAATACTTTTTGAACGACATTGATTATCCCAAAAGTTGTTAAAATTATATTACTTGTGAATCCGCATTTCTGATATTAAGTTTCGTTTCATAGTCATTAAAATATTCTTATTCTGCTGATCGACAGTTACTTTTTTACTAACATTTATTAACTGTTCCATTATTTTTAGTTATATCAATAGATTTATTAATACATAAGAAAATAAATAAAATAAACAGTGCCGATCTTGTCTCTCTTAAAAATGTTTGGTTTGACACTGTGCAATTCACAATGTCGAGGGCGACCGAATATCTCCTGCCTGCAACGCCACTGTGGCTATCAAATTGAAATGAATTATTTTATTTCTTGTGCCACGGACCGCTCTTGTATTCAAGTCGTAAATATTATGTCCAATATTGTCATTATTGGTTAACCAATGTGGGGTTTTGACACCCGGTTGAACGTCGATCAGCTCGGTTTCCTGTTCTTTTGTGATACGATCGCTGTGATCGTTTGATAAACAACGAATGTTAAGGGATAAAAACGAACCGAACCTTAGTCATGGATATCGAAAATAACTTTTTCGGATCTCGCAAAATTTACATGTGATACTATTAAAGCTCCATTATCGACTTGGAATAATTTATTTCAATGTAAATGTCAACACTAGATGGCGGGGTAGCTGGTCGCCTACAAAATCGTAGGTGGCATCGATTATATCATTGCAGAAGTCTGCTATTTTAATATCATTGTGGATAAAATAATCTTGGTACTTCATTATAATGAATTTTGATTGATTATTTATTTCGTTAATGACTATATGTGAGATAGCACTTTGTATCATATGTAAATAATATACTATATATAAATTTATAATATATCCGTCAATTCAAAATAATATATATGTCGCTACATTATAAGTGAATACAAAATAAACAGAAAGTTTAAAAAAAAAGTATGAATTTTCTTACGAAGTCAAAATTTGTTTCACGTAGTTTTGCGATTATGCTTCAGGCGATTACCTGGAGAATAATCAGAGATAAATTACTTTGACATAATTAATTCCAGAATACCCAGTATCGATGTTTCGGTTACTCCGGAAAGAGATTTTGCAATAGTCATACTTCTTCCAATTACTAATAATGGTTACTAATTTTTTTTAGGTTCCATAGAAATAATGCTACAAGTTTCCTGTTTATGAATTAAATTTATTTGTAGATGATTTGTCCTAAGGAAGTACAAAAAATGGTTGTAAAAAACAATATAATCCTCTCTACATTTCACTTTACATTCCACTTTCATTCTTCCTTTTCATAGAAAAAAGGATATATTGTGGATTTTTAAATTCATTGATCATTCAACTCTGGAAGTAAATAATCTTTATAAAAATTAACCAATTTGCTTTCCATGTCTTTCTTCCAGAATTCATCATCTCTTTCAATAATTTTTAATGTCCTTTCCATTAAAAATATTCCAGACCATATAACAAACGTACAAATAGCTTTTTTGGCTATGTGCAGTTCACCACGTACTTGGTAATACTTTTTATTTTAGTTTGTTTGCCTGTCGCTGGTATTTCGCCAAATTTTTTTTGCCAAATTAAAGTCAAAATTTTCATCATAATTCCATCTACATCCAATTATGTTCACACTTAACTATTCGGTAATCTGTAAATATGAGAGGAAACAATTAAGGTGAACTGAAAGAATACCATCAGGCTGATGAAGTCAGATGGATATAATCTTTCTGTCGTTAAGCCCATATATTAGATTTACATGAAGCGTATCGTATAAGCCAACTTTATGTGAAAAGCTCACAAGCTAATTACTTACACACCGT
Source organism: Druceiella hillmani (assembly GCA_039881145.1). NCBI lineage: Eukaryota > Metazoa > Arthropoda > Insecta > Lepidoptera > Hepialidae > Druceiella > Druceiella hillmani. Next base: position 4,716,935 of record JAYKKI010000014.1, read on the forward strand.
GTCTCAGAATACTGATTAAATAATGTCCAGTGGATCAAACATTGTTCTAACATTAACGTCACAACTAACACATAAACGTATTAAAATAATGGAACTAGTGTTATGATGTGTCTCACCTCAGCATTTCATTAAGCAATATTTGGAAGCTAAAGCGCCACTTTCACTTCAGACCATTTGCTGAAGTGGATGTCGGTACCAACTGTAAGTTTCCTCTATTTTGGAAATCAATTTCAAAAATAGAGGAAAAAAACTACAACACGTCTAAAAGAAAAAAAAATTATAAAAAAATTTAAATTCCCGTTTATCTGAGCACAAACAAAACACGGAAATTTTTAATATATTTCATAGGTCTCTTTAAAGTGAAATACATGTTTAGTACATGTTTAGTACATAATATTTAGTACATGTTTAGTACATTATGTCATCGAGTGAAATATTAAAGATATTAGTACAAAATTACCATAAAAATTATTGTTCCTGCTTTCAAAAATTGTTAATTGATTATTTAAAATTAGGGGGAGAATGTCTTTGTAGGAACTAATTCCTATAAAAAGACTATAAACAATTTTGCGAACTGTTGCAAGTATATCTATAATTAGAAAAGTCATTGCAAGTGCCACTTTAGGGTTTTATAACGGGAGAGAATATCAATGACGCGAACTAAGTTCTTAAATAAAAATATATAGATAAAATAATTACTTTACAAACAAAATATGCTTATACTGAAGTTATATTTTTCCACGTATATCAGTCTCATTGCAATATTTAGGTTGTTTCTCTAGTAAATTTTATATAAAAGTTTAATTAAAATAATTGTATGAATTTATTAAAGTAACGGATCTTCAAGGAACCTTCAGTTATTGTATATAGTATATACTTGTTATATTTTACTGCTTCATATTGAAATATCTAATACCATAGATAATAATAGCATAAGTCGTACATTTTCACATAGAATGTTGTCGTTTCTTTATTAAGCCACGTATCTTCGGTAATTATAAAAAAGGAAAAAATTAAATAAAACCTAAATAGATATAATATAAACTATTTTTTCTTCCATCACGAGCGGTCTTGATTCTACCAAAATATCGTTATCACCGTAATATAACATAAATACTGCAACAATATTTGGTTTGCTAACCGCAAGTTTGAGTCAAGGTCATAGGCCGAACATTAAAACCACGAATAGAAATAACAATACGTATATTTCTTAACAAACTTGTAATGTGTTTTAACATTGATCGTTGGATAGAGTCGGATAGATATATCGGATAGAGTTGGATAGATTGAACATCAAAACGACGATAGTACTTTTATATAATATATATATTTTATTCAAACTTATTGTAAATGTATATATATTTGATATTCTCCAATGACTATACACAACAATCACGAGTGATTAGGACCGGTAGTGCTGCATAACGTCTACTCAGAAGAGAGCCGTAGCCTGTTGATAGTTAGTTAGGGGATAGTTAGGGACTGAGAGAGTCTCGAGAGAATCTGCTTTCTAATACAATTAATTCCTATTATATAGTAGTCACTTCCTTTGTGCCTTTTAACTGTGAAAATTAACACAAACACGAATTTTAAAGAGTTGTCCACAATTATGTTAGGACACACAAAAGATTGTCACTAGAGTATTCAACGATATCTCAAACAAACAGTATCACGGAACATTCCTACTAATTTTGTACGATTGTACAGTCATATACTTAATAAGCGTTGTGTACAGCCATATATATACATTACAAACTAATAAACATTGATGACAATAAATAACCAAAAAAGTAATCATAAATATTTAATAATGACAAAGATTAAAGTCGTTTTCGCTCGCAATATGCACCGTAAGAATACGACGAAAAAAAGTAAATTAAATATAACAAATGAGAAATAAAGCGATACAAACCCAACCTGCCAAAGCGAAGTCTAAAGGGTAACAAATGACATGGATACTAATAAATAAGGAGAATACGAAAAGAATTTGTTTATTTGATTTATTTGTTTGCGTTTCTTTTTATTGAATACATCCATAAACGCAAAATATAATTTTAAATTAGACTATTTGCATAATATCAGCATAATTTGTTTATTACATTTCATAAAAATGTATTATGTACTCCTCCATCAAAATTCACCTGACCAACGATTTGTCTACTCCTTCGACCAGTTTATTCTATTAATTATATGACTGAATCGCTTAATGGAGAAACAGCGAATATATAAAAATTAAATGCATAAATTATCTGCCTATTGGCTGCATTATAACATTTATCACGTTTTTAAACGATTTCTTTTTAGGTTTACATTCTGATATTGTTGTTGACTACTTTTAATATACGAATCCCTGCAAAATTCGGCAAACGTATTCAATTCCACATACGCTTTTAATCATATAGGTAGTTAGTACGCCAATATAATATTATGATAATTTCACACTTTGATTCATAAATCCTGATGACTGTCGTTTACTGCGGTTTTCAAGTTTATACTGCTGTTTTCAAATTAGTATTGTGGGTCTCAAGCAGAGACTCTGTCTTTAAAATTCTGGTTCCAACTCCTAAGTTTTTTTGCTGTAGAGCATGTTTGTTTGAGAATCTGCTGTTAAGTTAGTATTTCAAGCAAATTTTGCCATTAAACTCCGGTTCCAAACTCTTTAGTTCTTATACTGCTATCTAAATCGTAAGACGTGAGGATGTGATTTTCATAAATTAGTATTGTGGGTTTCAAGCAAAGATTCAGCCATTGAAGTCACGATTCCAAGTCCTCAGTCTTAACTATGTCGGGGTACTGTCTGCTTAAATCGCGAGACTTTAGGATATGGTGTTTTTAAATTATCATTGCAAGTCTCAAGCAGAGACTATAATATTAAACCCAGGTTCCAACTTCTAAGTCCTGATTTTGTGCGGATATTGCCTACTTAAATCGTGAGCTTTATCGTCTCAAGCAGAGACTTTGTCATTAAACTCCGGGTTCCAACTCCTTAGTCGTCATTATGTGCGGGTACTGCTTACTTAAGTCGCAAGACTTGTGGATCTGCTGCTTTTAAATTATCATTAGAGATTCTGTCATTGAACTCTGGATTTCAATTCCTCAGCGTAATTATGTAATGATACGGCCTGTTTTATGTATGGTAACTCATACCTCAGGTATTAATCAATAAATTTTGATGATTATTTTTTATTTGAATTATCCTTGTGTAGTACTATAAGAAATTGGTTAGAATATTACAATGGAAATTGAAGGTGCACCGACTACAAAATGTAAAGAAGTTGCATTATTTTACAAATTTATTTATGTTTGGAAACAATATTTTACCAAGACGTTCGAGTATATAATCGTAAAATATCGTCCTTCGGTGCTTATTTGAAGTTGAATCAATTTTATTGTAAAAAAAAGGGTGCGTGTACTTATGTAAGCGCGTGAGAAGTTATACTTCTTTGGCATCATTAAATAATACATACGGATAGATAACCTCAATTATATTGGAGCACTTGAAAAAGTCTATGAACACAATTTCTTCACTAATATTTACGAATAATAAATATATTAATCAAAATATTGAATTTAAATCACTACTGAATATAATTTATCAGCACATATATAAATCACATTTATATGAAACTAAAACACGTGTGTGAATGTAGACACTAGAAACATGTGGAAAAATACTATGAATATGAAAACAGTGAACAGAGGCGACGATGGTGCCAATAGCTTTTGTTTCGAGACTGCAACCGCTGCAACTTCATACTGTAACTTTTGTGTGACGAATCTTAAAATTTCACTCTCATCATTGTTTCATAACGCGCATAAAGAAGTATAACTTCAAAACCCTTATTTAAGAAATTTCTTTTGCAAAATTGTCAGTATCTCTTGGATTTCAGATACATCTTAATTTGCTCTATCTTTACTTTTTGGTATCATAATTAGCTCTATCTTTACTTTTTGGTCGGTGTCTTTAGAAAATTCGTTCTCCTAATTTTAAACACAGACTTTTATCAATATACTAAATACCAATAACAATTTCCATATGAGGAAATACTTGCCTTTTCCTCATAAATTATTATCATATATATTATTTCGTATATTAGTTGATTATTTATTAAAATATTCATTTAAATTTTATATATTGTCAGTTTACAAAAGTCTTGAACGATTACAATCCTTTTAAAACATATCTAACAATCATTCACACTTTGTATTTATATATTTCATTTAATAGATATATTAAAGTAACGTACAGTTGATGTACGTTTTATGTTTATTGGTATACTGTGATATTTTTGTACATTTATATATATATATATATATATATATATATATATATATATATATATATATATATGTATATATATATATATGTTAAATTCTAAATTTCAATATTTAGTTCAATTTTGTAAATTCATTACTCGATTGTGACAAGTTTTAAAAATTCGATGATTAGTTCTGATGCAGTATAAGTTTCATCAATGAAAGCACAAAAGATAACGAAGTAAAAATAACCATTACGGCATTATTTAAAATTAACTGTACATTCATAGATTCTCCAAATTTTGTTATACCTAAATAACATCAATTTAAATTTGTCTCTACTTGTTAAATCTATTAAAAGTTATTGATATTACAACAAAACAGGACCAGATGACGCCGTCGCCGAGGGAGACTAAGAAGGTGTATGCCACCATTCATCCGTGACTGTTCGCCATCGACTGGACAATCGTCCGCTGTGCGCTGTCTTTATATAAAGCCTTTATGACATTTACCTTGTTCCGACTCGCTGCCCACCAGCGGCGCGTGCAGTTAGTGGGGAGGTGCCGATGTGACGGCTGTATTGTGTTGGAGTAGACTTAAACTTTTGTGGGATAATGGATTTGTATATATTTGTTTACAATAGAGTGAATCATGAAATAAATAGAGGAAATGTTAAATGTAGTACAAAAGAAGTACGTTCAGTGAGTGTACTTTGTACATAAACATAGGGTTTCAAGGGTAAATATCTTCACGTTATCAATGTCTTCGCCGAATAAGCAGTGATACATACAGATGTTCATAATATCTATATAATATATTATTCCCAAATCTAGTCTGTCTGCCTGTTCCTCTTTTACAATCGTTCATTCATTTTAGTTAATTTTAATCGTGCGTACCTTTTTGACCAGTTATTGATTTTCAGTTTACATTCATATACTTTCTCAAATTTTCTTTTTTTATTTTCATAATATTTTGTAATTAATAACATTAGAATTATTTTTACAACTATTTCGTAATGATTTCATTTCAGTACCGTTTACATTATTTTTTTATTATTTTAGAATTACCCGCATGCAAAATGTTTCACATAAAATGCATTATTATGCACTATCATTTTCTTTCCATCATCTCTATTTATTTGAAAATAAATGCATTTACAAACTCACTGAACTATGAAGCCGTAGGCAGCGTGCAGTTTTGAGATGTGAGTATTTTCTCCAGTAAAACATTTTTCAAAACTGAATGCCACCTAAGGTTTTACAATTTAGTGACAATTTTTTTTTTGTGAAATTATGATTACCTAATTTGCTTTACAGCTTCGTTTTTATTTTACCATTTTTGGTAGTTTATTTTTATACACATAGTTTGAACCCGGGTATTTATATATATATATATATATACACACATACATAGACCTTTAGATTTATTACCCTTCCTTGGCTGCGCTGTAGTCGGATAAAAAGTATGTGAAATCAAATTATTATCTTTATTTTTAAGAAAATTTTGTACACGCACTGGAGGATCTACCTCCTAGTTCTTACGAATAAGCTCTGTAACATCCATTTCATCATGAACCTTGGCAATCCAAACGCCTTGAGTAAATTCGTCTGAGCTTATTGATATCATTTTGCGATAAATACTGAAGTATAATTTTTAGCCAAGATATAGAAAATTAGGCAGCCAAATTAAAAAAAAATATTTATTTTGCGTTACTGTTACTGTGACAGTTACCTTTAAATGTAGTAAACGGAGAATCGAGCTAGGAGAATATGGAGAGATAAGGACGCCTGTGAGGAGGTGGAAGAACACGCAGGTATTTCTTCCTCTCTACAGACTTGTATGTAACGTTTGCTGCTTAGTAGCGTTTAGATTTAATAACTTTAGATTTAATGACATCAGTCAAAATTACTATAAGAATTCAATCACAATCTTGCAGTTTAAAAAAAACGGAATTAAACAATGAAAACCGTAAATTCGAGACAATCAGTTCAAAATGATTACGAATTCTTAGTAATTTTAACCATGCACTTTAATGTAAATTTTATAAAAGAGTTTTTATCGTTAAACATATTTTTACAGATTACGTTTAAAACTTGTGAATAATTTCACAAAATTAGGAGTGACGAATAAACATATTTTTTAAAAATATTATATCACTAGATTTTTTCCAAGTTATATTAGAAAAAAAAATTGCCGACAAGATATACAATCTTCTCCATCTATATCGTTTCGAACTTGCGGGTTCCCAGAATCACTAAATCTCGCTTTCTTGTTTTTATTTTATATTTATATAAGGGCGTCAGTTCCTTATGTATTTTTTTACATAATTTTGCTTGTAGTATTTTGTAATTATGCTTACTTTTAAGTGTACGTATTTTTTTAAAAGACCCATTGACCTTTGACTCACAAAGTTATTATATATTTTAGGAGTAGCTTTATAATATGACCTTCATTCACAATTACACATGCCGTAATGTCAGACCGTTCTCTTGATTTTAATTTTATTAACTCATTCCCAGAAAATAAAGTACGTAATAAACGAGAATTTGCGACTCATTTTACTCTTTTAATTAAATTTTACTCTTCATATTTGGACAACCTTAATAACTATTAAAACACAGTATTTGACTATTTTTTAGATGACAAAGAGTTAAAAAAATGTTTAACGAGTCATAAAATTGAGCGAGTTATAAAAGTTTAAATATAGTTTATGTTTAAACATTTAAAATGTAGGCAAATACGGCATTATTAAATTGTTATATAATTTTTAGTGATCCTCATTGTGTTCTGAATTTTGTAATAAGCATAGTATATAATAAATTTCGAAACTTGAAATACATTTTTATGTTACTTATTATTTTATTAATCCATTGTTCTGTGAGTTGTGTTTAAACAACATTTATAGCTGTTTCATTCACAAAGGGGCCTACACTCGCATGATTCACTCAGTCGTTACATAATTAACAAAATTTATCGATTAAATATATTTGGCGTTAATTTTGTAGAAATCCATTATTCACAATTAAATGAAACTACGTGATGTAGTTTTATTTCTACTATCTTTAATTTCTTTACTACGATAAAGAAATTAAAGATAGTAGAAATAAAACTACATCACGTAGTTTCATTTAATTGTGAAAATTTATCGATTTCTTTTCTATATTTTCCGGAACTCATTTCCTTCTCGAAACATTTTCATTTTCTTTTACATTTGTATGTGTTTGTACTTAGCTGTCATTATTTTCTGAGTTTATGACCACATCAATAATATGTGGTATAATGAAAACATCTTTCATAATACTTCATCACGAATACCTTCTGTCAAGTTATATCAAATATTTCTGAAGTAAGTCTGCAGTTATTTCACTTTCAAGATTTTATCCATATATTTTACGACCATATTCTCTACTTGCGGTTGACTCTCGCATGGTTGATCTCTAACCAGATTACGCGTCGCAGACCTCAATCTCGTTATGACCCGACACGATATGGATGGACGGGAACGTGACCTTGATGCACTAGCTAGCGGCGTGTCAGGTGTCTCGTGCTTTGTGTGTCTTATATGAATTTGTTATGCGCTTGTGACGAGATATGGGGAATGTTTAATGAGGGAATCTATGTTATGTGCCTTTTAAATTTGTAGTGATGAACAAAAATTGCTATCTCATCTGTGCTATTAGTAGCTTAAGACGATTTACTTTTAAAGTTTTTTCTGTTGTTTCGCCTTTTTAGGGCAATACTGAATTTTGGTTGTATTTAGTACCAAAATATCTATATTGTTGATATAATTTGTAAGTCAGAAATGTGTAAGACATGTTAGGATTCCGTAACTTAAGAGGAAAATGAAATGAATTTTAGGGACATTCACGTGTCCGTCTTTTCCGACACAGCCATTTTTTCAGACATTGCTTGGCGTAGAAACTTAAAATGTTGAAATTTAATATTAACCCGTACATATCTTAATATTTATAGACGCTAACAATCAAAATAATTTATATAGAAATTGTATTGAGCAAATTAATTGCTTAAAAAAAAACAATTTCCATATTTCCTGTGGGTTATAGTGTGCAATGGCTAGTTATTAGAGTTAAAAAAAAATTATCATTATTTTAGGTATTTAGTATGTCGAGAGTAGCGCAATGGACGCGTGCTGGGCCCATGACCTGATAATAAAAGTATGGTTCGCAGAAACGAACGACAAATTTATATATTTGACAAGTGCACATATTACACGGTAGGGGGCATCTCAATCAAATAAATTTTGTTACTGAATTAAAATAACATTCAGAGAGTATTATGTCTTGTTTCCAAAACTATTGAATCTAAAATTATGGCAAAAAACAAACGTTTTAAGAAGCCTATTCAAAGGTTGTAGATTCTAGATCTCACAGTTTCTGATATATTCACATTAATGCATATATCCTTCCTACTTAATTACATTACGTATTTTTTAATATTTATTGCGCTAGGAAATTCATGTTAGTAATGACTTATGATAAACAAAGTGTTTTCACTTCAAGTGTGATAAGGAAACGTCGATCCGTGGATCATGATTGATAAAGTAGATTTCTTAGAGTTAATTAAACAGGGATCCGTTACAACTTTTAACGTCCGCCCCTCTGTCCTGCACGCCCAATAGAGGCTCATAACTTGTGAATTATTAGACTTAAATCCAAGGAATTTCTGTATGAATATTTTCTACATAAATATATCTAATAAATTTCTATATAAATATTTCTAATAAATTTCTATATAAATATTTTCAAATGTGGGCGAGTTATTCAAACAAGCATTTTCTGAGAAAAAGAGGTCTGGTAAACGGAAAGACGTGAGTGAGACCTGTAATGGTTCGGTTTTTCATTTTTAGATGCTGAATCCTGAAACTAAGCTCCTTTTAAACTTAATCTTGCAGCTTATTTGTCTGCAAAAAAAAATAAAAACTAAAGATTTATTAAGAAATAATGCAAATATTAAGGTTTACTTAGTAATATTACATTATTAAACTCAACGATAAAGAACTCGCATCCACATTTGTGCCTTACGCGTGATTGTAATAGCAGCCTTCGTGACAAACATCCTTGTTCCCTTATAATCGTATATCTTCCATAGGAGGACAATATTCCTCCTGCATTTTGCCATAAATCCCCATCCCTGTCACGCTCCAATATCACCGCATTATTCCCTCATACAATTTATTGCTGACTTTTGTTCGCCTCTACGGCGTCGTAGGCAAATGCCGCCCGCCCAACTTGTAAATGTCGATGCCCTAAACGTGACTAAATCATGCGCTCTGCGACAGACATCCTTCACCCTAACCTTAGCACTCGATCAAGACAGTTTTAATGACGCCAATAATTCCGCGAGGCGAAAGCCGGCGCGGCGCGCACGTGAACATCGGCGTACTTATGACGCAAGCTGCGTCTTCTACGCGTATATGCACGGGGCGTAGGCTTACGCGGTGAAACTTTCCTTGTTACCGCATGTTGTTTACCTTATAATTTGTTACGTAATATTTACCCGTCAACTTTTTCATTATAACTTGAGAGTAAAATACATATTTATTTTGTTGTGCTCTTTTGAAACTTTTGTGGTGCGGTGGTAATGTTGATACATTTTTACACTTCACCCTATTAGTGAGGCAAAACAGCTTCGCCACGTGTGAGATTGTTTAAACCGGGGCGGAAATGCTTTTTTGTTCTGGAGTATATTTAAATTTTTATGTAAAATTTTAATGAAATGGAGGCAATAACACGTAATAATAGAAAAGTTGAACAAAGACATGCGTCAACAAAATGTATGTTTTAGTAAAGGGCTTTTTCCTTCTGTGTCTATTCAAAAGCTCCTGTATTTGCATTAGCTTTCAAAATGTGTGTACCATAATTTTTTCCTTGTATTATTTCTAGTACATAAGGGATAGACCCTTATCGTACTTTCCATGAATATTTTGTTTGATTTTATATGGTGTACTAAGGCTTCTTTTTGTTTATAGTTAAGGAACTATTTACAGTTCAAAATAATATAATTTTAAACTTTTTGAATTGTGGTCGGTTTTACCACTTTAGGTTGAGTTCATAGCAATAAGTTCACCTACTGTGAAAATATTTTATTAGGTTATGTTAAAGTTCGACTCTAGCTGACTATCTCTAATCCAAAAAAGCGATAGAATATATGACGCTCATTAGTCGGGAAAAGGATAGATGGTACAAATTGATGATTAGAGTGCACACACACTAATATAGAAAGAGATACATGGAACAAATTGACGATTCGAGTGCACACGCACTAATAGAGAAAAGGATAGATGATACAAATTGACGATTCGAGTGCACACGCACTAATAGAGAAAAGGATAGATGATACAAATTAACGATTCGAGTGCACACGCACTAATAGAGAAAAGAACAGATGATACAAATAAACGTGCGGTAACGGATATGGCAGATATTTATTCGTGTAGTCAGTCGACAGAAATTCAGCCATCGATATTTTACGACAAAATTGTCAGTTAGCTACCAACTCAATACCTGCAAAGGCCGGTAATCTGAATTACGCCTCACTTAAATATCCAACATAGTAAGAATATCGATAGCGCACTATTCTGTTGTACATTACACGAACATTAGTACGTAAACTTGTCAAGTGACTTTTCTGAAGGCATATTGTTTATTTAACTACAAATTACTGTATTTGTCGCTTGAACATTAGTGTGCAAAATTTTTAAATAACTTTTCTGCAGGCATATAATAATACGGTTTATTTATTTACAAATTACTGCCTTTGCCGTTTGAACATTAGTGCGTAAATTTTCAAATTACCTTTCTAAAGGCCTATGGTAATAAAGTATATTTATTTACAATTCACTGTCCATGCTGCTTGAACATTAGTGTGTAAACTTATGAAGTGACCTTTTTAAAGGGATATGATCATAAATGTTGTTAAAGTAGATTTATTTACAATTCTCTGTCCATGCTGCTTGAACATTAGTGTGTAAACTTGTCAAGTGACCTTTTTAAAGGGATATGATCATAAATGTTGTTAAAGTAGATTTATTTACAATTCTCTGTCCATGCTGCTTGAACATTAGTGTGTAAACTTGTCAAGTGACCTTTTTAAAGGGATATGATCATAAATGTTGTTAATCTGCAAATTGTTATCTATGCGGCATTTTATGTAAACTTGTCAAGTGACCTTTCTTTACGCTTATGATAATTAAGTATGTTTATCTACAAATTGCTATCTTTGCCGCTTGAACATTAGTACGTGAACTTGTCAAGTGACCTTTCTAAAATCATATGATCCTAAAGTTTGTTTATCTACAAATGACTGACTAGCTTTACCGGCCAAATGAGGGACCAGGGCTGTATTTTATTCAAACCGCTTCTTTTTTATATTATTTATTTTTATTTAATTTATTAGCGATGTTGTTAATGGCTTTGTTATTTAATCTGTACTTAAGTTAAGTACAGGAGTGTACTGTAACTCAATCTTGTAAACTACCAAAGCTTATAACAAACAGTCAGCTATACATTCTAAAACTTTTTTCGGTTTCGTTATGGTGTCAGTTAAGTATTTAAAATATAATTTTGGTGTGGTTACAAAGGTTTCTTCTGTTTAGTTCTAATAGTTCGATTTTCTAAATTAATACGGGTAAAAACAGACAGTCTATAAAAATGACCACCGTGTAATGTATCGAGTTTCAAAATAGATTTTTACGTTGTCTGCAATGTGTGCGCGTGTGCACATGCACAAGCAATATAAAATATACTCAACCGCACGCTTATTTGTCCATCATATGATCTAATGCTTAAATAATTTGACCGATTTGAATAAAATTACTTATATGTATCTCACAATTTCTTTCCTTGTAATAAATTTTTTCAAAAATGTGCCCAACGAATTTCTTTAAATTTTCCACATAATTAACGGTTTATAAATCAAATTATAATCCATCATTCGGAACTGTTATATACTTTATGATTCTAACAATACAAATATTGTGTTGGCGAATATCTAAGTTACCTTCAATTAGTTCGAGTCTTTTTTTAAATTTGTCGAAAATTCCGGTATATTTCATTAAAAGGTTGAAACAGGCCAAAGTGCACCACGCACTCGGTTAATGACAGCACTAAGTCTTCAAGTGCATTACTTCAAATAAAATGGGTTTAAAATGTCCAAGTATGGGTCAAGCCAATGTCAAGTATGGACCAGTGCCAAGTATTCTTCTGCTTTATGAGCTAATATTTGTTAACAATTAATGACATTAAAAAGTAACTTCGAATAGCTTAAACAATTAGTAATTAACGATGAAAAGTGGCTTAGACACGATAATCCCGCATGTAAACGTCAATTGCTTAGTTCGAGACGATTAATTGTAAACCTGAAACGTAATGTTAAGTTACTGGTGGAAAATCAAGAACATTATATATTGGGATTGTCTTTGAGATGTGCAGTGATTTCAAAAGTTTACTATCAGCATGTAGATCAACTAGCTAACGAATTAAATAAAATTAAAAAGACCAATTTGTTTTTCTTTTTAATATCACTAGACTATATACCGTAAAAACTCTTATAAAATATGTCAGGGATTTGGGTTCGGCTGCTCTATCGAACTAATTTACCATAGTACTCGTTTTATAATTATGAATAGTTCAGAGTTTTAACCAATTATTTACAGAATAAAAAATTGGTGTAATCTTGTAACAATTGGACAACTTTTGAGAGTGTAATTTTTTTAAATTTATGTCACCAGGTTTTCACGCTGAAGCTAATCACCAATAATTATCATATTATCACTAGTTTCTTTGTGACATTTCGATTATAAAATATTTTTTTTATGTGACGGGATTAAAAACATAATAATCAACTCATTGCTTTATAAACTCAAAACTGAATTAAAATTTTATTGCCGAATCGAAAAAATATATTTTTTAAGTAAAAAATAAAAATTATATAAAAAAAACATAAAAACATATTGCGTTCCGCAGATATGTACGCGCTGCGCTGCTGTACGGTTTATTTCGATTTTTATGTAAAATTTATAGTTCGTTTCGCAGCGACAGTTCGTTTAGAGCTCTATTTTTATACCAATGTCCAAATATTCTAAGGTTTTGTTATTTTTAAATTTTACCCCATTAATGTATATATAAGTAAGTATTATATATATATGTAGTATATATAGTAATAACGTTAGATTCAGGTTTTTTGTTGCATAATAAAAATAACACTTGACTAAATTTTGTTCACTTCTTCATTCCCGAACCATCTCAAAATAATTCAGTATTCTCCTTTTCTCACTGGGACCCACTATAAACCGTGACGTGTTGGTACTAAAATGTTAACGAACTGTTGCAGTTTAACGAAACGTAACCGTTAATTAAATTTAATTACTTGCACCAGCCGCTGCAAAGTCTCTGCCAATTACAGCGCCGATAACAATTAAAATATAAAAACACGTCGCCAAACGTTTCCACCAATAGACAGGCCCGCGCAAAGCCCACAAACCTGTGCTCGGCCTGGGCGTGTTCGTATTAAATTTAATTTCATTCAATTACCCCAGTTCGTGTTAACGCACAGTTACAGGGCCACGAACATAGCTCGAGTCGGTCTTCGTAAATTATTTGCGGATATTTAATAGTATGTACGGGACGGGGGACGTTGAAATTTACGGCATGTTCCGTCATAATTTTATGTGTATTTAACGTAGAAAAAAAGTAGTAAGGTGCGAGCGGTTAGAGGGGCGGTGGGCGGGCGGTCTACTTCGGCTTGACGAACATTTAAATCAATTAGCGGCCTGCGGTAATTCTGTTACGTAGGGCCGACATGCTCGGGGCCGTAAATGGTCGGTTGGCGACGCATGATTTTCATTACGCGTTTAACGTAGTAATATCTACGTTAGTGGATGTCGAGTGAGACTCTTTTGAAACGTTTTAACAGTAAGCTGTTAAAGTTTATATGTTGATTAAAATAAAACAGTAAAGTACAAGTCGGACTTTAAAGTGTAGGTAATTATTTTTCAAAGTGAAACAATTTTTAATCTATTAAGAAAAATAGACCAGCAAAGTTCATTCTGAAAATATTTTCGGTATGCTATAAATAATAACAATTTTGCTGTAGTTATACCATAAACTTGCTAAAATATCTTGAGATTTTTAGTGGAATATTTTATAAAATTAGTGGCAGTTATTTTTACAAGATTTTCAACTTTTTCTCATAATTGCAAAGAAAAATCATTAACAAAGTTTATTACGTAGAAATCAATACACGATTCGTTTTAATGTAATATAAATGTGTATATTATTTACATTAAATTTTAAAATAGAAATTTTTTTGATTTTTCCAAATTTTTGTTGCTTTTTTTTAATTTAATTAAACTATACCGAATTTTGCGAGTTCAAAACGAAATGTCAAAATTTAGAACTTAGTGAAAAATGGAGACTCAAACGGATGAATTAGTTATGAACAGGTATGTAAAGTTCCTTCTTATCGCCGAGTTATTTCTATAGAATTAAAATGAAGTAGTCATATTCTAAAAGAGTAATTTAAGGAATAATAAAATAAATAATATGGCATATAATATAATTAATTATACAAAGCTGAATAATGAACTTAAAATTAAAAATGTACGTTTTATACAATATAATGTAAAGAATAAAAAACCTGTCAAGCACGAGTGGGACTAGCACTACGAGGGTTTCGTGCACATTTAGGCATATATAAATAGTTAATGTTACATAATATTCCTATTAAACTATTTACAAAGTTTTAATTATTCAGAACGAAGATATATTGCCTATTATATATTTAAAAAAAAAAAGTTTATGTGATATAGCTACAAATTAACGACTAACTGATTTTTTCCTTTACTTGTACTGTGAGACCTTGCTTTTTACTAAATTTCATGATTCTAGGTCGATAGAAAGTACCCTATAGGTTTTGATTTATTTGCAAGTGACAGCTTGATTTTTACAAGTTTGATTTTTTATAGCTTCAAGGCACCAAAGACTTAAGTATTTGATATTAATTCCAACATGATATCTCCATGCCTTCCTGAGAAAAACGGTCTTGACAGACAGATATACATACCTATAAGGCCTCTTTTTTTCCTTTTGAGGTATGGAAACCTAAAAAGACGGAAATGGAATACGAGAAATGCATAAAAAAAGATGGACAGAAATAATTACAAAGCTATCGCAGAGGATTATTAGGATTAAGGGTTATTAGGATTTTAGTATATATTATATGTTATACAATTTTCTTCTTCTTAACATGTTACTTCTGACAAAGAAATCGAAATAAAAATGTTCGTTCATATGTGATACCGATATTTATTTATTTCATGAATATCTACAAAATATAATAAAATTGAAAGAGTAAATTCTATATATAGAAAATATTTTAAAAAAGTGTTTGATTTAGAGTATAGAATGATAATAGATTTCAGACAATTGTTTTAAGAATTTTTTCTGTTGCTTTGTCTGCGTGTTAATCTGTTCTTTAATGACGCGAAATCTACTGCACCGATATAAATGAAATTTTGGTTTCGTAATAGTTTATATCCTCAAGCAACATATAGGATACTATTTATCTCAATATTACAGACAAATAAAAAACCCTGATTTGGTGAATATTAAGATATGGTACTGCCAACGCCATTTATTAGCGTTTTTGGTAAACTTTATGTTCACAGATATATTACGATTTGTTACTGCCAAAACCATTATCTATTACCGTTTTTAAGAAACTTTAAGCTGATAGAGCTCTGAGAGAAAAAGAAAATAAAAAACAAAACAAATCCTAAACAACAAAAAATAACTTTTCTTGAACTCAATTCCACGCGAATGAAGTCGTGTTGGCATGGCTAATATAAAATATATCACACGAAAGCTAATAATTTGCTGATAATAAAAGTGTAAATATATCTTATATTTATATCTTATCTTATTAATTCAAATTTGTTGCTTCATATTTTTATATAGCTTATTTGTAGTACCAAAATATAATATAAGTATAACGTCCAAGATTCAAGTTATTGTGATTAAAAATCGTTTTAATTTAGACTACTTTCTTTAAATTGCGACAATGGTACAGGGAACGAAATATATTTATGTTGTGCAATAAATAATAATTAATTCACAACCTTATATCTAACGAATATAGACGTTAAGGGAAACGGAACCAGGAGTACGATTTTTACTAATCGTTTTATTGCACTGAAATTATTTCTACTTTCTTTAATTTCTTTACCACGAGTTCTTTACAGCAAAGATTTTTTGCTAATATCCCACTTGAAGATGTTGTAATACAACGAAACCTAGGTCGTGGTAAAGAAATTAAAGAAAGTAGAAATAATACTACATCACGTAGTTTCATTTAATTGTGAATAAATCCAAAGGTAGAGTTTTCCCCTCTGCTACCAGTCATTCATCACTTCAGTGCATAGTAGACTCTTAGTAAATAAGCTTAACTTTTAGTTTTCATATTCCTCTCAGTCACAGTAAATCCTAAATTCTTCCTTACAAAATTATTGAGATATTGTATATATTTATAATATATTATATATTTATTTTTACCACCCAACTTATAAACTTACCAAAAACTTAAACATGTGCATATATTGTTATATTTAAAGACAAAATTTACTAAAAGAAATTAGCGGAGGAGACAGAAAAAAACAAGAAATTTAAATTGACACTAACCCAACTAATTGAACAATCGTGAACAATCAGATAAATTCATAATCATATTCCTATTATGAATACCGCTCACTCTACTACAGATAACAGAAACTGTAAAACTGGCTAGATCTCTGATAGAGTGGAATAGTTTAAATATCTTGCCGAACTGAAATAGTTAACAAATATTTCTAGAGACTGAAGATTTCACCTCAGCAGCTATCAAATAAAATTTAAAACGTACAAAACATCATCCAGCCAGTTCCATTATATGGCAGTAAAACAAGATCTCAAAGCTTGCAGAAAACCAAACAAAAACATAGGAGCTTTTTTTTGGGCTAGTACAGGATGACGGTCAAATATTTCGATATAACTTTAAGTTTTATAGATTGTACAGAACTCCACAAATCATATATATCAACCGACTCAGTTGGCTAGGATATTTGTGGTGCTAACTTTCAGAAAGCTAGAAATTATAACATGGAACAGATTACAGCATGTGTTAACATATTCAAATGATATCAACATCATCAATAGATCCGAGGGAACCGTAAGAGGCTTTTTCTTACGAAACAGCTGCAGATAAACTACCAACTTGATTGTTGGATGACTGAGAAGGAGCGGTCATCCTAAGAGTAAAATAATGAAGAAAGGCAGTTTTGGATATGGAACGCTGAAGCAAACGTATCGTCGACGAAATCAAGATCTGTAGCAGGATATTGGGCTCACAATGAAGAATAAATAAACCACTATAGCGAAACGGTCAACGGAACAGAGAAAATATCCCGACAGGGCACATATCGCCATATTGTGTTGGTCAATGCGGGCGCACGAAAGGCAGATGAACTCTGCAGGATATTCTTGCGCTCTCTAGACAGATGACATAATCTTTTAAATATGGCAAAAAAGGTGGCATAAAACGCTATTAAACCCGAGACCAAGGAATTGCCAAAGATTTAATAATTATGACAACCAATTGCGTCGGAGTTGAAAAGAATTACATCAGATCATTATAAAATCTGAAGAAAATAAGAAAAGTTACCCTATATTTTGTTACACAAAAATGTATTAATTCTTTTTAATACTTCCTCCAGCATGAGCATTCAAGTTGCTTCATACGGAAACCAGAAAACTGCATTCGTTTCAACATTAATACTTTGTGGGCCTTCTTATAGCTTTCGTTGATATTGTTATGAATTAGTCAATCATCGTCCATAATTACACCGAGACTGCGCACTGATAAAATCCCTTGACGCGTTGTTTCGTCTATCTCACAACTGTGCACAATGGGACACTACAGCACATTTCCGCATATTAAAATATAGTTTATTCTACTCCGTTGGCGTATTGAATCGATATCAAGTTGGAAATTTCATCATTAGATTGGTTCTTAACACCCAAGAAGAGTTCCAAATCGTCGACAAACAGACGGCAACGAGTAGTGCTGATAACAGAGAGCAAATCCTTTGTATCCTCATTATGAGAAATGCATAACATTTCAGAATACTTATATGCGAAGAAGTTTCATCTCTAAGGGTATGTGGCTGCTACGTAGGTAACTTTATTTCGTACCCTGTACGTTCGATTTTATTTCAAGTATGGATATATTTCATTTTAAATAATAAAGCTCTAAAGTCCCGTGAAAGATGAACGAGCTTTCCTTCAACGTATCTCATATTTTGCCCTGTACCCGGCTGTCAACATCCGCTCGTTACAAACACGCCATTCGTGTAAACGACTTCACTAAATAACCTGTTCATATCACACTTAGCATACTTGCACGGAAATATCGCGTGAAGTAAACAAATTCG
Source organism: Druceiella hillmani (assembly GCA_039881145.1). Lineage (NCBI taxonomy): Eukaryota > Metazoa > Arthropoda > Insecta > Lepidoptera > Hepialidae > Druceiella > Druceiella hillmani. The sequence goes on from JAYKKI010000014.1 coordinate 4,735,674, forward strand.
GAAAAGGGCTCAAGTGTTTTATAGTGTTTTATACTGTATGTTTTTATACGGTATTAGCAATAGGTAATTTGATGCAAGACCGCAGATGAAATTGTAAACTTTATTTTAAGACTTGAGAGGTCTCAGTGTACCTAAGTTTCAATTAAACTTATAATATGAAAAATTTAGTAGCGAACTGAAGAGCTACGTTAACTTTTTTATATTCCAAATGTAAATAAGTACTTTCATAGTAATCGGCATGTCAGTATTCCGTTAATTTTCAGGAATATTAAGAATTAAGTAATTCCATGTGTATAATGTACATGAAAGGATAACAGTCCGTAAAAAAATATAGGTCAATTTTAAAATATAACAGGAATATTAATTAATAAATGTTATATATAAAAATCCCGAATTTCTCTCTATATGAATCTATGGATGAATCTAAATGAAATATGCCATGAACTTTACTAACATTCCATATAAGGTCACTACATACTTAAATATATAAATAAGTAGTTTTAAATATTTTTTAAAAAATAGTTGAGTATCAATGACATCTCCTTCTCTTATAAACATTATTAAAACATAGTTTGTAAAACTATTCCATTTATTTAATTTTTACGAAATATTTTTAATTTAATGAATTATTTATATTCATTTACGTATTATTAAATCCATTATCATCACTGTGTATCAGATACTAGCTGTATCCTTTCTGGCTGCATCCGTAGAGAGAAAGTTGTGAACAAAAATGTGTAACAATGCAACTTTTACCGTGTGAAAAATGGGCGAAATTTTCAATTTAATATAAAATCACATTAGCTCCTTTTCTCTCTCTCTCTCTCTTTTTCTTTCTCATTCTCTTTATCTTTCTTCCTTTATTTCATAACTTACATATGTAGAATATTTAATTTTTAACAATACACTTCCCCAAGAAAGCATTTAAAATTTGTATCAATAAGCATAAAACAAAGTTATATTTTATGACTACGTAGTCATGCATAGTTTTTCAAATATTTACTTGGCAAAGCTGCTGTATTATCGTGATTTTACTGGAGGTTACGCAAATAAATGTAAATACCTTATTTGTACGATACAACAAATTTTTAAGAACAAATGTTTAAGCAGTATATCAAATGATACGTTTTAATTGACCGTATTTTAACTCATAATTCAGTTTTAGTTCTCGTGATCTCCTTATCTTATAAAATAATTGGTCTGTTTTTATTAAGAAATATTATATGTATAGATTTTGATTATTCTTCTGTAAATTATTGATATGGCGCAAATTATGTAATATACTTGAAATAGAAACATTAAGCCTTGCCGTTTGCTCATGCGCAAGTAAAGATGTGTGTTCTTCCATTACAGCCTTTAATTCATCATTATTCACCTTAATGGAGGTAATAGGCTTATTTGAAGAGTAAATCTGCAGATATTAACTATGAAAACCAGAGACTTAATGTGTTTTTTTATCAAAAACTTCGTCCATATTACAAATCGTTGTGCTGTAGTGGTTCTGCGAGGAAACTCATACTTTAAAATTAAAATACACATTTAGTAAAGTGATTAGTATCCTAAAAAAAAAGACCAATAGGCGACTTTAAAAATATCTGAGTATTCAAAATATTTAGTGGAATAATCCACAATTAGATGAAACTACGTGATGTAGTATTATTTCTATTTTTTAAGTTCTTTACCACGACCTAGGTTTCGTTGTATTACATCATCTTCAGGTGGGCTATTAGCAAAGATGTAATCTTTACTTCAGGTCGATAGCTCAACTGAAGATGTTGTAGTACAACGAAGCCTAGGTCGTGGTAAAGAACTTAAAAAAGTAGAAATAATACTACATCACGTAGTTTCATTTAATTGTGAATAATGAATTTCTACCCACTAAACGCTAAATATATTCAATAGTGGAATAATCATAGTCCTAATGTGTTAAAAGATAACTTAGAAGCCCTTACTTCCATTGTCCTTTACTTCTTGTCCCACGTAATAAAGAATATATATTATACTCTAATATAATTAACAACCTTAGTATTAGCTTCACTTGTTTGAATGTATGTATGAATGTAATAGAATCTTTCACCCACTTCCAGACGACCGAATTACTTGAAATTTTGCACAAGAATCAAGAACAGATGACAATTCAATAATTTCATTAACAATTTGGGAAATAAAATTGCATTTTAAAGATAACTCTAAAATCCGTTTTTATAACAATAACAACTAAAAAAATTAAAAAAAAGAATATTGAAGTATAAAGATTATGGTCAAGAGCGATTGGATGTCTCACAACTCTATAATTTAAGTTCATTGGATAAATTTAAAGTAAAAATAAGGTGATTGACAAATAAAAAAAAAATTAATGTAAAAAAACCGTGAAGTTCTTCTGACTTCCATTTTCAAACTTTTCTTTTACATCAAAGTTTATTTTTTTTACCAATCACTTTATTTTTATTTTAAATTTATAAAAAAAAAGATGCCGAGTTGTGATACGTCCTTTCCTTCTTGCCCAATATCTTAATATTTAAATATCATTGATTATTTGTTATTTATTAGTTCATATTGCTGCTAAAGCATGTTTTTTTACTTTTTTTCAACCACATTTTATTTTATTTAAATGTAATGAAAGAGTTTATTTTGTTAACATTGTGAATGTTTAGTCCGTACTTTGTAGTAAATTATCCGAGGTGTATTGAATTAAATCATTATTGTATTATATTTATATATATATATATATATATATATATATATATATATATATATATATAATATTAACTTGGAAACTAATAAATTTATTACTTTTTTTAGAATTTCCGAATAAAAAGAAATATAGATTAAAAAGTGGCATCAGATCGTCTGGGCGATTAGCAAATGAGTTTTAGCGAGTAAAAAACAAACAAAATATCTACTCTTGCTTCATGAATTCCGTTTAGGAAGAAAAAAGTAAGTATTACGCAGTATATATATACAACTGTGGGTGAAGGTGAACGCTCGTCCAATATCACAGTCAAGTCAAAGAATATTAACTATTACTGCTAAAAGAAGCGACACTAATCTCCCCCCGCCAATTTAACGTCACCCCCAGATAATGAGTATGATCAAGAGTACGCATTCCAAGGTTACCGCTCGCTGCGTGCGTGAGTATTGGTTAAATTTTGCAATGTTTGGTCGAGTTTAACTTATGTAATTCAGTCTTAATTGATAACTATTTATAATAATTCAATATAACGGTCCGTTATTGCGCTTGCAGCTTTGAAAGCAGTATAGATATATAGAAAGGATAGAAGATTGTTTTGTCTCCCTTTTCTTAAATAATTTTGTTGTGTATTTTAGTATCTATAATTTTATGGCATCAAACATGTTACTAAGCAGCGGTAAATTTCAGACTGTACTTAAAAGTTATTATTTTGTTTGAAGGTGTTTGGAAAAGTATCCTTGTAGTGTCGTCTATAGGCACATTATATTATTTATTAAGAGATCCTTCGAATGAATCAAATTTAATCAAGTCAAAAGTACAACGAAGACAACATTTCAGTGTATCACATTCATAAATATACAAAATTTATTTGTATTTAAGATTTTATTTCGTTTTAAGACCCATACTGAGTACATTTTTTTCAAATTCTGTCTTATTGTTATTGTCAGAAATGATTTAATATTATTATTATTATCAAAACTTAATATTATTATAAAAACTTTCACGCAACTAAATGTAAAGTGTGAAATATTTATTTAAATGATAACATTGTTATAATTAGATAATAATAAACACGTGCGCCCCAGTACGAAGTAACTGACCGAGGCTATTGGTTAGAAAGAGAAACAGCTATGTTGCTGACGTATAGCGTCAACTCGCTCGACCGGCGCGATTGCCCGCAACCATCGAGACCAATATGTAGTGATAGTAAACATTCTTTATCTGTACGCTGCTGCAGCCCTACACTAATTTACGCACACACACAAACGTATACGGATAGACGAGTACGTATGTAATAGTGTAGACAATTAAATCTGTTCGCTAGTATGGAGTGTCGGGGGTGTGGCCAAGTATTGGTTCCAAAGATTCAAAAACGGAACTCGATCCATCCGTTAAACCTCATTCAAGAGATAGGGGATCGGCATTCATTTATTATATTTAGGAATATTGAACATTGTTATTGAAATAGATTCTATAATTAAATTTAACTTATTTATCAGAGCAACTGTCATACTCTCATATAGCAATAGAAAAACAACATTATTCTTAGAAAATATGAAAATATTCTCTTTTTCCACATAGGCTGAGCTAGATGACGAGTTTATTAATTTCCAGCCTAATATTTAAGAGAGTGCAAAGAGGTTTTTCAACCCTTGCTCTATAAAACTGTAGCTCTTACGTAATCATAAGCTATTATATTGACGTTTAAGTGGTAGCAGCTTCCTCCGCTAACAATCATCCTGACTTGCAAAGTTTATTTCAAATAACTACAACTTTTGACGGCATGTCAAATTTTTATCTGCTTCTGAAATATTCAAAAGAGAATTTCTAATAAAGCTATAATAAAAGAGAAATATTATGACGGTGGGCTATTATTATACTCAATTTGCGTCTATACTGACAACATACTTGAACTTTGTCGTACACGAGTATTGAAAAAGATCGTTGCGTTGTCTGGGGTTGGGGCGCAAGGACCAAGGCCACAGTGAACGGTTGAAATATTTGAAATTATTGAATGTGCCAGGAATACTTGAATTTCGGACACATTGTGCGTCGTAACTCGTAGAGGAATCTGTTACAAGGCATTCCTGTGTATCAATAAATACCGTTTTAGTCTTTTTAATGTAAAGAATATTTGAAATTCATAAAATTAGATAAAAAATAAAAATCGACGTGTCGCTTATTATATATCGATAAGTTTAGTGATTTTTCGTAGTTTAATTTGTGGAAAATATTTGGTTATTTTATTGATTTAGAATTGCCAGTATCAGTTTATTTATTTTTTATTAAATCTTGAAAAAAAAGTAAAAAGGAAAGAACGCGGAATCGCGAGCCGGAAATCCTTTTTCCCACTCAACATACCATACATAGTCCGCACACCGATGGTACGCCATATCGTACCGCGCTGTGCATTATTTCGCAATCGGTGCACGGTTTATGCGCCGACTTGTTTAAAAATATTGATCGTAGTGGTTTGAGACCCTCCGCAATTGATCTTTGAAACTATATTAGTTTAGGAATAATTTTCCAAACTTAAGAAATTATCATAAGTTATGATTTTTGTGCAAATTTTCAACAAAGATGAGCAAATTGGATAAAAGCACCTTTTATCCAATTTTGTCATCTTAAATAGCGTCGCAGAACCATCTAAGAATAATTTATTGGCCAAATTTGAAAACAATTCGTTGAAAATTGTGAATTTTGGAATTATAAACAGACAATTAATGGGAGATAACGATTCAAATGAGTAGTTAATGGATAATTAGATTTTTAAAAAAATTTTTTTGTAATTAAGTTATATGTGTTAACATATATCTAACCATTAATAATAATAATAGTTAAAATATAAAATGAGACCGTGTTTGCACTTATCACGGAGATAATTAAACAAATTTATATGGAATAATAAATGCTCATAGTATCGTTTGAACTGAAAGGCTTACATAACCGTGTAGTTCATCAGCGCGCCTTTCACCTCAGTAAAGGCGGAGTGAGGATTACGTCTGTCGCCGTAAACCTAGATAAAGGTTTAACCCTAGCGAGTTTTAACCTCGCGCCATTTTATTCAAATGCGGAATTTCTCGTTGCGAATTAACTCCAAGGCAAATGGACTTGACGGAGGTCGTGACAAAACGAGCGCTAGTAATACCCCGCAGTGACAATTGCGCTTTAAAGTGCGGGAAGATCGCTCGCCCGGCTGACGGAGGAGGCTGCGATGCCTGTGAGAGCTTTCGGAAGGATCGTGGGCGTCTAGTGCGTGGTTTACCTTTATTATTGAAGCTTAACTTCGAGTATGCATGTAGTTCAGGTTTATGTGTTTGCCGTAAGTCAGGGTTATTCAGATAATATGTATTATTTTATAGTGATCCTCTACGCTATTTGCTGAGATCTTTTTTTTTAATTATTGTATTTTACACTATTAAATGAAACTATTAAATGAAACATTTAATAATGAATTTCTTCAAAATTAACGCCAAATATATTCAATTATTGTATTTTCTTTAACATAACTACTAATTATTAACTAATTAATGTTGTAAATTTAAAAATTTTTAAATTTTAAATGTTTAATAACTCTTGAATTTATTAAAAAATGCGGACAATGTCGAAAGGTATATGGTATTTAATACGAATGGCACTGTTAATATATTGAATTTTAAGAGGTTTCAATTTCTTTATTAGTTGTCAACTTCTTTATAATATTATGCTCAACTCGAAATAAGATTTTGAATTAGAATTACCAAAAATGAACACAGAATAAAATAAACATTGTATTCTCGAAAATGATTGTTATAAAATTTGGTAGTTATTAGATTCAAACTTAAAAAAAAAGACAATACAGAAAAGCTATCATCAGTAAGAAATCGTAAAAGTTATATTTTCATCTAACACGTGTTATTTTTGTTGTTTATTGTTTGCACCGAATTAAGTATCTGTATGTAATATAAAAAAAAACTTACTCTGACAATTGGCATCTAACCCTCGCGTTGAAAAGTGACCCGGGTAACACCTATATCTAAGGTGGTGGTCCGACATAAATAATTTCAGACCGATCGCTATCCTTTCTGGACCGGTTCAATTATTTGACTTTGTTTTATATCGCAACGTCATTTTGAGGTCATATGGAGAGGTCATATTTGTGATGAACAGCATGGGTTTCGAGTCGGATGTTCGATAGTCACGAATCTTGTATATTTCCTTGACTATGTTGCTTATCATGTTGAGTAGATGTATATTTTGATTACTAGAAAGCTTTCGATCGTGTAGATAACGATATCTTATTAAATTTCCTTAGAGAGGCAGGGTTCTTCGTTCCACTTTTACGATTTTCCTCTTCGTATCTTGCAGATAGAAGGCAACTTTATATTCGAGATTTACTTTACAAGATCGGGAGTAAGCCAGGTTTCGAATCTCGAGCCTAATTTTCACTATCTGGTGAACAGTATTAGTAGCGCGATGAAAACTGCGCGTTTTGTGAAACATGAAAATTTTAACAGCCGTCGGGGATGCAGCGGCGAGAGTGACATGAGCGCCATCGTGGAGCGCAGCAAGTGGCTTACGATTTAACTCAAAAAAATGTTTAATATTGAGTTACAGCCGAGTACACACTCCTATTAAGTACACGATCAGCGGAATTCCCCTGCATAGTCCGTATGAGATCGTTAATTTGAGAGTCGGATTTGATTCGCGATTGACCTTTCACGGGCATATGGCGGATGTAGCAAAACAATAATTTCGGAAAATTGGATTCGTGTTAAATTATTCGAAAGATTTTCAGTCATCAATTCACCTACTCTCCCTCCTCTGGTACAGAGCCAATTAGAATCTGCCTCTATTATTTGGAGCCCACACGAAGCCAAGTACAGTTTGATGATTGAACGTGTGCAAAAGGTTTTCTTTCAGTATCTGTATATGAGACAGTGTGGTTTTACTTCCCCTTTCTATTTCGTACCAATTTTCCTCTTGGATATGCTAGGTTTCCATTCCTTGTAACTCAGAAGAGATGTTGCGCTTATGAAATTTGCCTTCCAGCTATTAAAAGAAAAAAAATTCTGGCCTGTACAATTGAATAAACTTTCATTCTTAGTACCTGAGAATTTCCTGCGTTTACACAATCATCACCTGTTTGCTATACCACCTTCTAGAACCGAACTATATTGGAAATCTTCAGTATCCCGCGGTATTCAAATGCTCAACCACCTCGATCGTGGACGAAACAGTGTGTGATTTTTTTAGGGTAAGTGAAAATAAATTTAACGAAATGTGTCGTTCTTGTGTTTTATAGTTCTTGTGTATTCATGTTTAATATATACCTTCTTTTGTTTCAATTAGTTAACCCATTAATTGTTTATTGTTACGAACAGGTTACCTGTAATGTATCGATAAACGTGTAAATAAAAAAAAACAAATAAATATGTTAAGCGAAAAATACTTCATGATAAATGAGAGGTCTCGGATCATCCGAAATTGTATTAGTATTTTCATTCGGTGAAAAGGTACGTATTTCATTGCAGGAATGTCGTATTCATGTGACAATTTATATTTGGTTCGTAATTATTTCCACGGAAATCTAAAAATATCTGCTTACAAATTTTTATTAAGATTTTTTATTTAAAATACAAAATTGGTCTTAGGCGAAATAGTAATTCTAGACTAGTCTATAAAAGACAGCACTGTATGCGAGTCCAATTTATTGGGTTGGCTAATCAATTTTTAAACACGATTTGCTATCAATAATTTTTATTAAAAAATTTATATACAATAATAAAAATTTATAGATAATAATGGTGCATATTTATATTAAATTGCCTTACTTGTAAAATTCCGGTGACTTTGATTCAAAAAACTGTGCGAGGTCGTTTTGGAGATCTTCCTTAATATCGAATTCTTTTTGATGTAAATGGTTACTTAGAGCCCTGAATAAATGGTAATCAAAGGGCGCAATCTCCGGCAAATATGGTGGATCGATCCAATTGTTCACAGTAAATATCTGCATTAATTGAGCATCACCTTTTTGGCACTTATTTCAGGTTTGGATACTTAAACTCCTGTTACTCCGACACCCAACCATCGATATTTGCGTGTATGGTTAACATATGTCACCCACTTATCATCGCCAGTTACTAACTGATTCAGCCAGTCGAAGTCGATTCAGCCTGTCAACGTTTCAATGTCAATAGTTGTTGACAAGTATCAACCCTGCACTGAAGGTAATATGATGACAACTCGTTGGATATCCACACACCGTATTTTAAAACTTTTACAAATTAGTGCAAATGTGTTTCTATGGGCCATGACTACAGTGTAGCTCATCTGCCAATTGACGAGCCGTTAGTCGAGTATCCCCCTAAATTACGCATCGTAATCGTTGAGCGTCCGATTCAACAGGATGTCCGGTACGGGGTTTGCCCTCAAGATCCTAGTCCTTATTCCTGTACTTTCTGAACTAAACCTTTGCCGTCGCGAAAATTCTCGACCATTACATGACATATATTGGTTGTGGTAGTAGCAGACAAAATTCGTAAAGTAATAGAATCCATACTTGATATTGATTTAAATCCACTATCTTTTATGTACTTCACTGAAAGCTTCTGCGCCGACTGTTTTCAACTGACTCCACTATGGCCTATTTATACTCTATAGTAAAACCTTCTAGAAGTTTAGAGAAACTTTCTAGAAAAGTCCCGAAGTTGTGCCTAAAACTGGCTAAATGCGACTCTGACTCGTCCATTAAAGGTTCAGTACCACGTTGGTGAAATTACTCTTTTATAATAAGTATTTAATAATACCTAATATGTAATATATATATATATATATATATATATATGTATTATACATATAGATATATATATATATATATATATATGTGTGTGTGTGTGTGTGTGTGTGTGTATTATGTAGAAAAGTATATATTTGGAATCATCATCATACTTTTACTACAACCTTTGTGGAGGCTTCTGAACATCATATTTTTGCAAAATTGTGCATTCAATTATTTCGTAAACAAAGAGGGGGGTATATTTATTTTGTATATAATTCATTGTACCTCTGAAGGTATTATTCCTATAATTATAAAAAACGATATTGAGACCCTTATGACTGGCCCTTTCAAACAATTTTCCACTTAATACATGTAATGTTAAAAATTTTTTTGATTATTTAATTTGCCCCTCCCTCACTCCTCTATAATTTTAATATAAATATTTTTGGTTGTTAACTGTTGAGAGATGTGTGGGTTGATGTGCATTATTCCTATGCCAAAGTTTGTAGTAACTGTATCAAGGGTTTTCTCCGAAAAACGTCTGTCACACAGTGTCTGTGTCTCATAAGGTTTCATTTTCCCTTTTGAGCGAAAAACTTCTGTGTCAGATGGATACATAAGTGATCTCATAAGGTATTCGTTTTTGCTTTGGAGCTATGAAACTATAAATATTGGAAATGTACTTTTAAATCTAGATACAGTCATCATAGCGTTGGAATATGAGATATTAAATTATATGCTTCCCAAAGGTGGTAGAAAAGTATATAATCCCAATGCCGCATGAAATGAAAGCTTGTGTATGCGTTAGGCGTTTCAAATCACACTTATGTTGCAAATATTATTTAAAATTTAGATAAAGTTAAACAACGTTATAATATGAGATATATTTGACCTATATTATATGCTTCCCAGAAGTAGTGAAAAGAAGATACTCTCAATACCATATGTAGTGAAAGCTTGTATATGTGTTAGGCGTCTCAAATCACATTTAGGCTGCAAATATTATTTTAAATCTAGATATAGTTTTTGAAGTGTTGGAATATGGGATATTTTTGGCATAAATTGTATGCTTCTCAAAGGCAGTAAAGAAATAGGTACTCTAAATGCCATATAAAATGAAAGCCTATGTATGCCTTAGTCATAATAGAAGTAGTATAACATATTTAAAACGTGAAAAATATTCTCTACAGTTACTTTGAGCGCAAATAATAATAATTTCTTACTTAAAACATTGAGCATGGTATTTGCTGAATGCACTAACTCAAAATCCTTCACTACACGCCCTCAAAAACATACTGCAAATACGCTGACGTTCATTACGCCCACACTCCCCAGACTTGTGGCGTTCGTGGACCGTAAACAAACCAGAGTCGCTGCAGACGCGTGAATCAAACGCCCGAGATGTGTGGTCCGATTTAACAAAATCTTCACGATAGTGGTTTTTTTGGAAATTAATTTAAAAGATTGATATAATTACGTATAACCTTTGAGATATTATCAAAATAAGGATGTCACTATACGAAAATCCATTCGATTATTACTTTTTTTGATTCTTTGGACCTGTGTTGGGTCAATTCGCTAGAAATGTTGACTACAAATTCGATTGTCTAGGCTCTAGAACACTAATATGATTTTCTTTTTAGGATCTGGGAGATGTGATCTGACGAACAATATTACCCTGTAAACGTCTATTTTCTGTTATTTTGCAATCTGGAAGGTGAAATATTATTCGCGAGAAAAGCTCGCGCCCTGTTGCGTCGCCGTTATATCATTATGGAAATACGCTTTAAAGCCATGTAACAGCATCGCCCTCGAAGGATATGAGCTCGAAATATGTTTATCACTAAGCTGCCTGCTGTGCGGATGCTAGAAATGACATTTGGCTTTGCGGATATATTTTGTTATGAAAATATTTTAGTAAGTTTCTTTGAGTTTGCTGTCGCCAGTAAGGAGGTTATACGAGTGAGGAGATTAGGTATTGTGGCGGTTTTTACTCTGGTGTTATTTGACGTCGTTTTGGATCTAAAAAAAAATTGAAAAATACATTTCTTTCTTTAATTCAGAAATTGATTGGTTAACTCGTTACTAGTGAAAATATCTTTGACTAAGCATACATACTTGTATTTTTCAGTCTTTTCGTTCCAGCAATAATTAAAAAAAAACTACGGTACCAGTTGAATAAACATTTTATAAATTTTGCAAATCAAGAAAGTATTGTCTAATAAATTTAAAGTGGTATACATAATACGGCAAAACTAAAAGGGAACGTATCAAAATATGAAACACATATTAAGCCTAAGCAAGGAAAGCGTATTTTCCTACTGTAGAAAAGAATTTAAAGTTTTTGCCAATCCGATAATTGGGAAAAACTTTATTAAAAAAGATAATAAAGTATGAATATTCCTATCTTCGTCTATTATATACAAATATCACTGTTACCATTATCCGTCGATATATAATTTAGATATATGTGGATACTATCCTGAGGAAATTAAATTTATATGAAAACTGACCTATTATGAGAAAATTCACTGTTTTTCGATTTTGTCAGATCGACGTTTATTTACGGTTATAAATTGCATTATTGTTGCGCCAATTAGTAATACTGTTTCTTTCCAGCAAAGGTTATATGGAAATATTATGTAATTAATTAATCACACGTATTATGTAGAAATTTAATTTAGAAATAGGATTGTTTCTTTTCGTACAACTGTCATTCACTATTTTACCTTTTATATAATGGCGTTCATAATCTTTCAGTAACAGAAACTTTATAAATATCATAAATAAAATGTTGTCTGGTTGTCCTTTTTTTACGCATATTTGACTGCATTTTAAGATATTTTACTTTTATTTTCGTATTTATTTTCACCTTTGTCATCAAATAAAACAAAATTGTCATAATCTTAACAAAATTTATTATATAATTGAGTAAAACTACAACTATCAAAAATAATAGTTTGAATGTAAAATACAAAAATACTTTCAAATAATAAAATTTATCAGTATCTATCTGACAGTTAACCATAGATTAGACATAGCAGTAAATGCTTGTGAGACATTACAAACTTATATTATAGGGGTCATAAATAAAAAAGTAACTAAAATTTATTACACGTATACTCGTCACTGAGTACTTTAGTAAAAGAAAGGGGATAAAAATATCGACAGCCCCTTTACCTTTCTATTGTTCCTTACGGATTTGTGTGAAGTAACATAGATGTTCTATAATTTTTGTTGTGAGACATTACAAACGTATATTATAGGGGCCATAAATAAAAAAGTAACTAAAATTTATTACACTTATACTCGTCACTGAGTACTTTAGTAAAAGAAAGGGGATAGAAATATGGACAGCCCCCTTACATTTCTATTGTTCCTTACGGATTTGTGTAAAGTAACATAGATGTTCTATAATTTTTGTTGTGAGACATTACAAACGTATATTATAGGGGCCATAAATAAAAAAGTAACTAAAATTTATTACACTTATACTCGTCACTGAGTACTTTAGTAAAAGAAAGGGGATAGAAATATTGACAGCCCCCTTACCTTTCTATTGTTCCTTACGGATTTGTGTAAAGTAACATAGATGTTCTATAATTTTTATTGTTACCTTAATATTATTAGTACTAGCGTGACCCGTGCGAAGTCTTCGCATTATTTATTCCATTATGAAGCTCAGATGACAGATCAAACAAATATTTTACTAAAATTGACATATAGAGGCGCAAGTATCAAAAGCATTGAGCTAAAGCGCCACTTTATTTATACGTGAGTGGATTTGAAATTAAACAAAAATTTTACCGACCGTCAATCATATTGACGTTGAGCCGTTAGATGGCAGCATTGCTGTTTTGTGTATATAATTTTAATAATTAATTAATTTGCAAAAACAATAGCAATAATAAATTTTTTAGTTGTGGATGCCGGTAGAGCAAGCAATTATCTATAAAATGATATATAATTTATGTGGATTAGTTGTGAGGTTTTTTCTAAAAAGGGAGAGTAACATCTTAACCTTAGCGTATTAATATATATGATGATGATGATGATGATGATATACTTAATATTTATTACTACTTCATTTCATTCTTCATTTTACAGTAGAGATGAGGCGTATAATACTGTAATCCGTAAGAGTACAAAGTATTTACGTAGAACGGACGTATTAACGTATGATATTTTAACAAGGAATGAAATGGATTAATATGAAACAATTTCGTACGTTCCATGTTAAACATTGGCAATTAAAGACATCAAATATTTCATTAAACATTTCGATACCAGATTACAAAATTCCATTAAAATATTTCGTCCCTGTATGGAATTCACAAAATTGTTTTATTAAATCTAACTTCACATCGTCCCTTCGGATCATGCGGAAGGCTGAAATTAAGCACAACCTTAAATTGAAAATTAAAAATGCCAATCCGACCATTGGCTGCCTCGATTGCTCAATTTGGAACTACAATGGGATGTTATGAGAGCTTTTCCCTATAAACGGAGCTTTTTAATTTCCGCTTCGCTGTCCTCTCCGACGACCGATATCAATTGCTTTGAAGCTTTCGTTATCGCCAATTAAACGATGATAGCTTTTTTATATTTTCTCGCTGATTGTTGTGGTGATGAAATTGAATTTAGTCTTCGCGGTCGTTTGGTCTCGGTATTTAGAATATGTTTATATATATTCTAAGTTGCTTATCGTTTTATGGAATTAAATTGTATTCAATTTTCTTTGTATTTACTACGGCTTATCGAGCCATTTTAAAATAAGAGGTCAACATCTTTGTCCCCTGGTGTATATAGTTCCGGTTTTTGTTTTAATTACCTCGTATGTATGTATGTATATGTATATATATATATGTGTGTGTGTGTGTGTGTGTGTGTGTGTGTGTGTGTGTGTGTGTGTGTGTCTGTGTGTGCGCGCTTGTGTGTGTGTGTGTGCGAACGCGTGTGTGTGTGTGTGGGAAACTCGATGTCATGAACGCAGTAGCAAGATTAGGATTGGAAGACAAATTAATTGTGAAAGTTCCCTAATTTTGTGAGATGAATAAAATTATAATTCAGTTAAAATAATAAATCATGCCTAATATTACAAAGCTCAAAGGTGTTCTGGTATTAACGCAAAGTGGGTTTGACAAATATGTACTTTAGATTCAAATGAAAGAAAATTTTAATGACTTTTCAAAGAGTCCATTTCGATGAAAATTTTATGACTAACGTTATTTACCCAAGGGTGTCATGATATGATGATTAATTTATATATTATTTGTCACGGTATAAAGAAAACTTTAAAATAATTTCTTTGACATTGAGATCTTTTGTTTGTTCACCTGATTTATATAAGCATTGTAGTAGAATTTTCTATGGTGATGAATGTTATTCGTATGTTAAAGTAAATATATGCAATAAGGTACTCAAAATTAAATATTTTTTTGTTTAATTTTTATATTAAGACCTTTGATCTTTTTCTATTTATGATTAAAGCCTAATACAGGTTATTAAATGGCCATTAAGAAATAAATTATTAAATATATATTAATTTATTAATAATTAATATTTATTATTACGACAATAATAATAATCATAAAAAACTATTGCATATCATAAAAAAACTGTAACGGAAATATGATATAGGGATGGAAAATAAAACCATCGTCTTAAAAGAAAATGACGAAAAGCGTGTATTTATTCATTTCTTCTTCGGTTATTGCTGCTTCTGTCTACTTTTTCTAAAAAAGTATTTATCTACTTCATTAACATCTTTTTTTTATATATATTGTCTATCAAAATTTGTAGAAGATCAAAATCTTGTAGAAGAGAGGTTAAATAAATTAAAACACTTTCAAAATTTGTATATTTAACAGTTTCTTTAATTCAGAAAATATTACCACGTTGATAATTATAAATTTCTTTGCTTGTTTTTCGAACAGCTAAAGTACCCCATAAGCTCATGTTTCTTTCTGAAGAGATACACAACAAATTACTATGATTATTATATTACTTCACTACATATGCTACTAAACTGTAGAGTACCGGTTTAAGAGACATTTGGAAAAGTTTCTATGTCATATGGGCATCAAGTGTTACCTGGAGAGATTTTAAAAGTTTCTTCTGCAGCTTCGATTTCCCTATTTTCCAATTCAAATCTTTTTCCTACCAATTCACCTACCTAGTCAATTCATTTATAAGTTGTTAGTCCATCACAATTATTCGCAGTATTTCACTATAAATATACACTGATTTTGGTTTACGTGACGCATTTTGGTTTACCTTGATTATATAAGCAATTTATCTCTGCTTTGAAGATAAATCAATAAATATAATATGAAATAAAATACAAAAAGTTTCTATCAATTTGATGTAATCCTAAATGAATATCCCTGGAAACATATCTACATAAAGGCATATAAGTAACGATTATGTTACTAACACTGTTCCATATTAGTAAACTCTTTGAATCTTTATGTATAAATAAAACGCTGAGAGTTTAGTTCACAGTGATACATTTTTATGTGTAAACAGTTATTGTTGTTTATGTGTTATTATTGTTATTATTGTTTATGTGTAAACCCGCGATTGGACTGCTTAAAAATATATTCATAATCGAATTTCATATTATGTAGATGATATTTGCCAATTAATAGAATCTTTCGATAGAGCGTAACTTGGGATATGAACTCCTCCGCGCACTCCTTTCCTACGTCGCTCCACAGCGCACCGCTGAGACCGCCCGCGGTTGTACGATGCAAGAATATGAACCTACTGTTAGATCCGCACTTAAACCGCTTTGGCGCGTTATTGAAATGTTGAACTTCATAGAATGTCACTTATTTATATGTAGTTACTGTGTATACGGTGAAGGGTATTTAAGCGTTCGTACGATATATGAATATGACCCTACGGTTAGGTCCTTGCCAGTTATCGCGTTGACGGGTTGTTGAAGTGTGGAACTTCATAGAATGTCAATTATTTATTAGTAGCTACTATGTATATAGCGAAGAATATTTAAGTGTTCGGACGATATATGAATATGACCCCACTATTTTTTATTTGTAGCTACTATGTATACAGCGGAGGATATTTAAGCGTTCGGACGACACATGAATATGACTACTGTTAGGTTTACACCAGTTACCGGGTTGGCGCGTTGTTGAATTGTAGAACTACATAGAATGTCATTTATGTAATGGCAGCTACAATGTGTATGGTGAAGGGTATTTCAGCGTTGAAGGGGTTTTAAGATTAATTAATAAGTTATATCATCACTTCTTTAACAGTTTGATATTTTCTACTGATATTTTATAAAAAATATGTGTTAATAATTTTTTTCAGTAGGCAAGTAAATTATATATTTTTGTATTCTATTCACTAATATCTTTTATTTAATTCCTGTATGACTTAACAAAAGGTACCAAATAAAAAAATTTAAAAAAAAAATATCGACAATGTTGGAGCATTTGCTATATTCAATTTTGGGACGACTTCTCATATTTTATATGCTTCTTAGGATGTTAAGTTATATTTTGACAAATTTTATGAAAATCGATTTGAAAATTTAATCATGAAGACGTAATAAACAGATAAACATACTGGCAAACTTACTTTGGTATTCGTAACGTTACTATGAATGACGCTATTCTAATGCCGATAATATCGATCTATTCTTTTAAGTTCATAACTAATATAATTTGTTTTATGAATTGAAATTAATGTTAAATTGGACTATATTTTTGGACTAGGGTCATGAAATAATTATATTTTTGTACATTTAATCGTATAAGTTTAATTTGCACAATAATAATAATAATCACTATTTAGCTTATATTTATAGTTTACATTGAACGTAAACTTATTCGCATTAATTTTATAAATGCGAAAGTGATTTGTTTATA
The DNA here is from genome assembly GCA_039881145.1 of Druceiella hillmani. NCBI lineage: Eukaryota > Metazoa > Arthropoda > Insecta > Lepidoptera > Hepialidae > Druceiella > Druceiella hillmani. Next base: position 4,753,024 of record JAYKKI010000014.1, read on the forward strand.
TGTATATCCATTGCACGCAAGACAAACATACGAGGGCGTATATCGTTAAAGGTCGTTTGCGCTCCATAAGAATTTCCGTCGCGTATAATTTTTGATTATTAATATCATTATAATTTTTGTATTAATTGACTACTAACTGATAATTTTTTTATATTTTCATTCAATTACAAAATATCTCATACGGAATATTATAATGAGTCGTAAGTAAGTTTTCATGTCCACGAAACCGCGAGTGAAAGCTGGTTATAAATACACATACAATAAAGAACTCACTTTAAAAACACGTGTTTCCACTATTTTTTATTATTTTTGTGTTCTTATATTTAAGGCATTTATTTTTTTTGTGTTCTTATATTTAAGGCATTTATTATTTTTGTGTTCTTATATTTAAGACACGAATAGAAAAATAATTTGCTATTTTTTTACGAGAATATAAGAAATAGCAAGCCACTTTTACTGATGCAAAACTTTTCTAAATCATGGATATTTTTCGAAGCTGCTTACTAATAAATTCTGTCTATATAGCCCAGTAGCAGTAAGAACTACCAAAAATGAATCATTTACTACGTTAAACACACTATCACTTAAGTAATACAGCCAACTTTACGTGCTCATGATTTTAAAAAATGCGAGCTGATTAAACCTATCCCTTGATTGAAAATGTTCAATGTATTCCATTGTAAATAATTTAAATACGTTTTAGTCTAAGACATTAAGCATAAGTCGTAAAAAATCAATTAGTTTTAATATTTAAGTTGTCTCTTTTTCTATAACTAATTTAGTTTGGTTCACTATTTAGCCAACTACTTTATAGGGTATGGAAGTTTTTTGATCAAAATATTGCATTATTAACTTTGGCGTAATTCAGAGTGGCAATTTTATTACCCTAATATTCTATTAATGATAAATTACTTGTCATTAGAAGTATAAACTGAAAAATGTCTGTTTTTTGCTGAGATTTGAAGTCAGTTCTAGAAATAAGTAATTGTGGTAATCGTGAGATTCTTCAGAGAAGTGTGAATTTAGTTTCATAATGGAATCTAAGGCTTCGTTTTAATGTAAATAATTTATGGACATTTCATATGGACAGTCAGTTATGGATAGTCAGTTCTCATTTAATGAGAACAATATTGCTACTTGTGAGACTACATTGAGGAAGCTCAGGGTTATCATGGGGTATGGTTAAGTTAGATGAGGTAACATGCATTTTTGTGTTGGACGAAATGCATTAGATTTCTCTATTTTAAAATTTGGGTCTACTATCCTCATATATACACCTCGCTTTATATTTTGCGCTATATAACTTTCTGTATGTGAAAAGAGAGTTTCTTCTAGAATAGCATTTATTCAAAATTATAAAATTTACAGTAACAACACTTCAGTGTTGCGATTGGTAAACTTTTAAGAACCAAAATCCATTTGCGATCACCGATCCTTGATAGACTATAACCTGTATGCTTAATTTGCTTTACTTGTTTTGGAGACATTTCCCCTTCTCAATTTTTGCTGCTGTTCGATTCACGATTTTAAAATTGAGACGAATAACACACTAATATCTGTAATTTGTTTATATTCAATATATTTTAATAATTGTTTTATGTATTGAATATATTTGGCGTTAATTTTGTAGAAATTCATTATTCACAATTAAACGAAACTACCTGATGTAGTATTATTTCTACTTTTTTTTAGTAGGTTTCTTTGTATTACAACATCTTTAGAAGGGCTATTACCAAAAATCTTTGCTAATTGCATACATGAAGATATTGTAATACAACGAAATTTAGGCCGTGGTAAAGAACTTAAGGAAAGTAGAAATAATACTACATCACGTAGTTTCATTTAATTGTGATTATTTTATGGGTTTCTCATATCTGTGATTATATACGGTTTTTAGTTTTTTTATTAACTTGCTCAACGTATTTGCACTAAATTATAAAATGAGTGAGGTTTTCGTTATAAATATAGAAATAACTTTTTTATAAACTGTATTTTATAACACGACATTTTAATAGCTGAAGCTTTGTCGAAAACATTTGACAATTATGTACAAATTTCGATATTATAACACTTTAATACCTAGCTATTATCAATTATGGGTTTTTAATTTGCTATTACGTTTTCTTTAACTACTTTTTAAAATATTTTCTGGCCATGGTTAATTTGACTTGGAATGTACAACTTTCAAATGTGTATATATTTACTAGACGCGTCAAGTAAATATATATTACAGTTCGTTTACAATGACGAAACAAAGAGTGTTATTGAATGCTATCACTAGATTATCTATTAATTCTACTCTCAAAAATCAACTCAGGTCTACTAATTCGATGCAAGGCTTGAGGGCTGATTCATTGCTAAATCAAAAAATTGACATAAGGTTTCAGCAAAAATTTCTTTTCCTGCAAAATTTCCCACTTTCTAAGCTTATCGAACTTATAGGAGATTCGTTTAAGATGGAAATTGCTTGCCACCTTTCCTCGCACTGTTTTTCTTCTTCTAAACCGATGCATAAGCAACGCCATCGTAATTGTTATTGAAACTCGAAAATGTTTAAGGTGTAATGTATCTTGGAGGAAATCTCATTTCCAGTCATTTGCATATTCGCTGCGGACGCGAGAGTAAATTCTCAAAACGTATTTTATGTTCGTTTCGTTTTCAATCAACGGCGGTGGGCTTTGAGGCTGCGTAATCAGCTTTTTCTTATGTGTGGTAATCCGAGCAGGCAGCTTTATTCCTCATGGAGTGCGCATTGTAGCATGTGGGATTATTTGTTTCCTTCCGGGAGCCTTCCAGTTAGGTGTGAGATAAATTCTGACGTGAGTTTACAATACCTTGCTTCGTAATTTTATTGTTCAAACTTTTAATAAACTTTATTTTTATCTAACTGTGCCTGTCACTTCGTTCGCATGTGAACCTATATAATATATTCCTCAGTTAATTGTAAGATACACTTAATGCCATTTATCACAATAATTATAAAAATAATTTTTAAATAATTTTTTTGAGTGATTTCGCTTTGTATTGAAATGTTAAATTATGGTAAATTATTTTTAGTTAACAGAGTCATAATAAAACAGGCAAAAACCTCAAAAATAATATTTATATTCAAAAACAATACATTAATTTATTTTTGTTATGTTCCTAAAGTAATTTTTAGCAAACGCCTTCAATTCTTCAATACAACACTTTTATGATATGTATAGAAATAGACAATAAAGTACGTATAAACTCAGTCAAATACTGAATCTACCAAAGTAATTAAATTACGAATATTAACAACTGTTCCAACTTTTAAACAAATTGGGGAAATTAGCTAAGTTTATGTCGAATACTTATATCGAAACATTTTACTCGCGGAAGATGAACGATACGACCACTACGCTCATTTGACGATATTCGGATTATATACACATGCACCTGCCCCTCCCCAACCACTCCATATTTTACTTTTTGCCACCCCCGTTCCTTTGTATGATCGGGTGAAAAACTTCATCGCGCGATTTAAAACACGCATAGCGCCATCTATTGAAGTATATACTAATACAATGTAAACCGATTTTTGAAAATATTGAATTTGTATATTTTATTACAAAATGAATGTATTGCGATAAAATAAAAACTAAAGGTTGACCACTATACTTTTCTGAAAATTGCTTCTAAATTAAGTCAGCAGCTCATACATAATGACTGTACAAACAAGCACGTAAACAGACAAAAATTCCAAAAATTATCTTACATTCTTCACCATTATGTTTTTGCCAAATTTTTTGAACAGAAACCCCGTGTAATCTTAGATATTATAAGTTTTGAAATATTCACCATGTTTTGACGCCTGTGGAAGACGTAACAAAAAAAAAAAAAAAAAAAAAATATATATATATATATATATATATATATATATAGTAGCAATATACACAAGTTCTGAATAATACTATGTATTCTTAAATATACGAAATATAAATGTATACGATACCTCCGTAGTATGACTTATACGCGTGCTTCTCAGACTTTTTTTTTATACACTATTTTTTGTAATTTTATACTGTTTAATACTGTTGTTTGATACTTTTTAATTTCCTTAGCTGAGTCTTTATTTTAGTTTGTAAGTTCATCTAAATCATTTGTAGTCTTTCATAAAATAAAATTTTCAGTAGTAAAACTGCGATCGAATGAAAGAGGTTGCTCATGAAGCAATAAATCCGCCAAACTTGTTGATATTTATATATGTGACATTGGTATATGTGAAATATATAAATTAATAATTATCACGAAGCGATTTCCCGAATATCTCATTTCAATCTATCTCGTGCCACTTTGTTTTGTAACAGACTTGTCTAGTGCGCTCACCAGGCACTCGTCTACTCCACCCACTCGCACCTTGCGCTCACGCACGTCGCCTGCGTCGAATCCGCGCCAAGATAAATCATTAAACGATTCGAGTGGGCGTGACGGCGGCTCCCAGCTCATTATCAGTTGCTATCGTCGTGTATTAATATTAATTAACCCCTTGAGTGGTCGGCGGGTCGCGTGAGCGCCGCCCATTAGCGGCGACAGCGGATGGGCCGAGCCGCGCGCCCTCTAATAAGTATCTATGGCTGCATTGTTGGAGCGATGCGAGCTCGTTAGCTGCTCCATGTGACGGGGGACAGTGATGAACTGATGGCTTTAGCCCACTATTTGCGATGTAAATATTATTTTTTAGTTATGGGGGTTTGAGGGCCCCGCAGAGGGTTCTCGAAGTCTCGAGCCGTTAAATATTTTCAACTAAAGTAAATTTGTACAAAAAAACAGTATATTTAACTGTAATCTGATATCGTCACTAAGTCATTATTTTTTAAGTACATTTATAGGTTTCCTTCCAATGTGAATTTATTTTTCTCATTTGTTTTTCCAGCTATAACTTTTAGTCGCATTAGTTTAGATAACCAAATACTAGAAAAGTTTTATACCATGACAAAGAGAGATAAATTAATAAGTAAATAAAGTTTTACAGATAAATTTAAACAACAATTCATTATAAAATTTATAAAAATATAAAATGATCGTTCTAGCGACAGTTACGCAAAACAAAATCTTCATCAAAATGTGTTAATGTGACCTGTCCTGTGAAAATGAGGTAATTTGTTTTGTTTTCATCAAAATGTGGTAATGTGATTGTGGTAATGTAACCTCATATTATGTCATGAACGTGAAAATACGATTTCGCTTCAAGCTAGGTTTAACCGAGATTTGAAAACATAAACCTCTACAAACTTTAAAACAACGTCACCACAGCAATTATTAACTCGGCTGTCATCTTTTTATAGCGCGCGCGCGGCTTGCCTATAACTTTCTAGTGCATGAAAAAGAATTCAGAGGTTTACCTTTATTTTCATTAAAATTTGTTTTCCTTAAGTTTTATCGAAAATTCAATTGATCGATTCTTCCAGTGACATAACCCAAGGGCGGAACGTATTTCCGAGCACACGATCTTATCTTTTGTTCGTTCTGTTGAGCACTATTAAATAAAAAAGTCTGTAGTTAATCGAATGCTCTCTACAGATTTTATAAGCCTTTGAATCTGATAATAGATTTAAATTTTACGGTTCCATAACTTAAGGGATGAACATATTTGCGAGGTCGGAAGACTATTAAAAAAAAGTCTGTAGTCAATCGAATGCTCCCTACATATTTTATAAGCCTTTGAAAGTGAAAATAGATTTAAATTTTACGGTTACATAACTTAAGGGATGAACGTATATGCGAGGTCAGAAGCTTCTCGTTTCGTTTGTTCCGCGGAGCACTATTAAATAAAAAAGTCTGTAGTCAATAAAATGCTCCCTACCGATTTTATAAGCCTTTGAAAGTGAAAACAGATATAAAATTTACGGTGACATGATTCAAGGCCGGAATATATTTCCAAGAACGGAAACTTATCGTTTTGTTCGTTCGGCTGAGCATTATTAAATAAAAAAGTCTGTAGTCAAACGAATGCTCCCTTCAGAATTTATAAGCCTTTGAAAGCTAAAATATATTTAAATTATATGTTTAATAATAGTTTACGAACCAGGAAATACGAACCGTATTTCCTGGCTAGTAAACTTATCGTTTTGTTCTTTCCGCTGAGCACTATTAAATAAAAAAGTCTGTAGTCAATCGAATGCTCCCTACCGATTTTATAAGCATTTGAAAATGCACATTGAAATGCACGTACATACATGCATACTTACATATATACGTACATATAACATTCATATCCAGATACTCTGAAGTGATATTGTGCTTATCCATTATCTACCAACATTTTCCTCGAAAACTCCCCTCTTCCCTTAATTTTATTTAATTTCCCCCCTCCTGGATGCTAACGCAATGAATTCATAATTTTCTAAATAAAACTTTGCCACTACTGCATTCATTGCAATGAAGTTTATCAAATTAAGAACAGATGGCGTTTATTTCTTGGTGAATCTTTTTCGTTTTGTATTAAAAAAAGTGTGGAAATACAGGTTGATGTTATTAATTTCTTCTTCTTTCTTCTGTAAGCAAATTCAAAATTTCGTACATACACGATATAAAAAATTTCGTGATTACACGATATTAAAATATCTAGATTGAACAAAACATATGAATATGTTTTGTAGCCACGTATATGCATGCGTATTATTATTTTGGATTTATTTAACTGAAACCTGAAATGCTATCTCATTATTTCTGTAATATCTTATCATTTTAATGTAACAATTTATTCAAACGTAATAAATTTAATATATGTTTTTTACTTACGGTGCAATAAATCTAGTTTATATTTTAACTTATCTGTATACATGGATATTATGTGTACGTGTGCACATTTTTTTCTGAATATTATATGCGTGTGTGTGTGTTTTTTATATATATTGAAAACAATTAGTATCATAGAAATGAACTTATCAACAAAATAACGTTACAAACAATATTTTTTTGCAGTTTTGGTCCAAACATTTTCTAATATAATTTATGTTGAAGGGGATTGAAGACTTGGCATTTATTAAACTTAGATAATATATTATACAAATATAAGCCTAGAAATTATCATGGCGAGTACCATTTGAATAAAAAAAAATCATAATATTATGAGGTAAGCGAAGAAATATTGTCGGCAACTTTTAGAACATCGTATTGCTGTCCTACAATGAGAGTTAAACATCGGACGCAGAAAGTCGTAATAATGTAGGTCATGCTTTTGCAGTCAGTTTGTCAGATAACCAATTTGTGGCCATCATTTTAAGACCACATAATTTACTACTTTGTTTGCAAATTTGGTACAATGTCAAGTAGTTTTATAAGGGATACAAAAGGCATAGTAATATATCTAATTCTGGTATAATCTATTAAATTCTTTAACGTAAACTCTGTAAGTATCGTGAGATAAAATTAATAAATAAAAATCATTGAATATTAATTAATTTCATACGATCAAGGAGATAGAAGATTAACGTTTTGTAACAAATTAAAACATCAGTTTAGAGCGTTTTTTCAATATTATGTAATATCAGTTAAGGTCAAAAAGCTAGTAATTTTTACCCCTAGATTAATTAGAGTTAACCCTTTATTCAGCCAGTTGTTAGAGATGATGCTCAATGATTAATCATATCGTATTAGGGTGATTCGTATTCGTCATTTTTTAAATTTTTAACCATAACATCAGTGTTATTCTTTTAAAGAAACTATTAGAATTTCATTAACTTTTACCCACGTTTGATAGGTTTTAGTAAAAATAAATATTATTACCTCCTGTATGCTGTGTCATAACGATATTTACCTCATTGTACTTGTGACTGTGTAAGCTGTAAAATATTTAAAACTTCGCCAAACTCCACTTATATTGTGTGACATGTATAAAATCGAACAAGCTGACTGCTTGTTAGAGTTCGATTCTAAAGACTTGATAAAAGAACCGTATTAATTTAATATACATAGATATATTTCTATTAGAGGTGGGCGTTTACGCTAATCGTAATAAACGTTAACACCTGTTAACGTTGACGACAATTAACTGTTGACCAAAACTGTTAATATTAACAGTTAATGTGTTTAGACGCAAATCATAGTTAATATAAACACCACGCCAAAAATGGCGGCGCAACAACGCATTGTTTACGATTTTCTAAGTGATACGGACTCGGGTATCCGTCAAATGTTTATATTAACACAACGAATTAAACCTGATAATTATGTGGAGCTTGAGTCATTCAATGCAATAAAAATAAATATGGAAAATAACGCTATGTCGATTATTACAGAAATTGCGATTCATTTTAAATTTTTCTCCTAATATTAAATCAAATTAAAATGTTTTAATCAAAATTAGTTATGCATTGTAAATGTAGTGTTTAGAACTTCACATGACTGCAACATAAGAATAATTAGTAAATTGTTTACCTTAAAACTAATGTCTGAAGTAAAATAATACCAAGGATCACGTTGTTTACACCTTTCAGATATTTTGAAAAAATTTATAAAGTTTATTGACCCAAACACAAAAAAATATCCAGTAAATTAATATTGATTGTTAAGACTAAAAGTTAGTGTCTTTCTAACACATTTAAAAATGTAATTTGACATAAAAATTTTTGTATTTATATCTATAAAAAATAACTAATAATGAAATATAAAATATTTGCACTGAAAGGTGAGGTAAAATTAATTTCTTATTAATATTAAAGGATAAGTAAAATGTTAACCATAAAAATATCCACTACGTAAATGTTGATTGTAAATAACTAAAAACTTATATTCATTTCAAACTTTGGTAAAAAAGTTTAAAATATCATTTGAAGTAAAAACGTCTTCTGAATATTAAATCTGTAAAAATAATGAATAGTAATATGGTGTACGTCGAAATTAATAAACTATCGGACAAATCTCTAAACCTTTGCTCATTAACCTTCATTACGCAATAACTGTCGACGAAAGACTGGCCGCTAGCCCGGTAATGAATAAACCGTCGATTCGATATATTCAATTGACGAGTGCTATATTCAATTTAGCAGTTAGGAGTTAGCACTTAACGTTGATCAACGTGAACACACTAACGAAATAATGCTCCAATGTGCGTTAATATAAACAACCGTCAACAGCGTTGATCGTTGATGCACGTTAACTGTTAATCGTTTCTCGATTCAGCTCTAATTTCTATATCTTCAAAATTAAATATTTTGAGAAACGGCTTGTGATGAATATTGATATTTTGCTTTGAGTTATTATTAAGAGCAATTTTTGAGTTAACTAAATAAAAATTTGGTAAAAATTTTTTTTCTTCTAGTTCTGTTTTATTCAAAACATTTCTTTATGGAAAATGTAATTCAATATAGTTTATGTTGTAGTCCCAAGCGTAAACGTTTTACGGCATATATGTTATAATCAATGAATATACTTCAAGGCGATCAACTTTGGTTAATAAAAATACAACAGAATTATCTAAATAACTTATTTTCAAAGTTAACCGCATGCAGAATGTAACATTGTTTTTTTTTAATATACTCTATAACAGAATGTATTTTTTACCCGAGGGACCGAACGTGGCACACGACACGTCATCACTTGCTTTTGTTTACCATTCATCGTCTCGACACGACATAGTTACGGCGTCGAGTTCCAGACAATGGATTTCAAAAGAAATTATTGTTCTGAGAAATACTAATTTTGTCATTGAGCTCCTTCAATTTTATTTGTTTGTTAATTAATCCAGGATGTCGTATTTGATGGTCAATATGCGATAGCAGGCTCTAGTGGAACTTTGTGAATGGTAAAGAAATTATTGTTACAATCAACTTACATCTTCATCACATTGCTCAACGCAGTAATGCGAGATGCACCCAGTCTAGATATTTTTTTCTGCTCTATTCACCGCTTTAGTAATGGAGTTATAGAGCTGCTTGGTGGTTCAGGACTGATTGCTAGATAATATTTACTAAAATTTATGTGTATTTGTTTTTCAATTATATGAATTACTCTGTGATTAGATTGTTCTATTCTTCATTGTTTTATAAGTATTTGTCATATGTTCTCCCACATGCTCAGCTCTTTGAGTAATACTGTAATTTGGGCATGGAGTTTTCAAGAAATAAATAAATAAATCTTCGTGTCATGTCCAACTGGTGATAAACTTACCCACCTCATGATGGGCATGATTAGGCAAACTCGAGAGGAGATTGCTTTTACTAGAATGCAGAATAACGGAGAACTTGGCATTAGATTTATTCCATGATCCAGTGTAATATATATAGATATAATTATATATAGATATATAATATAGTATATATTATATATAGATATATAATATAGTATATATTATATATAGATATATAATATAGTCTAAAGATAGGTATCGAATCCACCTAGATTTATATTTATAATGTTAATTTTACCATGTTTGGTAAATTTTACCTACTTCACCGTATTATCTGATACAGATGATATGTGTATATTGCGAAATCAGTAATAAAGTATTGTAATCGTCTAAAAATACAATGTTAAATTTTGAATGGAAATTGGATACAATACTTATATCAACAGAGTCAAAGAATCCTACTAATATTATAAACGCAAAAGTTTGTGAGGATGTATGTTGGTTGTCCTTTCACGCAAAAAATACTAGTCGAATTTTGATGAAACTTTACAGTGATATAGCTTATACATCATAATACATAGACTAAAACTAGCTTTTACCCGCGACGTCGCCCGCGTGGACGTCGGAAAACGATATCGTTTCTCATAATTATCCCACGGGAATGTACCCTGGTCATGTCTACATCGTAATCCTAATACTATTATAAACTCGAAAGTTTGTGAGGATGTATGTATGGATGTTTGTTGCTCTTTCACGCAAGAATTACTAAACGGATATTGATGAAACTTTACAGTGATATAGTTTATATATCAGAATAATACATAGACTACAATTTATAATACTATATACTAAAATCTAGTATGAAATAATTGTGCGTGTCCGTGAGCATCGCAGTAGCGCTTGCCACTTTACGTTTCTGTATGCACGTAGGTACATACATGGCCGTACGAGTACGAGTGTGCATGCCAGCGCGCGTACATGTGTGCATGTGTGTGCATGTGCGTCCCATGTGTACGTGTATTAGAGTGTGCAATTTTTTTTTAACTAATAGGCAGATCTGGATAAAACTGAATATTTTGTAATTTCTTATAAAAATTAAGCTGCCAACCCCCCCTCTATCGGAAAAGCCAAAGCAACTTTCATGGTGAGCAGCGAAAGTGATACTTTTATCATTTCTTTATATGAAATAGAAATAATTTTTTTGTCAGTTCTTCCCTTATTCACGTGAGTACATATAGAATGACAGAGAACGAAATAGATGGTTATCTTTTTCGCTCACCGCTATCTTTATTTTTCCTTTGAGTTGCTGTAGTACGAGCCATGTAAATGATCATAGTAAATGTCCCCGGTATAAACGCCGTACGCTAGGAAGACGGTCGTCTCTCTATGTGTATAACTATCCCTAGCCATTTTATTCTCTAATCTCATAATTCACGATATTTGTATTTTTTTGTAATCATGAAGCTATGAACCTCCCTCTAATAGAGAAGCCAAAGCGACTTTCACGGTGTGCAGATAAAGTGATACTTTTATCACTTTTCTATTTAAATACAAATATTATTTTGTCACAATTAAATGAAACTATGTGATGTAGTTTTATTTCTACTTTTTTAAATTTCTTTACCACGACCTAGGTTTCGTTGTATTACAACATCTTCAGGTGGGATATTAGCAACGATCTCTTTGCTAATATCCCACCTGACGATGTTGTAATACAACGAAACCTAGATCGTGGTAAAGAAATTTAAATAAGTAGAAATAATACTACATCACGTAGTTTCATTTAATTGTGAATAATGAATTTCTACAAAATTAACGCCAAATATATTCAATATTATTTTGTCAGTTATTCTTTTATATACGCATGTACATATATAATGATAGATAGCAAAACAGATGCTTTTTCATCCATTGCTAACTTCTTTTTTCCTCTAAGTTACTCTAGTTCGAGCCATGTAAATGATTATGGACAAAAATGATTATAGACCGAAATCGGCCGTACGCTAGTAAAACGGTCGTACCTTTATTTTTGTAACTATCCCTAGCCATTTTTATTCTCTTTTATTTTTATAATCTAAAAATTCTACTTGCTTATATTTAAAATAGCCTCATTTAAACAGAAACAAACAAAAACATTTATTTCCTGAAAGTGGATCTAAGATTTTTTTTAAATTTACCACATCATTAATGGTTAAAATACTTACCTATGTGACATAAATACCTAATTACACCACTCAGTTCGTCGTCAGAAATTGGTTTAGGATTACTTTTGAATGATAATATTTCCGTTTTTTTCGTTCGTAAGAAAGTATATGCGGCTTTTCCAGTAACTTTATTTAAGTACATATATACGGAATAAGAATTATTACGAAATACAATGAGCTTATTTTGTCTATGTCTTATGTCTTTAACTTACGGGATGTGTAAATTAAGTGATGATATTGATTTTCTTTTTACTTCTTTTTTATTCAAATAAAATTATAATTCAATTATAATTCAGGGGACAATCCCCTTAAAAGTAACTGTCTCCGTAGACCTGGCCCAGTTTTTAAAATGTTTCCGTTGCACTGTGCCCAAGTCTAAGCAGAATCTGATAGTCTAAGCAGAGTCTTTCGTAATTGATGTCAATCATTTTTGAAGCGCACTAAAAAAACTTTCTCACAAAAAAAATCACAACGGACAGCGCCACAACTGTAGCGTATTCAAACTTGCACTGGAAGTGTATCAGATGTTTATGTGCCCTACCCTGCTTGTACCGCGTTTCCAGTGTTGCCAGAACGAACACTAGAAAATCAGTCTTATCACTTAATTTACACACCTCGTGTAAAGCTTTATGAGGTACATAGCTATGCGAATGTGGAGCAATTATAATTATTTTATTTGAATATACTACTTATAATGTACGAAACAAATTATAAAAAAATATAATTACTGACGTAATTATATTTTTTAAATATAAAATGGACGTACACCTGGCGATTTTATATTGAAATAGATATAATCATAAATAAAAATCCCGCCCTAAGAGCGTGAGAAATCGTCACACGGTCCCATGTTTACTTTAACTCTGTACCATTCCACTTACAACGAATAGATCGATCCAAACCCATAATTACGAAAAGCCACAAAACAATTCGTAAAAAAGTAAATCGAAGACACCAATCCTTCACTCTTCGTTTTGGGCACTCGGCCAATTTAAAAAAATAAATAGGGTCCATAAATAACAAACCATCGCATCTGTACGCACCTCGATAATAGTAAATTGGAGTAATAGGACTCGAAAATAGTAAATCGTAGTAATAATTGATAGTTACTCTGTTTGTCGATAAGCTGACTCGGGGGCTCAATTCACGGGCAGCGCCGCCAGGTGAACGAAATTATAGCTTCGGAAATAATTACGACGAAAGGGTGTACGGCGGTAAATCAACAGTTGGTCCCATCACTACGGAATACCAATCAAAGTTATTGCGATATAAAATGCCTCCATCCGTCGTAACGTGACGGTTTGGGCCGTAAATTTATATGAAGTTATTACGTTTGGGCCGGTCCCGTTCTGTGGCAGTTACGTAAGGAGTAATTATGCGTCGTTATAGTTTTGTGTGTTCGTCTGTTATCGTCGGGTGCCACATGTCACATGTTGGGGGCGTAGGTAACCGTAAGCGTATATCTTATGAAGTAACGTAACAACGTAATATCGTTCGGAAAAATGATTGTTTTAGGAAGAAAGTATATGGCCGTAGAATATACATATTTAAGTAGTCTACGGAAGCAGTCTTGATATAAGCTGTCCGCTTTTGTCCAGAGACGTGTAGACCATAAAGCCAATGCCTACGTAAAAATTTAGGAATCGAATGGAAAATATTAATATTAAATTATATATAGATACACATTCCAAGCTTTTAGGAATTTTCTTCATGTTTTTAGTGAGTTTTTCCTCATTTCTTTCCATTTTATACATATTTGATACAAAATTAAATGAAATTACGTAATGTTGTGCATGATGAATTGCCCATCTGAAGGTGTTGTCATTCAACGAAACCTAAGTCGCGGCAAGGAATTTAAATAAAGTAGAAATAATACTGCATCACGTGGTTTCATTTATTTGTGAATAACGAATTTCTACAAAATTAACGCTAAATATATTCAACATATTTGGTTATTATATTTATTTATTTCATGGTCTCTCTGTTATTTTACAATTTACTTTCTGTCCTGTTAACTTTTCCCTAACTCGAGTTTTGGGTAATTTTAAGTTCACCCATTTTAGAGATATGCAAATTTAAAATAAAACAAAAAAACAAATAAAAATTATGATATTTCAGGCAAATGGGCAGCGTGGCTGAATCGAATGAAGCACAATCTGGAAGCCAAATTCTAAACCACTTTTTTGAACTATAATTATATATAATTATTTGTTTAGGGATGAGGGTCATTTTTGATCTAATGGCTACGTCATTAAACAAAATTGCCGTATTTGGTGTGAAGAAAATGTGCTATTATTGAGACGCTGTTACATCCACAAATCACTGTTTGGTGTGCTTTATGGACTGGTGGAATCATTGATCCGTATTTATAAAAACATGATGAACATTATAAAAACAGCATGCGATATAATTAATTTATTACAGGAAACATTCGGTGAGCACATAATTTCGTGTAATGCCCTCGTGAATTAGCCTCCACGATCGTGTGATTACACATCCTATAGAATATTTTTTGTGGAGATGTGTGAAGCTGTTAGTCTATTCCAATAAACCACAGACATTGGACTACTGGGAAGAAACCATTCGCTGCGTTATTGTCAATATACCAGTCAACTGCTTGAAAAATTGGTTGAGAATTGGACTTCCAGATTGCGATAAATTCGAAACAGTCGTGGTGCTCATATGCCTGAAATCGTATTTAAACACTAATGACATAAAATTACCTTTTTAATAAAGTCAATACTATGGTCATTATCACGATTTTACCTATTTTTTCATTTTAAAATAGTATATCTCTAAAAATACACCTTAATTGGGAAAATTACTAGGGAATTTGGTATTAAATTGTAAAACGATTTAAGTTTAACTGTACAAATTTTGAGTTGGTAAAACTGCGTGTAGTTATAAAAATTAGGATTTTTTTTATTTAATTACTGTTTTTACGTTTGTTTAGAATAAAAAAAAGTTTTAAAGTTTTCAAAAAGTGTCGGTTTAAAAATTTAAGGTTTAATTGGAGTCAGCGAAAAACGGGAGGTGACGGTGGCTTTTTTTAATAATCTTATTGTATTTTATCGTAACATTAAATAAATACAAGAAGAAACATACCGAAAACTAGTTTAGTTACAATTTTGTTTTTCATGGGACATAATTTAACGTAGATATTGGTTAATTCTCATACCAGCAAATGTGGGTGAGTAGATTTTGTCTTCAAAAATGGAATAGGAAATAGTTCTAATTATTATACCCTATTCTTAATAAATGTCTGATTTACTCTTATATTTTATTGGTTTCTAATACTAAGTTGATGCGAACAAAGACTATTTATGTAAGAAAAACTTTTTAAACCGAAGTTCATGTCAGCTTCCGTAAAGACATAAATCTTTTAAACGAAGAGGAAGACATACATATGTGTATAATTTTTCCATTATATTTACTACCATATTTTTAAGTACCATATTTAGAAAAAAATATACCTTCAAAAAATGTCATTTCTTAAAGATGGCTTCCGTTTCAAATTTAAAAAAAAATACTGTATGTAATGAGTTGTAAATTGCTCCAACAAGTACTATAAATTGTCTTTTATGTTGGTAAACAATAGAAGCATTGTATAATGACAGACCGATAATTTTTGTTACAAAACTTAAAGATATTTACGAGCAATAAATTTGCATAAAGTTTTGTGTGAAATTAGCAATAATTCTTTTAAAAAATCTCGTTAAAACAAAGTAGGTGTCAGAAAATTTATGTTTTAAAATTATTACAAGCACAGCCCAATGTGAAAAGGGTTGATTTTCTTTTACGATATAGACGTTAAACAAGAATTTCACTAATAGTTGGAAAAACCTTAAGCTTATTTAGGAAATAGATGAATTTTCAAAGCGAAGTGTACGTATCTCATTTAAACCATTTTTTTTTCGTTGGAAAACCTCATCATTTCACAGTCTGTCGTCAACAATGTCGGCTTTTCGAATCAGTTTATACAATAGGGAACAATTTGAAGAAAATATAAAGCTGACGTGGTATTTTTCTTTTGTTATTAATTGTTTTTTTTTATAAATGCCGACGAGCTCGAGTCTGAAACGGATGAAAAGAATATTTGCTTGTATCTTATACTATTCTTTGGTGTTATGTTTGTATTTATCATCTGAGAAAAGGGCTTATTGATAATTTTTTATAATTCATTGATTATATAGTCGTTGTCAGGACTTGTTACTACTACGCTAGACAGTCTTGTAGTACGTAGTTTGTCCATAAGACCGAAGATAAAATGATACAAAATGAGAACGAAAAGAAAATTTAATTTTCACATTTACCCGGTTTGACAGGGAGAGAAAAGAAAATATTTGCATAGAGGGCAAGTGGTTGTGTAAATTACTTAATTTTAATGTGGTTTTGTTACTTCGAAATTTATAAATACTAACAACGTAGTGAAAAGGATTTTTGAGGATACAGGGAAGAAAAATATATACGCAGGACCAAAACCCACTAAATTATAAAATACTTAGGTTATAACAGTTATAGTAGTTTTAAAAATAGTTGTTGGAAGTCAAATATGAGAGAAGAAATAAGGTCAGAGTATTTATAAATAGTTTTGTTTTAAGCATTGACCGTTTCTTTTCTTTTATTGGAAACAAAGGGAAGATATTTGTACCCTAACAAATGTCACGAACACAAAAGTTTGAATCGATAACTCCATAATTTATGAACAGATATAGAAAAATTTGGCATGCGAATGGATTATAGCATGGATCAACATTTAGTTTATTCATTATTTCAAAGTAGTTCCTAAGAAATCGCGGGTTTCCTGAATTCCCAAATCCGGATATGGTTTCCATGGGATAGCATTCAAAATGTTTTCCTTTTTATAAACCGAATATGATGTTACCACTGAACTAAATTTTTTTTTTAAAAACTTGAAACAGAGTTAAATTATAGCCTTGAGTAACGTATAAGTCACTTTACTGTAGTTCATGCAAAGACGTCCAAACGAAGTTATAACTAGTATTTCAACGCAAGCTATTATTCTGTATGCATTTACAATTTTAATAAAAAGTTGTATTCTATGTGAATCTAAAAGTAACAAGCGTTCTTTGTGCTTAATGATGTAATCCTGTGGATCATATTGACCCGAACTCAGCCTTTTTACTCTTTTTAATATAAATGTACCAATGTTTACATGATGAAATAAAGAAAACTTAGGTTTCTGTCAACTTTAATTATTTACACTACTTTGAACAGTAGTAGTAATAATTCCTAAATAAACAAACATGTTAAATTTCGTACATGGTCAACGTTTTGCTTACACGCTAAATCCGAAAGTCACCTGAGAGCTTTCACTCCCGCTCCAAAGGCTTAAAAGCACATTAAACTCGCATACTTATAAATAGTCCGAAACGACAACATCGTTAATCGCGATATCACCGTAGGAATCAAAGCCTGGTTTGTTTACCTGGTAGCGGTTAACACGAAAATGTTTACCGTGTATTTTATCCGAGGACGTGGAAAAATGATTTATCGCGGTTTTAGCGTTTTGCTAGGAATGATTGAACTTATTATACTCGCCGTCTTGACGCAAGTTACAATCACCGAAACATGTGGTTTGTTTAATCGTTAATGTTGACCCGTATTATATTTTAATTACGTAGAAACGGTTTGTTATGTAGTATTAAACTTGTTTTTTTTTTCGAATTGCTCACTTTACATTTTGCATTTAAAAGTTTGTTAGAATTAACTATTAATTTGCAGATATGAAAAGGAATACAAAAGTTTTCATCTGTTCTTCAAATATTAAAAATGGCGTTAATTTTATTGAAATCTATAAGATCTTTGCAAACAGTCTACCTGAAGATGTTGTAATACAACGAAACCTAGGTCGTGGTAAAGAAATTAAAGAAAATAGAAATAATGCTACATCACGTAGTTTCATTTAATTGTGGATAGCTGTTCTTTTTTACAATTTACCCTGCAAAATTTTACGTTTGCCTCTGTCGATTTCAAATATCGACATACAATTTATTAAAAGCTTTTTTCAACAAAACTTCAAAAGAATTAGTTAAAATTTTTATCATCATATCAGACAATTTTGTCTGTTTTTTTGTAAATAATGGCAAAATTTTTATATAGAAACTTTATATTTACATCAGTTATTTTTAAGAGTTCTGATGTAAGGCAGATGTAAGGCAGATTACTGAATGTTTTTCAATAGCTTCTTAAATTGAAAATAGATTTGTTCATTACTATGATAATACAGCGTTCTCATAATTATTCCAAGTACATTTTATATTAACGCTTAATAAAATATTTAGAACAAGTAAATAATTTTCTTTAGCCCTTGATTTTCGATAACGAAAGCATAGATGTAAGTGATTAACCATTAAGTTGAATTTGAGTAAAGTTTCATCGTAAATTTAAACCGTTTTGTTTAAATTATGGTTATTTAGAAATCATATTAGCGACAATATTAAAATATTTGAACTTGAATGGATTTATAAATTAGTAGTTTTCTTTCTGATTTTGTCGAAGAAAAAAACATTATTATTTGATTTAATTGTTTTTTTCCATACAAGGTGTAAAGTTGAAGGAGACAAAGCCGCAAAATGTTTTTGCAAAATTGAAATTTATTCATTGCGAGTTATTCATGTTGATTATTATATATATTTATTATTATATATATTATTTAATATTCATTAAAAATTCTTAAGAACTCATTACCATATTTTTAATTGTGCTGCTATAAAAATCACTCAATAATTCGATATTATCAAAAGAATATTTGATTTTTTTTCTCGGAAACTAAAAACATACCGATTTTTCGGTATGTTTTTGGCATGTTTCGGTATGTTTACAAAAATTACTTGTGAAAATATTAGAAACGAAACTTGTGTCGCGCTGTTTCAAGGTTTAGAGAAGTGTATTAAATGTTTTTATCAAAAAAAGTTAACTAAAATAGAAACTAAAAACTTATCAATTTATTGGTATGTTTCAAAATGTTTATAAAAATTACTTGCGAAAATATTATAAACGAAACTTATGTCGCGCTGTATCAAAGTTTAGAGAAGTGTGTTATTTAAAAAAAAAAGTTACATCTAAAATCGTTTACGATATTGAATATACTAGGCATGTTGCGTTCGTTGAAAATGGAAGGTATGTCTTTGTTTACTTCGTAAATTATCTGACGATTATGTATTCAACCTTCAAGCGATTGCTTTTCTTAAGCTTTTTAAACGGCTACAACTTTTTCATTAGGGGTATTTCAGAAAAAAATTTTCGCTGTTTTCTTCAGGACAAGAAATTGTTACCATATGGATAACTATTCATATGAATATCATATAGAAAATGGTTTACGACTAATTAATTTATAACATTCTCAACGATTTAGACATTTATTCAGCGCTTTAGCCAGAACTATGCCGCCGAATATATTAACATAAAAACCTTTGAAGCAAACTATCTATAATAATTAGTATTATACAAATTTATATGGTTCAATTTTGCAACA
Organism: Druceiella hillmani; assembly: GCA_039881145.1. NCBI lineage: Eukaryota > Metazoa > Arthropoda > Insecta > Lepidoptera > Hepialidae > Druceiella > Druceiella hillmani. The sequence continues at coordinate 4,772,819 of JAYKKI010000014.1, forward strand.
AAAAAAAAACCATAACTGAAAATCTGCAATAATTACTATTAAATGCCGAACATTATACTTTGTACAATTGAATTTTATCTACAACATATTCACCTATTATATAATTTAATTTAATTGCAATATTTATACAAAATTATATAGTCCAATTTTGCAACAAAAAAAAACCATAACTGAAAATCTACAATAATTACTATTAAATGTCGAACATTATACTTTGTACAATTTAATGTTATCTACAACATATTCACCTATTATATAATTTAATTTAATTGCAATATTTATACAAAATTAAATAGTCCAATTTTTCAACAAAAAAAAACCATAACGTAAAATCTGCAATAATTATCATTAAACACCCAGCATTGTACTTCTTTGTATAATTTAATGTTATTTACAACACGATTACCTATTAAATAATTTAATTGAATTGCAATGGTTTAAAAGGTTAATTTAAAAATTCCGTCGGAACACTTTTGATCTTCTCCGCTTAAATCGTTACTTGAGTAATAAGTTGAGTAGTAAACACAAAGGTATTCTAAAAATATATAGTTTTTAATACATATCAATGATTTTAACTATATGACAATGAGCTTTATTTCTATCGGAAAAGCCATTTTCGTATGAAATCGTGACAAACGGATTTTCCTCTTTGTAAGATTGGTATAATGACTTTGAATTTATGAAATTCGTTTAGTTTGCGAAAACCAACATTGACACTTTTTTAAATTAATGTTGAAAATTCAACAAGCATAAGTATATTAAATGTATACAAAAGTATTTGTCGACTTATATAACCTGAATACTGCGATATTTAAATGATGAAAAATTTAGTATTTTGCAGAAAATTATAAAGATAATAGCATTATTTCAGCAACCGTTAAAAATAAAATTGGAAACCTTTTTAAATGAATTTAAAAAATGGAGACAACAATATCATTTGTTGAGAATCATGTTTATTAGCCTACAAACGTTTCGAATTGTCAAAAACATATTTTTTTGGCTATTTATAATTGTCTCTATTTTGTAGAATGTTATATACAATAATTATTAATTGAGTAAACACCTTTTAAAGTCGAAGATACTATGAATAAATTCTCGCTGGTGCAAAAAATATCCAAAAAGCCCGTTGTGTTAATAAATTTTCATATTGCCTAATATATAAAAAGTTTAGAATAGTTTGAAATAATAATTATAAAGTCTGGACTGATATATATGATCCAAAAAAATCTTTTTGTATTGCAAAGTCTACACTGTGAGTAAGGTTATGGTCACAATACAATTACAGGGACAAAGCAGTAAGAAATAAAATATAATAGAAGTAGGGGAACACTGCTTAAACAGTGTAAAGTATCTCTATCTTATGTCCGATTATGTATGAACTATTTATTCCGAATGTTCCTATCGATTGTCCCAGACACTGACTCCGATGTCGTTTTGCGTTATTTTTGTGTTGCAAAGTTTACGCACTGAGAAAGGTTATGGTCAAACTACAATTACAGGGACAAAGCAGTAACAAATAAAATATAACAAAAGCAGAGGAACACTGCTTCAACAGTGTAAGGACCTTATGTCCGATTATTTATAAACTATTTATTCCGAGTGTTCCTATCGATTGTCCCAGACACTGACTCCGATGTCGTTTTGCGTTATTTTTGTGTTGCAAAGTTTACGCACTGAGAAAGGTTATGGTCAAACTACAATTACAGGGACAAAGCAGTAACAAATAAAATATAACAAAAGCAGAGGAACACTGCTTCAACAGTGTAAGGACCTTATGTCCGATTATTTATAAACTATTTATTCCGAGTGTTCCTATCGATTGTCCCAGACACTGACTCCGATGTCGTTTTGCGTTATTTTTGTGTTGCAAAGTTTACGTACTGAGGAAGGTTATGATCACACTATAATTACAGGGACAAAGCAGTGGCAAATAAAATGTAACAGAAGTAGAGGAATACTGCTTCAACAGTGTAAGGACCTCATGTCCGATAATTTATGAACTATTTATTTATGAATTATTTATTCCCAGTGTTCCTATGAATTATCTCAGACACTGAACCAGATGTCGTGTTGCGAACGGAACGGTAGCGTTTAGTGACCGCGAGGTAGGGTAGACACAGTTAAGATAAAGTTATGCGTAAAATAGCGGATCATAGCTACATAAAAGTTGGATAGAAAGAGATAGTAAACAAAAAGCTCATTACAAATTTTTAAAAATTATGAAGGTTTAAATATTTTTCAAAACAAAGTATATATATATATATATATATATATATATATATATATATATATATATATATATATATGTATAATTTTTCTAGACTTTTAATTTAATTTTTTTCTCACAAGACGGAATCGTGGAGACCCAAAATAAACATTATATAAACAAACTGTTGACATCTTTTATGAAACAAAAATATGAATACCTTAATAGCTCTCCTTATTTCTAATTAATAGTAAAATATTCTGTACTATGTACGCACATTTGCTACGACGAAAAATTAAAAAAAACAAAGATTCAAAATAACGTTACTTTTAAATTTTCAAGTACACTTTTCTAAAATAAATAAAAATAAAAATTCTAGACAAAGTCAGGTAATTGGCTTCACCATCGCAGCATGATCAGCCTAAATAGTATCGTTAACATTATAATGTCGCACGCTCGAGAGGGCCAAATCACGTAAATGGTGCATACATTATAATAAATGAAAAAAGGTAGGGAGCTCATAAATAAGAAGGCTATGTACAACATGAGTAACAGCCAATAGGGAATAGAAACTTAACGAAATTACACAGCTTATTACGTTTTTGCCATAATATATTAAAAGAAATTTCCCGTGTTCACTTTGATTTTATGCTCCTTATTCTTTATTAATAAAAATAGTAGATATGTATTTAAAAAATATTATAATAGTCGAGAAAAAATACTGACAGATTGGCCATTGAACATATCCGAGAAAAAAAAAACAAGTGGTCTTAAATTGTAATTTATTAAAAAAAATACCCGTGTTCACTTTGATTTTATGCTTCTTACTCTTTATTAATAAAAGTAGTAGATATTTATTTAAAAAATATTAAAAATAGTCGTGTACTCAACCCACAATTTGATAATTTAACATATCCGAGAAGAAAAAAAGACAAATGGTTTTAAATAGTAATTTATTAAAAAAAAATTACCCGTGTACATTTTGATTTTATGCTCCTTACTCTTATTAATAAAAATGGTAAATATTTATTTAATAAATATTAAAAATAGTCGAGTGCTCAACTCATAGATTGACCATTGAACATATCCGAGAAAAAAAAAGACAAGTGGTTTTAAATTGTAATTTATTAAAAAAAATACCCGTGTTCACTTTAATTTTATGCTTCTTACTATTTACTAATAAAAATTTTAAAATATTAAACATAGTCCAAGTGCTCAACTCACAAGTTGACAACTGAACATATCGGAGAAGAAAAAAGACAAATGGTTTAAAATTATCATAAAATTATAAAGAGTATAACAAAAGATTTATAGCGATTGGACTCACTCTCAACCATAAAGCCTATATTCATATTTATGTATTAATAATATTGAGGCAATTGAAACAAAAGTTTTCGTCAGTGTCAACATGATTTTTGAGTCTGCGTTCTGCATATCTGATTTTTATTACTAAACAAAGAGAAATATAGCTTTACCCGAAAAACTGCTTTTGAAAGTGATGCTCTGAAAAAGCTCTTTGTAATTCTAAACTCTGTTGTTTCCAAGAAAACTATGAACCACTTCAGACTGAACCAGGCTTGCCTTTGGTGAATATTGAGTTTTCGTGATTGCAGCATTAAGACTGAACCAGGTTTGCCTTTGGCGAATATTGAGTTCTCGTAATTACAGCTGGACAAATGGGATGGTATAACATATGTTGTTATGCCTTCACATCTTGAAAACGCCAATGTCAGTTAGTGTACATTTGCGTGATCTACAGTTTTTCGTTAACTGCGAAGTCCTAGTATATCTACTGATGTAGAGATTAAAATTTTTAATTTCAACCACATATTAAAATTAATATATATATATATATATATATCCACATATTAAATAATCTGAATAATAACTTTTTACTAGCGAGTTTACACGCGTGCTTTAGGCACTTGGTTTGATCAGTCGTTAGCGCAGTGGGATATGGAGTCAACAGTTAACAATGTCGTTACTGTTAGTAGAAATGTTTTGAGTGGTTAAATTTTCAACGACGTAGCAGTGTATCCTCATGCTGTAAACATATCTTAAAAAATCAATAGGTTTTTGTATTGTAAAATATATTTTTTATTTTTATTTATACTCTACACATTTTGTAATGGACATGGCCAAATATAATTTCTTTCAAATCGCTTTTGATTGTATATTTTTTAAAATTATTAAATCGTTGCGTTGGAAATCCCTCTATCTTAAGTTTGGTAGCACCTTATGCTTCTAACTGATTCTTGAGAGGATGATGTCCATCTGACTATAATGTGCAGGAATATTGATGTATTTTTCATGGCGCATTGTTCGATAGAGTATTACGCAATTATTCAGTACAGATGGACCGCTTCAGGAATAGGGTCAAAAGTTGATCAGTGCTTCACGATATTTATTGTTATGTTTTCTGTCTTATTCTTTACTAGCCATGACGATGCGTCTTCGTTCGGTGGAATTCAGTATATAAAATATCTGCAATATCCAGATAAAAAGTATTCTATATGTTGCTCGAGGGTACAAGCTGTTACCATATCAAATTTCATCCTTGCAGTGGATTTCGCGCGATTGAAGAACAAACTAGCATACAGATAGAAAAAAATTGCAAAAACAGGTTTTTTGGCTTCTACTACCATTCTGTTTGCTAAATCAAACACTTTTTTATAATATTTTTCATGTACAGAATTCATTCTGGTACAATTTTATTATATATATATATATTTATATATATATATATATATATATATATATATATATATATATATATATACATATATATACATATAATAAATGCATTTATAAGTAAATACGACGATTAAACTTTATCTGTATTTGGTTAGTAATTTTGTAGTGGTGCAAGTTCTATCATTAAACAAAAACTTACACTGACCTTAAATACGATAGAGAGTAACTCCAAAAACATTTAATATTAAAATATGATAATTCTGGAAATCATTGCTATTTTACATTTAAAATATTGTTAAAAGTTATTCATTATTTTTTTCGTGATGAGCGTACAAACAAACAAATAACCAGACATACAATTCGTAAATAGTAGTCTCCTTTTCTGTAGCTAATTTAAAGTCCCTCGAAGTGGTTATTTTTACCAAATCCTAAATTTATAAATATTTTTTATTTAACTGTTTTAGATAAAGTAATATTATTATTTGTACTCGCACCCTTTTGTTTACGCTTTGAGTCATCATATCTCTAGTTTAGTTTAGCCATAGTTATTACAGAATTTCATTAAATACTGAAAACTTACAATATTCAGAAATGAACTAAACCGATTTATTTAAACTTGTCAGTCAATAAATATTTTTGCCACTTTATAACTACACTGCACGCTTCACGACGAAAAATACCAACTGGGATAGTTTTATAGTTTGTTTTTTTTTGTTTTTATAGTTTGTTTGCCTTTTAGAATAAACTTGATAGTAGTTTTTGTAATCATAATAATACAATTGTGGGTATTGAATATATTTGGCGTTAATTATAGAAATTATAGAAATTCATAATTCAAATTGTGAATAATTAATTATAGAAATTCATTATTCATAATTAAATGAAACTACGTGATGTAGTATTATTTGTAGGTTATTAGCAAAGATCACATCTTTGCTAATAGCCCACCCGAAGATGTTATAACACAACGTAACCTAGGTCGTGGTAAAGAAATTAAAGAAAGTAGAAATAATACTACATCACGTAGTTTCTTTTAATTGTGGACAATGTGGGTATTAAAGCTATAAAAGTAGAATGTAAACATGTTTAACTTTTAAACTTGTAAATAAATACAGTTTATTTTTATGTGTAAGACTATAAATGTATTTACCATATCTAAATTGAATTATTTTTTGTTTCAGGTGAGAATTAACTGTACCATGTCATATATGGGAATAGCTATAAGGTAAGAAGGTTAATATTAAAAATATTGCTATAGCTAATAACTTGTGCGCACGCGATAATTGCTATAAAAAGTATGCTCAAAACTTGTGTGAAGCCGTTTTTACTGCTCTTAATATTTCGTAGCCAAATGGCAAAATCGGAACCTTTACAAAATACTTCATCATATCAGTCCGTCAGGCCGTTTTTATCACATCTTTGTATTTTCTATACTTTTAGATCTGTGTTCATGAAATTTCTCCTAATGATCTCAATTAATACGTAAAATTTAAAAATAATATTTTTTTCTCACATTGAATTCAGTAGAATACAATTGGATAGATATTTTAGTTATATTAAATTAGGTGATTACAATGAAGAACAAGGGAAATGGTTTCACCAATATATAATGGTGGATTATTGGTAGATAGACCTTTCGAAAATAATTCTTGAAGATCGTTAAAAAATTAGAGCAATCCTACGAAAAAATGACGCGCAGTCTATTACTGTAAGTAAAGTCATTTAAGAAGCAATGCGACGGGACATCTCTACCACGCTCGCATTCTTCTGTCTCCCTAGTGGTTTTCATTACCTAGTACCTCTGTTTCCTCCATGCTCCCCTACTAGACACATATGAGTCGAGGTGCCAGGACTTAATATTCCTCTACATTCTATTGTTTTGTTTATATTTTATCTTTAACATAAAAAAAAGAGAGGAAGGCGCCACAAAAAGCTACGTTTTCCTATCCTCGAAGTTATATTGAGGTTCTATGTATAGTTTTGCATTTCTAAACACCAAAATATTAAGCTCCAGAAGTAATGTGTAATGTATTTGTTGTCTCTAATTTTTCAATCATCGGTTTGAATAATATGAAAAGGTAAAACTCGTGAATATTTGATTAGAATTTTCAAATAAAATTATTACGGTTAAGTTTTGTAATTCAGCAGAGATTATTTAGATATATATATATATATATATATATATATATATATATGTATATATTAAAGCAAGAAAAACATATTTTGAGTTCATATGACTACGATAAAGAAGTATAAATTTATTTTTCGTCATGCTAACTATTTTATAACACATTAATGAATAAAGAGAAATACCGAAAGAAAATAAGATAATAATAGAAATTTTGAAGAAAATAGCCAGTCGAGTGCGAATTGAGCTGGCATATTCAATATTCTATGGAATAAAATAGCATGTATATCCATAATATTAAAAAAAGATTGTGCACAAATAATTAGATATCTTTAATATATACGAATTTTCGCCACAAGAACGTCATTTTTAATAGTTTAATATTGTTACAATAAAAATAACAAATAAAAATTAATGTAACAAAAAATTTCTTTAAATTTATAGCACGTCACGGACGACTAGACATTAAACCAAGTTCTGTTGTTCTTGAGCTTGGCAGTTCCGTTTAAAATATTTCGGTCACGCATGTCTAGCTAACGCATTTGATCTATTGAGCGAGTCTCACCTTGTTCTGCTTGACTGTTCCTTTTTTATGGACATCCTAAAGGTTTATGCGAGTCACATCCTGCCGTACCAATGTTACATCAAGATTAGGATAGCTAAAACGATTGTATGTCAATCAATCACATTAAAGTACCTACGAATTTATCGAACCATGTAAGTTAGAAACGTGAAATTTCACTTAAAATCAGTGTATTGAAAAAAATATAGAAATCGCGATATCGGATATTGCCGCAATTTTAGTTTTGTAAAAACGTCAATGGCTTATATTGAAATGAAATAAAATATTTTTTTTGAATCATTTAATTATTTGCAACTTATATTTAGAGAATACTGGATAATGGTATGAGAAGCATGATGCATGATGTTCAAATTAATTGAGTACGTTTTGCAAATATTATACTGGCACAAATTCGCGTTTTCCCTATTTAAAACCTGAAGATAGTAACGTTGTCTATTTTTAATTATTGAAGTTCGCGACAGAAACTGTCGCTCATTTGGGTAAGATTTTCTCCTCAGACCCGGCATCGATTATAAACAATTTTTCACATCAAAAACTTTTATTTTACATAGCTTTTTTTTCACTTTTAGGGTAAATAGTTTTAAAATATTTACATACGATGAAAATTATATTTCAGAATGTGTTTGTTAAGATTATTGTCGGTTATTCTATTATCATATCTCACGCATATGCGTGATAAACAGTAAACATAAAAAAGTCTGTAGCTAAAATATTTCTATTCGATTATTTTTATATTTTGGAAAGTGGTTTTTTAGATCATGGAGAGTTATTATATTATTATATCTGTATGTATAATAAAGAGTAAACGTAAAAAAGTCTGTAGCTAAAATATTGATATTCGATTACTTTTATATTTCAGAATGTGATTTTTTAAGATCATTGGCAGTTATTATATTATTATATCCATATGAGTCATAAACAATAAACGTAACAAAGTCTATAGCTAAAATATTTATAGTTGATGATTTTTATATTTCAGAATGTGTTTGTTAAGGTCGTTGACAGTTATTCTATTATTCTATCTATATGCGTGGTAAAGAGTAAACGTAAAAAAGTTTATGGCTAAAATATTTATATACCATGATTTTTATATTTCGATATGTGTTTGTTAAGGTCGTTGACAGTTATTCTATTATTCTATCTACATGCGTGGTAAAGAGTAAACGTAAAAAAGTTTATGGCCAAAATATTTATATTCCAAGATTTTTATATTTCGATATGTGTTTGTTAAGGTCGTTGACAGTTATTCTGTTATTCTATCTATATGCGTGGTAAAGAGTAAACGTAAAAAAGTTTATGGCTAAAATATTTATATTCCAAGATTTTTATATTTCGATATGTGTTTGTTAAGGTCGTTGACAGTTATTCTATTTTTCTATCTATATGCGTGGTAAAGAGTAAACGTAAAAAAGTTTATGGCTAAAATATTTATATACCATGATTTTTATATTTCGATATGTGTTTGTTAAGGTCGTTGACAGTTATTCTATTATTCTATCTATATGCGTGGTAAAGAGTAAACGTAAAAAAGTTTATGGCCAAAATATTTATATTCCAAGATTTTTATATTTCGATATGTGTTTGTTAAGGTCGTTGACAGTTATTCTGTTATTCTATCTATATGCGTGGTAAAGAGTAAACGTAAAAAAGTTTATGGCTAAAATATTTATATTCCAAGATTTTTATATTTCGATATGTTTGTTAAGGTCGTTGACAGTTATTCTATGTTTCTATCTATATGCGTGGTAAAGAGTAAACGTAAAAAAGTTTATGGCTAAAATATTTATATTCCATGATTTTTATATTTCGATATGTGTTTGTTAAGGTCGTTGACAGTTATTCTATTATTATATCTATATGAGTGGTAAAGAGTAAACGTAAAAAAGTCTGTAGCTAAAATATTTATATTCCATGATTTTTATATTTCGATATGTGTTTGTTAAGGTCATTGACAGTTATTCTATTATTCTATGTATATGCGTGGTAAAGAGTAAACGTAAAAAAGTTTATGGCTAAAATATTTATATTCCATGATTTTTATATTTCGATATGTGTTTGTTAAGGTCGTTGACAGTTATTCTATTATTCTATCTATATACGTGGTAAAGAGTAAATTTAAAAAAAGTTTATGGCTAAAATATTTATATTCCATGATTTTTATATTTCAAAATGTGATTTGTTAAGATCAAAGACGGTTATTCTATCATTACATCTATATGCGTGATAAACAGTAAATGTCTAATTTTTTTATACTCGACGATTTTTATATTTAATAATGTGATTTGTTAAGATAAATTGACAGTTATTCTATTATTATATCTATATGCGTGATAAACAGTAAACGTAAAAAAACTGTGTACATCCAAGATATATTGAAATTGAGACTATAAATAAATTATAGAGAAGGAATTAACGGTTTTTGATTTTTTTTCTGTCTGCTTGTATGAGCTTGTTTTTCTGCTTATTCGTTTGTTCTGTAAAAGTACTGAATTAAGTTTAATATTGTTTTTTGTTAATATATAACTTAGAATTCCAGGAATAAAATTAAGTACGTTTTGTCTGTATGTCGTTTTGTCTATAAACTGAACGGATTTTGATGTAATTATCTATGTTGTATTAGCTTAAGTAATTAGTTCAGCGTTCCAAAAATAAATTGAGGCACATATCGATTAATATTACATTGAGAAGTTGACAAATAAAAAAATGACTTAGTCGAATATAGTTCTCACGTGAAAGGTTTCTCACCTCGTTTGAAGTTATGGGTAAGTAATCACTAATTTGGACTTCCTAAACGCAATAAATACAAAATATTACCTCACAAAATTAAGTAGAAGGCATGTATATTATCGTGAATATCTCAATACATTTAGAATTAGTTTTATAGTTTTGCTACAACTTTTATATAGGCCTCTAAAAACTCTTTTTTTCACAGTTTTAGGTTTAGTAATTTCGAAAATAAGGGAAAAGAGTAACATATTTTTGCATATTTCTTAGTATATCTCGATAACATAACATTTTCAAGGAAAAAACTTTTTCTAAAAAAATGGCTGTGGTAAATGGACACTAAGTGGTTTTTCCGTCTGATTACGGAACCCTTAGAACCGGCCAAGAGCTTGTTGGATATGCCTTTAAAAAGATACTGCAGCCTTAAATTTATGGGTACATAACGTTATAAAAACAAGCACTTTTAAAATAATACGCATGTAAGATGTGAAATCATACCCATTTAAGAGTATTTAAAAACGTACTCATAGAACATTACACCTTTCAAAGATTTTGTCATTGTGTGAAATAGTTTTTCGTGTTATGTGAAAGTTTAAATGCTGTAATGCCCGATATATTGTTTTAAAAAAATTCGTCGTTGCATAAAATGGAATTAAAAAAAGGGTGCGTGTACTTATGTACGCGCGTGAGAAGTTATACTTCTTTGGCATCATTAAATAATACATACGGATAGTTATATTGGAGCACTTGAAAAAGTCTATAAACACAATTTTTTCACTATTTACGAATAGTAAATATATTAATCAAAATATTGAATTTAAATCACTGCTGAATATAATTTATCAGCACATATATAAATCGCACTTATATGAAACTAAAACACGTGTGTGAATGTAGACACTAGAAACATGTGGATAAATACTATGAATATGAAAACAGTGAACAGAGGCGACGATGGTGCCAATAGCTTTTGTTTCGAGACTGCAACCGCTGCAACTTCATACTGTAACTTTTGTGTGACGTATCTTAAAATTTCACTCTCATCATTTTTTCATAACGCGCCTAAAGAAGTATAACTTCAAAAATAACGGAAAGTATGAATGCTACAGCGCCGGATATAATATTTTAAAAAAAATTTCGTCGTCGGATGAAATGGTTACTTAAAAACAAATATCTCGAAAACGAAACATTAAAAGGACTTGTTCTTAAATAGATTTTGTTGCTTTTCTAATCAAGCTATCTAATAACATCACTTGAGGGAACTGTATAGTTGTTGCAGAAAAATACGTTTTAAATTTTGCTCCAAGAACACCAAATTTGGCCTCAAAATCATGAAGTCATGTACAAGCAGGCAGACACTACGAAACTTTAAAAGTTTCTTACTCAGCTTTAAAATTATATTTCGAGGGCATCCCTGTAAATACAGAGGAAGGGAGAATTAAAAAAAAATTCTGGAAACTTGGCAGGTATTGTTGAAAAAGTTATTTGAAAAGTTTTTCTTCTTTTTCACCGAAAAGCAATGGTTTGGTGGACTGATCGATGTTTTGTAGTTGAATTTAAATTTTCAGGTTTATTCTTCCAGGTGTATTTCAGAAACAGAGATACAGGTGTATCTTGAGAAGTTTTAATTAAGCTTTAATATTTCTTGTGCTCTGTATTTAAAAAAAAATACTAAAAAGAGCTAAATATGTAATATTAAAAAAGTTATGAGTGATAAAACTAAAGTATTTTCGATAAAATTATGGTATTTTATATCTATGAAAGAAATAATATAAAATATAAATAAATAGTGAAAAATAATATCGACATTTAATGTATTGATGTTTTATTACCACTTCCGAATAGTACCAAAGATGGTGTTAAACGTAAGCTGACTTACGACTTTGAAATCGTTATGTTTGTTAGTGGTTCACGGAAAAAATGTCACTTAGTAACTAATTAGGTCGATTCCTCTTCATGACTTTTGTTAAATAATATTTCACCTACTTAAAGCGTGTGTGAATATACATACGTAGTCCTCTTCATGGGTTTTGTTAAATATTATTTCACCTACTTAAAGCGTGTGTGAATATACATACGTAGTCCTCTTCATGGGTTTTGTTAAATATTATTTCACTTACTTAAAGCGTGTGTGAATATACATACGTAGTCCTCTTCATGGGTTTTGTTAAATATTACTTCACCTACTTAAAACGTGCTTGAATATACATAAGTAGTCCTTTTCATGGCTTTTTTAAAAATATTATTTCACTATTTAAAGCGTGCGTGAATATACATACGTAGTCACTATTTAAATCGTGCGTGAATATACATACGTAGTATGTACATCATAATTGTATATACCCCATATTTTAATCTAGGACATATATTATCTATATGCAAAATATCATTGAACACGTTAACCTGTTTAAGTGTGAAAGAAAGATAAACCAACATATAAACAGACAACATTTCACTTTAATGTTTTAGTTAGCTTTATTATATGTACTATATCTCTTAACAGAGGATGTATTTTATCAATATTCAAAATATCATTGAAACGTGTCAGGCTGTTTAAGTAGGAATAAAGGGAATACATCTTATGGACAGATGATATTTCACTTTTATTAGTATTAGTTCGCGTAATTATATGTACTATATATCTTAAGAGAGGATGTATATTATCAATATTCAAAATATCATTGAAACGTGTCAGGCTGTTTAAGTAGGAATAAAGGGAATACAACTTATGGACAGACGACATTTCACTTTTATTAGTATTAGTTAGCGTAATTATATGTACTATATATCTTAATAGACGATGTATATTATCAATATGCAAAATATTATTGAAACATGTCAGGCTGTTTAAGTAGGAATAAAGGGAATACAACTTATGGACAGACGACATTTCACTTTTATTAGTAATGGTTAGCGTAATTATATGTACTATATATCTTAATAGAGGATGTATATTATCAATATGCAAAATATTATTGAAACGTGTCAGGGTGTTTAAGTAGGAATAAAGGGAATACAACTTATGGACAGACGATATTTCACTTTTATTAGTAATAGTTAGCGTAATTATATGTACTATATATCTTAATAGAGGATGTATATTATCAATATGCAAAATATTATTGAAACGTGTCAGGGTGTTTAAGTAGGAATAAAGGGAATACAACTTATGGGCAGACGACATTTCAATTTTATTAGTACTAGTTAGCGTAGTTATATGTACTATATCCCTTAATCTAGAACATATATTACCTATACGCAAAATATTATTGAAACGTGTCAGGGTGTTTAAGTAGGAATAAAGGGAATACAACTTATGGGCAGACGACATTTCAATTTTATTAGTACTAGTTAGCGTAGTTATATGTACTATATCCCTTAATCTAGAACATATATTACCTATACGCAAAATATTATTGAAACATGTCAGGCTGTTTAAGTAGGAATAAAGGGAATACAACTTATGGACAGACGACATTTCACTTTTATTAGTAATAGTTAGCGTAATTATATGTACTATATATCTTAATAGAGGATGTATATTATCAATATGCAAAATATTATTGAAACGTGTCAGGGTGTTTAAGTAGGAATAAAGGGAATACAACTTATGGACAGACGATATTTCACTTTTATTAGTAATAGTTAGCGTAATTATATGTACTATATATCTTAATAGAGGATGTATATTATCAATATGCAAAATATTATTGAAACATGTCAGGCTGTTTAAGTAGGAATAAAGGGAATACAACTTATGGACAGACGACATTTCACTTTTATTAGTAATAGTTAGCGTAATTATATTTACAATATATCTTAAGAGAGGATGTATATTATCAATATGCAAAATATTATTGAAACGTGTCAGGGTGTTTAAGTAGGAATAAAGGGAATACAACTTATGGACAGACGATATTTCACTTTTATTAGTAATAGTTAGCGTAATTATATGTACTGTATATCTTAATAGAGGATGTATATTATCAATATGCAAAATATTATTGAAACATGTCAGGCTGTTTAAGTAGGAATAAAGGGAATACAACTTATGGACAGACGACATTTCACTTTTATTAGTAATAGTTAGCGTAATTATATGTACTATATATCTTAATAGAGGATGTATATTATCAATATGCAAAATATTATTGAAACGTGTCAGGGTGTTTAAGTAGGAATAAAGGGAATACAACTTATGGACAGACGATATTTCACTTTTATTAGTAATAGTTAGCGTAATTATATGTACTATATATCTTAATAGAGGATGTATATTATCAATATGCAAAATATTATTGAAACATGTCAGGCTGTTTAAGTAGGAATAAAGGGAATACAACTTATGGACAGACGACATTTCACTTTTATTAGTAATAGTTAGCGTAATTATATGTACTATATATCTTAATAGAGGATGTATATTATCAATATGCAAAATATTATTGAAACGTGTCAGGGTGTTTAAGTAGGAATAAAGGGAATACAACTTATGGACAGACGATATTTCACTTTTATTAGTAATAGTTAGCGTAATTATATGTACTATATATCTTAATAGAGGATGTATATTATCAATATGCAAAATATTATTGAAACGTGTCAGGGTGTTTAAGTAGGAATAAAGGGAATACAACTTATGGGCAGACGACATTTCAATTTTATTAGTAATAGTTAGCGTAGTTATATGTACTATATCCCTTAATCTAGAACATATATTACCTATACGCAAAATATTATTTAAAACGTTAGCCTTTTTAAGAGTGAAAGAAAGACAAACCAACATATAAACAAATAACATTTCACTTTTATTGTATTAGTTAGCGTTATTATATGTAATATATCCCTTAATCTAGGACATATATTATCTATAAGAAAAATATCAGTGTAACACATCAGGCTGTTTAAGGGTAAAAGGAAGACAAACCAACATATAAACGGACAACATTTCACTTTTATTGTTTTAGTTAGCCTGATTTTAGACATTCTACCTCTTATATACATTATAACAATGCAAGATTTCAATGAAAACCGTTAATCGGTTTAAGTTTGAAAGAAAGACAAACCAACATATAAACAGACAACGTTTATTTTTGAAATGATTTTTTTCTTAATAACTTAACAAATACTCTATTAATGGTTATAAGTTCTTGCATATATATATGCAAAAACTTATAACCATTAACAGAGTATTTGTTAAGTTATATATATAGAATATTTTACGGTCTGATTATATTTTTATAAAACTGTCTGCTTTGAAATTAATATTGAAATTTAAAATACAGACAACAGATGCGTCATCTGTGGTTTTATATAATAAAAATTATTTTTTTCATGAAAGACAGCGTGAGTATAGTTCAAATTGTGTAGGAATAATATTAATCATTATTACCGAGTGTTTAAATAAATAAATGCTATAAAAGTTCCAGTTCCAACACACTAGTTTTTAGGTACACAATAAGCCCTGTATATAAACAGTAAAATTTTTTTGACAAATACTTTCCATAACTATTTCTTTGCAGTTTGAGAACCGTTTTTTTTTTGTTTTTTACATTCCGTGTCCTCGGAACCGTCAAAATAGAACTCTTTTCAAATTTTTGTGAACAAATGTTTGCGAAAGAAAAGGAGAGACGGATAAATTTAAAGTAAATTATATTTATTTAGAGCATGAATATTTTTAGTTTCCTTTCTTTGTGTTAATCTTATCGAATCGATGGAGAAAATTTTCTACTCAACAAGGATAATTTTTATAAAATATTGTTATTGTTTTAATAAAAACAATGGTTATTTCAATAGCTAACTGCAAATCCTTCCCCTAAGTCTTCATCGATTCCTTAAATAAACAACATTTTTAATAAAATAAAAAAAAATTGAGTAAAATAATCTTATTTTCATGAAAGTGTATTTAAACGGTGTAAAACAGCTTTTTGACCATTTCGTATTACATATTGATATTCTATAAACTGCAAATATGAAAGTCAAACGTGTGTATTTTGTCAGAAAACATAACACCATAGTAAAAATAAACAAAAAAAGAGGCATAATATAGATTCAAATTTTGGATCATCAGTTTATTTATTTCGGTTATAAAATAACACTCTGTTACACAATTGAAACAGAGTGTATTGTGTACATGGAAAATGTTTTCAAAGGAATGATTAATTTAGCGTATAATATCCAGGAAATAGCCAGGAAACCTGTATTTAGAATTTTTGGCTGTCTGTCTGTAAGTTAATTTGTACGTATTTGTAATCTACGGGACGGATTTTGAGGAAATTTGGTATGGTAATAGTTTTATGCCCAAGACTTTAGAGTGGCTTATATAACGCCATTTCCTTCCAAAAAAATTTACTAAAAAGGCGAAGCTATTTGATAATGAGGTAATAAATTATCGAAGGTCGCTCGTCTGTTTAAACGAAAATATCACTTGTATTATGCATGGAGCTAAAATCGAGAACTGTTATTAAAACTAGCTATAATTTTCTTGATATTTATAATAAAATATTCGTGGCGTTTTTTACGAAATGTTTTAATGTATATCGCATGTTTTTAGAAACGTTTGGAATAATTTAACTTGACAAATTACATACTATAAATAACAGGCTGTCATACATTTAATATTTACGTGTTTCTTTCAGAAAAAGTCCTTGACTTTCCAGTGATATTCAAATGAAAAACGTTTCGACTATATTTATTACCGAAAATAAAGGTTTGCTCGGAAAATTTACTAGAATTATTTAGTCTATATGCAGGCAATTAGATGAAAACTTAAAGTAAAGGGCTGAGGTCCTTGACTTTGAACGGAAATAAGTTTTGCCGAAAAAAGTGATAACGATCAGCGCTGGAAGCGGGACACGAAGCCGAGGTCGTCGTTTCGTTGAACTTGGGCTATTACCCGCCGGCCTTTTATGAATACCAAGCGTTCGATAATATTTAGCGTGGATGG
Organism: Druceiella hillmani; assembly: GCA_039881145.1. NCBI lineage: Eukaryota > Metazoa > Arthropoda > Insecta > Lepidoptera > Hepialidae > Druceiella > Druceiella hillmani. Next base: position 4,790,100 of record JAYKKI010000014.1, read on the forward strand.
ATTTATTGGTAGCAGAAACGCGTGACGCGTGTTCTTTGTGTGTAAAATCGACAGTTTTTGTAGGAAAATGGCATTCGGTTAGTTGCGACTTTAAGTACCCTTACTTTGTCTTTTAGAACTTTAAAACTATATTAGTTTTATATGTTTATTTCACCCGAAATGTATATGTTTATTTCACCTACATGTTTATTTCAAATGCACATGTACATGTTTATAAACGAAATGCACATGTTTATTTCACCTATATGTTTATATCAAATGCACATGTACATGTTTATAAACGAAGTGCACATGTTTATTTCACCTATATGTTTATATCAAATGCACATGTACATGTTTATAAACGAAGTGCACATGTTTATTTCACCTATATGTTTATATCAAATGCACATGTACATGTTTATAAACGAAGTGCACATGTTTATTTCACCTATATGTTTATTTCGCACGAAATATACATGTTTATTTCACCTATGATTTGCATGTTTATTTCACACGAAATGGCATGTTTCATTCACTGATTGTTTGTTTTTGACATAATATGATTTTAGGGTTCTTTACCTTGAAAAGAAAAACGGAATCAGCATTAAATCACTTACGTGTCTGTCTGTCTATTATAGCCGTTTTGCTCAAAAACTGCTTTACGTAGATACTTTAAATTGGGCACAGTAATAAATAAATATATTACCTTGCACGTATAATAGCTAACACTAGAAAATATTTATGAGAAACTTAGGGGGTAGTGAAGTGATTTGGGCGGGGGCAAATTAGGTTCGATTTTTTAAAATTTCCTATATAATGAGGGGTTTTATTTGAAAGGGTTAATAATAAGGGTCTCAGAAACACAACCTTTTTCAACACTGTAGGTAGTAAACCTTCAGAGATGCACTGAAAGAAGTACAAAAGAAATTTGTTGACCCTCAATTATTTCTGAAACCGTTCAACCTAAAATTATGAAAAAATCGGGTTTTCAGAATCTTATGAAAACTGTAGGGACTATCTTATAATTTTATAAAATATGGACTGTGTTTTTACATCTGCGAAAGACATAGAAGGGAATATATTTTCGTTGCGAAAAACTATTATTTGTAAATTGTTTAATGGAAATAGAATGTACTCTTAAATGTTTATATCCTTAATGCGTACGGAACTTTGACAATGCGAGTTTTACTCGCGCTTGATAGTTTTTTTTGTCAAAAATACTTTGCCAATTAATTTTAAAAAGTTGGCTATCGAAAAATTACTGTTAACTATATATATATATATATATATATATATATATATATATATATATATATATATATATATATATATATATATATATAGCAGTGCAACATTGAGGCGTTCGGTTTGAAATAAAGTCTTACCAAATATTTTAGACACTAATACACTTTGGCTTTTTAATAAGCTTTGGCTCGCAACTAGCAACAAGAATATAAGTGCCGTGCGGCATGATTTGATGCATGAGTTAAAAATATTTACAAATTATGGACTTTCGTTTATTTTACCGTGGATTGGTTCACAGTGGCGTGAGTTGATGTATAAGTTTAAAATATTTACAAATTATGGACGTTCGTTTGTTAAGAGATTGCTTTTGGAGTTTTTGCAAAATGTTTATGTAAAATTGGTTCACCGTGGATGTAATAACAATAAACAATAGAAGGAACGTGAGGCTTTCTACAGACTTTCAATAAATAAAGACATATAATTAAGGAACTTAGAACTACACTTGGCTCTGTCGTGCCCAAGGTATTTATTTGTATTTGGAAAGTTAAAGTTTATTTCAATTTAAAGAAATGGGTAACGGTAAATCTGATTCACAATTAAATGAAACTACGTGATGTAGTATTATTTCTACTTTTAAACCTTTCATGTATCTGAAGCGAATATACTCATCTTAATTTTTTTTATGGTTTGGATCACTTAGTAAGGTATCATATAAAGTTCGAATTTCGTAAATTGATCAGAATTTACAAAATTAAAAAAACCCAAAACTCTCTTAATTAGCGACACACAGGTCCATTTCTGCTCATCTTAATTTTTACGCTCATCTTAATTTTTTTTGTGATTAGCATCTCTTCGTGAGGTATCATTTAGACCACATTTGTTTAAACATTTTTGACCTCCGCAAACGGGCAAAAAAGTCACATTTTCAGGATTTCACCCTTTTGCAAGAAAACCACAATGGATATCATATTCATTACATTATCAATTTAACCTTAATTTGCTTACTAGCGGATGAGTTTGTGAAAACTGATTTAAGATGGAAAATAATCTTTAGAAGAAGTATCTATTGGGCCTAAGCCTTTTTAAGAAAATTCAATCTTATTTAAATAATACAGTGCATTAAAATCGGTTGATATGTTATTAAGAATGCTTATCGATTAATGCATAAAACTAT